>JAOTQM010000133.1:0-1200000 GCA_026939265.1 Oreonectes daqikongensis | reverse complement strand
AACACCATTTCCATATGTTGTAAAATGTATATTAAAATTATATTTAAATGCTGCTTAAAAAATGGCCATGTAACGGCCTGTTCCTGGTTTGTGTTTGCACCTGGATATTTGTACCTGTTATTGGAAAATACTCACCCATTTTTGCCTGGATATTTGTACCGGTTATTGGAAAATATTCACCCGTTTTTGCCTGGATATTTGTACCTGTTATTGGAAAATACTCACCCGTTTTTGCCTGGATATTTGTACCTGTTATTGGAAAATACTCACCCGTTTTTGCCTGGATATTTGTACCTGTTATTGGAAAATACTCACCCGTTTTTGCCTGGATATTTGTACCGGTTATTGGAAAATATTCACCCGTTTTTGCCTGGATATTTGTACCTGTTATTGGAAAATACTCACCCGTTTTTGCCTGGATATTTGTACCTGTTATTGGAAAATACTCACCCGTTTTTGCCTGGATATTTGTACCTGTTATTGGAAAATACTCACCCATTTTTGCCTGGATATTTGTACCTGTTATTGGAAAATACTCACCCGTTTTTGCCTGGATATTTGTACCTGTTATTGGAAAATACTCACCCATTTTTGCCTGGATATTTGTACCTGTTATTGGAAAATACTCACCCGTTTTTGCCTGGATATTTGTACCGGTTATTGGAAAATATTCACCCGTTTTTGCCTGGATATTTGTACCTGTTATTGGAAAATACTCACAAATTTTCGCCTGGATATTTGTACCTGTTATTGGAAAATACTCACACGGTTTTGCCTGGATATTTGTACCTGTTATTGGAAAATACTCACCCATTTTCGCCTGGATATTTGTACCTGTTATTGGAAAATACTCACACGGTTTTGCCTGGATATTTGTACCGGTTATTGGAAAATACTCACACGGTTTTGCCTGGATATTTGTACCTGTTATTGGAAAATACTCACACGGCTTTGCCTGGATATTTGTACCTGTTATTGGAAAATACTCACATGTTTTTGCCTGGATATTTGTAGCTGTTATTGGAATATATTCACCCGTTTTTGCCTGGATATTTGTACCGGTTATTGGAAAATACTCACACGGTTTTGCCTGGATATTTGTACCTGTTATTGGAAAATACTCACACGGTTTTGCCTGGATATTTGTACCTGTTATTGGAAAATACTCACCCATTTTTGCCTGGATATTTGTACCTGTTATTGGAAAATACTCACATCACTTTATTTTATGAAACCTTTCTACGCATATGGAATAACCGTTTTATGAAAGCAATACACCCTGCGAAACAGTGGGTTACAAGTGCATTTCATAAGGGGGTTTTCGAGACTCCGCTTTGCGTTGTACCACAACGCCCATAGCTGTAATAAAATGCACTGTAACCCACTGTTTCGCGGGGCTTATTGCTTTATTAAATAGTGTTATTTTTTAAAATATTGTTGAATTCTTTGAATGATGATGATATATTAATGTTTGTTAAAAATAAACTAATCTCTGACTGAAACACTAGGGCCCGGTTTTATAGACAAGGTTTAAGAATAGACCCAGACTAAAATGCTAATCTGAGTTGCCTTACTTATTTTATGATTTGTCACTGCAAGTTATTATATGTCAATGCCATTAATTTGTCTCAAGATCCTTACCAGTAATGTTATTTACTAAAGCGTTTTTATAAAAGTGACTTAAATATTCTAATTTAACTAAAGCCTAATCCTGTTTTAAGCTAAACTCTGTCTGTGAAACTGGGCCCATGTGTCACGGTCCCCTGTCTGCCCTGCATGTTTTCCCACCGGACTCCACTTCCCATTATCCTTTGTACCCGTCATACATGTTTGATTACACTCGCACCTGATCCCCATCACCGGACACTTTCTAAACTCACCATTATCTTTTCTTCATGGTCCGGTATTGTATTGTTTTACGTTGCTTATGGTCGCCGTTGTGTTAATCTTCTGCCCTGGATTGTTATTAAAGTCTTTGCTGGAATTTCTTAGCCTGTCGAGCCTTCTTCCACACAAGAGCGTTACACCATGCTTGCCTGTACTCCTGTACAACATACAAACCTTCTGAGAAACTGACCACTTTTCTTAAGATTAAAATATTATTTCCCCTTGCTTCTGTTTATTAGGTAAATTCACTGATCTTGACTTCACATCACATGGTAAGGCAGTGTGCTAATGTACATTTAACATAAAATGTGGCATTGTTAGTTATGCATAGATATTTCAAAACGCACAGACAATTATTCATACAGATAGTATCACTAATACATATTGTTTAATAGGTAATATCCTGTTATTTTTTCTCTAATTTATGTATTTATATATATGCTGCTTTGCAACAATGCAAAATTGTTGGCATTGGCATTCATAAAGCATTATCTAGGGGAAAAAAGGATTTATATTTTTATCACAAGAAAGCTTTATTCTGTGTTAAAAGTCACCCAAACAACTTTATATATACAGTTTAAGAAATATCTTGTTACTTTTTCAAGTGGTTACCCTTTCCCACAAAAATATGTTTCATATCTCCATGTCATGTGACCCTGCAGTCTTTCAACATATTTTAGGAACAGGTTTGTCTGTTTGCCTTAAGATGTTTGCATTTATCGTTGCTTTACTGCAGAAGGCTAATAAACATAAACATGTTTTAATCTTACATTACCCTGTTTGATTATTTGTCAAAGCTTTTGTAAAACCAATGATTAATAAAATAAATCTCAATTCACTCTGTTATGATCATTGATTATGTCTTGCATATATATGAATACTTTAATATTAGTTTGACACCTCAATCCCAGAAGGATTTAGAAAAACCCTAACTAAGGGTTGCCACACGCATCTCTGAACGCATCCATCCCTTCCCACATCCGCTCTTGTCACTTTGTCACTTTATGGAACATTGGACTGCTCAACCCCTTTTCAGTAGTGGTCTGAGCCACCTCAACTAACTAACTACCTCTAAGTCAGTTAAACAAGCCTGCTCTCCTGACACTTTAAAACAGACCGATAAGCTTTGCACTACATTACATTTGCACTGTTGATATTTTCATCTGCACTGTTGTGTTTCTCATCTACACTGTTGTTTATTTCATCTGCACCATTTGATTTGATTATTTCATCTGCACTGTTGTTTGTTTATTTCATCTACACTGTTGTTTATTTCATCTGCACCATTTGATTTGATTATTTCATCTGCACTGTTGTTTGTTTATTTCATCTACACTGTTGTTTATTTCATCTGCACCATTTGATTTGATTATTTCATCTGCACTGTTGTTTGTTTATTTCATCTACACTGTTGTTTATTTCATCTGCACCATTTGATTTGATTATTTCATCTGCACTGTTGTTTGTTTATTTCATCTACACTGTTGTTTATTTCATCTGCACCATTTGATTTGATTATTTCATCTGCACTGTTGTTTGTTTATTTCATCTACACTGTTATTTATTTCATCTGCACCATTTGATTTGATTATTTCATCTACGCTGCTGTTTATTTCATCTGCACTGTTGTTTATTTCATCTGCACCATTTGATTTGTTTATTTCATCTGCACTGCTGTTTATTTAATCTGCACTGCTGTTTATTTAATCTGCACTGTTGTTTATTTCTTTGGTTTGCACAATTATTTCGGTTACATATCCCTTACTTGTAAAGTTGTTTTGTGTATATATATAGATTTTGTATTTATCTGTAATGTATTTGATATATGTTATTCTATGTTATCTGTAAGCACCTGGGGTCTGAGAGTAACGCAATTTCAATCCTCCATTTGTATGTACTGTACATGTGGCAGAATTGACAATAAAGCTGACTTTGACTTTGACTAAATATTTCACAGAATCAAGAATCACATATTCCTATATTCCCATAAATCTCCCATTTCTGCTTCCATTGTTACGTTCTGAGTTTTAATAGCAGTAGAAAATTGAATAATAAATGAATAATTTAGTGAGAGCCTACCTCAGACCACAAACACAATGCATGACTTCTTAAAGGGAGGTTTCTTAACAATTTGTTAAAAAAATCATATTCAAAATAAAGAATTAAGCAAAAGTTCAGGAGAGGGAGAAGGCCCAAAATAATAAACAAAAATAATTCACTAACTAGTTAATCTTCTAAACTAACAAAAGAAAACATAAATCAGCAACAAAGATACAAAATGATCAAATAAGTCATTTGTAGGAGTTCAAGAAGTTCACAATAGGCTACAACCAGCCAGTACAATTGCGAAATATAATAAGCTCTACAACTAGAGCAGCACAATAATAAAACAAGATGCAGGCAACACACTTAAGGTGATTTCCATCCGAATTTGAGCTGATTTCTGAGTTGAATGACTGAGAAAACGAGAGGCGATTAACTGTGAGAGACACGGAGCCGTGCAGTCACCTGTCAATGGAGCATTACCCTTTGTTACGCTTTTACTGACGTAGAAACCGCATGACAACCGTTTATTTATTTATTTATTTATTGCTTTTAACAGAAATAGACAACAGAGTTGACGACAATTTCTCATTCGCATCTGATTAATGGCCATCAGCGGTGGAGTTGATGACAACAGATCCCATAATTCCACACTCCTTTACAGCGTCATCAAGCTAAGGCATTATTGTTGTTTTGATCGTGCGCCCTCTAACGGTGGATTTCCGCAAACTGCACCTTTAAGTTGGTTCAGTCTGTTGTTGTTTGTATAGTATTTTCTATGCCACCCCAGAATAATTGCTGGCCCCTGCCTGGCATAGAGTTGGGAAAATTGGCAATGCATCAGATCTGAGCGACACTAATCTTCTGTCACTTATGTTAATCAAAGAACAAAATCAAAGAAGAATTTTCTTCTGTATTTAATGCAGAATTTAGCGGTTAAGACTGTAAAGTGTGTGAGAACTTGCTGTATGTTTCCCACCTGTTAGATAGGTAAGAAGGGCTCAGATATGATATTATTGTGACGATTAAATTAAATTAAACGTTTTTTAAAGCCAAATAATAAACATTTGATTAATAGTTCTCAATTATACTTCAATATTGAATGGCTATAATTAATGTTAAAATGAAGAAAAAACAATTTTATAGATAGTAGTAGTAGTAGCCTACTAATATCAGTGATGCAGGTTTTCATTCATAAAATGATGGCACTAAACAAATATAAAAAAAATATGTGTATTATGTTGTTTCTACATTAATTTGGAGATTAAATGTGAAATTATTAGAATCTAAAAGTATATTTTAAAACATTCATGTTATGTGAAAAAATCGATTGACAGCACTACTGTTTATATTATATGACATAAATATTGACAGCGTGATCTAGATCGCCGAAGATCCATCACGTTATCAACATATCTATGTTTTCTCAAAGCAGCTCATTCATTCATTTGGAGTGTTGGGTTGATCCAGATATCCTTAGCAGCAGTAAGTGGAATAATGATCTGAGATGGTCAGAATGAACCTAATGTTACATAACGACACATTTTTTGACACTGTTTTGTAATTTTTTAACCTGTTTTTTGAGAACTTCCACTTCCAAACTTTTTATTTTGTTTAAAAAGACTAGAATTTCTCCCAATGTTTCATGTGCTTCTAGATCACTATTAAATTTCTCTTGTAGCTCTTTAATCTGCTGCTCTTTATTTTCTCTGAACTCATTAAATTCTTCTGCTTGTTTTCTGGCTTCATCCATGTGAATTCTCTTAATCTGTTCCATTTCCTCTATATGTTTCTGTTTCAATTCTTCTCGCTCTTTCTCTTCTCTTTCTTTTCTCTCTATTACCTCTGTTTCTCTCCTCTTGATCTCTTCTTCTTGCTCTCTTTTAATTTCATCAGATCTTTTCTCCCATTTCTTTCTCTCTTCTTCTCTTCTCTCATCATCTGCCCGTTTTCTTTTCTCCCACATCTCTTTTCTCTCTTGCTCCAGTCTCTCATAATGTTTCATTATGTCGTTTTTCTTCTCTGCATATTTTCTCTCCTTCTCTTCTTTCTCTTGTCTCTGTTTCTGTCTCTCTTCATCTCTCTGTTCTCTCTCTTCTCTCTCTTTCTCAAATGCCTGTCTTATTTTGTCCAGTTCTTCTTGTTTTTCTCTGAGTTGTTCTTCATGTTTCTCTCTTTTCTTTCTCTCATCTCCCTCTCGTTCTATCATCTGTTGTTTCTTGTCTTTCTCCCATTCTCTCTGTTGTCTTTTAATTTCATCTTGACTTTCTTTTTTGTCATTTTCAGCTTCTTTTATTCTTCTCTTCCATTCTTCTTTTTCTCCCTCTTCTTGTTTCCTTCTCCTTTGCTCTTCAGATTCTCTCTTTTTAATCTCCTCTTCTTGTATCTTTTGTAACTGTGTGATGAGATCTTCTTTAGCTTTCATTTCTTCTTGATCTTGTCTATATTTCTCTTCTCTCTTTCTATCCTCCTCTTCTCTCGCTCTCCACAGTGATCTCTGATGTTCAATCTGTCTCTTCATCTCTTCTATCTTCTGAAGATATTCAGCACTTTGTTGTTTTTCTTCCTTTGATTGTTTCTGCTTCTCCAGCTCTCGTTTTTGCAGTTCAATGTTTTCTTTTTCCTCAAACTCTTTTCTCAGACTTTCCTCCTTTTGTTTGAACTTTTTCTCCATCTGCATTCTTTCCTCGTCTGCTCTTCTTTTCTCTTCCTCTAATCTCTTCATCATGTTCCGTTTCTCCAGCTCATATTTGGCTTTTAATTCCTCATTTTGTGTCTGAATTTCTCTTTCTTTCTCTTTGAGTATTTTCTCCATTTTCTTTTTAATGCTCATCTCTGCCTCTTCAAACATACTGTTAGTAAAATATTGACTCTGATTTGATCTTTTCATCTCTTCTATCATGTTTATCAGTTGAGTCACTTGGCTTCTGTCTTGTGTTTCATTGTTATTAAAAACAAGGTATCTTTCTCCACAGTTTTGCAGAAGTTTCCGCAGATTTGCTGAATTAGACTTGCTTATAAAGTCTTTTATAGATTGACCCTGAAGTTGATCTCCTTTGGTGAACAGAACAATACTGAATTGTGCAGCTTTAGGACCAAATATCTTCTTTATCAGATCTATAGTGTTTAGCTCCTCCTGAGTGAATCGACCCAAACTCAACACAATGATGAAGACATGAGGTCCCGGTGATGACAGTGACACACATTTCACTATTTCTTCTATCACTTGTTCATTTGTCAGTGTCGTGTCAAACAATCCTGGAGTATCAACAACAGCTACTGATCGACCACCAACTTCACCAGATCTCTTCTCACAAACGGTTGTCACTGAATCTGACATTAATTCACTCTGAAACACCTTTTGTCCCAGAATTGTGTTTCCTGTTGCACTCTTTCCATTTCCTGTCTTCCCGATCAACACAATTCTCAAACGATCCAGATCATCTGCTTCACCTTCAGCACCTGAAAATCATGTTAGTAGAGTTCATGCATTAAATGAATATTCCAGAATAAATACGTTAAAGTTAAGCTTTATGTAAAGCATATGTTAGCTTCTGTTTATTATAATAAAACTAAAAGTATTAAAATAACTAAAGTTTTAAATGAAAAAAATCATATTACATAGTAAGTAGATAGGTAGACATTTTTATTTTTCAGTCTGTCCTGATTAGTATGCTTTTTTCACCCTGAATTTGAATAGCTCGGATTCTATAATATCTATGGGAACTAGAACAGAACATTTACATTTACGCATTTGGCAGACGCTTTTATCCAAAGCGACTTAAATTACATTGTACTATACATTTGTACATTTTGCATAGTAAGCAAGTGGGGGTTAGGTATCTTGCTCAAGGGCACCTCAGCCGTTACCCGCCAGTTCTGAGAATCGAACCAACAACCTTCTGATCATGAGTCCAACTCTCTAACCACTGGACCACAACTGCCCACAACAAAACAGAACAGAGTAGAACTTTATTGTTATTGTTTAAGTAACTATGAAAGACCGTTTAACAGCTCTTCAGAATTAGCAGGTAAAGGATCACAGTGTAATGTGTATAAACAGCAATATAAAAAATTAGACATTATGAATGGGCAAAGACATACAGTGGCAAGAAAAAGTATGTGAACCTTTTGGAATTTCATGGTTTTCTGAATAAATTTGTCATTAAATGTGATCTGGTCTTCATCTAAGTCAAGGGTATTGACAAACATGTGTCTAAAAATAATAACTAAAAAAAATCTGATTTTTGATGTCTTTATTGAACAGACTCATTCAACATTCAAAATGGCAGTGGAAAAAGTAAGTGAACCCTTAAAATTGACCCCAGTTGTCTTTTCTTTTTAGTCTGATGAGGTTTGAGAATACATTGAGAGTCATCTGAGTCCATTCCTCCATAAAGAATTTCTCCAGATATTTCAAATGTTGGTGCTCCCTCTTCTTCAGTTCATCCCACTTTCGTTTTCTATAGTGTTCAGATCAGGAAACTGGGATGACTATGGCAGGATCTTGATTTTGTGTTTAGTAAAACATTTTTTTGTTGAACTTGATGGTTGTTTTGAACCAATGTGCTGATGGAAAATCCATCCATTTAAGATGACCCATAATAAGATTTCTAAAAGAGCAAGTCAGGTTTAGATTTTTTTTTATCTGTTGGTATTTAATATAATTCATGATTTCATGTATCTGAATAAGATGTTCAGGTCCTCTGGTATAAAAGTAGGTCCACAAGATTAGATTAGATTAGATTAGATTAGATTAGATTCAACTTTATTGTCATTACACATGTACAAGTACAAGGCAACGAAATGCAGTTTGGGTCTAACCAGAAGTGCAATAGCAGCAAGTGCAGGATATACATTGGTTGCATAAGTTACATGATGCAACAATTAAGATCTGGACATGGGGCACTTTTTATCCCTGTGTGCACCAAACCCATCTTGTGTTCTTGCTGCCAAAAAACTCATTTTCATTTCATATGACCATAGACCCCAGTCCTGTTTAAAGTCCCAGTATGGCAGATTAATATGGTTATTCATATTTTATTTTTCTGACGCTAAAATAAACTTTTTTCAATCTGTGATATTTTAAGAGTTTTTGGCCACTCAAAATACAATCTAGACACACGTTCTCTTTCAGACAGATTTTCAACATCTCCAGTCCATTAAAACTTCATATTGCCCTGATGTTGAAAATGGAAATTTGTATTGTTTCAATCATTTCCTTTTAAATCCACTTTCTATTTTGTGTAGCTCAACAGTCTTTTGCTGCACATAAATTCTTTAGTTTTACTTATTGTGATGAATGATTTAGGGGGTTTGAGCTTTGTTTTGTAAATATTTATTCTCCTGTGCAACAAGAAGTCATGACTGGACAACATCATGTTCAGAAAATGTAAATATCAATGGGAATATACTATGGAAGATAGTTTACTCATAAGAATTTCTAGGGGTGTCAATAATTGTGGCCAACAAGTATTAGAATTTTTTTTTTTCACAATGTGATATTCCACCTACTTCCAATTGTTTTACTTGATGAAATGTTGGACGTTATTTTTTGTGATAACGGTTTTGAGTGAACTCTGCTTGTGTCAATTATACTGTGTAATACTGTGAAGTTCACATATTGCTCAAGTTTATCTTCTGTTATGTTTCATTTTTGTAGTCGATGATTTTGAACTTGGAGGAAAAGATAGTGATGATAGGAGAGATGGAGTTTTCCACCTACATCAAGCGTGACCTTTCAACGTAATTGCGCATTACGTTAAGTCATGAACGTGCATTGCAGAACAAAGCAAGGTGTTTAGCATTTGTGTTTATAAAGCATAGACATTTTGATTTTTTTATGAAAGGTTTATACACAGGTGTTTCCATTCACTGAGATTGGCAGGTTTGCTGGAAGGGAACGCAAACAGTTCCTTATCGATACTTTACTCATACTGCGTAGCAGATGCTATGGGGAAAAACTCCTTTTTCTCTGAGACTGAAGTTTTATACAGTCACGCAGTGAAACTGGCCGTTGATTGGTGCAAAATTTTTGCAGACTTGCACCAATGGCAGTGGAGCTGCACAGACCTATGGCGATCAATCCCCCCAGACTGGGATGGCTATAAAACCCGAGCACCTCGCCATAGGAACTCAGATTTCTTCTCCTTCAGCGACGACTTCTTCGCTGATACTACGAGACTACTTCGCCGTCGACACGCTTCGCGAAACACTCGGATCCCGCTGTTCATCTCGTTCAGCACCCCTGGTCCCGTCTCCTGCCGCCATCCGGCGATCTAGTCTCGTTTGGCGGTGGAGTGTGTGACGATGACGACAGCATGTCGTTGGCGGACTCGGACACGGAGGAGCTGACGGGCTTGTTATTAGCCCCCTTACCGTCTGCTGAGACCGTCGAAAACCTGGGACAGACTCGGAGCTTCTCAGCATTCTAACCAAGGCTGTGGATGAGCTTGGTCTAGAGTGGTTTTCTCCTGAGAAGCCCACTCGCAGCCGCCTGGATACCTGCCAGAGCGCCTCAACAGCGGGCTTCTCTATTCTTCCTCGAGGTGCACGATGAGCTCACCAGGACGTAGCGTGCCCGTTATTCTGCTCATCTACGTCCCTCTTCTTCCTCCGCTCTCACCAGTGTGGATGGCACAGAAAAGAAAGGCTAAGATAGGATGCCTCCTCTCGGTGAGTCTGTTGCCACACATCTTTGTCCGCCCTTAGCTATTGGATATTGAGCCAAGGTTTCTCATCCCTCCAAGCCGTGCAGAACCACTTTGGCACTAGCTGGACGGCCGACGGCTTCAGCACTTCATTTCATGGCGGTCCTGTAGTCTACCAAGTAAAGCTTCTCCAGAAAATGGATGAGTCCGGGCCTGACCACGCATCTTTCAGAGAGCTGAGGAGCGCTACGGACCTTGCGCTGCATGCCACCAAAGCTACGGCTCAGGCAATCGGGCGCTCCATGGCGAATCTGATGGTGCTGGAGCGCCACCTCTGGCTCATGTTGATGGAGATTAAGGAGGTGGATAAGGTTCCTTTCCTCAACTCTCCTGTCTCTCCCACGAGCCTCTGCGGGCTTGCGGTTGAGGGTCTCGCCGAGCGGTTCACGGCTGCTCAGAAGTCCTCGCAGGCCATGAAGCACTTCCTGCCGAAGCTGTTTGGCTTTTCGGCTACGCCTGGCCACCCCAAGCTCACGCCTGCTCAGCAGCCGACCAAACCGGCCCCTGCTGCTGCCAGCGCTGTGGCCAGACCGGAGCGTCATCGCTCTCAGGCAGGTAAGCGCTACCCCTCCCCTAAACGCCAGGGCCCCCGACCCAAATCTACACCGAACCCTGCACCTCAGGCATCTTCCTGAGACAGCTGGAGGGAAGAGGAAGAGACCGGGTTTTGCTACGGTGGGACCACCTCGCAAAGTTGCTGTTCTGTTTGCCCGAGTGACCCGTTCAGCTGCTGGTGACAGCCCTATGGCCCATCCCCCTGAGGAAGGACCTCCTCTCTCAGGCGGGCAGGATGATCTGGCACCCACTGCCTGAGATGTGGGCACTACATTACTAATCTCTCGATGGGAGTCTACTAACTTTTTTTGAAACTGTTTTAAACACCATTTTGCAGGCACCATCTATGAGACAACTCTATGCCCTCAAATGGTCTGTCTTTTCCACCTGGTGTTCAGTCCATGGTGTAGACCCAGTTAATTGTGACGTATTGTTGATACTATATTTTCTTCAGGAGCTACTGGACAAGGGTCTTTCCCCGTCCACGCTCAAAGTTTATGTGGCAGCCATATCGGCGTCCCATGCCCCCATCTCAGATCGGTCGGTGGGATGAAATGATTTGGTTGTTCATTTCCTGAAGAGATCTAGGAGGCTCTGTCCTCCGCGTCCCCTAACGGTTCCTACATGGGACCTTACGAGGGTTCTCAGGGCCTTTAAGGTTGCTCCCTTTGAACCGTTACGGTCTCTTGACCTTCGTATGACGTTACGT
Source organism: Oreonectes daqikongensis (assembly GCA_026939265.1). Taxonomy (NCBI): domain Eukaryota; kingdom Metazoa; phylum Chordata; class Actinopteri; order Cypriniformes; family Nemacheilidae; genus Oreonectes; species Oreonectes daqikongensis. The sequence goes on along the minus strand of JAOTQM010000133.1, from coordinate 1,188,096 downwards.
TACCTTGCTCTTGGTCATTTTTGAACTCGATGCTACTGGTCTAATTTGATTCAATGATCTATGCTAAGCTATGCTAAAAGTGCTATCGCCAGACCCGGAGATCGGGTGAATAGATTCCAAAAGGTAAAACTCAACTTATTAACTCTGGGGGAGTTGGAGAATGAGCCTATTTCCAAAAATAGTGGAGTGTTTCTTCAACCTTTATTTAACTGCTCCAGGTGTATGTGAGTAAATGACTTGCAGTGAGTGTCTTCACTACTCACAGATGGGTTAAATGCAGAAGTCCATGCCATATTTGAAAAATAAGTCACTTTCACTTCACTTTTTTTATGCGTGAAGTCTAAAACAAAATGTGCACATTGTTGGGAAAAAAACATGAAAATTTGCCCTGTGGTTTTATTATTAGCAAAACCGGAATATAATAACGCTATATCAGTACATAAATCAATAGATTTTATGGTTCAGCAGAAAGTCCAGTTGTGTCTCACTCGTGTAGTGTGGTGACTCAGTCATTAGGTTTGTGCTATTTTGCAATTGTCAACGATCTGATTGGTTCTAGTCGAAAGAAAATGTCTTTAAGTGTATTGTGTACAGTCTTAAAATGTTTCAGCTAATTTTTAAATGTATCTCCAGCTTTAAATGAGCTAACCCTAACCCTTAAGAAAATGTACCATAGTTTACTCAGAATTTTACTCAGAACTATTTGACTGCATTAAAAAGCAACAGCCAAAGGACAAATAAATTTAATTGTGAGCATTACACCAATTTCTTTGGTAATACAGTATTAACTATAAACAGGGGTAATGACTGATTTCTTATTTAGAAAAACTACAAATCCACTCACCATCTGACTTTATGTTCTCTTTTAACTCTTTGATTTCATTCTCCATTCTCTTGAGTTTTTCTTCATATTTCTTCTCTGTTTCATGTCTGACTTTGTTCTCTTGAGCTTTCACAAACGTCTGAAGTGAATATGGTTCAGTCTTCATGTTTTCTATATAATCCAGAAGAATTGGAATCTGTTTCGGTTTTCCATGTTCTTTTAAACCCATGACTCTGTATCGTACTCCATAGAGACTGATCAATCTCTGATGTTCAGCGTATGATTCTGCAAGACCTGTCACTGATCCTTCAGCAGCGAACTCTGTTGTGAATATAATCATAAAGTGATCTCTAGAGACAAATATCTTCTGGATCTTCTCTATTTCTGCTTTGTATCCAGAATTCAGTAGACAGTAAGGAATGATGATGAGAAACACATGAACTCCAGGATCACAGAGAGACACACAGTTGAGAGTCTGACACATCATCTCTTCATCTGAGAGTCGAGTCAAAGCTGGAAGCTCAACAACACAGATCTGTCGTCCATGTACTTTCTCTTCTTTCTTCACACACACTGAACTGAATTCTCTCTGATTTAAAGGTTTTTTCATTGCCCCTCGTAGAAGTTTGGACATAGTCGTCTTCAGTGTTCCGTCAGTTCCACACAACACTACATTCAGCTTCGATTTTCCAGCTACCCATGCTGCAAAATATGACTCAAGTTAAACTTAAAACAATTAAAGAACACATATATTCCCTGCAGTTGTTAATAATAGATCATGTGCATCAATCTAGTTTGCTTCACACTGTTTTGTATCACACTGAAGGGATTTCTTTTGGATCTGGATCTACATTGCCCCATTTATTACATGGCTCTTTGCTCTATGAGTAAATAACTGAACACAAAATATTGATTTGCTCATTTTGTTAAATACAAACCTGGCATGAGAAAAGAGATACAATGCCCTCCACTAACATTGGCACCCTTGGTAAATAAAAGCAAAGAAGGCAGCAAAAATAAATCTGCATTGTTTCTCGTTTTGATCTTTTATATAAATAATCTACAAAATTCCAACATTTTAGTCAAATAAAACAATTTGAAGTGGGGGGAATATCACATTGTGAATTTTCTCTAAATACAACCTGGCCAAAATTATTGTCACCCTTGTACTTAATACATTTTGCAAGCTCAATCTGTAAGAAAAACAGCTCCGAGGCTTTTCTTGTCTAATGAGGTTTGAGAATACATTAAGAATGTTTCAAGATCCTTCAAATGTTGGTGCTCCCAATTCTTCAGATCATCCCACTCGTTTTCTATAGTGTTCAGATCAGTTCTACCAGATAGACCAGTAGTCAGATAAATGTTTGAATAGATTTAATTATACATTAGAGTATTCTAAATTCTAAAGCAAAATCTTGTCAAAGAGATCTTTGGCGTTGGCTCCGTCCTTCATCCAGGTCGAACACCATTCTGGTAGGGCCTGTCTGATAAGGAAGGCTGGGATCGAGCCAACCCCTGGACAATGGACGAACAAACCTGGTGGTTGTAGGGAGGATGGAGGGGAACTTCGACTACGAAACCTGCGAACAGCGAATGAGAGACTTAGTCGGGTGATTTTATACTTGCCGTTAGCTAGATCTTTATGAATGAATGACGTGGCATTACATTCTTTCTGGTAGAACTTACGCTACAGCTTTCATGGAACTGGGATGCTATGGCAGGATCTTGATTTTGTGCTCAGTGACCAATTTTTCGTTGATTTGGATGTTTGTTTTGAACCAATGTGCTGATGGAAGGTCTAACCACGACCCATTATAAGATTTCTAGCAGAGCAATTCAGGTTTAGATTTTTTTTATCTGTTGGTATTTGATATAATCCATGATTTCTACCACGGTAAGGACAGAGCAACTAATATTACAAATTAATTTAAGTTTAATCAACTTGAAATTTAGTGCATTGTACTTAAAAGTACCAACCCTACGTTTATTTTAAGTTAAATTTACTTAAAATATATCAGTAGCCAATAATTACATTTTTTAGGGCAACAAGTTTCTTTAAGTTTTTTAAGTAAATTCAACTTATCCAGGTTTACAGTATAAAAGTAGGTCCACAACAATGAAGATCTGGTGATATATTTAACTGTGGACATGTGTGCACCAAACCTATCTTGTGTTATTGCTGCCAAAAAAACTATTTTTCTTTTCATGTAACCAAAGACCCCTGCAGTCCTGTTTGAAGTTCCAGTATGGCAGTTTAATATGGTGGAGTTTATTTTTACATGAGAGCAAAAGATTTGTTTCTTGAACAGTGTCCCAAACAACTTGTGCTGATGGATGTGCCGTTTTCCTTTATTTTTATTTTAGTTTTCTGACACTAAAGTTCAACTAATTCCTGTAATTCTCCATTTGTAATCTTTGAAAAGTCTTTGGCCACTTAAAATCTTCTCCTTGCTGTGAATTTAAACAACATAGTCACACATTCTCTTTCAGGCAGATTTTCAACATCTCCAGTCCATTAAAACTTCATAATTATTTCCCTGATGTTGGAAATGGGAATTTGTATTGTTTCAATAATTTCCTTTCAAATCCACTTTCTATTTTGTGTAGTTCAACAATCTTTTGCTGCACATCAGAACTATATTCTTCAGTTGTACTCATTGTGATGAATGATTAAGTGCGTTTGGGCTTTATGTTATTAATATTTATTCTCCTATGCAACAAGAAGTCATGACTGGACAACATCATGTTTCAAGTCACCTTGGTGTGCTCAGAATATTTAAATATCAATGGGAATATACTAGGGAGATATTTTACTCAAATAGTTCAAATTGTTTTATTTAATTGAAATGTTGGAATTTTGTAGATTTGTTTAAATAAAAGCTCAAAATGAGAAACAATGCAGATTTAGTTTTACAGCTATCTTTGTTTATATTTACCAAGAGTGCCAATATTACTGAAGGGCACTGTATAATAGAACAGACATTTATCTTAAAAACTTACAAGAATTACTTGGAACAGCTCCTCTTGTATTAAGGTTCTGTATGAGTTTTATATCAACCTCACGTTCAGAATATTTTTCTTCACTGACTAAAACTTCATGTCTGCTTTGCTTTTTATGCACTGATGTTCCTCCTCCTGCATCTTCATCCATGTCACAGATAAGAAATTCTTCAGGTTCTTTCTTAAGTATCCCATTTACCCTTCTGAGAACCTCTGAAAGCCATTCTTGTCGTCTTTTATCAAAGTGAACATGTCCTCCTCCACACTCATGTATTAACTGACTGATAGATTTGTTGTGTATTCTCAAATCTGTGGAGCTGTATGTATCAGAAGTGAGCAGTATTGTACGTTTTAGTGCCTGATCACTAAATTCCTTCAGCACTAACTTTAGTCTTTTTCTGTCGTCTTCACTGAAGTCAGTCTGCAGTACGAGTATAAACACATGAGGTCCTGGAGCACACATACTGATACACTCTTTCACTCTTTCTGTGATCTGAAACTGTGCCAGGTACGGCTGGAGCAGATTAGTACTGTTGATGACTGCAATGTGTCTGTTCTCCACCATTCCACTCATTCTCTCACATTGCTTCTGTAAATAATGTGAAGGAGCTAGATTCTCCCTCAAATCCACTCCAAGAATAAGATTTCTCACTCTGATGTTTTCAGATAAACTCTTCCCCAGAAGAACAATCCTCAAACCACACACTAGAACAAAAAAACACATTATATAAAGAGAAAGATTGTAAAGTGCATTCTTAAAATTACACTGGAAGAGAGACATGAATAAGAACCTCAAGAAACAAAATTGATTTTAAAAGTAGTCCTATACAATATTTTCATTATAAAGAGTTTTAAAGCCATGTATAAACATACCATGTAATACTAATACCTGTGGTTCAGATAGACACTTCTTTATCCCATATGCCACCATTTCAAAAGTAACAAATTAAAATAGCAGAAAACTTTAAGGCAGATGTCTGTTTTTCAAATTATGTTTTAACTAGGGCTGTCAAATGATTAATCGCGATTCATCGCATCCAGAATAAAAGTTTGTGTTTACATAATATATATGTGTGTATTGTGCATATTAATTTTGTATTTGTAAAACAAACCCATACATGTATATATTTAAGAAAAATATAACAATTAATAAACATTTAAATATCATTTCAATTATTGGTAAATATAAGTAAATATAAATAAATACATCTAAAAAAAATTCTAAATATATATATAGGCCTACATGTATGTGTTTGTGTTTATAAATACAAAATGAATATGCACAGTAAACGGTCATCTATTATGTAAACACAAACTTTTATTCTGAATGCGATTAATCGTTTGACAGCCTAGTTTTTACCAATGCCTACATACAGGTTGTTGTTAATATGTCATAGGTCAAAGAGCATACGGGTCACATGACAATAAAACATGGCAGATTCCACGGATTAGATGAATAATCTCACATTACTCACATCTCACTACTTAATATTCATTTGCACCACTGTTCTGCTTAGTCTCATTTATTATTTGTACGCAGTAAGTTTCTGTTTATAGTAAATAGCCATCTGTATATAATGTTCATAGTACATACCCACTTGTAAAATATTTTCATAATATTGCTTTATCCTGTATTTATGCACATACTGTATATCCTGCACTTGCTTATTGCACTTAAACTACATTTCTTTGCCTTGTACTTGTACATGTGTAATGACAATAAAGTTGAATCTAATCTAATTACGTGTTTTCTCCTCCATAGAAATCCATTATAAGGGAAAAAACATAACAGCAGCACAAACTGAGAACATAAAACTTTTCTGATATCATGCTGAAATCAGAAGACTACTAAATCTCCTGTGCAACAAACTGTTTAACTAGAATTGCACACCAATTCTAAAACTTAATTCATAGCACTTTCGAGAAATTATGTAATTGGATCCACTTTTGCTAGTTTAACGACGGGAAAACTGTCGGTGCGCCCGGGCTCATGGTATAAACCTGTTATCCGTTTAAGAGACAGTTGCACTCGTGCCATTGAGTATTTGCAATTTACACTGCAGAGATTCCAAGAGTAAGACTGAACGCTTCTCTACTGAGGAAACGGAACACATTATTATTGTGTACAAAAAGATTAAAATCTAACGTGTCATGTGTCCTGGTATGGTCCTTTCTATATACACAATAATCTTTTACATTGTAGACCTTTTGTTTTTAATATTTGGCTTGTTTGTGTGCTGCTGTGCTTCCCTCTGTGTAATAAGCAAAGTGAAAGCGCGTTAATGTGGACCCGCACAGAGGCGCATTTTCTACTAACGCGCCCTTTAAATAACAAAAAAAATATTGCGGCATTGACTTTAGACCAGGTTTGAGTTGGTCTATGCACTGAAAAAAGGTTCCTTAGGAATTACTCGATTTAATCATGTACATCGGTTCCACACAATTGAATTACATTTTTTAACATAACATTTAAAAAAAAATCTTAAATTGCAAGAAAAATGATGTTAAAAAAACTTAATTAAATCATGTTGAACCGATGAACATGATTAAAATGAGTAATTCCAACTAACCTTTTTTTTCAGTGTGGCGCAGTCCAGTTTTAGTTCCTTAAAATAGCAACTCGCCAACAATGCGCCTGAACACACCTCTGTTTTAGACCAGCACACCCATGGGCGCACAAATGGGTGCAAATGCATTTGCTATTTAAACAACGCAGCACAGGACGAGAAAACGAAAACTGCGTCAAGCTGAAACTAGCAAAAACACTTGCGCCGGGTGTACGATAGGGCCCTTAGACTGAAGAGCACAAATTCAGATTTTTTTGGTGCTGATCAGATGTGGACACATCTGATCAGCACCAGGCCCGGCTCCAGATATGAGATGAAAGGTGGGCCAAATGATTTTCCAGGTGGGCCGGGGAAAATCCTTTGGTACACATTTATGGCAATTGTTAAGTTTGTTTGTTGTTGTGTTTAGGTTTTTTAATCCTCCTTTTTATAACTATTTTGACTTTTAATATTTTTGATTTTTTAATTATCATTTGTGATATATGTATATTATTTTCCCCCGAAGGGGCAGATCTTATAAACAAACTATTTACAAAAGAAATTTCACTTTATGAATTATAAAAATGTACACTGTTATTTTTACACTCTTATGTATATATTGTGTATAGACTTACATTGTAAGAATTGCTAAGATGTTAGCGAGCATAGGTTGCAACTTACTTTTCAAATTGCAGCTAACTATATAAAGTGGGGGGAGTTTGTTCTGCAGTGATGACCATCTCGATTTTTCACAGCAATGGAGCTTCACGGAGCCACTAGGCTTGTTCGACTTCACGCGGCGCCTGCAAGATCCGACAGGTGGATGACGTCAAAGTACCGCGAGAGCGATTTGAAAAACCATTAAAAGTTTGCTTTCGAGTCGCTCTTGCGGTACTTTGATGTCATCCGCTTGTCGGATCTTGCGGCGCCGCATGGAGTCAAACAAGCCTTCTCTCTCAATGGCTCTGGGTGGGCTAAGCTTCTGATTAGGTGGGCCAGGCCCACCTTGCCCCCCCCCCCGTGGAGCCGGGCCTGATCAGCACCATGTTTTTTTTACATAAATTGGGAAAATTTCACCATAGTGGCCTTCATTACAATCTATTTAAACAAAACACATACAATATTAATACATTCTAACTGATTTAGGTTGTTTAAAATGCAATTTACCAAAAAGTGTCCCACTTTACCTGACTTCACCCTACCGCTTGCACAATATAACATTTCGGGGCATTACATTTATAACGCACAAATATAAATATATATATTGATCAGGCAGTCACACTGGTGCGACCATTAAGAAAAACTGATAAGCTTTGCAGTCAATCGTTCTTTTCATCTTCTCTCATCATCCGCGGCTACATCCACTCTGTTTATCTGACGGGTCTATGCTACTTACCTCTTCTCTGTCTTACTTCAGCGCACACATTTTCAAACGTACACACACGTACAGGAATATCTGGACCACGGCCAGTCAGAGGGGGGGTCCGCCCTTTTCTATCTCTGATTGGTTTAGACCACGATATGGGCCTAATATGTGTGTCTGTTGTTGAACCACAGGGAGACTTTTTTCCCCTATAACAGCTGGTCGCACCATTGAGAAATTATGTCACACTCTAGACTAGAGCCCTGGGGATGTCGGCTCGGTGGCGAGATTCATAAAGTCACTAGCGTGCCGTCTTTAGGGTTGATGGTTCGAATCCAGTCATGGGGGTATTTCCCATTTGTGTGCTTTGATTTTGTTCTCACCTTTTCTTCCAACCTCTATATTCACGTCAATTTTGTTCTTGTGGCTGTGCGCTGTCATAGTTGCAATTTTGGTTATTGTTACATATTGCTACTTACACCTCTATCAGCTTTGCTCAGCTGCCCGGTTGTGGGATGTCGGCTCAGTGGCGAGACTCACCTAGTCACTAGCGTGCAGTTTTGGGGGTTGGCGGTTCGAATCCGGTCATTGGCGTATTTTGTACTTGTGCATAAATTGTGTGCTTTGAGTTTGTTCTTGCCTATTCTTCGTGACCTGTCCCTTTTTTTTACACACGTTCTGTCTCTGCCTTTTTTGCTCTCGTGGCTCTGTGCCGATGTGGCATTGCTCTGCGCTTGCTGCGTCTGCTGGGCTTTGCCCCGTGCTGCTGCTGCTTGCAGCTCTTATTTCTCTTTAAATTTGTGTTTTCAGTTTTGGAATAATTGGTGTTTTTTTCACTTCTAACAGTTTTGTAACAATTTCATTAGAAAATTAGATGTGCTTTCATCATTTGGCTTTATTAATTGCTTTTTGGATATTGTTTGTTTACACTATCAGTATGGAAAAATGGCCAAACCAAGCGCTTCACTGACGAAGAATGGTGGAAGAATGATCACACGGCTGGTTCCTGACAGTAATGGAGGAAGGAAGCAAAGCGCAAAAACTTATTTAAAACAATGTTTTCAAGTTAATTAAAATATGTATTTCAAAGTGGGGTTTTTAAAAATATATATTTGTGCAATTTTATACATAAAAATGTGTAGTTTACATTTTAGCATTTGTTTCTCTACTTTTAGGCCCTACTTGTTATAGCCGTATAATTGCAACAACTATGTATAATGTTTAAAAGTGTTTATGCAGATAATGACATCCTCTAAAATTACAACTGACAACTTAAAACTATTTTTGATGACAATTAAAACATTTAACTTTTTTCCATCTGATGCTATATTTTATTTTAAAGTTATAAGGTGACAAGTCACGTTTTAGATTCATATAATGATATTAAATAGTACATATTAATATTATTAATAATAAATATGAACAAGGGGTATACCGTTCATATAATCATATGAATATTGAATCGGGCTGGTGTTCTGACGATCTGTGCTACTTGCCCAGTTTATGCTACCTCCTACACAAAACATAGACTAACCCCTCCTCCAAATAAGACGAAGTCCTCCCCCCACCCAAACCCTAAACTTAAAGTCAGTGGAGGGTAGCACAGAATGTCGAAACACCTGTTCTGGCTGTCGGACCGCTTCCTGCTTGATTACAGCAGTGTAAACAAGGCACCTGCAGCTGGACCGTATTTAGGCATCCAGCTCGATTATAGAAAATGGAGGCGGGCAGGCAGGAATGTAAACGGAACCGCCCCGATTGTCTTTTGTAAACTGGATAGTGAACACGAATCACAAGACTATTCACATTTTATACACAAATTATAACACATGAAAGCATTATGTGATTGAGACTGGCTCAGTGCCAGAATGAGACGCACCCTAAACTCTCGTCCCTCATTCATATCATACCTGCTTTACTTCTATCGTTTACGTGAAGTGAACACAAATCTAAAAAAGGTTTAATGTATAATGGCACATAATGTTTTACTGTTTGTAATAAAAAGACAGCTAAACATTTATCGCAAAGTCTTTTAAAATAATGTTAATTTGTCATAATTTTGCTATTTTTAGCCTTTGTATTGACTTACTGTTTGGAGAATCACTAACCGGGAAACTACTTTGTAGTCCTTTCATCCCTGAAAATAAAATATTTTTTGTATTACATTCATTTATTTACATGTATAAGCCTATGTCATTTAAAATAATATAAACAACTGCACTGAAAACAGCGTCTACATAACAATGTTAAAAATGCTTGTGACGGACTAAAATATATATTTAAAGAGGACACGTGTGCTAAAGACACAGGGCACAACAACAAAACAGTAATATATCAATTCAAAATCATTTTTAGGCTAGTAACGAAGTTCCTGTTTGACACTTACCTAAGTTCATTTCCGTGTCTCTCCACGAAAGATGGCGCATTAGTCCTAAAAAATCTAAGCAGAAAATAAAACATGACACGAAACTCTTTGAGAGTGTAGCTTTAAGAAAATTATTTTTTACATTATTTTTCAGGGTTTGGGCTTTCTGTACTAGGCTACGCCTATAATAAATAAAGTAGCCTACATAAAATGAGGCTATTAGGTTTGTTATCAAAAACAGGAATAATTAGTCTAAAGTAGTCTAACTGGTATAATTTAATCCTTACCCATCCTTGATTTTATTCATTTACCTCCTGAACATTCAATCTTAAAATCGAAAGAGAAAATGTTACAGAAGTTCCTGATCAAGAGTTTAATAGACAGGGTGTTGTCTTCGTGAGCCCCTCCCCATTTGCCCTCAAAGGAGATGCATAGTTCGTTTTAAAAGAACCAAACCCAGTTTACTAGGGCGTTTTCAGACTGGGCTTGTTTGCTGCGGTCCGAACTTGAGTGCGATTGTTCCCGGTGCGGTGCCCCCCGCAGCGTTGATCTGGTTTCAGACACAACTCACTATGAAACGGAAGTTGCGATTGACTTATTTTCCATATCGTGACGTATATCCGAGTCAAACGGCTTCTGAAATAAGAAAAAATTTAGGTCGGCTTTATTTTGCCCATCTTTTTTTGACTGTTCTCTTGTAAAAATGCCTGAAGGATGTATGGCAAGGCAGTATAGTTCTACCCCTTTTTAGTTGCTTACGTCAAAGCGTTGTTGTGAAGCGTTGTTGTTGAGAGGGGAAAGGGAGCCCTATGTTTTTGATTAAAGATTGCGAGTGCAAATGAATTTTAGAATAGTGTACACGGATAAATCATTAAAAATAATCACTGCAACACTGTGTAAAACACTTAGGGCGTTTTCAGACTGGGCTCGTTTGCTGCGGTCCGAACTTGAGTGCGATTGTTCCCGGTGCGGTGCCCCCCGCAGCGTTGATTTGGTTTCAGACTCAACTTGATTCTGTCGAACCCTGGTGCGTTTGCGTTCATCTTACGTCATCAGAAAAACAGAAAACAGAACACGAATTAATATATTGTGTTTTTAATAAGTTGGTGCTAATAGTCTATGCGCAGCAGAGTAAATTACATTTGGGTTTACTCTATGCGGGTTACATGCAGACGGTTTTCTGCCGCTTGCAAACAAACTATTTTGAGAAAACGGTGGATTATCATTGACCTGGCGCTCTGATTCCACTCACAACGCAGAAATACGATGCAGGCTCACTCTTGTTTGAATCCAACGTAAATCATTAATACTATCATCTGTGTTTTATTAAAGGAAATACATCGTAATCGGCTTAAGCGCATGCGCAGGTCACTTTAAGTGCGCACCGGGTCCATGTTGCTTTCATATTCATGCGAACCGTGGCACAGTTCGAGAGCAAATTAAACGAACTCACAACACCTCCTTCAGGTAGTCTCGGGTTCGGTAGTCAGGTGCGCACCCGGGTTTGCTTGACAGCGTTCACATTAGCGATTTTTCATGGAACCGTGCCCCGTCCCGAACTAAACAAGTAGCCACTTATTTGCAGCTTCTTATTGACGCTAACCGTTCCACCTTAAAAGACGAACGCGACGCTTCCGCTTTTCCGCTTTCTTATTCACGCTTAGTTTAGAGACCCTCTCGCTTTTGTATGTTTTTTTGCGGGTCTATTTGAACTGTGTGTGCGTGCGCGCGCAGCCGTCACAGGCCTATGCTGAATGCCCATTAAGATTCAATTCAATTCAATTTTTTATAGCGCTTTTCACAATGAGCACTGTTGCAAAGCAGCTTTACAAGAGAAATCAACAGAGAAACATAACAAGGGTAAAATTACCAATTGACTTCCTTGTCAGGGAGCTGTCAATCCAATTGGATTACATCAACACCACCATAGACAATGTTACCACTCAGAAACAGATCATCACGTACCCAAATCAGAAGCCATGGATGAACAAGGAGGTGCGCCTCCTGTTGAAGGCACGCAATACTGCCTTCAGATCAGGTGATGCACAAGCCTACAGCACATCCAGAGCTAACCTGAAGAGGGGCATCAAAGAAGCCAAGCACTGCTACAAGCTAAAGGTAGAGGAGCACTTTTCCAACTCCGACCCTCGACGCATGTGGCAAGGCATCCAGGCCATCAGTGATTACAAACCCACCCACTCCACCCCGCAGCCACTGATGTCCTCTTCCTGAACGAGCTTAATGACTTTTATTCTCGCTTTGAGAGGTACAATAGAGAAACTGCCACCAAGATCAAACCCTCAGTTGATCACCCTCCAATCACACTCTCCTCCATAGACGTCTGTAATGCACTGAGCCGGATCAGTGCGCACAAAGCCGCTGGACCAGACAACATCCCTGGACGTGTACTCAGGGCATGTGCTGAGCAGCTTGCTGGGGTTTTCACTGACATCTTCAACCTGTCTCTTGCCCAAGCAGCTGTGCCAACATGCTTTAAATGCACCTCCATTGTGCCAGTGCCAAAACACTCCAGCCCAAAGTGCTGGTCCTGGCACACCTGAAGGACTTTCTGCCATCCACATTGGACCCACACCAGTTTGCCTACCGCAGCAATAGGAGCACAGAAGATGCAGTTTCCATGGCACTGCACTCTGTGCTCACACATCTGGACAATAAGAACACTTATGCACGTATGTTGTTTGTTGACTTCAGCTCAGCATTCAACACTATAATCCCATCCAAGTTAATATCCAAACTTGAAGACCTGGGCATTAACACCTCCCTATGCAATTGGATTATGGACTTTCTGACCAACAGACCACAGCAGGTGAGATCAGGCTCCATCTGCTCCACCACTATCACACTCAACACTGGTGTACCACAGGGCTGTGTGCTAAGCCCCTTCCTCTACTCCCTCTTCACCTCCGACTGCAAGCCTGTGAACGGATCTAACTCCATCATCAAGTTTGCGGACTACACTACAGTGATTGGTCTCATCAGCAACAACGATGAGACGGCCTACAGGGAGGAGATCCAGCACCTAGCCACATGGTGCAACAACAATAACCTGCTCCTTAACACCTCCAAGACAAAGGAGCTCATTGTGGACTTCAGGAAAGAGTCAAGAGGCACACATGACACCATCCACATCAATGGGATGGCTGTTGAACGTGTCTCCAGTTTCAAGGACCTGTCCTGGACTACCAACACCTCCAGCCTGGTCAAGAAGGCTCACCAGCGCCTCTTCTTCCTGAGGACACTAAAGAAGAATCGGCTGTCCTCGGCTATCCTGGTGAACTTCTATCGCTGTGCAATAGAAAGCATCCTGACCAACTGTGTCACAGTCTGGCATGGGAGCTGCTCTGTTGCAGAGCGCAAGGCACTGCAGCGGGTGGTGAAAACCGCCCAGCGCATCACAGGGACTCCACTTCCATCCATGGAGGACATCCAGAGGAAACGCTGTCTGCGCCAAGCTCGCAGCATTCTTAAAGACTCCTATCATCCCGCTCACAGACTGTTTTCTCTCCTGCCCTCCGGCAGGCGTTTCAGGTGCCTCCGGACCAGGACCAGCAGACTAAAGAACAGCTTTTTTCCCAGAGCTGTCTCTTTATTGAACTCTGCCCCTCACTGATCCCACTGCCCCTCTATACTACTACACTCTTCTCTCCCCCCCATTGCACACCTGACTTCACTTGTTATTTGCACTAATGGACTGTCTATACATAACATTTATGTTCATTTGCACTACCAGACTGCTCATTTGCACTGCCAACTGTTCATTACAGTACCGACTGTTTACTATGCATCTTGCACTCCTACACTTTAACTGAAATATGCAATAACTTCTTCCATTGCACTGTTACTTAGATAGCTTCTGTCCATAATTTATTTGCACTACTCTATATCCATCGCACTGCTGCTCACCATAGCCTAACTTATTGTATACATCCACCTGTAAATTTCTGTTTATAGTAATAGCCATCTGTACATTATGTTCATAATACATATCCATCTGTAAATCTCTGTTTATAGTAATAGCCATCTGTACATTATGTTCATAATACATATCCATCTGTAAATCTCTGTTTATAGTAATAGCCATCTGTATATTATGTTCATAGTATATATCCATCTGTAAATCACTGTCTATAGTAATAGACATCTGTATATTATGTTCATAGTATATATCCATCTGTTAATTTCTGTCTATAGTTAGAGACATCTGTAAATCATGGTCATAGTACATTTCCATCTGTAAATTACTTCTGTAATATTTATTTATGTAACTTATGCAACCACTGTATATCCTGCACTTGCTGCTATTGCACTTCTGGTTAGACCTAAACTGCATTTCGTTGCCTTGTATTTGTACATGTGTAATGACAATAAAGTTGAATCTAATCTAATCTAAAAAACTAGCCAATAAGAGTGCCCTTAAGTCCCGCCCTCACGTGAGGGGTTGGAGTAGGGTGAAGCTGCAGTCCTGGAGGCCCAACTGCACACTCAGACCTGCACATCCAGAACTATCGTTTTTTCAGACAGTGCCACCTGCTGTTTGGATGAACATTTGTTTTGTAGCGTGTGTAACTTACCGTAACAATTTCCAACATTATAGAACTGCTAGCAAGTAGCAACATCGGACACGTGAGTAAGGTTATTCATTTTATTAAAGCGATTCCTGAAAATTACCAGGTTTTATGACATAAACGAATAGCCTATTTTAGTATTTAATGATAGTTTAGATAGATAGTTCAACAAATAAGCCGTGAATTTTGTTCTCCTGTTATTTTCAAACACGTGGAGCTTATTATTGCTAGCTTAGTCAGTGTTTGATTTGATCAAAATTAATGTTGAAAGATAGCGGTATTTTATAATATTTACAGCTTGCTCTTATTTTCTGTGTTATTGTACCATTCTGGGATACTTAATATGTTTTCTAACAAAATAATAAACGTTGAAGTAAAAATGTTAAAATAAAATGTATAATTTATAATACAATTATTATTTGTAACATATTTTGAGTACTATGTAGGTCTACTGTACGTATTACTTTATTAACTACTATTATTTCATACTAATATTACTACTACATTTACTATTAGTAGTATGTGTAAGAAAAATAATATTGCACATTCTTTCATTGTGCTTTACAAATCTCAAAGTGCTACCACAGACAATAACAGTAACACAATAACAGTGTAACAATTAGAAATAAGTTCTGTAATAATTACAAACAAGATATTTGGAATAAAATGCGGCCTTGAGTTTAATTTCATCAAAATATCAAATAATCAAGTAAACGGGCAGTTGTGGCCTAATGGTTAGAGAGTCGGAGTCGTAACCAGAAGGTTGCCGGTTTGATTCTCAGTACCGGCAGGTAACAACTGACGTGTCCTTGAGGAAGGCACCTTACCCCCGTTTGCTCCCCGGGCGCTGCAGTGTTAGCTGCTCACTGCTCCCGGTGTATGTGTGTTCACGACTTGAAGTGTGTGTGTTCACTATTCACTGGTTGGGTTAAATGCAGAGGTCACATTTGGGGTATGGGTCACCATATCTGACAAATAGGTCACTTTCATAATCTGCGTAGAATTGACAATATGAGCTCTGTTGGGTTGTCTAAATAATTTGTGTGTGTATTTTTTCCCAGATGGATATTACAATTCAAAAAGGGGGGTCCCTGCCAAAACTAATACAATGCACCCAATGCTGCAGTTATTTCCACTGTCCTTTTTGTGATGCCTCAGTTTTCCAACCAACACGGTTGGCAAAAGTGCAAACGCATCTGCAGGCACATTTCAATAGATCGGTCCAGCATGAAGGTAATATTTGCAAGTGTACATCTTATTATAGTGAAAAATTGTAAGGCAAACTTAAAGTGCAATCTTATACTGCTGTTTTTCAGAATTTACAATACACAGATGTGGACGCCTCTGCAGAAGTCAACCACATTATCACTGCCTCTTCTGCAAATCAACAATTTTAAGAAAACCTGATTTTATTAAACATTTAGGACTCTGCAAACAAAAACACCAACCACCAACCCCTCACACTAAAGCCACCACAACTTCTGCCACAGCTCTGCCCACCATTCATGTGCCTCCTTCCGCTGCCACGACTCTGCCCACCATTCATGTGACTCTCTCTGCTGCCACGACTCCATTGCCAACCACTTCTGGCATGTTTAGGCCCTTCAAAAAAAATGTTCGAAAAAAAACAAAGCAACTAAAGAAATGTCCCAAATGTGATTTGATATGCCACCATAAAAATTTAAAAAGACATATAGAATGCAAACACACCCCAAAAATGACGGACATTACTTCCTCATCCCATCTTGACAGTGAGTGCATAGACCCCCAGAATAGAGTCTATATGGTCTGCAAAAGTATTCATGGAGCTTCTACTCCACTCCATGTGCAAATTAAAATATGGGGGAACAACATCGTGAATTAAATGAGTGCCAGACTAATATGGAGTTGGCTTGGAGAAGTGGACTGCTGTCATACCAGTGTGTTCACCTCCGGTCAGTTTCATACTGCAAAACCTTTTTAACCTTATCTTCACTCACTGAAGAAAGTTTAAAAGAAATGGTTGAAAGCAAGTGGTTTGGGCAGGACAAAATAAAACAGTGTGTCGATCGTCAAAAACTAGCCCAAGAAGAAAATGCACCACTGAAAATATTTCTTGCTAATTTTTTATTATTTGTCAGTGTTGGCATTTTATTTACTTTATTTCATTTTATGTACTTTATGTGATAGGTGGAAGTGATAAGAAGACTGTGTCAAGAGTGTGGTTTAGATGCCAAAGGCTCTCGCACAGATCTACTCCTGCGACTTTCGGAGGAGATGAGGTCAAGGTAGGCCTACGACAAGGTTTTTGAAAAGATTTGGGCTACTTCAGGTAAACCTCAATGTTGCACATTGAAATATTATGAATAATTCAGAAATGTACAGTCACATAATGGGCCCTTTTTCCCGCTTTGCACTGGTTGGGGAGTGCCTGGTGGCATACAGCTCTTTGGTGTGTTGTGGCCTTCGTGTAGGGAAGGTGCATTGGATGTGATGCAAGTGCAAGCCTAATCAACGTATGCACATCTTCTAATGAATCAGTCCATGCATTAATATTAACACGTTTGTTAAATAATAGGCTGCTATAAAGACATTATTACGGCACATGTCATTGTGTATACAATATGAAACTCATTGGGTAGAGGCAGCTGCTGATCTTTTGAAAGCCATTCCAGTATGCAACCTCTTTCAGCAGCAGAAGCAGTGTGTGTACCTCTCACCTGGAGACGGGAAGACCTGTCCCAGTTCAGTTTCTCAACGTCTACGTTGTTAAGGCCACTGCCCTCCATCATAACCTATGATCATTGTAGGGCCCAATGTCATTCATGGGATTAGAAAAAGTGTTTTTAACAATTTGCTTATCTTTGTTGTATATTTGTCTTTTCCAGGAGGTTGGGCTGTCATCATGTGTCCTTGTGGCATAGTGTACAGTATAAAATGTAATCTGCGAGCAGAAAGTCCACGGGATTTAGCAGATATGCTTCTGTATGACCGCTTTCACGAAGACAACACAAAAGACCCTCGTGATTCACTGAGGAAGCTTCGTATTGTGCCTCAACTAGCTGGCAAAGTTAACAGTCAGGCTGCAGAACAGCTTTTTTCAAAGCTAAAGAAAAATAACTACTTTATGAACATGGCATTGCCATCCACACATGTTTTCCTTATGCGAAACGTCATCCACCATTACAATGTCAGAAAAAATGAGAAACGTCTTCATGACATAAAAAAGGAATTCAACACAAACATTCACATGAATGTCCACAGCCAGGTTGTGTTAGGTAATCTTTCCCTTACTCACATTTGTGTAACAAGTACAGCACTATATCCTTAACTGTACTTATGTGTATATTTGTATTTTATAGAAAATCCGTTCTTCACAGAGAAATGCATGGACATGTCACTTGGTAATTTGACTGTTCGGTCCAGGTACTAAATGTCAAGTTTCTGTTCTCTGGTTATGATGTGTTATTTTCTAATTTTGGTGCTTTAATGTACTTTAAGGACCACAGACAGCACTTTCAGAAAATATTGTGACTGCACAAATGACCGCTGCATCACCAGCCATAACATCAGTCACATCTCCTCAGTCATCAGTTCCAATTACAGAAAAAACAGCTTGTGAACCTACCACTCTTCTGCATTTTTTGGAACCTACAAAGCCTTGGGAGAGGGACTGGCATCCATTACAAGAGAAACTGGTGAAAAATGAACATTATACACACACACACACATATTTATTGTTGTTATTATTACAGCTTGATTATGTGCTGGACCGAAATCGCCCTGGCAGTGAAATAATTGTGAAGGAGGGGCAAATGTGCCTTATCCGAGAAGAATTTTGGAGCCTTGGATAGTTGAGGGACATGGACTCCCATGTAAGCAGTCTGTTTTTTATTATAATTTCTTTTAATTAACACATTGACTTATCAGAGTATTTATTGCAGATTGGAACACCTGCATGGAGCTTATTTGTGAAATGGCTCGGCAAATTGTATGTACCATAAAATGTAACATTCAACATTCACTGTAGGGCAAGGACATATACATTGAGGACTTTTATGTTGTCCCTGTATGGAAAACAACTCCTAACAACATTGTTACTGGATTACCGGTGAGTGTATGTACTGTATTTACTGTGTGGGAGGTAAAAATAGTGTGTGGGACTGTGTGGGAGGTAAATTAAAGGACATAACTGTCCTGATCAATTCTAGGAAGATGCAGACTTGAAAGACCTGTTAGCCTTTCCAGCATGAACAAATGCTAATGGACCAGACCACTTCGTTGTCTGTGTAAGAAAATATTGAAATGTCTAGTGCATACGTTGATTGTTATTGCATCGTGTGTTTCTAAAATTAAACACTGAAAAATCTTGGAAGCAATAAGGTTCAAATGAAATATTTGTACACCTTTAACATTGTAGATAATGATGCCGCTTCGAAGAGAGATGGTGTTTTTAGACTCTCTATACGCAGAGCATGAATCAGGATTTGGAAATGAGAAATACAGGGCAATTTTTAGGTCTATCAATAAACTAAGACATGTTTCTATCCATTTGCTAACCGTGTGTTATAGTATTTTGGCTACATTCCTATAGCCGTTTCTTGCACTTCTGGCTATGTTCATCTAGCCTTTTTTTTATGCATGGTGTTCTAGAGTTGAGGTGAGCTGTTATTGTCAATATTATATACATACTTCTAATATGTTTCGTCTACAGGCAAATTGCTTACCAAGTTGATCATGGGACATGGACTGAAAAGACTGGATATGATTTTCCGGTGAGAAATCCACTTTTTGTCATTTTGTCATCAATCAATTGTCATTATTTGGCTTTTACAACAGTTACATTTTTTTAACTTTATTCTAAAATAAAATTGTTTGCTTCACTGATTTTAGGCTTTGCCACGTCAGACAAGAGGGAATGACTGTGGTGTTTTTGTACTCATGGTAAGATTTAAAATTGTTGAGTTAATTGATTTAAAGCTTTTGTGAACATTGTAAATGACTGTCTTCTCTCTTTCCAGTACACCCTCTCAATGGTGTGTGACATTGGGTTTCAATTCCAGGAGGTTTTTTTTTTTTATGTAACCTTTATTTTACTAGGCTGTTTTTCTTGTCAGGATGGTGCTTTTATTTATCATAGCATTAAAAATGTAATTCAGGTGGTGGTGTATTTTATCTTGCTTTACTCTAAGCAACATTTCATTCAAAAAGGACATGGTTGTTGCAAGCACACCCAACATCATGTATTAACAAAAACATGTTGGTTAACTGTTAGACTAAACAGTCTTTCTTTCAGATGGATATGCCTATCATCCGCCGATGGTGGTGCCTTCTACTCATGGAACGATTTCAAATTGATGGGTATGTCAGTATTTTTTAAATTTTGATCTTTTAAATCTGTCAACTTTCTATTTGATATTGTGTCAATACAACAACTTGGAACACAAGTAACAAAACACATCTCTCTTACCTGTGACCAATCATTTTGGATTTTGTCTTGCTTGAAAGCTATGGGCGCAGATTTGCTTTCTGGACTGAGGAGGCAAGAAGTGTATTGGAGGGAAAGACTCTCTGCCCCTTTTTAGGGTGGAAAGAAGAACCACATCCAATCTTCCGGCACATGTCCAAGCAGTTCAATTAGTGGACCTAATTCTCACATCAAAATCAGCAGAGCAGCATTTGGTGGTAATGATGGTTCCACTTTAAATTACTCCTCCAGACTCTTGATTATGGTCAACTTAAATGCCAACATGCCATCGGCTAGCTTAGGCCGCCCGCCGGCTTCTCCCGCGGCTAGCCCATGCGGCTCACAGGCTAGGGAGCTAGCGAGCCAGCCGAACAGCACGAGCACGCCTGCAACAAAGGCTCCGCCTTTCCCAGTGCCGGCCTTCTTTCCCGACCAATGGCCTGCTGCCCCCCATCTCTCTCCCACACGGGGTTGAATGCAGCAGCAACTCAAGCCTTGTTTTCACTCCCTCCTCAATTTTCTCCATCTTTTACCGCAAGAGCCGACGCTAGCGTGAGGATGCCTCCGCTAACGGGTCAGGCCACGGCACCCTCTACCACCTTTCCTCCTGCTTTTTTCGCCCAAGGATTGACCCAAAGCATGAGGATGCCTCCGCAGGCGGCTCCAGCGGCATCTTTTGCTCTCGATTCTTTCCCCCAGGTCCGTCAACCCTTCACGCTGGCAACCGCATCACCGATGCCCATCCCACCCAACGCTTTGGCTGTGGAACCTCCCCCCGTCGTCAACGGCATCAGGAATCAGATCCTCGCAGGTGCGGACGTAGACCTTTTCTCTCTTCTTTCACCACTTTCACCTCCCCAGGCTGATAGACAGATTGACTGTGGGGACTTCTCTGTCACTTTAAAAAACACAGCGCAAAGCTCTTCACGCATCTTATCCTTAGCCGAATTCACAATTGCCTTTTCACGTTATTCAGAAATCATTTGCACAGCGTACCCACACAGAAGGCGCGAGCTCAGCGATAACCTCACTTTAATCGCGGAGCTCGCGTTATCGCACGGAGGTTCTCACTTCTACACATACCACCGTTTATTTTCAGTCAAATGTGCCATTCGCATCGCTCAGTGGAACCAGTGCCCCTATTGGGCATCACAGCGGCATCTTCCTCGGAGTTCAAAACATCACTTGTGCAGTATGCCGTTCAGTGGCTCACAACACCATTTCGTGCCCCTTCGTTAATCCCCTCATTCCACCTATCACCGATCCCACTCACATCAGATCCACCAGCTACGTTCCGCACCTAACAAGCCAGTCAACATCATTTCCACGTAACAAACCCACTGGGCAATGCCGATTCGCCGCAGGAGACGTTTGCCACAACTTTAATTCCGGCAAATGCATCAGGAACCACTGCCTGTACATCCACGTCTGCAGCTACTGTGGCGGAGCCCATGCTCTCATCATCTGCCCAGTCAAAAAGTCTCTAAATAAAAAATCAAACCACTACTTGTCGACTCCTGTCAAAATTTCTTATCTGTCTTCAGAGTTAGCGTCACATCCCGACACTAATTTCACCAGCTACCTTCTGGATGGTCTCTCGCAGGGTTTTAACCCGGGCATTAAATCATCGCCTGCTCTAAGCATGTTTTGTCCCAATCTGCAGTCAGCGCTCGCCGAACCCGAAGTCGTCGATACGCTAATACAAAAAGAGGTCCATGAAAAATTTCTCATTGGCCCCTTTTCCGCCCCACCTTTCAGTACATTCCGCGTCAGTCCAATTGGAGTAGCCACAAGGAAATTTTCTGGCAAAAAGCGCCTAATTTTCGATCTTTCTTCGCCTCACTCTTCTCCATTCCCCAGCATAAACAGCCTGATTCCGCTCGAAGAGTTCTCTTTAAACTACCATGATATCGATCAGGCCATCACTCTCGTCAAAAATGCCGGCCGAGGAGCCTGGATGGCTAAAGTAGATATTACGCCGGCATTCAAAATCATACCTAGTCATCGTGATTTTTGGCATTTGTTCTGCATAGGCTGGCGCAATAAATTCTACTTCTCCGTCCGTTTGACTTTAGGGTGCAGAAGCAGCCCTAAAATATTCGACATGTTATCAGAGGCCATTTGCTGGATTCTTTCCAACAACTACGCGATCCCCTACGTCATGCACCTTTTAGACGACTTCCTAATCGTCTCCCCTCCCGACAAATTTCCAGCCGCTCATTTAGTGACTGCGCAAAGAGTTTTTCACCAGCTCGGTATTCCGCTCGCCCAGGAAAAAACCGCCGGTCTAGATACTTCCATTGAATTTCTGGGAATCATTTTAGATTCCCAAAAATTCCAAGCGTCGCTACCCAAAGATAAAATCATAAGAATAATCTCAGCAGCTTCTAAACTGCTCGATAACCCATCCTGCTCCAAACGCGAGTTGCTTTCAGTACTCGGCTAATCTTAATCAACCCCCAGCGACGCCCGTTTATCTCGCACCTCATATCTCTCTCAACAACCGTAAACACACTCGAGGATCCCTTATCCCTAGACGGGCCGTGTCTTAATGAGCTCAGCCTTTGGATAGGATTCCTAAAGCAGTGGAATGGCATTTCTTTCTTTTACGAAAGCATGATGTCTCATCCCACTGACATTCAACTGTATACCGACGCCGCCCCGTCCGTCAGGTTCGGTGGTTATTACCAAGGCCGTGTCGACATGGCCTCAGCAACTTTCCGACCTCCCAGAGCCCCTGTCTTCATCCGCGCTATTCGAGCTATACCCCATAGTGGTCGCCACCTTTTTGTGGGGGAAGGAGTGGTCCGCCACCAACATTGTCATTTACTGCGACAGCCAAGTAGCCGTACAATGCGTCAACAAAGGGCGCTCCCGTTCCCTCACATTAATGCCTTTATTAGATTAGATTAGATTCAACTTTATTGTCATTACACATGTACAAGTACAAGGCAACGAAATGCTTATAAACATAATATACAGATGGCTATTACTAAAAACAGAGATTTACAGATGGATATGTACTATAAACATAATGTACAGATGGCTATTCCTATAAACAGAAATTTACAGGTGGATGTATACAATGATAAGTTAGGCTATGGTGAGCAGCAGTGCAAGTGATGGCACTGCTGAGGACGTCTCCTATGGATTTCAGCGTGCGATCAATTTCTGATCTCTGCCCTACACCATAATGTAGTGACAACAGCATAGCCGACTCACTTTCTCATTTTGCCTTCCAGAAATTCAGGCAGCTGGCTCCGGAAGCGGATCTTCACCCAACTCCAGTGCATCCCTATTCAACACTGATATTCCCCTAAATCACACCCTCAAAGCTCTCCTGAACATCTCTTTAGACACCTTGCTCCAAGCGGTCTCCCCGGGAACTCTCCAAACATATCTGACAGCTTGGAGAAGTTTCAGAGTTTTTTTATATCTAGCGGCGGCAGCAGCTTTCGCTCCCTCAGAGCCCCCCAGTTTCTTCGCACTCCAGCATCCTTTGGGCCCAAACTCCTGCCCCTGCTTCTTGTTCTTCCTTCCAGTGCCTTCTAGAGCCCCCTTCCCCATACAGCTATCTCACTTACATCACCAACTCCCCTAAACATGGCCAGCTCCTCACCTTCTCTAGCCAGCCTTCTTTTTGGGAATTGTCGTTCCGGCGGCTGTCCTGCACCACCTGCTCTCTTTGGGGATAACCCGGGTCAGGGCATGCCCCGTGCCCGGGGCACCTTCCCCGGTCAAGGGGCGAGCGTTCCGAACTCGGGGGTATTTCCCAGGCTCGGAACCCTTGCCCCGGGACAGCACGCCAAATACGCATATTAGCCGTCCCATCTAATTGTCGATGAGGCGAACTCGTAAAATATAGTCAAGTGACAATTTAACTATTATTTGCCAAATGTAATTAATGACTTGTGCATTTACATATGAAATATAATTTCCTTCTATGGCCCAAAGGATATACTCAGTGGGAAAAGGTCAAAGTGGTTTCCACTAAAACCCTGTTTTCAAGTGCCTGTCTACATTGAGAATGAGCAGTCCCTGACAATCCTTTATAACTACATGAAAGGAGTTCTTAATAAAACTCAAACGCAGCTGACCTACAATGACAAGATTGAGTTCATTTGTGGATGTCTCCTCCCAGAGGTAAGCCCAAAACATGTTTGAGCGTGTTTATGTTCTGCAGTGTGTGCATGTTTTGTTTTGTTAATTGGTTTATTTGTACAGGCCATCATTCATGGCCTTTGCGAGCTGCAGGGCTTTTCTTGGCAGGAGGCTGAAGAGGTGTTCCTCCAGGGCCCAATTTATCACTCAAGGTATGTTTTAAATTTTTGTTTGTACAAAAACTGTTGGATTTTTGTGTACACAACATTTCTGACAACAGCATTTATCTTTTCTTTTAGTGAAGTTGAGGAATTTGACAGAAGAATTAAAAATCTCCCCAACAAGAATGTAAAGCATTTATTTCATTAGATTTTATTTAATATGTAATATATACATTATTAACCCAATTATTTTTTTCACCATTATTTTCTGCATTGTTTACAGCTCGGTGACTTGTAGGACCTCATGAAAAAGAATACAAAAATAAAGTTTGGTGTGAGAAAATGACTCCGAGCACTATAATTTATTATACATAAATATAGAGTTAATGTTCATCCCTAACTCAATACTAAAGAATGTGATAAATCCTAAATAATTAGGAAAACAATAAATGACTATGAAAATATTTAAGTAACTGAACAATTTTTATTTACAAATACAATTAATAAAAATAAACCAGACTTAATGCATTAAATCATAACCTACTATGCATAATATTTTATAGTAGCAAAATAGTGTAAGTTGCAATCTTCATAATGTTGGTTGATCCAGAAAGGCGAACGTAAACTTGAGAAGCGAAAACGAAAACTTGGGAAGCGCAAATAAAAACCTAGCAGCAAATTCATAAACCGTTATTTGCAAAAGCGAAAATTAGAAAACTATTAAGAAAAAATGCAGTTAATTTGAAAACAATGTTACATCTTGCAAACGAGTTTATTGTTTTCGTTATCAGAGTGTTTCTTTTTCTTTCTCATTGTATATTTTTGTTCGTATTTTAAAAGTTTGCGTTCATTTTTATTGGCACAAATCTTATCCATTAAATCTCTCTCTGAACGTGGAGAAGACAAAGGAGATTGTTGTCAACTTCAGGAGAGTACACTCAGCATGCTCCTCTGACTGTTAATGGTGCGACCGTAGAGAGAGTGAGCAGCACCAAGTTCCTGGGTGTGCACATCACTGAGGACCTCTCCTGGACTAACAACACTGCAGCACTGGCCAAGAAAGCACAACAGCATCTCTACTTTCTCCGCAAACTGAGAAGAGCCAGAGCCCCAACCCCCATCATGTGCACCTTCTACAGAGGCACCATCGAGAGCATCCTGACCAGCTGCATCACTGTGTGGTATGGCGCCTGCAACGCATCATGCCACAAGACCCTCCAACGCATAGTGACAGCAGCTGAGAAGATCGTTGGTGTCTCTCTCCCCTCCCTCCAGGACATTTTTGGTACCCGTCTCACCCGCAAAGCCCTCTGCATTGCAGGTGATCCCACCCATCCATCACACAGCTTCTTCAGTCTGCTGCCATCAGGGAGGAGACTTCGGAGTCTCCAGGCCAGGACCAGCAGACTGAAGGAGAGCTTCATACACCAGGCAGTCAGGAAGCTAAGCTCCCTTCCGACCTGACTCCCCTCCCCTCTCTTGCCACATGCACCTCTGAACACTAAATCCATCCACCCCTTCCCACATCATACTCTGTCCCGCACTTGTCACTTTATGGACCATTGGACTGCTCACAACCTCTTCAGTATTGGTCTGAGCCTCTTAAACTACCTCTTAGTCAGTTAAACAAGCCTGCTCTCCTGACACTTTAATCAGACTGATAAGCTTTTTGCTTTTTTTTGCACTACATCAAATCTACACTGTTAGTTATCTCATCTGCACTGTTGTGTATTTCATCTGCACTGTTGGTTATCTCATCTGCACTGTTGTTTATTTCACTGGTTTGCACATTTATCTCGTATATATCCCTGCTTGTAAAGTTGTATTGTGTATATATAGAGTCTGTATTTATCTGTATTTTTGATTTATTTTTTGATATATGTTATTCTATGTTATCTGTATGCACCTAGGGTCTGAGAGTAACGCAATTTCAATCCTCTATATGTATGTACTGTACATGTGGAAGAATTGACAATAAAGTTGACTTTGACTTTGAAAAGTAATCAAACAGATCAACCGATCCAAGGCATTTAAGTAATCAAAATCCTTTGTCAATGATAAAAATATGCAATCTTACACACTGACATATGTCCCAAAATATATATATACACACTATAATATTAAACTTAATATATATGTAAGCTCTTTTGCATTGTTCTCTTTTTTAGTTATTATAACCTCCACAGTGACAATAATCATGGCGGCGGAGGTGAGGTGCATGGTGGGTAGTGTAGTTCTCAAGAGTCTAAAGGTCCGGTAAGGTGAAAGCTAAACGAACAGGGTAACAGTTGGAAACGTTACAATAGCAAAGTAGTATTTCATAAATTAAACTATGCTTTCCACACTTTACTCTGGACTAAGTTCCCAGGAAATATTATGAAAAGACTAACAAGCAATGTTCTTTATTTTAAATTTATAGGGCCCATGAATTATCCTATTTTTGCAGTTTGCTGTCACTCGTTGCATGCAAAAGTGGCCACATGGACCAGTGGCAGCGAAATGCCAACACCTGTGTGAAATGCAGAGCAGTATTTCAGAAGTATTTAGAAAGTTATAAGAAGTATTTCAGTATTACAACATTAGAAGACCTTCTAGACCAGTGTTTCTCAACCCTGGTCCTCAAGGACCCCCTCCCAGAATGTTTTAGATGTCTCCCTATATAAAACACCTGATTTAACTCAACAACTAGTTAGTGTGTTAATTAGGGAGACTAAGTTTGTTAGATCCTTTCATTGTGATTTTTCCTGCCATAGGGGGCGGTGTGGCTCAGCTTCATCATCACGTCATAAAATGCCAGTCTTTCAAAAAATGGTCAGCCTGTGAAATACAAGAAAGGCTTGATGAACATATGCAAGAAAGAAAAGCTCAAACCTCTGTAAAGTCACAAAATTTGTACACAACAGAGCGTAAGGTTTGCACTCAGAGCCCTAATGTTATTGACACATCTACATCTAATCCTGTGTCGTCTGTTCAACCTTCTCCTCTTAACACAGTCTGGCAGTGACACTGACTGCATGAAAAGTCTAGTGAGTCTTTTAGACCGCCTTGTCACCCAGCAGACCCAATTCCAAGTCAGCCCTCATCCTCAACCTGCAACATTTCCAACCTACCGCAAACCATGCAGAGTCTGTAAATCCTTCTATCATTCCACAGTGTCTCATTGCAGACAAGACAACAGATGTCTGAAGTGCTTAACTCCTGGGCATTGGAAAAAGGACTGCCCTCAGAGAACCCACTTCAAGGAAGGGGTGAGGTGGGTGTTAACACAAATTCCCTTTGTGATGAATGTAATCCTGCCCAGTTGTATGAAGAGAACTGTAAAAGAGCTCCTAAGGGAACCAGGATAATTGTTCAAGCCACTCAAAATGTTGAAGCTTTCAGTAGCCTTTTCTATGTACCTGTTGTAAAGGACCACCAACTGGTCCAATGACGGTATCCAGAGGCGTGGCGAAGGTTTCACACGTGTTCCTGTCTTTCCTTTGTTTAATGGAACAATATTTACATTTATTCATTAAATTACCTCTTTTTATCTGACTCCATTTTAATAATGCTTTAATTTCTTATATGGTTTACATTTATCTTTATCTTTAACAATTACATAATTTGGGTACATTATTGATTCTCCTACATTATTCTAAATCTAATACTCCCAACAATCTTTGACATCAAGTCGCACAGAAGCCTCACGCCGGCTGTTTATATGTAGGTTCACGATCACAAACTCATTCAAGCTTGTTCACTGTCAGAGGTAAGGGACCAGTAGCGTTTTAGATGGCTGCCTCCTGCAACTCATAGCTAAAACGTACCCTTTTTGGTCAGCTTAGACTATAAGAACTTAATTAGAGTAGCAATTATTTCTAACCAGAGGTCACGATCACCCCAAAAGAGAGCAATAGACCAATCTAACTGTCTCCAATGGCAGCTTTGTATAATCATGCCATAGTTTCCTATGTACAACGTGGATAGAATAATATGACAATAATCAGACGTTGAGACTCATCCTATTCAGATCGGTCAGACAACATTCGTGCTGTTCTGAATGGAAAATATGGTCTCCACATTCTAAATGCATGTGGAGAAGTCACACATTTTATTCTAAAAGTCTCAGCTGGTGGGCATCTGTGCTCCACCTAGACAGGATTTTAGTTCGTCACTAACCTGAACGGGGATTTGCGGTATCTAGGATATAACAAGGTATATTAGAGTTAATGAGTTCAGAACAATGTGGGATTAGATTCAACCATAACAATTTATTTACAATTTAATAGCCAGGTATAGAAAACATAATTCAAGGTTCAATTCAATAATCAATTGTCAATCCATATTAATTCAGCAACAAATAGTAGAAAATCACAACAACCAGAATAAGTAGAAATTTAACATTGCACATGCGGCAGAAGACGACACACTATAATTAGTGCGGGAGATCTGGCTACAGATTCCCAGATATTTTTCCCAACCTTCCTTAAGTACCAAACAGAACAAAGCAATATGTAAATATCCTTTAACATTAGGAATTTGGTTGTGATTGGATCTTGTGGTCCCAGAGGCTGCACTTCATCTACATACAGTAGGTGATTGGTGGGGATTATCAGATGTGGGAATATGTCCCAGCATTGAGTAAAGTTTGTACAAAACATTATTATTACATTCTGTTGTTATGGGAGTGAGATGCTTGTACCAGTTGCACTGAAACCTTTCGAATGATATCAAATATGAATGTTTTCTGTATTTATTATGTGTGATCTTCTTGTGTATAGTTCTTAGGTGATCTTTTGGGTGTCCTGTGCTGAGTAAGAGGGGAAGAAGGAACAGTTGGGGGTATAGGGTGAGGTGTGGATTCTTGATTCACTGGTGTGAGTCGTTTGAGATGTAGATGCTATCTCTATAGGGAGTTAGGTGTACAGGAGGAAGTCCGTTGTGTCTCGCAAGAAGGTATCAATTTGGTTCAGATCTCCCACTGTTGTGAGAGATGTTCTCTGTCCTTTCTCGAGAAGAAGATCTTTGACAAAAACAACATGACAAGCAACCTCTTTTCATTAACAGAGGTTTGGCATTAAACTTAAAATCCACTGGACACCAGAAGTGACTGGCAAAAGTGCTAAAAACTTGCAAGACTTCACATGAACCGGGTTCCCCACTGTGCTTGAAGACGTTCTTTGTTTTCTTAGGAGAAGAATAATGTCCCTGATCAGGACATTTTAGCACCGACCTTACACTGTCTGTGTCAATAATCATGTTCAGCTTAATGGAATGGAAGTTTTCGACGCGATTGTATCACTCCTACCACTTCTACTCCACGTGTTTCTCTGCTCAGAGCCCAGGCTTCGAGAACACGTCCAGCCCAGGTGAACTTCACTCCTGCACCGACACGGCGAAAGACACGAGCCAGGACCGGCCCGACGACCTCTTTCCCACAGCCTCCTATCTCCGAGATTTCGACCAGGAACCGCTTCGCCCCCCTCCGCGACACGGATTGCAAAGCTGTGGTGATCGGAGACTCAATCGTCCGGCACGTACGCCCTTCCTCGACTAAAGGTAAGGTGCACACTCATTGTTTTCCTGGCGCCCATGTTCTTGATGTGTCTGCGCAGGTACCTGCGATATTGAAGCTTGATGCTAACATTGGGGCTGTCGTGCTGCACGCGGGGGTGAACGACATTAGGATGCGGCAGACGGAGATTCTGAAGAAGGACTTCGAGACTCTGATCGAGACGGTACATCGGCCACAGCTAGGATCGTCGTGTCAGGACCGCTTCCTACCTACCGACGAGGCAGCGAAAAATTTAAAAGACTATTAGCGCTAAACGAACGGTTGGTGTCATGGTGTACTGAACAGAAGCTGCTCTTTGTAAATAATTTTGATCTTTTCTGGGAGCGTCCTAGGCTCTTTCGCCCTGACGGCCTACACCCCAGCAGCATCGGAGCGAATCTTCTCTCTGACAACATCTCAAAGACGCTACGCACCATCTGACTGGCAAGTAAAAACTTTAAACATAGTCCGTGTTCCTCCCACTTAATTGTCAAAAATGTGACTGTTCCTAAATGCATAGAGACTGTGTCTGATACCTGAATAATACCAAATAATAATTTACGTCAAAGAAAAAACCTTATCGTGATTAAACCTGAAGACAAAATAATTAACGAGCAAAAACAACTCATAAAGTTCAGGCTACTTAATATTAGATCACTAAATTCAAAGGCAGTCATTGTAAACGAAATGACCACAGATAACAGTTTTGATATACTCTGCCTAACTGAAACTTGGGTTAAACTAAATGAGTTTTTTGGTCTAAATGAGTCTACCCCACCTAATTACTGTTATATGCACGAGCCATGTCTGGTTGGTCGAGGTGGTGGTGTTGCAATGATTTTTAGAAACTTTCTTACCATAACTCTAAGAACAGGACTTAAATATAACTCATTTGAAGCACTTGCACTTAGACTACGTTCACACGTGGGCGGCTATTTTCATAAACGGACATTTCAACCTCTCCGGTTTCAAAAATAACATTGTGCACACATGTCAGTTTTCAGAAAAGTGTTCATTTACACATACCCGTGTATATATGCCGTCAAGAGCATGCCAAACCTGTAGGTGGCGGTGTAACGAGAAGCTCAAGTCCACTTAAGCCAATCAGAATCCTGAAAATAGCAACAACAGCAACGTGATCACATGTAAACATAGGTCGCACTTTTGACGTAGGTGCGAGCTCTGGCGCATACTGTGACGTTGGCTGCCTAAACACCCGTTTGTCTCAGTTTACATACAAACGTGCAAACGAAGATTTTCAAAATCTCCACTTTGGCCAGAGTTTTTAGAAAGAATCGGTTTCAGAGGCAAATTCTCCGTTTGCGTGTAAACTAAGGGCGCAAACAAAGGGAAATGTCTCAGTTTTTCAAAATAACCATGTACGTGTAAACGGGGCCTTAATGTAAGTGTTCCAAACAAAAGTAAAAAATCAAGCATTGGCTACTGTGTATAGGCCCCCTGGGCCCTACTCGGATTTTCTAAAAGAATTTGCGGACTTATCAGACCTATTGGTCAACGTTGATAAATTACTGATTGCCGGAGATTTTAATATCCACGTAGATAATACAAATGACGCATTCGCAGTGGCAATCACAGAACTATTACATTCTTTCGGAGTAATACAACATGTCGACAGACCCACCCATCATCTTAATCATACACTAGATTTAGTTATATCTTGTGGAATCGATCTAACCGATATTGATATTATACCTCAAAACGACGATGTCACCGATCACCACCTTATAACTTGTACAATCCGCACTGCAGAAATCGGCCGCATAACTCGTTATCGACAAGGTAGAACAATAACTCCGACTACTAAAAATCCTACCAGATCTGACTCATCTGATAAATATTCCAATAAACACAAAATCGCTTGATGATATGACCAGCAACATGGGCACTTTTTTCTCTAACACACTAGAAACTGTTGCACCTTTAAAGTTGAAAAAGATCAACAAGAAAAGCATAGCACCATGGTATAATAGCACCACCCGATCACTTAAAATGGGAACCCGTAAACTGGAGCGCAAATGGAGACAAACCCGATTAGAGGTCTTTAAAATTGCGTGGAAAGAGAGTGCTAACTGTTATAAAAAGGCACTAAAAGTGGCAAAGGCTGAGCACCTCCGCAACCTCATAGAAACAAACAAAAACAATCCAAGGTATTTATTTAATACAGTTGCTAAATTAACAAATAATCAGACGCCACCTGACTTGGCTATTCCACCGCATCTTGGTTGCAATGAATTCATAAAGTTTTTCACAGAGAAAATTGAAGATATACATGACAATATAGCAAAAACTCAACCTCCGACTATGCCCTATGAATTAGCATCAACCATCGGCCCGCAAGAAAAGCTACAGTGTTTCTCACCCATAAAACAGGACGATTTAATTAAACTTATTGCAACATCTAAAACAACAACGTGCCTATTAGACCCTTTACCAACCAAATTATTAAAAGAATTACTACCCGTTGCAATTGAGCCCATTTGTAATATTATCAACTCGTCAATTAATCTAGGACACGTCCCAGGATCCTTTAAGATGGCTGTCATTAAGCCTCTTATTAAGAAACCAAACTTAGATCCCAATGAACTAGGAAACTATAGACCGATTTCAAATCTCCCATACCTCTCTAAAATATTAGAAAAAGTAGTATCCACTCAGTTGTGCTCCTTCCTACAAAATAATGACATGTACGAAAAATTTCAATCAGGTTTTAGACCACATAGCACTGAAACTGCTCTCGTTAAAATTACAAACGACCTGCTTATTGCATCAGATAAAGGCAACATCTCACTCCTCGTCTTGCTTGACCTTAGTGCCGCGTTTGATACCATAGACCATAAAATACTTTTAGATCGCTTACAGAATTATACTGGTATTGAGGGACAGGCATTAACATGGTTCAGATCATAATTATCTGACAGATATCACTCTGTCCAACTAAATGGGAAATCGTCTTATCTAACACAAGTTAATTATGGATTGCCCCAGGGATCGGTTCTAGGACCCTTGCTATTCTCCATATACATGCTGCCCCTTGGCAACATTATTAGAAAACATTGAATTAGTTTCCACTGTTATGCAGATGAAACTCAACTATATATATCATCACGTCCAGATGATTCATTTCAGCTATCCAAACCGGCAGAGTGCATCCAAGACATAAAACACTGGATGACTAAAAATTTCCTTCTTCTAAATTCTAATAAAACGGAAATACTACTTGTTGGACTAAATGCACGTAATCAGAATATTGCGGATTACAACCTACAAATCGAGGGCTGCACCGTTACCCCAGCAAATACAGTTATAGACCTAGGCGTAATATTAGATAGCAACCTATCATTTGTAAAACACATCTCAAACGTCACAAAAACAGCTTTCTTCCATCTTAGAAATATTGCCAAACTACGAAATATTTTGTGTGTTGCTGACGCTGAAAAGCTAACTCATGCATTTATGACCTCAAGACTTGACTATTGTAATGCACTACTAAGTGGTTGTCCTGCATCGTCAATAAACAAATTACAGTTAGTTCAAAATGCGGCTGCCAGAGTTCTTACAAGATCTAGAAAATATGATCACATAACTCCAATCTTATCATCTCTACACTGGCTACCCATTAAGTATCGTATTGACTTTAAAGTTCTTTTAATTACTTATAAAGCCTTAAACGGTTTAGCTCCTACCTACATAACAGAGCTTCTATCACGCTACAACCCAGCTCGCTCTCTAAGATCTCAAAACTGCTGACTTTCAATAACACCTAGGATAAATAAATCTACCAAAGGGGGTAGAGCCTTTTCATACGTTGGGCCTAAACTCTGGAATAGCCTTCCTGTTACTGTGCGGGGGTCTGACACAGTCTCCCATTTTAAAATTAAAATTAAAGACATATTTTTTCAGCCAAGCTTTCACATAATGCATGAATTGTAAACCAAATAAAATATTAAGAACAGCAGCTACGCTAATTGAGTCTCTTCTCCCCCCCCTCGGGATGCCCAGTTTCAGTTTCATTATGCCATCACAGTTCCGTTTTCTGCATATAACATTCCTTATAACAGATTTAACAAAATCTATTTCCTTATTACATTTAATAGGCTCTCTATGATAATCATTTTCTCTATAACGTTAATCAAAGTCACTGAGTACAGCTGTGACACGTCATAGGAGAACTGGCCCTCCCGACTGAGACTGGTTTCTCCCAAGGTTTTTTTCTCCAGGAGTTTGGGTTCCTCGCCACAGGGCCGTGTTGGCTTGCTCACCGGGAGACTGCTTTTATAGTTATTTTATTTTATTAAATTAATTTAAAGGTTTGGTAATTTTACCTTTTTTCTGTTTTTCTGTTGCTTTGAAACAATACTCATTGTGAAAAGCACTATATAAATAAAATTGAATTGAATTAAAACAACAAAAGACGGGCTCCTATACACTCACTTATATTAAAGAAATTGTGTTCTCCTCATACGAGTTGTTCACAACAGATAAAGGAAAAAAGTAGCATACAATAATTTTAGTTTGTTAAAGATGTGCTTTATATGGTTGAAGTGTTGAAAGAGAGTTTATGTATTAACAATAATGGTTTACATTAAAATACGTAAAAATTCCCATATTAGCAAGTGCTCTTGAAAAAGTGTTTTCATAAACATTTCATGAACGCTCTCCTCTGCGTTTTGTCCACACTCAGTGTACCAATGCTCGACGAGGCAGCACTACTATTATTTATTTTTAATATTTTTCAGTTTAATTGATTTTTATTTATAGGCACAGTTTCAAAGACAAGGCTTAGCCTAAGCCAGGATTATGCCTTAGTTAAATTAGGCTATTTAAACTGCTTTTATTAAAATGCAATAGAAAAAACATTACTGATGTGCACCTTAAAACAAAACAATGGCACTGATATATTTTAAAATATGTCAGGGCAAGTTATTTTCAGTTAAGACACCTCAAAATTCCTTTTTGTCTTAAGCTTTGTCTGTGAAACTGGGCCATAAAGTTGTATTTATTTTATTTAAATGTATATTTAAGTTTACATTTATGTTCCAACAAACTTGAAAAATTTTACTTAATAAATACTCAAACTTTTATGTAAATGATTGACAGGTTTTTCTATATTACCTGTTTTATATATTTAATACTTGGTCAGTTTATTGATTTGTTTGGTTAACTTTGGATAAATGTTTTATTTTAATACCGTGCAGTGCAAAAAATTGCACAAAGATTCTGTCAGTGTTCAATAAAGGATGATGTTAAGTTTAAAAATGTTGTGCATCCCCTTATTATTAGTGTGACATTTTAGCATGCAATTGTACTGAAGAGCAATGTCTGGGAGTTCTTGGATGACTGTCTAAAGGGCAACTGATGAATCAACATCTGGCTCTTCTGAATCTTCCTCAATCTTGATGTAAAAACACAATTATCAAATTTTTCAAGACTTTTGAGGTGTCTTCTCTCAGATACACAGGAAGTGAACAGAGCACTGTTGTTCGCCTTGTGTGTACATCATGTTGATCCTCAAAGTTCACATTGAAACCAATGTTAAAAGTGGAACACACGGAATGTTTTAGCCAGCACAAAACCAAACAATGCTAACTTGACATGGAATGAATGTCAAAAAGTCCATCAAGGCATACATAAAACGTGATCACAGAAAGATCCCTGACTCTTAAAGGGATAATTCACACAAAAACAAAAATTCTGTCATCATCTTCGAGTTCCAAATCTGTATACATTTCTTTGTTCTGTTGAGCACAAAAGAAGATATTTTAAAGAATGTAAGACAGCAAACAGTTTTGGGGCACTTTTGACTACTATTGTAATTTTTCCTACTATGGTAGTCAATGGGGTCCAATAACTATAATAGCATTTGTCCAAATATCTTTCTCTGTGTTCAACCAAACAAAGAAATGTATATAGGCTTGGAACAATTAGAGAGCAAGTAATTCATGACAGAATTTCTATTTTTTGGTGAACTATGCCTTTAAAAGGACACAAAGACTCAGAAGTTTTTTATGTATTCTAAATTAAATACTAAAAATTCTGAAAATTTTTACTTATTACTTAGGACATGTTAAATCCAAGTTAGAGTGAGATTTATATAGTTAGATCAAGTTATAATTTTCTGTATATAAAGTCAACACAATATCTGTTGAAGCATGAAACAACAACAAACAACAATACCTTTGAGCCATGAACCCAAAGAAATTCAGCAAGTGCATCAGCAGTTTTTCCAGTCTTTGCTGCTCTCTGTCGATATAAAGTCATCAGGTGAAGACTGTGGCGGTCTAGCTCTGCGTAAAATGTGTTTACATATCATGACTCAAATGAACTGCAGAGCAATGACACAATGTTATTGACAAGAAAGATTTCATCAATCCTCCAGAACTCCACCACAGGCTCCTGCAGACACAAACATTCCTGGGGCGTAGTCAGTGCCATCTACGGTGACCCTAGATGTGGTGTAGACTGTGCTACTAGTTGTCTGTCCCTGAATGAAAACCTTAGCACAATTAGGCAGTGTTGAGACTAGCACTGAAGAGACACTTGAAGTCTGTGTATGTGGCTTAAATATGATGGTGAGCTAAGATGATGTGCTATCATGTGCTGGTGTCTAGTTGCAAGAGTAGAAGTAACATTTTTAAAGTTTTGGGTGTCATGTACAACTCTTTTAAAGAATCTATGCTTCCCCTCAAACCTCATTGTCCAGAGATGCACTAGCGGGCCGAAACGCCTTATAAGATTCGGGTAGTGCCCCACAAAGTGATGTTTAGGGCGGAAACGCAATTCAGGAAAAACCTCTGAAAATATCTGCCAGTGGTCATTAATCTTATATTGCATATACTGGATAGTGTCTTCCGTAAAAGCCGTAAATGTTCGTGTCTCACCATTCGTGTCAAACTGCGGGAACAACGTGGACTCGACAGGCCTGTTAGGTTCAGATGACTTTTATTTGATTCAAAACGTAGAAACTATATCATAACACAAAGATAACAGTTTGAACATGTATTTTCAACATATAAACTGCTGCTGACTAGAAAAAATACACGACTTAATAAAATGTTCAGAAAGATCTAACGTTAACATTAAGACTGCGCTGCATCATTTAATATCCTTAAGACCGATAGAAACATTTAGATATGTTTGTACACTTTAGTCAATTCTAAATATTCGTCAAAACTGTAACGTTACACACTGTATTAATCGGATAACCTAACATGTGGGCGGATGATGTGTAGCCGATATCAACTAAAATTAGACCAGTCTGCAACATTGTTATAAACAGCTGAAAACTTGCATATTGTTGTAGCTATCGAAATAAAAATGCAGTTTTTGGGTTTATAGTGTAGGCTATTTGCAACTTGCAGGTCAAATGCTTAGAAACTAGTCATAACTTTGTTGTTTCTGGGCATGTTTTTTTCAATAATAATGGGAAATAAAGAGTAGCAAAAATAGCATTGCATTGAAAACGCTATATGCATGTTACGCTAATTTTTTTTCAGCTATCCAGTCAATAAAGGCTGCTGAGCTGCCGGCATGATGGTTTACAGCTATGAATTTATTTTTTTATTAATTTATATTAAATATGTTTTGTTTTTGGAAGTGTAATTTTATTTTATAATATCCTTGTATGTGCACACGTTTTTATAATAAAGCTAAATTATATAACGCTGCATTGTTAGGCTACTCTTTAAAGTTCACACAAGTTGGTGTTGATTGTATTTTTTGCTGTAAAAAAACTGTAAAAAAAATCTATATTTATATTGCAAAATGTAGTGCAAATTGAAAATACACAGAAATTAGTTGCTATGGAATCAAGGATCCTGACCTCCTCTGGCTTTGTTGTAATGTCTGGGTGTGTGCGCTTTGTTTTGACAGCTCGCCATGTGCTCGGTGTCTGCCCCCTTGTTTATCCATTCATTACTTTCTCTGTCGCACCTGTCACTATTTCCTTATTACTCTCGCACCTGTTGCTGGTTCCCCCTTGTTAGCCTCCTCATATATTCCCTGCTGTTCTCTTTTCCTTTGTCAGACCATTGTTTGTGCATAGTGCTGACTACTACAGTCTTAGTGTTTGCTATCCCAAGCACAGTCATAGTTTTTACCTAGTTTTGTTTTAAAGTGTCCAGTGTCATTTGCCTCTGTCTCCTGCTTTACTTCTCTACCCCGCAGTTTTTCCATTGGCGTTCCGGTTCCCCCGGCTCTCGTTCATCTGGGCAGCACCTCTCCAGCGGCTTCTGTTCTCTCCGTGCGAGTTGTGTCTGGTCGAGTTTATCTCCCCACAGATTTGTTCTCCCTGAGTGGATTTGGTATTTGGCAGGGGGCTATGCTGGGACACCAGGCTTCCCGCCTCAATGCCACCACGCAGGAGGTAGAGTCCCTGAATGCTCAAGTCACTGATTTACTCACCCAGGTCAGTGAGTTGTGGTGCAAGACCGCCGCCAGCCGAGGCATTGGCTCACACCCTCACCATGGCTTTCCCCTCAAGCCCCCCGCCAACAATCTGCCTGTCTATGATGGAGACCCCAACACCTGTCGGGCATTTCTCTCCCAGTGTGCCCTGGTGTTTGCTCTCCAGCCACGCCATTATGCCACCGAAGCGGCTTGATTCTCACCCTCCTGTCTAGACGAGCTCACGAGTGGGGCATTAAATCGAGGGGGCGTTGCACTCGCAATTCCTCGAGAAACTGAACAGCACCATCGCCAATGAGATCGTCGTACTCGATCCTCTGGACTTCGAGAGCCTCACCAACTTTTGCCACTGAGTGGAGGGGGCCTGAACCATCAGCTTCGGCTTTCATCCCACTCCTGAACACCCCTGAAACCACCAATACTCCTTCCCCTGATGTCGAGCTGATGCAGCTGGGTCACCTCACGCCCCATCAGAAACAGCAATGTCTTCTCCAAGGATTGTGCTTTTACTGAGTGAAGGCTGACCATCTGGCTCTCCAGTGTCCGTTAAAAGCCAACGTCTACCCGTAGCACCGAGAGTCTGGGTGGGTGCCGTTCCTGTTTCATCTCCGACTTCTCGCACCCATCTCACACTATTTTTGTCAGGTTTTCTTATGATATGGGTGCACTTGAAGAGGCTGTTGACTTAGCTGGACCAAAAAGAGAATTTTTAAGACTTCTAATGGAAGCTTTGGTACAATCTCCAATGTTTGAGGGAGAAGAAGGCAAAATGTACTTGGCCCTTGACAGTGCTGGTATTGTAACGGCTTTAGCACCTACGCCGGCCACGGCCCCTGCATCAGAACCTACTCACTGCATTACCCACCATGCACCACACCTCCGCCTCCATGATTGTCTCAGCACCTGTTCCTTGTTTTGTTGCCACCTGTTTCACATCACGGACACTATTTAAGTTTGCACTTTTGTTTCAGTTATTGTTCGGCCTTGTTGTTGTCTGTGGTTGTTTACTTACCTGTTTGGATACCTACCTGTTTATATATTTACCTGTCTGGATCTGGTTGACAGTCTCTTTACCATTCGTCTATCTCCTGTTGGCAGCAATAAAAGACATATTGAAGAAATTGTTGTTCCTTTCTGAAGAGACTATTTCACATATTTAGAAAGTAAATGTTTTACGCATTTCTTGCATAAACTGAAATATATTTTCAATTAAAATTGATACTTTATATTTTCATTGTTTATCAGTTAAGATTAGTGATGCATGCAGTTTTTATAGTCTGATTTCTGATGTGTTGCTTTTCCTTTTTTGGGAAAAATTCTTGCCTTTGCCGCTGGAGCCAATATTGTTCCACCAATTGGATTCTCTCCACAACCTTCAATTGAATTTCTTCACCAAGAACATGATAAAGGAACCACCTCTAAACTGCCCATTGCAAACTCCTGCATCAATTGTTTGAAGTTACCACTGCACACCACCTACACCACCTTTCACGAAAACATGTGTTTAGAGGGATTTTTTTATTTACTTAACATGGATATGAATTTAGGAATGCCTCTCATTTAGAAAACGTACAAGGTTGCAAAACAAATCTATACCATTATTTCCATCATCTTCAAATGGATCAAACATCTGCTGAAAGTTATTGTGTCACCTATGGAAAAAGTAATTGGTGGAACAACAACATTATTATTTGTCTGTAATCCTGAGAGTGTTATGTTCTGTCTGTGTCATAAATACAGTTCATACTTGGGTTATGCAGATCATGGTTATTCCACTGGTTGTGAAATTCAGTGGCACTTCTTTGAATTTGTGGCAAATAAATATAATGAAGGCAAAATAAATGGAGCTCATTAAGTGAATCTAACACACCATATTCCTCCATGAAGTTGAAAATATTAACAAAATGAAATTACACTCGATTTAGCTCATAGCCATAATCTCTCAATTCTTTGATTATGCTTCACTGTGTCTGTTTAATCTCTCATATGAAGCATGAAACGGGCAACACCAGTGTTTTCAAGTCCATGATCACATCTCGCTCTAGACGGTATTCTGAAGTTCTGAACAGCAGCAATGAATAGTGACAAAACACTAGAGGCTCTGTTGTTATCTAGACAAGCAAGGTAGATGGTGGCTCGACTAAAACCATCAACACAGCCGTGGAACACCATCCTCCATCTCACAAGTTTGTGGTCTCCATCTATGTGCCTAAGAGAAATTGAAACCAGCGTAAGTAATGTGTGGTAAAAGTATAATAAGAAATACGTCAAACACAATAATTTTCTAATGAGCTCTCCTGCTTTTGATGCTTAATTCATTTTTGCTGTAGACTTTAAATTTAGAATGTAGCACTTGTACTTGTAAATAAGTGTTTTTACTTGGATTACAGAATTGAAGTCACCAAACAATTTGATTAATTGATATATATATATATATATATATATATGATATAATTGATTTGGAGCTGAAACACTGTAAATTCGTTGACATATTGTATGGCGTGTTCTGAATGACCGTCCAACAGGGTCAACTTTTTGCAGACTCTAACTCTTTTTTCGCAGACTCTTTTTGCAGAGTCTAACACGCCACCTTTGAATTCGTAACCCACATGACCTCAAGCTCCCATGTACATATTGTTCACCTGCATTTGTCGTAGACTAAAGAATCTCACCAACAACTCTGTTCAGGTTGTCATCTGATATTGTTGCATACATCAGTGGCTGAACACCCAGCCGCTGTCTATGCCTTTACAAAGTCCAACAGTTTACCCCTAAGCATGTTGCAATGCTTTGCCAGTTCATTCCCAGGGATACCAAATGAGAAATGTGCTCTTCTGAAATGCTGTATCGGGGTCTGCCCTGATGTCCAATATTGACATGCAGAGGCAACAGGACATAACTGTTCTCAGACCTGGTTCTTTGTCTGGATTCATAAGCAGTCAGCACTAAATTAAGACATCCATATAAGGACGTTGCTCTATTTCTTGTATCCTCAACAAATCTTTAGACGGTCAAAAATCCAGGAAGGGTTTGAATGTGATCACAAAGTTCTTTGTACAGCCTTCTCTTTGCATTTGTTCAATACATTCCAGCATATTATTTAAATAAAATCTAATGTAATTTGGAAGTAATGGATACCCCCACCCCACAAAAAAAGTATATACATATGTGTAGGCATGCAAGAGAGTGGAGATATATATGAATGCGAAAGGAGAATATGAGTTTGTGAGAGTAAAAATATATGTGTGTGACAGGAGAATGTTTTTATAAGTGACAGTACACTGAACAAACGCGTCATAGCTATAAAAACTGAATACATGATCTCTATGAGTCGTGTTTTTTTAACCGGTTCATTGAAACGAACTGTCTGAAAGAACCGTTCATGGAGAACAACTGGACTTCTTACCACTAAAGTGTATATGTGGTTAAAGAGGACACAAATGTGTATAGTGACATGTGTATAACAATGTTAACAACTTCCTATGTTCTCATAAATCAAATTTGTTTACATCAAAGTTTTTTGTGTGAAGGTTTGTTGGCTGTTGGTTTAGTGGAGGGTAAGGAATATACAGTTTGTACAGTATTAAAAGACATTACATCTTATCATGTTTCATGTACAGCAGCTTTGTAACAATGAAAATTGAGTTGAGTTTAGTTAATAATCCACTGCAAATGATTTTCAGAGTCACAGAGTCCCAAAAATAGCCTGCTGATGGAGCCTCCATTTAACTTACTGTAAATTAAAATGATATTTTATTTTGTTTTTAACAGTGGCTGATTGACATTTTTTGACATGACTCACCATTAACAACACCAGCATACGTCACAAGCTTAGCATTGTGCCCGGCTCACTCTATGCATGATATTTCTTTTGGCATCAGTTGCCTTGGAATATCTTGCAATGATCTGGAGCCAACGATCAAATGCTGGGGAAGTTGGACGTGCTAACCTTTTTTTTGCAGTAAATACTGCACCATCCTCTGGAGACATGCATCATCAGGAGGATCACCTTGTCTTGCATTGAATTAATGCTCTTCTGTGTCATCATGAATTTCAACTGGATCTGGTCTGGCATCACTCTCTAAAGTTCTAAAGAGATGTCGGTTAGTTGTAAAAAGATGCCATTTAGCAATAGATTTGCTAAACATGTCTGTCTTGCCTTGGCACATTGGCAGTGCCAAGAATTCTTTTTAGAATCATATGCTGTGTTGTGTTTTCCCTCTTTCCGTTCTGAAGAAATGATTCGGAGTCTTGGGTTTTGATGCCAAAAGATAGACTTTATTGGTGAAACAAGCCAAATTTTCTATAGAGAACTGTCTCTGTCTGGTTGAGGAAGGCCTTTTATAGGACTCTTCTCACACACATGTCAAATTTAACATTATTACAAAAAAACTACAAATTTAATTATTGGTTTTTTTTATGTTACCACAGATGTTCTTCTTTACCATGGCCTCACTAGTGGGCAACAAAGACCCTTCTATGTAGATGTGCTTGCACACCTAAATATAGAATAGAACTATAACGGTGACCTAGTTTGCACATAATTCCTTTATAGTTTGGTTACTAAAATCTTCAGCTGCTATTAGCCTGCCCAGTCAGCTGTGGTGTGTTATCTTTGGCTCTTATATTGAAAATTATTTTTTAAAGAGGCCCCCCCAACAGTCACCTTAACAGAAAGGGGAAAACCTGCATCAGCAGCTGCTTTTTGCCGACTTGAGCAGCTGAAAGCACCTCCTCATCCAAAATGATGGATGCATCTATTGGTGGGCAGAAGAGCAAAGATGCATGCAATTCCACTCCTGACTGCAAATTCAGCATTTGTCTTGCAATTATCCAATTCACAAGTAATGTTTTAGCTTGCACCCCATGTTGTTTTCTGAACATGTATAGGAGAGCAAGGCTTAATGATTTATCAACAGCAAAGATGCCATTATTGGCATCAATGCATTGACATGACAGGTGCCTTTTAGCTAAGATTTCTGTTACCCATTGCTTGTGTCTACTATTCATGTGAACCAGCAAATTCCTTTTATTGATTTTAATGCCACAGTGTATACAAGTCACCCTTACTTGCTGCCGGACACGTAATAATGGTGCTGTTGGAGATTGTGCTGGAGATGGAGGTGGTGCTGCTGGAGATTGTGCTGGAGATGGAGGTGGTGCTGTTGGAGATTGTGCTGGGGATGGAGGTGGTGCTGTTGGAGATTGTGCTGGGGATGGAGTTGATGCTGCTGGAGATTGTGCTGGAGATGGAGGTGATGCTGCTGGAGATTGTGCTGGGGATGGAGTTGATGCTGCTGGAGATTGTGCTGGGGATGGAGTTGATGCTGCTGGAGATTGTGCTGGAGATGGAGGTGATGCTGTTGGAGATTGTGCTGGGGATGGAGTTGATGCTGCTGGAGATTGTGCTGGAGATGGAGGTGGTGCTGTTGGAGATTGTGCTGGGGATGGAGTTGATGCTGCTGGAGATTGTGCTGGAGATGGAGGTGGTGCTGTTGGAGATTGTGCTGGGGATGGAGTTGATGCTGCTGGAGATTGTGCTGGAGATGGAGGTGATGCTGTTGGAGATTGTGCTGGAGATGGAGGAGGTGCTGCTGGAGATTGTGCTGGGGATGGAGGTGGTGCAGCTGGAGATTGTGCTGGGGATGGAGGTGATGCAGCTGGAAATTTGAAATGAAGATCAATTGTCTTGTGTTTTATTATGTTTTATACAGTGCACACTCAAAACATATTTATGCCTAATACATAAGATTTATGTATTTTGATTGCACATAGAATT
Source organism: Oreonectes daqikongensis (assembly GCA_026939265.1). Taxonomy (NCBI): domain Eukaryota; kingdom Metazoa; phylum Chordata; class Actinopteri; order Cypriniformes; family Nemacheilidae; genus Oreonectes; species Oreonectes daqikongensis. The sequence continues at coordinate 1,143,969 of JAOTQM010000133.1, read as the reverse complement.
TCCATCCATTTTAACCTAAATGAATTAACTTAACGTGATACAAATTGGTAAGACATATGAAAATGAAACGAGTAAGATGAAGTTTTATGTAATAATATTAATAAAAAAATTTAAATTTTAAATTCATAAGAAACATGATCACATATTCTTACACATTTAACCCAATTTAATTAATATGCATCACATTTAAGTCATTTTCATTAATAAATGAAATGTTTTTATTTTATTAATCAATTTCTATTTATTTATTCCTAAGGAAAAAAGAAAAAAAGACATTCCTTCCAACATCTTTGTAAACTTGAGATAGACCGAAAAATCAGGTTACATCAGATTCAAACAGATAGTAGAGAATTGCAGTGTGAAATATTTTCTGAAATCTGTTGCATTCAATTATTTGACTGTAAAGGGTGGTGAAAGTGTCACAAGGCTCAGTGTTGGATTTACACTAGCCCCAGGTATATTCAACAACACTAAATAAGATCTGTTTTGAAAGCAAAAATAACTATGTAACTATGATCAAGTAACACCTGATTTAGTAATAATAACATTAACAGTTTCCCAAATCTGTGACCGTTATTTGAATCAGAGTGGTAATGCACCAGCACAATTTTTTCGCATGTTAACATGTCAATGGAGTGTAATAGTGTCAAAGGTACGTTCCTTGGCCATATCATCTCCCCCAGAGGTATTGAACCCAATCCCGCCAAGATTAAGGCCATCGCCGAATGGTCGTCCCCGACACTCGTTAGGCATTGCAGTGGTTCCTGGGGTTCGCCAACTGTTATAGGCGTTTCATCCAGGGTTTGGCCAGATTGCCGCACCGCTCACTGCATTAACCTCCACTAAGGTCCTGTTCAGGTGGAATCCTCATGCTCAGGTACCCTTTGATAATCTCAAGTCCTGTTTTGTCTCTGCTCCTGTGCTTTGTCTTCCAGATCCTGAATGACAATTCTTTGTTGAGGTTGATGCCACCAATGTCGGGGTAGGCGCGGTCTTATCTCAGTGGTGCCACAGTGATGAGAAGGTGCACCTATGCACCTTTTACTCTCACCGCCTCAGCCCTGCTGAACGGAACTATGACATCGGCAACAGGGAGCTGCTGGCGGTCCGTCTGGCCTTGGGGGAGTGGCGTCACTGGTTGGAGGGGTCAGCGCAGCCCTTCTTGGTCTGGACAGACCACAGGAACCTAGAGTACATCCGTTCAGCCAAGAGATTGAGTTCACGCCAGGCCCGGTGGTCGCTCTTCTTCGACCGGTTTAACTTCACCATCTCGTACCAGCCTGGGTCTAAGAACGTCAAGCCCGATGCACTCTCTCGCCTGTTCGAGGCACCTGAAGGGGAGCTTTCGGCCAACGCCATCCTCCCCAGCGAAATGGTGGTCGGGGCTCTTACCTGGGACCTCGAATGGCGAGTAGAGGAGGCCGGTCGGGAGGTGCAAGTGCCGAAGAAGCAACCAACGGGCAGGTTGTTCGTCCCGGCTGCGCTGCGCCCTGAAGTCCTTCAGTGGGGTCATGCTTCCAAGTTCATGAGCCATCCAGGAAATCCCTTGGCTTCCATACGTCAAAGGTTCTGGTGGCCATCAGTTGCCACAGATGTCAGGTAGTTCACGAGTTCGCCTTAGCAAATAATTAACAGGCGGCGAAATAGTGGAGAATATAGTAGCGGGAATATGTAAGCGTATTTGGCGTGCTGTCCAGGGAGAGGGCTCCGAGGTCAGAAGTCATTCCGAACTCTGAGCACTCTCCTTGTTCGGGGAGAGGGCTCCGAACTCGGTGTTTGCCCGAGCCCAGAGCGTTCCCCCCGGTATAATTGGTTGAGGGAGAGGAGTCGGGGAGGTGGAGGGATATCGCAAGTAGAGATTGAGGAGGTAAGGCGATTCCGCTATTTATAGAGCTCTCCCTTAGTTGATAGGACGTGGAATGTGACGCTAATGACTTACAGCTGTGTAATGATTTGCACGTGCTTCTCCCGAACTTTGTTAATAAAACATCATTTTGTGTCTGCTTGCCCCGTGTGTGCCCAGTGCAAGTCCTCTCACTGCCCTCCGGCTGGTCTGCTCCGCCCACTTCCCACTCCTTCTCGCCCATGGTCACACATCGCTATCGACTTTGTCACTGGCCTCCCTTAATCCAACGGGAACACCATCATCCTTACGGTAGTCAGTGGAAAATTAATTGATTGTTATTGTGTTTTTTTCTCACAGCTCAGCATAGACAAATGTTTCCCGCGCAGTTTTGTGGAGACTAACTGGCCTTCCTCCACACCGGGTATCATAACCTTACGTGGCAAGACTAAAAAGAAAGGTATTTTAAACTCCCGTTACATTATTTCATGAATTTATTAATAATATACCTCGTAAATTTCAACAATAGTTTCATGTTACGGTAAAAATAAGCCTATGTAAGTTTGACTCATGAGCCCTGTAACGGTCTGGAAGATTCATTTAAATTCAACATGGGCGATTATAGAGGAAATTATAGGGAATCATGAAATATCCGTTCATGAGGTTGATATGTGGTTGGTTTGCTAATGTTAATTAAAACTGTTTGCTCGTCACATTTTCTTATTTTTCTCAATAACAGATCGATGTCATGCTTTTGAAATGTACGTTATGCCCATTTGTCTGCTCTGCCAGACTACATCTGTTAAAACATTACAGACTTTACCATTTTTTACATTCAACAGTATGCCCAATACCGTGTTTGTATGAAGATTGCGTTTGTACGTTCACATCATACAATTCCCTGAAGATACACTTGACACGATTTCATCCTGAGAAACAAGAGACACATGGCTGTGAAAAGTCTTTAGAATTCCATTGCTCTTTGTGCACATTCAAGCAGCCATTCATAGAACGTGACCTGTTCTGTCACCTACGAAGTCATTTGAAAAAAATTTACATGGTGACTTGTCCTTACAGAAATTGTGATTGCCAGACAAATATTTACTCAACATCCAATTCTCACAAATGCAGGAAGCACCACGGTGCTGCAGAATTTAACGAAATGATTGTGGTTGAAATTCAAGTTTCTGAGCAGCTGAAAAGTGACTATGATGATAATGAGGTTTCTGAAAATCATTCTTCATTGGAGCCGACTGTGTTAGACACTGATCAATTATTTGACCAGCTTAAGCATAATTTGGCAGCTTTATTTCTGAAAATGCAAGCAATATTGCATGTGTCTGAAGGAGCTATACAGGAAATTGTTGAACAATTAGATCAGCTTTTTCAGTTTTCAGAGCCTTTGATTAAAGCTGCTGTAAACAGAATACTCACTGAAAACCAGTGCTGCATCCCTGAATCAGTTGTTGATAAAATCTTGAGGTAGTGTCCGAGAATAATGTACTTTACAGTTCCACAACTAAACATGCAACTCTCTCAACCACTAAAAGAAGGAAGACATATATTGAGCAAAATTTTCCTTTTGTGAAGCCTATTGAGTACTTAATTGAATCAAATCGCACATACATGTATGGGCCAATTCTCTCCAGTTTGCAGGAGTTGTTGAGAAAAACAGATGTACTAGAAAAAGTAGTGGGAAGTTCACCATCACAAGATGGACGTTATGCATCTTTTTGGGATGGAAAATACTGTAAAGAAAATCCCCTCTTTTCAGATGACAACTTAAAGTTGGCTCTCATAATTTACATTGATGATTTTGAGGTTTCAAATCATCTTGGTACTTCTCGAAAAATACACAAAGTGTGTGCAGTGTATTGGACATTGGCTAACATTCCTGCTAAGTTTCGCTCTGCACTTCACACCATACAACTTGCTCTTCTTTGCCATTCCAATGAAGTCAAACAATTTGGCTATTCTAGGGTTCTTGACCTCTAGACTCTCTAAATGACCTCAAGACTCTCGAAGTCAAAGGTGTTTACATTGAATCCCTGGGTGACTGTGTGAGAGGCTCAGTTTTTTCTATGGTGTCAGACAATCTTGCTGCGCATGGCTTAGCTGGCTTTAAAGAGAGTTTCAATTCCTCATACGTTTGCAGGTTTTGCTTGACTTCTAAGACCGACATTCAGACTACAGAAGTGACTGCTGGTAACTGTAAGTTGAGGACAAAGGCCAACCATGATACTGTTGTTCAAGGACTTCAAAGTGAAGGAGATCAAAGTCAAAGTCAAAGTCAGCTTTATTGTCAATTCTGCCACATGTACAGTACATACAAATGGAGGATTGAAATTGCGTTACTCTCAGACCCTATAGGTGCATACAGATAACATAGAATAACATATATCAAAAAAATATATCAAATTACAGATAAATACAAAATCTATATATATACACAAAACAACTTTACAAGCAAGGGATATGTAACCGAGATAATTGTGCAAACCAAAGAAATAATCAACAGTGCAGATGAGATAAACAGCAGTGCAGATTAAATAAACAGCAGCGTAGATGAAATAAACAGCAGTGCAGATGAAATAAACAGCAGTGCAGATTAAATAAACAGCAGCGTAGATGAAATAATCAAATCAAATGGTGCAGATGAAAATATCAACAGTGCAAATGTAATGTAGTGCAAAGCTTATCGGTCTGTATTAAAGTGTCAGGAGAGCAGGCTTGTTTAACTGACTTAGAGGTAGTTAGTTAGTTGAGGAGGCTCAGACCACTACTGAAAAGGGGTTGAGCAGTCCAATGTTCCATAAAGTGACAAGTGACAAGTGCGGGACAGAGTATGATGTGGGAAGGGATGGATGGGTTCAGGGTTCAGAGATGCGTGTGGCAAGGGAGGGGAGGGAGGGGAGGGGAGGGTCGGTGTAACGCCCTAGGGCCAGCGCCTCGGGTCGCCACCTGAGGGCGCCTCGTTGTTTAGTGTTTCTGCCTTGTTTTTGTCATGGACTTCATATCCCATCATGCCTTGTGTCTCGTCATTGTCAACCTGTTTCAGCTGTGCCTCATTTCCTGTTTGTCCCTTCATCTGTGTATATATAGCCCTTGTGTTTCAGTTGTCTTTTGTCGATCGTTATTAGTGTTACTCCGTTCCTCTGTCTTGTTTTTGTAGGTTTTTGGTTCATTCTGTGTATTATATTAAATGTTTAAAACTGCACTTGGATCCGCTTCCTGTCTTCCTGCCTACCAACGTAACAGAACGATCGACCCTAACATGGATCCAGCAGTGGAATGGCCCCCAGGAGCTCGTCTGCTTATGCTGCGCCAGGACTGTCACTCCCTTGAGGATCATACCCAGGACTTTTTTGATCTCTCCCTTCAAACGGACTTTCCAGATGAGTCGCTCATTGTTTTTTACCGTCGAAGTCTAAATGCACCTCTCTGCACCCAGTTACCCAGTTCTGATCCTCAAGGGAGTTTTTCTAATTACATCCAACAGGTCCTGGCACAGAACAAAGCTCCCTTCACCATGGGTGAGGTTACGGTGGAGGCTTCCCCTAAATATTTTTTTGGGGGGGGCAGTAAGCTGATGGTGGCCAGTCCAGTCATCATGGCCGCCAAGCCAGCGTCTCCAGTCGTCATGGCCGCCAAGCCAGCGTCTCCAGTCGTCATGGCCGCCAAGCCAGCGTCTCCAGTCGTCATGGCCGCCAAGCCAGCGTCTCCAGTCGTCATGGCCGCCAAGCCAGCGTCTCCAGTCGTCATGGCCGCCAAGCCAGCGTCTCCAGTCGTCATGGCCGCCAAGCCAGCGTCTCCAGTCGTCATGGCCGCCAAGCCAGCGTCTCCAGTCGTCATGGCCGCCAAGCCAGCGTCTCCAGTCGTCATGGCCGCCAAGCCAGCGTCTCCAGTCGTCATGGCCGCCAAGCCAGCGTCTCCAGTCGTCATGGCCGCCAAGCCAGCGTCTCCAGTCGTCATGGCCGCCAAGCCAGCGTCTCCAGTCGTCATGGCCGCCAAGCCAGCGTCTCCAGTCGTCATGGCCGCCAAGCCAGCGTCTCCAGTCGTCATGGCCGCCAAGCCAGCGTCTCCAGTCGTCATGGCCGCCAGTCCAGAGCCCGCTGCTCGCAAGATGGCCGCCAGTCCAGAGCCCGCTGCTCGCAAGATGGCCGCCAGTCCAGAGCCCGCTGCTCGCAAGATGGCCGCCAGTCCAGAGCCCGCTGCTCGCAAGATGGCCGCCAGTCCAGAGCCCGCTGCTCGCAAGATGGCCGCCAGTCCAGAGCCCGCTCGCAAGATGGCCGTTTCCAGGTTCAAGGTTTTGATCTCCAGTTTGGAGGACACTCCTCTAGCGTCTGTGCAGTCGGCTGGTCTCTCCAGGGTCCCAAGTCAGGTTGTCCCAGAGGTGTCTATTCCTGTGGCGCTGTCCCTTGAGGCAGTTCTGCCAATCATGGCTGCAGCCTTAGGGTGTGTCTGGGCTGTGCTCTGCTCTGCTGCTCTGGAGGATGCTTCTGAGCTCCCTGCTGAGTCCAGTCCAGAGTCGGCCGGTGAGTCCAGTCCAGAGTCGGCCGGTGAGTCCAGTCCAGAGTCGGCCGGTGAGTCCAGTCCAGAGTCGGCCGGTGAGTCCAGTCCAGAGTCGGCCGGTGAGTCCAGTCCAGAGTCGGCCGGTGAGTCCAGTCCAGAGTCGGCCGGTGAGTCCAGTCCAGAGTCGGCCGGTGAGTCCAGTCCAGAGTCGGCCGGTGAGTCCAGTCCAGAGTCGGCCGGTGAGTCCAGTCCAGAGTCGGCCGGTGAGTCCAGTCCAGAGTCGGCCGGTGAGTCCAGTCCAGAGTCGGCCGGTGAGTCCAGTCCAGAGTCGGCCGGTGAGTCCAGTCCAGAGTCGGCCGGTGAGTCCAGTCCAGAGTCGGCCGGTGAGTCCAGTCCAGAGTCGGCCGGTGAGTCCAGTCCAGAGTCGGCCGGTGAGTCCAGTCCAGAGTCGGCCGGTGAGTCCAGTCCAGAGTCGGCCGGTGAGTCCAGTCCAGAGTCGGCCGGTGAGTCCAGTCCAGAGTCGGCCGGTGAGTCCAGTCCAGAGTCGGCCGGTGAGTCCAGTCCAGAGTCGGCCGGTGAGTCCAGTCCAGAGTCGGCCGGTGAGTCCAGTCCAGAGTCGGCCGGTGAGTCCAGTCCAGAGTCGGCCGGTGAGTCCAGTCCAGAGTCGGCCGGTGAGTCCAGTCCAGAGTCGGCCGGTGAGTCCGCCTGACCTGCCTCCGCCTCCATGGCCGCCTGACCTGCCTCCGCCTCAGCTCCACGGACCTGGCCCTCCGTCCCGCCCCCGGTTCCACCTCCGCTTCACCACCCTCCTGGACTTTATTAAGGGCGTCTGGGATCCGCCCTTAGGGGGGGGGCTATGTAACGCCCTAGGGCCAGCGCCTCGGGTCGCCACCTGAGGGCGCCTCGTTGTTTAGTGTTTCTGCCTTGTTTTTGTCATGGACTTCATATCCCATCATGCCTTGTGTCTCGTCATTGTCAACCTGTTTCAGCTGTGCCTCATGTCCTGTTTGTCCCTTCATCTGTGTATATATAGCCCTTGTGTTTCAGTTGCCTTTTGTCGATCGTTATTAGTGTTACTCCGTTCCTCTGTCTTGTTTTTGTAGGTTTTTGGTTCATTCTGTGTATTATATTAAATGTTTAAAACTGCACTTGGATCCGCTTCCTGTCTTCCTGCCTACCAACGTAACAGTCGGAAGGGAGTTTAGCTTCCTGACTGCCTGGTGTATGAAGCTCTCCTTCAGTCTGCTGGTCCTGGCCTGGAGACTCCGAAGCCTCCTCCCTGATGGCAGCAGACTGAAGAAGCTGTGTGATGGGTGGGTGGGATCACCTGCAATGCAGAGGGCTTTGCGGGTGAGACATTGATTACATTGATTATGGGGTGAAGATTTCTTGTGTCTTCTCTGACTGCCTTGCTTATTTCCATCCAATTACAGGATTTCCACCTGATATCTTACATGATTTGTTCGAAGGTGCTGTTCCAGTTGAAATTGCACTTTGCTTGAAAGATTTGATCTCCAAGAAATATTTTCCATTGGATGATCTCAATAAGGCAATTATGACCTTCCCTTTCGAACATTCTGACCGACCGTCCTCATCCAATTCCCAAAAATTGTTCAACTCGGCGCACAATAGGTGGAAATGGTCACGAGAACCATACCTTGCTGAGATTATTGCCTATTCTAATTTGATACTCTGTCCCAGAAGGTGATAAATGTTGGGAAATGTTGATGGATTTAAAAGACATAGTTGATCTATCATTATGTCATTCATTTGATGATGAGTGTCACGGTACCCTCTGCATCAGACACTATCGCACGGTTCCCACGCTCTCTGTCACCAGAATATTAATGGACTCCACTTCCCATCATCCCGTTCATCCATCCGCCATCTTGATTACACCCGCACCTGTTCTCCATCACCTGGACTCTATATATACTCACCCCATGCACTTGTGTGTTGTCAGGTCTTATGTTTATGTTCTGTGGTTCATGTCAGTCTGACCCCCTGTTATTGTTTATTTAAAATACTGCGAGTTACCTGTTTGTGATTGTCTCTGTGATTCTTCAGTAAAGCTTGTTGTGTGAACACCCATCTCTGAGTCTGCCGTGTCTGAGTCCTAACAATGAGACACTACAGTACTTTGCTTGCAAAATTGCTGATCACAGAAAACTCTTACAGGAAGTGTTTCCAAATTTTGTGCTACGTCCTAAGCATCATTATATTGAACACTATCCTCTCCTGATTAAATGGTTTGGTCCTTTGGTACATCTCTGGACCATGAGGTTTGAAGGTAAACACAAAGTTTTCAAAAAGATTGTGCTTGACACACACAACTTCAAAAGCATTTTAAAAGTGCTTTCAGAACGACACCAAAAAATGATGGCATACTATCTATCCTCTCCAGCCTTTTTCAAACCTGAAGTCCAAACCACAAAGTTGCAGTCTGTCTTAGTTGCCATATATCCTGAAGATGTACAGGCATTTATATCCAGTAAGACTGACAGTAACACGATTTACTCTGTAGATCAAGTGAACATTGACAGTACCATTTTTAGACCTGGCATGTTTGTTTGCACAGGGGTACATGGAGGGTTGCCTCAGTTTAATGAAATAAGGCACACTTTACTGTTTAGTGACTGTGTTTATTTTGTGCTGAAGAAATATGAATCAAACTAGTAGAGCACTTATGTAGTTATGACTTGGTCAAAGACTGTGAAGAAATGTACCTTGTGAGATCAGCATATGAATTGCATGACAACATTCCTTTGACTGCTTACAGGGTAAAAAGCCCAAAAATCCTTACCACAAAGAGGTTCATCCCACTCCTGGAGTAGGCTGTTGCTGCTGCATTGTTGACCACTACACCTCAGGGTCAATTGTAAGTACCTTTAAGATAAATCTTCTACAATTAAAAAAATAAATAATTTCACCACACCATTACATAACACACCATCCTCTTATTCTGGACGTGCAAGCAGATGGCCTGATGTGTTCAATCCACCAACATTTTCATATGATGTTGAGTTTGCCTTGAGAGAAGGCAATTCTGATTATCGTAGAGAAGGAAAGCATCTTAAATTGACACAAGATCAAAAGCATAACATACTTGAAGGATGATTGATGAAATCTATAGGTTCAAGGCATATCCAAGTGATGATGAGTTTTCCAAAGCAGCTGAAGCCCTGGTAAACAACCACCCCTGTCTTAGAGAAAATGGTTCAAATAACCATCCGGTTATGATGGCTGGAAAGTGTCCCTGAAATTCAAAATGGGAAACTATAGAAGCAAACTTAGGAGGGCAGGAATGCAAGAGATTGCCGTGAATGGGGGGGAAAGAAGTAGGAGCAATCCAGATACAGAACATTCCCGTACAAATATTAAACGCCCTAGACGAGCTGAAGTCAACTTCCTCCCTAACTTTCCTCATGGCTCAGATGAACTCTCTTTGGAAGCTTTGCGTGTACAAATGCTGGATGAACTAAAAAAAAAGGACAAAGATGTCATGATGATAAATAAACACATGCAAAAAACTTTTGCACTGAGACGAAAAGAAATTGTGCAGTCCAGTCCATCTGTGAAGGCAATGATGTCAAGATGGCCAGCTTTACTTCAGGAAGCACAAGTAAGTGATGTTTTTCTCTCTAGTTCTTTAAATGAAATCGTTAATATCTTAATTATATTCCAACTAACGTTGTTTTTATGCTGTCTTCTAAAAGGTTTGTAACAACATGAGGATGAGTAAATGATTGCAACCTTAAACTTTTGGGTGAACTGTTCCTTTAAAGGGCTAGTTCACAAAAAAATGCTGATGTTAATTTACTCATCCTCAGGCTATCCAAGGTGACATTTTTTCTTCAGTACATAAGAGAAGAACATTTTTATCTGAAATTGTGGTTCTGTGAATTACACAATGATTAATGGTTAGTGGGTGCAATGTGTCAAATAAATGTGCAGACAGAACAAAATTAATAGCTGTGGCTCATGACAATACATTGAGGTCTTATTAAGTAAGATCGGTCTCACAGAACGACGCATGATCAATGAGCAGTGTAGCCAATCACAGTTATGGTTGCTGGTATCTGGAACTCAAAAGACCAATCACATGTTTTATTTAACTAAATTAAACAAACCTGTTTGGCCTTTCGAGTTCCAAGTATCAGCAACTATGTCTGTGCTTGGCTACATTGCTCACTACTGTAATACGCTTTGAATGTTATTGAATAACAGTGACGTGATATACGAGTGATGTCAAATGAACGTTTGGTACCATGCTTCTGTTGTTCTGAAAGCTTGTGCTCACGCTGTTGTGAACATGCTCAGGACTATTGGTCCAGCTGCGAATTAGGGTTAACAATGTTGTAATTAATGTTCACTTTGTACAGACCAATCATTTTGCTTCATAAGACCTTAATGTATTGTCATGAGCCACAGGTATTACTTTTGAACTTTCTGTATGTTTATTTGACTCTCTGAGATATGGCACGCACTAACTTCCATTATATGATTCGCAGAAGACCACAGTTCTTATGGTCTACTAAATTTAAAAATCATTTTGCATAATTTAGTTCCAAGTTCCAACCCTGTTCTAACACACCTATCTGTTATTTTCAAGTAACTTTTAACAACTTGATCAAATGGTTTTGGTATTATATTTTCATCAAACATGTTGTTTATGTATTGTTTCAGGTGAATCACTGTACATTCACTGTGAATTCACAGAATCACAAATCAAAATCTGCAGCACACATTTGACTCCCTGGATAAACACACTCTACAGCTTCTGAATCTTTTCAGAGCCAAGGCAGCAAAGGGTGGTGTCAGTGGCCACAAGATGGCTGCAATATTAAGAGACTATGATAAGCAAGTAAGTAGAATTCAAATTGGGGCTGTACAAATTGATATGTTTGTCATAAAAGTAATGCAATACAAATCCTTAATTATTCAACTTATAAATCATCCATAAATGTTGTTTAATTGTGAATAAAATTATACTAATTTTGTGTTTTGCCTTTTAGGACAAGAATGAAATTGGCATCATTCGAACTACTGTTCTGGCAGGTTTACCTGTTTATCTAAAAGAAGACTCTGCAGATGTTTTCAAGACACACAAGGTATGACAAATTTACTAAGTAACATTTTTAGAACATTTAGGTAAAATAATGTTTGGAATATAAGCTTTTTAAGTAACCTTAAAACGCTAGTTAAAAAAAAAAAATATATATATATATATGCAAGTCAATGCAGCCCCATCCTGAAACATTCCTAAAAAGTGGCATGCAGGAAAATGTATACAGGTTTGAAGCAACTTGACGGTAAGTAAATGATTTTGAAATTGTATATGTATTTGTACAGTTCAGATGCAAAACCCTCTAAATGCGTCAGATGACTTTCGTTTAAATTAGCATTTTTTTATATGGCTCTTAAATTTACTTTTAGCAATACCTGATATTTCAGACTGGGCAGAGTGTGGTATGATTTTTTTCTGAGGCTAAACGACTAACACATATTTGGTCAGCCAAGCCTCTTCTAATTGACTAACATTTTGTCACCTATTATGGTGCAGCCCTACAGTTTTGTTAAAACTGTGTGAGAATTAGAATATATTTCCTTTAAAATATTATTGTCATTCATTAATGTTAGTTATGGTGTGTGGCCTGACTAGGGCCTGTTTGCTGATATGTAAAGACATGCATTGACAAGTATTTTCGATCCATTTAGAGAGAGGAGCTTGAACAAGCACAGAATGCAGCTGTTGCCATTATTGCTGTTGAGGAGGAGGAGGAAGCCTTGCCTTTCAACCCACAGGATGTACTGATTGTCCTTGAAGATGAGGTGGTGATGTCTGCTCAGTCCTGGGTTAGTGCACTAGTGCTGCTTTTTTGGCTACTGTATGCCCTTCACATTAGCTACCCAACGAAGCTTATACTGTATTTTTTGAGTTCATACAGAAAGTGCTGTTAAAGCTTGAAGATGGGAAGGCCAGGCCAAAGTTACTTGCACTTAAAAATGAATTTTTGAGTGAATGAAAAAATGAAATCCATGCTGTTTCTCGTGCCATTAAGCAGTTCAATTTGTTTTAAAATGTCTCCTGTCTGTTAAAATGTTACATTTTATGGGAAGTGTAAGTCTGACAAGCTTTTAATGTTGTTTAAACTACAACTAGTTTTGTTTTTAATTGTCCATGTTTGGGAAGTCCGTTTGAGTCTTGAAGGTATTCTTCATGTGTGAACTTCATGTGTGAAGTGTATTTTTGATGAAACTTGAGTTATTTAGACTGAACAGTATTTTGTTGATGTGCTCTCTGTTACATTTTTAAGAATAGTTGACATATTGCATGGGTCGTGTATGTCTGATAAAGCAAACTTATTTTATGTTAAATATATTTTCAATAAATATTGTTTAAGAATAGTATGTTTCTGTCATTGATTGCTTTGTCTTATGTAACTTTGTTTATTTGAGTTTAATCAACTTAAACCATTTGAGTAGCAATACAGTTGTGTAGACTTAATTTGTTTTATTACCTTAACTCAAACAATATAGTTTAGAAGTAATGGAATAAACTTAACAATAGTAAGTTAACTATACTTAAAATAATTGACTAAATTAACAAAATTATAAGTGTATATAACTCAAAATATTTAAGTTATATTTATATATTATACATTATATATTTAGTATTTAAATAAAATAACACATGAATAAATAAATACATACATATATATACAGTTTGGACCAGTGTTTAAATCATGCAAAGAGGTCTTAGTATGACAATAAATGGATATTTTTTAAAACAATTGCTTGTATAAAATCTTTTTATCATTATTGTATTATTATATACTGTACATTTTTTCTTCAGTTTTTGCTTTATTATTTAAAAATAGTTTATTTAGTGAAACGCATTACATCATGTTAGGCATTGCGTGCTTCCAGTTTGTTTTATTATGCAATAGCCTATATGTGCAATAATAGTTCATACAAACATTGTAATTCTTTCAGTTATTCATTATGTTATTATGATTGTGGTGTTTATGATAGTTGATGATAAGTCAATAATATTTCAATCACGTTGTTTTTGAACTTAATGTTTTTAACGTCATACAAAAACAGTAAAAAAAAAAACACTGTCAATAGTTAACCACAATTATTAAATATAATTATCTTACTTCAATTTCGTTACTACATTTCGTTGCCAGCTTGTACTTGTACCATTTCGTTGCCTTGTACTTGTACATGTGTAATGACAATAAAGTTGAATCTAATCTAATCTAATTTGTCAAAAACAGGAAGACAATTTGCCACAACAGGAAGAAACACAAAAGTAACTGAAATAAATATGTTTTTTTTACACAAAATCTAAAGCATCATTGACACTATTATTATAAGAAATGTACAGCTTTTCACAATGCATAACATTTTAACATATTTTTACAGAACACATTAAGCAAGCCAAATGCAACCGTGACAAGCACCGAAAATTAAAAGATTTAGTTAGTGGAGAAACATTCATAGGACAAACCAGGACACAGTTCTCCTCTGAACATTTGGCACAATGTTGATAGCAGTTTCCTGGAAGACCTTGTGGACATTATGGCAGAAGTGGGCCTGAAGACTTCATTACAGCAGTTGAATTTCAGCTGATATCTAAGATGTCCAGCAGTCATTCCCCAAACACGCAAACAAAAAAGGTGGGATTAGTGCACATCATGTATGTCTAGATATTAACTGATAATATTGTGTAATATTTCATATCACTATTACACAACACAAGTTTGAGTGCCTTACCTGGATTTGATTTCCTGGAACACCTTGTTCACATCATGGCAGAAGGGGTTCTGAAGGCTTCATAACAGCAGTCAGATGTCAGACGATATCTCAGATGCATAGCAGTCAAAAAAGGTGGGATTAGTGTGCATCATGTATGTCTTAGTCATAGAAATTAACTGTTAATATTAGGTACCTTCATTGTGTAAGTGTTTTGTGTGTTTATATTACATTGCATCTAATTATTGTACAAACCTCAATTTAATAAATGTATATATAAAGCAAAAACGATACAGAACACTGCGCACTAACTAGATCTAGATTCAAGAACAGCTTCTTCTCGCAGGCCATCTCAAACCTGAACAGCTAGTAGACTACATCCACCATAACCTCCTAGTTGTTAATGTGCAGTATATATATATGTGACCCCCCCTGCTATGTTTGTGTTTATACAAACAGTGTATAAAATACAGCTCCTCCCTTTGACCGGGACCTGTAACATATATATATATATATATATATATATATATCAGTGCAATATCTTTACTCTGACACTTTATGTAAACACATATTATTATATTTTCTTGGTCTTAAACATGTACAGTACACAGTTGTAATATACAGTACTTAGGCACACTTGCACATAACTAAACTGTACCTTTGTATATTATTAGATTTTTATACATATTTATTTTATATTCTTTTAGAACACCTCTATTTCGTCAAGACTCTATTAGTGGACACAAAAAAAATCAACAGTTTGGTCAGACAAACTGGTAATGAGATGAATATAGCAGACAGGTAGATAAATGTACTTTTGTTGCTAAAGGCGGTGGATACTATGGATACTGTGACTAGAGCAGAGATGCCCAAAGTTCTTCCTATGAAGGGCCAAAAATGAAACTTGAATGAGGGCTGTGGGCTGTGGGCCGAAAGTAATGTTAAATTATACCAAACTATATTTAGGAATCTCTCCATTATTGTTCATTGTGTGTCACAAATCACATTGGCCCAAACAATTCTCTGTATTAAATCTCATTTTACATTCCCCAAAAGAGTTTTAGTCAATGGCTTTTTTCCCTTTTTTCTGAATGACAAGGCGGGCCAAAGCAATGGCCACCATGGGCCAACTTTGGCCCCCGGGCCCTAGTTTGGGCATCTCTGGACTAGAGCATGTGACCAAAGTGAAGTCTCTGTAGTACTTAATCAGGCGTCTTAGGACCATTTCTCTCCTTTTCTCCACAGAGACAAACCATCAGCTGGTTAGTGTGTTAATGAAGAAGATAAATAACCAGCATTCAGAACAGGTCTGACGAGTAGAAACAGGTGTTCTGAATAGGGAGACATTTAAAACATCCTGGGAGGGGGGGCCTGAGGACCAGGATCTTAAATTATCACAGAAAAAAGTTGAATAAATGTTAGTGGCAACTGACAGCTTACGAAAGTGTCTCAGAGAAAGACTTAATGATAATAAGAAACTGATCTTTTTGGTGATTTTTACTGTTTGAGGAGACAGAAAGGTGATCATATGCCTTGTATTGCCTTCTATTGGTGGTTGGTACATAAAAACTGAAAAGTAATTGTATGGAGACCACACTATTGTTTGCAATTTTACCCATGTTTTACTTACCTGGGAATAGATATAGCTGTAATTGGCAGAGTTGGACTCATGACCAGAAGGTTGCTGGTTCGATTTTCAGGGCTGGCAGGTAACGGCTTACTATACAAAATGTACAAATGTATCCACCTTATTCTCGGGGGCGCTACTGTAGAAATGATTATGGGTGTAACTTCCGGTGAGCTAGCGGAAGTAGCAACAAGCTAGTTTGTCACAGTTGCGTGGATAATTTAGTAAGCGTTTCTTCGTTATTAAAAAAAAATACTGCGTTGTGATTCTACAGATTTTATATTTATTATTCTAAAATGTCATTGTGGAGCTCTGGTACCTGTTGCGCTGTTCGCGGTACAGGTTCCATCGCCTACCAACAGACGAGGAACACAAACGAATGTGGTTGAAAAACCTAAACTTGAAGAGACCCTCCAAAACACTGTATGTGTGTTCATTTCATTTCGTCAACAAAACACCAACGGAGGAAAACCCGCATCCTACTTTGTGGTTGGGCTACGAAAAACCACCCGAAAAGAAACGTTGGGTCCTCAAAAGGAATGACAGCAGTGCGAGGAGAACATCAGGTAAGATTTCAGGTGTAGGAAGGACACAGCATTGTAGTGTTTGTCTGTCCGGTAATGTTTATGGCAACCAGTTAGTTTTATTGTTTACAGTTTAAGGTGTAAGGTAAAGTTAGTTTATGGCATGGAGTGTTAGTGGCAATTTCTCCCTCTGGAATAATCATGTTTATTTCAGATGCTTATGGTGGCAAGTGCAGTGATAGGTACATAACACAGAACTCCGGGTTCTTGGACTGTTTGCGTGCTGGAGATGAGGTGATGGGTGACCGTGGTTTCACAGTTAGGGATTTGCTGGAGGAGCGCAGAGTAAATTTAATTATTCCAGCATTCACACGTAAAGGATGCCAGCTGACCAATGAGGGGGTCACTTACACAAGGCGCATTGCCCACACTCGCATTCATGTTGAACGAGCAATAAGACGTCTAAAGGTATACAAGATTCTTTCTCAAACAGTCCCAATCAACTTGGTCCCAAAAATTGATAAAATTATCAAGATCTGTGCTGGTCTAGTAAATTTAAGATGTGAGCTTATTTCAAGTGAAAAGTGAGAAGACATTTAATATTGAACGCACACAAACACACACACACGTCATTCATTTCATATGTAATATATTTTTCTGATGCCTTTTTTTGTATATGTTGTACTTTTTAAAAAAATTTATAGTATTTACATATTTTATATTTAAATTATTTAGATTATTATTTTTACTATTAATACTTTTGTACAGTGCACAGTGGTTGTTGTAAGACTTGTTATCTGCTTACTGTATTTTCAAAAGATTCAGGTATTTAGGGCTTCAGCTTCTTTGCAACAAAATCATTCACTAATCTTGGAAGCATGTGCGTAAAATAAAATTTCTGGAGGTGTTTCATGTGTGCGTCTGTATAATCTTTGTCATATAAAACGTCCAACTCCAGGTGTTCAGTTGGTGTCCAGATAACCAGCTTGCAGCTCTGCAGCCCCAGGCACATCATTGTCAGCTGGATCTGGAATAAATGTAAAATGATATGGCTTACATTTTGTTTTAATGATGGTTCATAAGTATCTGTTGCTTTAGTTCACATATTGAACAAAACATATTTTTCACCCACCTGGAGGTAGTGTCCACTTTGACCATTGGGAAGGATGAGATACTTCCCACCACTTAAGCATCTGATGTCACTATTTGGCTGACTAAAGAACTGTGCAAGTGACATGGCACTCTTTAGGGGACACTTAATCTCAAGGAGCTGTGCTGAGTCCAAAATTCCATCTGGGCTGGCTCCAAACCAGTGATGGTCAGGACACACCACCAGGCCTTTTCTCTCCACGATGTGCCCTTGAGCCTCTATAAACTGTATAGCTATGGCCTCATTTTCTTTTCTATATTTAGTTGCAGTATTGCCAGTGAAGGTGGGATGCAAGCGTTCATTCAGGAATTTTTGTGGGTTCGTAGTGCTCCGTTTGGGGACTCTCTTTGCTATGCTCGCAGTCAGTCGCAGCTTCCTTGCATCATGCCACAGTTGTGATACACTCTGTACCTGGGTCTCTTCGGTTAACTTCTCCACCTGAGCAGGGCTTAGTTGAACATATTTCTCATAAAAAGTGAGACACTTCTTACAGGTTAGTGTTGTGCCATGTTCTGTATGTGGTATCTGTAGATCACGCTGGCTCTGAGAAGACACATTATTCTCTACATCTAATCTGTAACACCTCTGAAGTAGACCATCTGTCTGTAGCAGAAATAGTGGGGCCATCACAGAGGAACTGACATACGTTTTAAATTCTGAGTGATCCTTGAAACGTTTGGGGGAGCCTTCTGTGGATGACACACTTATGGGATCTGGTGCTGATGCACCTGGATGAATGCGGTTCGGTTTATGACGTTTAAAATTAATGTGCTTCACCTTTATCTGCTCTACATTCTGCTTTGTGCCTGCATTCCATTTTCTCTGCACATCAGTACAAGATATCCCTGTCTTTCCCTGTCTGACTGCATTCTCAACCTGAATTAGAAAATTGCCCATTATAAAATACACTCAATAGTTGCAACTTAGCAACACAAAGGTCATGGGTTTGATCCCAGGGATTGCACATACTCATAAACAAAGAAAATGTATTGTATAGTGCATTGTAAGTCTCTTTGGATAAAAGCATCTACCAAATAAATAAATGTCTACAAAAGAATATTATTTATTTAATCTGTTTTATTAGTTTCCTTAGGAGAAATTTGTCATCCATACAAAAAAGGCATTCCAAAACAACATACATCACACATTACACAACACTAATATTACAATTACAAACTTACAATAAAAAACTATCAGAAAATTCAACATTCTAAAAGTATCACCTTCCAAAGTATTGCAGCTGCGTGGCTGCAAGATCGCCCTGGTCCAGCCACACACGAGCACCCAACCGTTTGTACCTGACGTTGAAACTAAAACCCAGGCCCGGTGATGCTGGACTTTAAGGCTCTGACTTGGCTCTATGTCTGCTTTCAGGTAGACAAGGTTGTGTCCCATCTCCTTTAACAAAACGCGACTGATTTTATTACTGTGTAAATACTGATAGGCTTCAGAGCTTTTCAGGTTGTTCATCGCTTCACCGTCCGTAGCAACGGAGTTAATAAAGTAGCTAAATATACTCGTGTACGTTATCTGAGGCCACTTCTTCAGGTCATCCTCCCATCCCTCGATAGTAGAAGGCAGGGGAATGATCAAATTATTCCGTTTCAGGTGTAACAGGTTGTGTTCCCACATGTTTAGCGTACCAATAGACTGTTTATGGCTGTTACCATAGAAAACGCCGGTTCCGCTTAGTGACAGCCGGAAGTCGCGCCCATAATTCTGTTAGATGCAGCATCTATTGTGTTGATAACCACCTCTACTGGACTGCATCTTCCACTCCTAATGGAGATGGAGATGTGATGGAGGCCAAGTGGAAAAGCATGGTTAACCATGTTCAGGACATCCATGAACACAACACTTCAACGTTTCCCTGCCGTGCGCATCCACGTCTGGAGGGGGAAGCAAGGAACAATGTGTGGCTGGAACCAGGTACAACATACTGTGTTCATTATGTGTCCCACCTTTTTGTGATTGTACAGTCATGCTTCATCTTAAAGGGATAGGTCACCCAAAAATGAAAATGTGTCATCCTTTACTCACCCTGTTGTCATTTTAAACATGTATGACTTTCTTTCTTATGCAGAACACAAAAGAAGATATTTTGAGGAATGTTGGTAACTTGCACCTGTTGTGCCACTGCTGTGGCACTTTTTTAACACTAAAAATCTTAAGAAAGTCATAGAGGTTTGAATTGTTAATTTTTAAGTGAACTATCATTTTAAGAATATAATGTGTGTTTATGCAGGATCAACTGTAGCAGTTAAACTTGAGAGTGTAACTACTAAAAAAGCACTGGTAAAGGATGTTCGACAGTTGTCCCCAAAGCACCAGACCTTTTCACTGGAGGCCTTCCACTCCCTCATCCTGAAGTGGATCAAAAAAGTTAAAGTTAATCAAAGACCAGATCAGGTATTGTTCAAAATTCATGTACAGACTGTTGATGAAAGATTTTGATCCACTTCAAATGAGAATAGTTTATTTTAACAGTTGCAATGTTGTGATGCGAGTTAGGTATTAACAATGTTATGAGAACTATTCTTATGATTTGGTGTAATGTAAATACAACTGAATTGAATGCATATCTGCTTGATCTATATCTGATCATAAACAAGTTTTATACAGTAAGACAATCTGTGATTGATATTTTTTTATTGATTGTCACCAAAATGAGGCCATTCGAAACCTTTGTAAGTTCCTCCTTCATCAGGAAACTGTCTTCTAATGGCTGACACAACACATGAAGGTAAGGGCTTCCTAATGTGCCTGCCCAGAATGCCATAGGCCCAGCAAACAACTTGTCTGTATGCTGTGTAGCGGTATTGTCTGGAGATGGGGACAAAATATCAGTATTGATTGTATTACATTAATGGTACAAATAAAAGTGTGACAGGTAGTCATTCCGTAAATATAGGCAACTTGTAAATAAACAGAATATATATTAGTGTTTTAATATAAACCTACATAAATATTATCTAATGTCCTATTTAATTATACATACAATTATTTAGCTCAGTAATAAGCGATCTGCGTCTGCCCTTAACATACTCATGTCTGCTGGCCTGGAGAGGTCCATGCTCCTGTCTGAAGTGCATATAGGCTATCTGTAGCACGTATGGGTTCAGACAGCAAGCCTCAAAACCTGGGTGCAGAGTCAGGCACTGGATATCAAGTGTGGGGGTGACATTATCCACTAAGGCCCAGTATGCATCCAACTCCCTGCAGCACTGACTTTCCTCAGCTGTGACCATCGTCGTGCACCTCCCACACAAGCACCTATTAAACAAAACGTGTTTATCTTTCTGTCATGCAGTAATGAGAAACCGTAACGTGTTTATGGATACTAACGAGTATGACGTACGCCTGATCAATGCTTATTTGTAGGTCTAGTATTGGTAAGTATCAATACTCATAGATAACTAATACTAGCTTTGCTATTGGCTGATACATGATGATAATATATACATCTGCGCACTGTGTTGCATATCGCTAACTAACGTGTATCTATAAGCTAACACTGGTCTCTCACCATGACACCTGCCCTGTTCTCCACTGATTCTCCTCACACCACAACTCAATCTGTCTCCTCTGACCGTTTTGTCTAACCCTGGCCTGTCCCTGCTCTCTTGTCTGCATAACTGGCTCATAGTTGTATGGCTGTGGTCCGTCATACTGTGAAGAAACGTTTACAATTTCCTCTGAGTCTGAACTCTTATTATCATCGCGATCCATTGTTTTGTCTACTACATCAACCGCGCTCCCTTCCTTCCGTGACGTTACTTCCGGTTTTGGCGGTTTTCAGATGCGGAAGAAAAACATATCTCCTAAAACGACTCCAGAAGCCTCATTAGCGTATTTATAATTATATTTTAAAGGAAATCTAATTCCTATGCTATTTTTCTATACATTTACTC
The DNA here is from genome assembly GCA_026939265.1 of Oreonectes daqikongensis. Taxonomy (NCBI): domain Eukaryota; kingdom Metazoa; phylum Chordata; class Actinopteri; order Cypriniformes; family Nemacheilidae; genus Oreonectes; species Oreonectes daqikongensis. The sequence continues at coordinate 1,122,641 of JAOTQM010000133.1, read as the reverse complement.
TTTAGGGTTTCCAACTTAAAAGATGCACTTTATGTTTTTGTCTCCTCACACTGACATTGCATTAAGCGTGTAAATGATATGCTTTCGGCGTTTTGTTTTACATAACTGGATATTACAATCGGTTGTTTACTCAACAATCGCGCGTCAACATGACGCCAGCACCACGGGCATCACAACTCTGTGGAAAGCGGCCAGCGTTTTAAACGTGACATGTGAATGATCCCTGACATTTCTATAATAAAACAATTGTCAAACATTAAACTTTTAGCTACTTACATCACGCTCAGTCTTTCACTGTTTAAACTGATCTGGAGCTCGGGCCTCGGCTTCTGTTCTGTCAAAAGCAACTCCCGCCTTCTTTCATTTGATTGGACAGTAATGCTCGCCTTCTTTCATTTGATTGAACGCCTCAATCAGATTGACATTGAACGCTGAGGTAGATCAAATCTGAGATAAAGTCATATAGGCGTTTTCTACAATAATGGCAGCACTTTATATAGTTTGTCCTGTTATTCACGACTTTTATTACACATCTTGGAAAATTTACGCCGTATACCCGCGTAAACCTGCACTACACAACTGTTAAGGTATGAATTATATCTTGTTTTGCTGTAATCTTTTTTCGCATCATACTACAAACACACTGCTTATTTTAATCCCAATAAACAGAATTATTTTAGAAACGGAAATATAACAATATTAAAGGGTCTGCTGCTGGAAACTTTCTATTGGCTGTTGTTTGCATAATTAATGAGGTACGTAGCACTGCTGAAGGTTTGCGTGCTGTTTTGGGGCATTTTTCATTATAATTATCATATTGCGAGTTATGTTTTGGGTAATAATGTGTATAATAAACAATTTCGTGGCTGATAATGCTGAATATAATATTTGTTTGACAAGTTACCGTTATTGAGATTGTTGTTTCTGTGAACTGTATTGTTCCAGTGAACGGTTTTCTGATGAAGTATCCGCGCGTTTTTTACTCGCTTTGTTTTAGTGTTTTGCTGATTGTTAAACATTAGTTGCTTTCAGACTGCAAGAAGCTATTTTTTCTACAGTAAACCATATGGAGAACAACTCAAGTTAGTCACACCATTACAATAACATCGTTTAAAATAATTACGTACTTTTACACTGACTGCTATTATTGAGTCTTGCACAGCATCAGGACTGTGTTTGGATGTGTTTTAAAATATTTTAAAGTTGAAACTCTGATTGTGTTTAGTTTTAGTTCATTTGAAGGATAAATTGAGTATTAATGTAGTTTAGGTTAATGTACTGTGGGTTGTAGTGACATAATTTCTCTTATGACTTGTTTACATAGACTGATTGATTTTAAGCATCTGGAGTCTTTCTTAGAGTACTTTGATTGTTTATTGTGGGAATGAAATGTCTAATTTATAACCTTATTTATATCAGCTCATAGCTTAAGTTCATTTGTAAATTGCAGCAAAAACCTACAATTGAAATGTCTATTTTACGAATAGAATGCCATCCAGATTCGTCTGGCCTGGAGCCAGGTGTCCTTCAAAATTCGGCTGATCCTAAATCAAGTTCATCTGGACTCGAAGAACCAGGTGACAACCGACCAGGACCATCTAACCTGGAGCAAGTCCCTTTGCAAGATCCAGCTCATCCCGAATTATGTCCATCCGAAATCCAGGGTTTAGCTGATCCCCAGACATCTCGTGAGTAAACTGGCATTGTGTTTAGGTTCATTTTCATTTTGTTGCCCTTTTCATGAGTGTCTTTATGACATTTTAAGTAGCATACATTAAGTACATATTTAAAGTATCGTTCTATTATATAAAGTGTTATTCTGATTAAATAAGTTGAGCTTATTAATGCAAATCAAGGCAGTTTTTTTTAAATGATGGTCCTGCTGTGTCACTCTTACTTTAACTTTGACCTTTCATTCTGTTAGTAGCTGAATTACATTGGATGAAACAAACCCCTCTCTATTATATGCAAAATATTTATATTTTGTTAAATCATAAGCAGCAGTACTATTGGAGTTCTCATAAAACAAAGAACCTCAAGAACCTTATATTTTTCTTTTGTATATAATATTGTTTTTAGGGTCATTTTCATCACTTTTTAAAGTGGTTGGGGAGCTGGGAAAAGGCACCCATAGCACTGTGCAGAAGGGGATTCGAAGATCAGATAACCAGGAGGTATAAACGCCTTAACTATATTGATCAGAATCTTTTATTTTGTGTCCTAACATACAAATATGTTGAAATGAATTAAGATTGTAGAGTGTGATGCACTGCTGTAAAGCTGACATGCGATTCTTTTCTTTTTGCAGGTCGCCATCAAACGTCTTACAAAGTATTGGAATAGTAAACATGTTATCACTGTGAGTTGGCAAGATTTAATATATGTAAAATATCATAATACAGTGGGGTCCAAAAATATGGGATGATGTCAAGTTAAGAGGAAATGTTTACGATTCTACACAATTTCTAGCTTACAAATTAAATAAGCAAATTTCAGACATTGACAAAAATTTACTAAAAGATTTCCTTGCATTTTTCATACTCAAATTACACATTTCTCATTGTGCTCTCTGACTTTTATAACCCACTGTATCTCAACACAAACAATTCACTAAAATTGAAATGTTTTTTTTTTTTAACAGCCTGGTCATCCCAAGCCTCTGCCCATTGAAGTGGCTATACATCAGCAGCTACTAAAATCTGAAAAATGCCCAAACGTTGTGGAAATGTTGGACTGGTTTGAGGAAAATCATCAGCTTATCATCGTTATGGAATTATTACCAAATCCCTGCTTAAACTTGATGAAATTCATGTCCCATCATAAAGATGGTCTAAATGAAACTCTGGCACGTGATATCATGCGCCAAGCAGTGACTGCAGCCAAATACTCCATGGATCACAGTGTCTGCCATTGCAGCTTAAACCTGAATAACATCCTGATTGATACTGAGATGCTGCAGATCAAATTTCTAGGTTTTAGATGCAGCAAGATCATCTCAGCTTGTAAGAAACCAGATGATAGTTACTGTGGTGAGTTGAGTTTCTGTGTTGCTAAAGCATTAAGCCCTGATGTGATGACACAAATTGTAGCCAATCCAAGCTTTGTGTTCTTTTGGTAATGAAATGTTTGCTTACATTACAGACCGAGCTCATGCGGTTGCACATATGGTCTTAGGTCTGGGTGAATTGCTGCAGGACATAGTGCGTGGTCATCACATAAAGCTTGACAGCCTAAAATTATCTAAAGGTAAGAGAACAGCACTAACAAAAAAATCATTGTTAAACATACCAAGCCCCTCTGTACAGACTCTGGGAGTTCTCACCAAATGTATGCATTGAAAGTAAACCGAGGCTATTGCTTCTTAAACTTCAATATATACTACATATTTCAGCAGCTATTGTTATATGACAGTGTGTGATAAAGAATACGTGTGACTAATCGCTATTCTTGAACATACAGCATGCCTTGACTTGATACATAGGAGCACATGTATTGAAGAGGCAGACAGGCTAACATTCAACCAGTTCTCAAATCACAGGTGGTTTGGGCTGAGAAAAAGGTCAGTAGCTCAGGAGTTCAGCTAATTACAGAAATATCAAAAGCTATCGTATTCATTTCGCTTTTTTAAGAGAAAAACCTCAAGGAAATTTGTATTTCTTAATTGAGCAGGTCCAGAAAACAAAGGAAGCCAATAGAAAACCAAAGCAATCCAGAAATGCAGGTAAGAAATCCACATCCGCACCAGAACTTGCAAATGCAGGAGATCAGCAGTCCAACTTGTGTCTGTTTTCATGAGTAAAGTTTTGGAAGTTTTGGAAGTATCAAGTATTTTGGTAGATGAGTAATCGGTGGGCAGTCGTGGCCTAGTGGTTAGAGAGTTGGACTCATGATCAGAAGGTTGCTGGTTCGATTCTCATGGCTGGCGGGTAACGGCTGAGGTGCCCTTGAGCAAGGCACCTAACCCCCACTTGCTTACTATACAAAATGTACAAATGTATAGTACAATGTAATGTAAGTCGCTTTGGATAAAAGCGTCTGCCAAATGCATAAATGTAAAATGTAATGTAAATGTAATCGAATGTGTCACTTAGAACCTAAATTTTTTTTGTTTGGACCCTCAACCTTCTCTTTTGGTGTCTCTGTGCAGAACATCGCAGAACAGGGATCTAGCAGGTGCCCTGAACCATCTTCAGATCCAGATCAAGAATATTGCAAAGACTGTGGTGGACCATGCACCTTAACATCGTAGTGTAGGGGGAGCGTAGTGTTCCGTAGTGTAGTGTGTGTGTGTGTAGTGTACCGTAGTGTAGGGGGAGCGTAGTGTTCCGTAGTGTAGTGTGTGTGTGTGTAGTGTACCGTAGTGTAGGGGGAGCGTAGTGTACCGTAGTGTGGAGGGGTGTAGTGTGTAGTGTACCGTAGTGTAGTGTGTGTGTAGTGTAGTGTAGTGTAGTGTAGGGGGTGTGTAGTGTACCATAGTGTAGGGGGTGTGTAGTGTAGTGTAGGGGGAGCGTATTGTACCGTAGTGTAGGGTGTGTGTAGTGTAACGTAGTGTAGGGGGTGTGTATTGTACCAGAGTGTAGGGGGTGTGTAGTGTACCAGAGTGTACGGGGTGTGTAGTGTAGTGTAGGTGGTGTTTAGTGTAGTGTAGGGTGTGTGTAGTGTACCGTATTGTAGGGTAAGCTTAGTGTAGGGGGAGCGTACTGTACCGTAGTATAGGGGGGGTGTAGTGTATTGTAGTGTAGGGGGTGTGTAGTGTAGTGTAGGGGGAGCGTATTGTGCCGTAGTGTAGGGGGTGTGTAGTGTAGTGTAGGGTGTGTGTAGTGTAACGTAGTGTAGGGGGTGTGTAGTGTACCAGAGTGTAGGGGGTGTGTAGTGTACCAGAGTGTACGGGGTGTGTAGTGTAGTGTAGGGGGTTTGTGCTGTACCGTAGTATAGGGGGTGTGTAGTGTAGGGTGTGTGTAGTGTACCGTATTGTAGGGTAAGCTTAGTGTAGGGGGAGCGTACTGTACCGTAGTATGGGGGGGGTGTAGTGTACCGTAGTGTAGGGTAAGCGTACTGTACCGTAGTGTGGGGGTGTGTGTAGTTTACCGTAATGTAGGGGGTGTGTAGTGTAGGGGGAGCGTACTGTACCGTAGTGTGGGGGGGGGTGTAGTTTACCGTAATGTAGGGGGTGTGTAGTGTAGGGGGAGCGTACTGTACCGTAGTGTGGGGGTGTGTGTAGTGTACCGTAATGTAGGGGGGGTGTAGTGTAGGGCAACATTACTGTTCTTGAGTTCATCTAGCTTGTTGTTGTTGTTTGTTTTACTGTTTTCTACATGAAACCATCCTACATAAAATAAAGAACATTCTGTGGAAATATAACAGCAATCTTAGTGAAATTAATGCTTGAAATTAATCTTTGATGTTTGTTATCTCACAATTAATTTGATTATGAGACTTTAGTCTGTTTTCACAGGCATGGTCATAGATGTTCTTAAAGAGTACATAACACAATACAATTAAAATTACATTTCATGCAGTGTGTTATGTTGCCGTGTTTGAAAGTAAGCAGTCTGCCAAGTTCCGAACAATCTGAAGGTGAATGAATAACAAAAAATATTAAACCATGTAATAACTTGAAATTAAGTTTCAGTTAAGTTTGTAAACTTTTAACAACGCAAAATCAGTCAGGTTTTGAGAATGATGAGTCACTCACTCACTCAATTGAATTGTCTTATTTTAAAGCCTTTTGCCTCCAATCATAAGCTGTTGTTTAGTGCTTTGGTTTTTAGATGAGTTAATTCTTGAAAACGAAAACAACCAACTAAAAATATAAATTAAAATAGCAGCCTACTTATTGCAGCTGGACCTAGAGCTGAATGAGTATATCAGCTCACTCATTGATTCACTCACTCAAACACTCACTGGCTGCGTTCAGGTTCACTTTAGACAGACCCTCGCGAACTTCCCTAAGCACTTCCCCTCGGGGGAATCCCTGCCGCCATTTTGAAGTACGTTCCACTTCACGAAGTGAACAAGGGAAGTTTTTATGGACAGACCCTCGTTCCCTCGATTTTGACAGAGGGATCGAGTCTACTTTGATGTACACTTCAAGCAGTTTGACATCCCACAATTCAACTTAATTGTGACGTCACAGCAGATCGCTCAACTGTAGTGTATGGTGTATTCATTTTTTTGTGAATTAAAAGCATAATAGTGTAAGCTAAATTACATTATTTATTGCGTAATGCTTGTAGCTAGATTAGCCTATGTTTATAGTCAAAGTTTATACTATTGATGTTCTGATTGGGCAATTTTATTTTTCTCCAATAGCTTATACAGTGATCTTTTATATATATATATATATATATATTCTACAACAACTTATATGTATATAGAATGGTCCATAAAACAAATTCATAAGTAAATAAGAGTTTATTTAATAATTCAGCTTTAAAGTGAATACCAAGTGATCATGGGCGTATATAGTGCGTTCCATTTAAACTTTATTTACAAGTTCCGCCTGTAGTGGGCACTCATGCTACATAAGCTACATAAGCATGACGCACATCCGAGTCAACAAGACTGAGGGAAGTTTGCGAGGGAAGGGCATAGAAATATGGACCTGAACGCAGCCACTGATTCACTCACTCACAGACTGATTCACTCACTCACAGACTGATTCACTCACACACTCACTCACTGATTCACTGATTCACTGATTCACTCACACACTCACTCACTGATTCACTCACACACTCACCGATTCACTCACTCACACACTGATTCACACACTCACTGATTCACTCACACACTCACTCACTGATTCACTCACACACTCACTGATTCCCTCACACACTCACTCACTGATTCACTCACTGATTCACACACTCATTGATTCACTCACTCACACACTCACTCACTCAATGATTCACTCACTCACTGATTCACTCACACACTTACTCACTCACTGATTCACACACACACACACACACACACACTCACTCACTGATTCACTCAAACACTCACTCACTGATTCACTTACACACTCACTGATTCACTCACACACTCACTCACTGATTCACTCACACACTCACTCACTGATTCACTCACACACTCACTGATTCACTTACTCACTGATTAACTCACATACTCACTCACTGATTCACTCACTCACTTACTCACTGATTCACACACTCACTCACTGATTCACTCACACACACACACACACTCACTCATTGATTCACTCACTCACTTACTCACTGATTCACTCACACACTCACTCACTGATTCACTCACACACACACTCACTGATTCACTCACACACACACTCACTCACTGATTCACTCACACACTCACTCACTGATTCACTCACACACTCACTGATTCTCTTACTCACTGATTCACTCACACACACACTCACTGATTCACTCACACACTCACTGATTCACTCACACACTCACTGATTCACTCACTCACACACTGATTCACTCACTCACACACTCAAAAAAACATTTTTTATCAGTTTCCTTTATTTACTTCCAGCAATAGCAGATATTTCAGACCGGCCAGAGTGTTGTATTTAGTGGGTTTTAAATCCAAATTATTTCAGTAACGTATGCTATGTCTGGAGAGCATTAACTTAACATTGTAATCTCATTTTTGACAGAGGTGGCTTTTAGAAGGTTTTGCATCTGAACTCTTCATATATACAGCCGGGACATAATTTTAAAGCATCATTTCAGTTTTTCTGAATATATTATTTTTAGGTAGGTGTTTAGGTAAAATTATCATTCTTGTTTCATTCTGTGAACTACTTATAATACTACTTATATAATATTGTTTCTATTTGCATTAATTTGCAGAAAATGAGAAATGGAGAAAAGTCAAAATAACAGAAAAGATGCTCTGTATTTTTTCAGACCTCAAATATTGCAAATAAAACAAGTTCATATTTACTTTTAGGCAATAAAACGCTAATATTTGTACATGTATTTAAAGAAAGTTCAAAATAATTTTTATGTGATAACCTGTTTTTATCATAGTTTTCATATGTCTTGTCATTCTGTCAGTCTTTCTCATTGCTGTTGGATGACTTTATGTCACTCCTGAGGTTTGATTTTGTTACAATTCAACAGACACTGGACTGGAATGACCACAATACATCTAGAAATGCTGGTTTGAAATGAAAAGTTGGAGTGGTCTCTTATTTTTTTTTGTCTATATACTGTATATACAGTACTGTGCAAAATTCTTAGGCACGTTAACATTTACTCTCCAGATAAATGGTTTTAAGCTGGTTATTTACATCATTTTCTGTAGTGTGTCAATAGGAAATATCAGTTTACATTTTTTACATGCCTTTGCATTATTTGTATTAATACAGTACGATTTTTGTATGCATAAAGAGTCTGACAGCAGCTGATGCTCCAAGTAGAGATCTGATCTCATCAGCATCAAGTCTGTCTATTATTACATGAAGAAAGATGAAAAAACTGAGCCAAACTAAATCCAGAAGAACTGTGGCAATTTCTCCAAGAGGTTTAAAGTCATCTACATGCAAAGCTGCAGTACTGTGAAAGTTTTAGCACTTGTGTAAAAATTCTATGAAATGGAGATGATTTGAAAATAATGTCATAAATAGATTTTCTTTATTAATTCATTTCTATTAACTAAATGAAATTAACAATTGGTGCGAATATCCTTTGCATTTAAAGCAGCTTTTGTCCTCGATGCACTTGCATCTAGTTTTTCAGGTAGCTGTGCATGTCTTCTGGCATCTTGGAGACGTTGCCAGAGTTCTTCTGGATTTAGTTTGTTTCAGTTTTCTCCTCTTTCTTCATGTAATAATAGACAGACTTGATGATGATGAGATCAGATCTCTGTGTCAGACACCTTGTGCATACAAAAACCTCACTGGATTATTAAAAATAATGACAAAATTAATGTTTAGAAATGTAAACTGAAAATTCCTACAGGCACAATACAGCAAAGGAAAAACTTAACTGGCTTAAAACCTCTTTTTGGGGGTAAAAATGCTAGCGTGCCTAAGACTTTTGCACAGTACTGTATATACTACCAGTTAAAAGTTTGTGATCACTTGACAAAAATGATTCTCATGATCTTAAAAATCTTTTAATATAAAGGTATATGTTTCAATGTTTGAAATTACTCGTCTAGACAAAAATATACCAACATATTAATTTATTTCATTAGGAAACTAAATTTTTATTTAAAAAAAAAATGTAGAGTTCATGTATGTTGAATACTTTTAGTCACAACGTAATTCCCACACTTACAACTTTCTTATTCAATGGTTTTGATGGGTTTACTATTATTCTAAAATGTGAAAAAAAAATCAAGAATGTGTGAGTGATCCCAAACTTTTGACCGGTAGTGTATATAACAGAATAGTTCGTTGATTTTGGAAGATGTGGCCATAAAATTTGTGTGAAACCAATGAAAAATGATTTACAGTTTGGCCTGCTTTCTGTTTCACTGTGTGAAAAGTTTTGAAAGAGAAATTTAGCATTGACCAATGCATGTTAGTAATAGAAAAACAACATTTGTGTTGAGTTACATTTTTTTGGTTGTGATCATGTAAAATGTTTAGTTGAGTTTTAGTTCACAGCATGCTTTTAGTAGGGCTGGCTACCAAGTGCTCAAATTAAGTTTTATTTGATGTGCTTTTGAGTAAAGAAAAATAGCTGTTTGTGTAGTTGAGTTATATATTTATATATTTGTTGGTTTAACTAACCTTTAATTGAACTAAGGCTTAGTCCTGGCTAAATCTAATTCCTGTCTGGGTAACGGCCCATAATAATCTGGCCTAAATGTGTCTGTGACTGTATTTTCAGTGGGGGTAGAGCAGCACACTTGAGTTAGTTCTGTTCTTACACATTTCAGTCCTGTGATCAGAGAATGTAAGTGAAGTGGATCAGAAAGCAGAAGGGTAATATTTTCTTCAGAGCATCTTACTGAACATCCTCCTCCACTATCTTGTTGAAGTAAATACACTGTAAGAAATTGCTGTAATTTTTACAGTAAATATTTACAATAGACAACTGTAATCTGAAAATCTAAGAATTGTGGGAGCATGCTGAAAGACTGATGTAACTTTTATGGTTAAACAAGCCAATATTGTATAATTTACAGTAAAAAAAACTGTAAATTTATATTCCCAGAATTCCCTGCATGACACTTCACATTAAATTTTCTTTAAAAATAAAATAACTTCCTAGTCTTTATTACTTTTTAATCATCTATGTATTGCATTTTTGTTAGAAAGCTCTGGCACAAAAGGAATGGTTTTAAAACTCAAATTAAACTCTGATCTCTTTTTTTACCTATTTACAAGGACATATGTCCTAAAAGACAGAAACCAGGATTATAAGGACAAATTGTTTACAAGGACTAGATGATGTCACAATGACATCACAGTTTATTAGAATATTTTAAAAAATATATGACTACACACTGCACTTCAAAGACAGATGGGTTTAAAAGGAAAACGAGTTGTCTTTGACATAACAGTTCATATTTTCACTACACAATAACAAAGCCAGAACATTTTGTCTTTCAAGATCTGATGAAATCAAAATGGGCAACTCATACAATTAAAACGTGAAATTAATTTTCATGACTGTACTTTTTAGAAGAGATTCAAATATTAAGCACAAGCACCTGAACCTCAAAACCTCCCAAAGACTGCTCAGCCAAATTCAGAAAAATCTACCAACTTGGTAAGGCAGACATATAAGAAGAGAACTCTGCCAGACATGTTGATTTTGGAACGATCAACATTTCATTTGCTGTTGTCACTTACTGTAAATATCTACTAAACCTATAAAGATGCCACAACATTAGTTGCGTTTACATGGACCATTGTAATCCGATTAAAAATCCAATCCGAATGAAAATGCTCCATATAAACACATCGATCAGATTAGAAATGCCCAAACCGATTGAAATTTCAGTCGGATTGTAAGGGGTGGTTTATGCTGTTTGTAATCTGCTTAAAATGGGACATGTTAACACTTGTGACTTCTAATACTTGCGAGCCACCCAACGACTTATCAGCCAACAATTTGGCGAAGCAGGAGAGACAGATAAGAAGAAAACTCACCAAAATCACTGGAACAAGAAAAACAGAAGAATCTGGGAGATTCAACAGCTTCAACTAAAGATCAACACACTGAGTCCGTGGACAGAATTCTTTGAATCATCTGGGGCCTCATTTATAAAGCGTGCGTACGCACAGATTTGATCGTAGAGTGTGCGTACGCAAATATCCACGGCAACGTTCATATTTATAAAAAACATTTTTGGCATGGAAAAGTGCTTACCGCCACGTCAAGGTCTGAGCAGACGTACACACTTTTGCTTGTGGCAAAGTCGGAGTATTGCAGCTATTTGATTTTGAACATCTAAACTGCCATAATAATAAAAGCAGTGTAGGCGCAAGCACCGAATTCACCATAAACAACAGAGATGCAGTGTAAGAGATTAACTGTGCATTGTAGTCAAACAGATTTTTTTTAATCCCGGGAGTTAAACTGATTTTTTTTTACTAATGTTGAGAGTTCTTTTCTCACTTTGTGTACACAGTTTATCCTTAATTCCATGTTGTTTTTATTCTACAAGAGAAATTGAAGTCTTGTTCTTTACTACTAATGCGTAAAATAGAAATATATAGGCCTGTATAAGTGTTTCACCTACTGTTTTGTCTGTGTAGCATATAGGAGTACGTCGTATTTAATAGCCTATTCTATTTAATACCATTATTGACTGTTTTTATTTATCTGCTGGTTTGCTTCTTGAAAGGAGACATTTTAAACTTTGTTTTGTCATATAGATCATATAGTTCAGTTGTTATATTAGTATAAAATACACTGTATATTTACATTTGAGCAGCGTTAGTAAACAATCTGTGTAAATATAAAGAAACGTCGAATCACACGTTTTTCCAGAACGCAGACCATAATCGTGTCATAATTTATTTTAATATGATATTAAATCTATATTTGCCTTTAAAAATGTGTTTGAAATTTTTTCTAGACCTCCGTGATACATAACTTTTTATTATTGTCATAGTAGCCTAGTGATTTTAAAATCAACAGGAAAAATATAACCATGCACACAACCGGTTTAGGCTACATTAATTAATTTGGGTCCACGCGTGTTAATCGTATAAGGCATTTTTATGCATCTATGGCCTATAAAAGGGCCTATATTTAAGTAGCCTAGTTTGCAAGAGGCAGAATGGCAGCATTGGCGCTTCTTGAAGATATTGCGAACCGCGCAATGAGAAGACGACGCGTTTTTAGAGATCGGGCAGATTTCTTTGCGTATGACGAGGAATGGCTGATAAGCAGGTACCGTTTGCCAAGAGCTGCACTGTTACATCTTTGTGCCCAGATAGGCCCCAATATACAGAGACGCACTAACTGCAACCAGGCCATACCTGTGGAGGTACAGATGCTCTCCGTGCTTGGGTTCCTTGCCACGGGAACATTTCAAAGAGAGATTGGTGACCGATCAGGAATATCCCAGCCATCTGTATGTAGACTTATGCCAGCTGTGCTTCAAGGTATCATCCGATTGTCCGCTCGATACATAAAGTTCTCATACGCTGCCGAGGAGCAGCAACATGTTATGGATGATTTCATGCGCCAAAAAGGATTCCCCAATGTTCTGGGTGTGGTAGACTGCACTCACGTTGCCATACGAGCACCTCATGTGCAAGAATACGTGTATGTTAATAGGAAAAACTTCCATTCAATTAATGTACAGCTCATTTGCAATGCTCGTATGGCAATTCTTAACGCAGTTGCAAGATGGCCAGGTTCGACGCACGACTCTTTCTACGCAACATTTTATAAATGAGGCCCCAGGACTTTTTCTTAAATATCCTTATTTGGTGAGTGAAACTTATAACATTTGAATATAGGTTTTCCCATACGTTTTTCTTTTTGTTATGTCAGTACAGCAAGCGTATACATTTTATAGATCAACCGTAAGCATTTATAAACATTTACAAACGATGAATAGTTTCAACTTTAGATTGGGTACTGTAAAAACATTAACTAATAAATGATAAATGATGTGTCTAAATAGCAGAAGTATGTTTACACATCACAATAAACAAAGATCAAATGTGTAACCTAAACAGCTTGGTTGTGAGATTATGAATAATTTGTTAACATGAATAATGTGTGAAGTAACTGCAATCACCAGTAATATTTTAACAACCTTTGTAAATGTAAACATGTGCCTTAGATAATATATGAATGTAAGTTTACTGACATTTGTAAGCCTTCATACATTAACAAACATGCTGTTAATTGTTTGATACCATACATTACCATCATTTGTAGTTCTTTAAACTGTGTTACGTGAATTGAAAAGGTAATAACATTTGTAAGCATTTTAATATGCATTAACTGATGATCTGCTATTTATTAAGTGATGTTCAATTAAACCATTAGTAAGCATAACCAAAACATTATCTCATATTTCTAGCTATGTGAATATATAGTAACTAATGATTAGTTAAGCATTAAGTAATGTTTGTTAATGATTTACTAATGAAAGTTATTATAAAGTGTCACTAAAGTTATTCACTTGGGCAGATGGATTGTGTAAGAAAACATTATGATGAAGATCATGTCAATAAAGAAGTTTATTGTAGCGTTGCAGTCACAAAGCACTTGATGCACTTTGGGTTCAGCGGAGTCAGAATGAACCCAGAACAGTATCAACAGTGGCACTTTGTACTATTCCTTCAAACCAGCTTTCTCACATATCATGTAAATGAAGTGAATGAAATGTGAATCAAGGATAAGAATACCTCTATGATAATGAAGTCTTTCTTTCTATTTTGGAGTGAAATCTGTTCAGAGACTCTGTAAAGTCTTACAGTCCCCTCTTGGCCCAAAAGAAGCATCACATCTACTCCCTTGACACAGATTACACCTCCTATCGGGCAGGTGCCCAGTGGCGGAGAATCTTACCCATCATTGGGTCATCACCTCATGCACACTGGTTACTGCTCCATCCAATCAGTTACTTATATCTCTCTTGTATTAAATATCCTTTGGGTTTGAAAGAGACGCATTCAAGAAAGTATTTCTTAAAGTCTCATGTGCATCTGTTTCTCCGTTTAGTCATTTTGTCTTCTGAATTAATAGAAACGAATGAACTTTAGGCGAGACAAACAGTTTTATTTGGGCTTCTGGAGGTCTCATGTTGGAGAATCTTTGATCTGTGGTGGGTGTCTGGATATTTGGTCCCTCTGTTCTGTGGGAAGTTTTCAGGCTCCAGGAGTAGGATCTTCAGACATTCTGCATTCCAGTGAAACATCTCAATGCTCTTGATCTGAAATGGGAACTAAAAGAAGAGGTTGCCCCCCCTTCCTCCACAGGAATCCTAAACATTCTATACATTAAACAATTACAACATTTATCACAAGCTATTAAACATCACTAATGTAATTAATGTATTAAGTCAACCTTCTAAACCTAAGTGTCTCACTACTTCAGACACGCTGTAAAGCCCATATGGCTGCTATATTGATATGTTTATGTTATCAGCACAATAAACCACCACATCAATCTGCTAATAAAAGAAAACCTATACTTGACCTTTATCCCTGCTTAAACCACTCGTGATCTATGAACTGGTCTAATGTTGGCCTGTCGGCTGGTTCAAATGACCTGCTCCATTTCATCAAGTCATTGCACGCTGTAGAGGCAAGAACACCGATTGGTCGCGCATGTCGTCATATATGACAATAGCTGCTGAAATATGTAGTACATTTGAAGAAGCTGCATTTGGTGAGAACTCCCAGAGTGTTGGGTTTGCATTTAACACATTTGTTTTTTTGTCTTACCTTCAGATACACCGTTAAAGCCATCTCTATTACAGCGCAGTATGTAATACAGCAAATCTCCCAAGTTGTTGACAGTTTCTGCAACCGCATGAGTTCGGTCTATAATGTAAGCAAACATTTCATTAGCAAAAGTCACAGTATGTTGTGCTATTAGAACACAAAGCTTGTCTCTGGGCTTAATGCTTCAGCAACACAGAAACTCAACTCACCACAGTAATGATATTCTTCTTCGCCGCTGCTGTTTGTGATAATCTGGCTGATCCCAAAGTCTATTAATTTGATTTGCAGCGTCTCTGTATTGACCAGTATGTTCTCGTCCCTCACGTCATTATGGTTGACACCGTGGTCAACACAGTATTTGGCTGCGATGAACGCTTGGAGCATGAAATGACGTGCCAGCGTTTCATCCAGACCATCTTGATGATGGCGATCAACGAACTCGTCCAAGTTTATGTAGATCTCGGAGAATTCCATAATGATGATAAGCTGGTCTTTTTCTTTAAACCAGTCCAACATTTCCATGATGTATGGGCATTTCTCAGATTGTTGTAGCAGCAGATTTACAGCCACTTCATAGGGCACAGGCTTGGAATACCCAGGCTGGTAAAAAAACATGAATAAAGGTTAGATGACCGTATATTTGAATATCAATGAATCGTTTGTCTTGAGATACAGTGGGGTCTAAAAGTCTGAGATAACTATTGAAAATACATTTACATTACGTTTACATTTATGCATTTGGCAGACGCTTTTATCCAAAGCGACTTACATTGCATTATACATTTTTTTGTATAATTTGTAAAATTCATTTATTATTTGTCTTATTTGTTACGTTCCCTTTGGAAGCATGTGCTGGAGCTGACAAAAACAACACCTGAGGTTTCATGTTCATCTCAGCATGCTTTTAAAATGTCTCAAACAGCTTTAACACACAAGAAAATGATGTCAACCTAGAAATAGTGCCGAACGTTTTCTCTTAATTTGACAAAGTCCCAGATTTATATGATATTTTAGATATATTAAGTTTTTCCAACTCACAACACAAATATCAAAGTTGAAGTCAATGCTATGAATCATTTTGATGGCGACCTGCAAATGGAAAAGAATGACATGTAAGTTTTACAGCGGTGCATTGCACATTTTACAGTCTGAAAATTCATTTCTGCATATTTGGATCAAAACACTGAACATGCATCACTGTTACCACACAAGAGGACACATTTTTGAAGAATACAGCAAAGTCATTTATACATCTTGGCCATCGGATCTGCGCATCCCCCATTTCACACGGCAGGTGCTGCCTGATCTTAGGTTGTATAGCAGTTCATAAAGTGATGAAAATGAACCTAAAAACAATAAATACAAAACAAAAATATGAGATTCTTGTTTCTTTGTCTCACTCCAAAAGCAGTGTTACTCGTGATTTAAGAGAAAACAAATATTCATTAAAAATAGAGAGAGCACAACCAGGAACAGCAGTGAAGCTGAAAATAAATTGCAGGACAGAATGAAAATAAACCTGAACATAATGGCTGTATACTCACAAGATGTCTGATGTTCCTTGGAAGCTGTCGACTGGACACCAGATGGACCTGGCTGAGGATTATCTGGATCTTCAAGAGGCGTTTGCTCCCAATGACATGAACCAGTGATGGAATCACATGAACCAGTGAAGGAATCACATGAACCAGTGAAGGAATCACATAAACCAGTGATGGAATCACATGAACCAGTGATGGAATCAGCTGAGTCCTGCACGCTCACTGGCTCAAAAACACGTGAATGTGTCTGGACAATTGGATCTGGCTGAAGATCTGATGGATCCGGAACAAAAGGTACACCAGAAAAACAGCTGGACATCTCTGCAATTGTAAACACCACAAGTATAAACTTCTTATCAAGCTACACCTCACTATTATCTAACACATTATTACTGTACAGTAACAGTTACACTGGCACTTTGACAGACATGATGTAATATTATACAATCTCTTATTGAAATACACATTTCACTTTTAGGATTTTGTCACAGTTGTGATTTCTAAAGTTACTTCAGCTGATATAAAAACTTCTACTGCCACAATAAACAATCCACATTCTCTCTGAAGCTGTGTGCTCCATGTTAGACAGACCTGATCGGTGGTCAGCAGGTTCTTCAGGAGCTGTCGGCTCGAGTCCAGATGAACGTGGCTGAAGATCATCTGGATCTTCAAGAGGCGTTTGCTCCCAATTACAGGAAGCAGGAAGGAAATCCTCTATGTCCTGTAAGACCAGTGGCTCAAAAACACATGAATGTGTCTGGACAATTGGATCTGGCTGTAGATCTGATGGATCCGGAACAAAAGGAACCACTTTGTTCTTTCGGGAGCGAGAGAAGGTGCCCTTTATAGCCCGCCATGCTCTCTTAAAGCAGCATTTCTTCTTCTTTTGGTCTTCTTTTGTTCGTTGTTCTACAAAATTAAAACAGAGAAAGTGAAATGACAAATAACAGAAATGACCATCAGACACCAGAAATTTTAAGTATAAACTTTTTATACAAGTAAAATCTGCTTATCAAACTACACCTCACTATTATCTAAAACATTATTCTTGTACAGTAACGGTTACACTGGCACTTTGACAGACATGATGTAAATGTACTTAAGTTACTTCAGCTGATATAAAAACTTCTACTTCCACAATAAACAATCCACATTCTCTCTGAAGCTGTGTGCTCCATGTTAGACAGACCTGATCGGTGGTCAGCAGGTTCTTCAGGAGCTGTCGGCTCGAGTCCAGATGAACCTGGCTGAGGATCATCTGGATCTTCAAGAGGCGTTTGCTCCCAATTACAGGAAGCAGGAAGGAAATCCTCTATGTCCTGTAAGACCAGTGGCTCAAAAACACGTGAATGTGTCTGGACAATTGGATCTGGCTGTAGATCTGATGGATCCGGAACAAAGGGAACCACTTTGTTCTTTCGGGAGCGAGAGAAGGTGCCCTTTATAGCCCGCCATGCTCTCTTAAAGCAGCTACCCTTCATTTTGTTTTCTTTTGTTTGTTGTTCTACAAAATAAAATCAGAGAAAAATAAATGACAATGAGCATTAGAGGCCAGAAATATATCACTTAACCGTCAATCATCTAAATTTGTCAGATATCAAGTTGTTGAATGTCAAATATCACAAAGAGCAGGACATCTCTGCTGGAATAAACTGCATATACACCTCACTATTATCTAACACATTATTACTGTACAGTAACGGTTACACTGGCACTTTGACAGACATGTTGTAAATAAATATTATACAATTCTATAGATTAATCTAATCTATTAGTGAAATTAGCATTTCAAGTTTAGGTTTTTGTTACAAGTGTGATTTACAAATGTTACTTCATCTGATATAAATAAGGATTAGACTTCCACTACCACCCTAAACAATCCAAGTTCTCTCTAAAAATCAACTCTAGATGCTTATGTATACAAGTCATTAATACTCCATTTCTGTTTATACAAAAATATCAAATGAACTAAAACTAAACACAATCATAGGCTGTCAACTTGAAAATATTTTAAAACACATCCAATCACAGTCCTGATGTTGTACGTAAGTGTACGTAATTATTTTTAATGATTAATTTTAACCAATGTCATTGTAATGGTGTGACTAACTTGAGTTGTTCTCCATATGGTTTACTGAAGAAAAACAGCTTCTTGCAGTCTGACTGCAACTAATCTTCAAAACAGAGCGAGTAAAGAAACGCGCGGATACGTCATCAGCATACGGTTCACGGAAACAATATAGTTCATAGGAACAACAATCTCAATAACGGTAGCTTTTCAAAAAATATTACATTCAGTCACGGAATTGTTGTTATACACATTATTACTTGAAACATAATTATTATTATAAATGACTAATTAAAACAGCACGCAGACCTTCAGCAGAGCATCCTCATTAATTATGCAAACAACAGCCAATAGAAAGTTTCCAGCAGCAGACTCTTCAATATTGTTATAATTCCGTTATTAAAACAGTTCCGTTTACTGGGATTAAAATAAGCAAAGTGTTTGTAGTATGATGCAAAAAACGATTACAGCAAAACAAGATATAATTCATACCTTTGTCTTCTTTCATCGCCCATTAGCGTGTGCGCGTGGGGAGGATGCTTCCTGTTTGCCGCTTGATCTCTTTAGTTAGAGTTAGAAAGTTAACACAAAAGCTCCTAAACAGACGTTATAATACTTTAATGTCGTTTTATAGCGCATAATGTCAACGAGCAATGTCTAAATTATTTCACAGTGACCGCACGGCCCAAGAGTCTGTAAATGTTCCTCACTATACAAAGTTGGACAGCGACATCTACTGGGCTGATGACAGGGAAGTTAGACCGCTGTAAAAAAGGATTCATGGCCTCAGTAAATATGGCTTAATAAAATACGTTCTGCACATTACTTCATTTCTTGCTATTATAATTCAACATTTTGTCCACACTGAACAAATATATTGTTCTTAATGGGTTTGTCGACCGCATCGTTAAAAAGTTAAATTTAACCACATGAGTAAATTTCCTCATAAACAGTGTAAAGGTCACCGAAAGGTGGCGCAATGCTGCAAAGCAAACACGTTATATGATCAATCATGGAGAAATAAGGTAAGTAGGCAAAAACGGACCAGTGAAATATTTTACAAATCAGAATCAGATTACAGTTTCGGAATGTAAGACGCCAGTTAGAATATGTGACCCTGTCTGTGAAAACCCAGCTAGAGTCATTTTTTGGGATTTGCTGTTTGCTGCATAATATCATCGTACACAGAGTAAAGAACATTCTGTGAAATTTCATCTTGATATCTTTAATATTGACTGTGAAAATCATGTTTTGGAGAAATTCCAATGTAAAGACAAGCTTATATTTAAAGCTGAAATACACTTGCACTATAATTTTCCTGTCTATATGTCATATATCATATTAAAGCTGAGATTCTCTAGTTTTCAGTGATATAAGACACATCTATGGAACAATTCTTAAAGTGTTGTAAAACACTTTTTTATTATGTGCATGTTCAAAAAGCATAAAACAATTAAACAAATGAGTTACCACAAGAGCTTGATTGTATAGCAACAATAGCCAGTTCAACTAACAAGTATATATATATATATATTAAACAAGTAAATAAATATCCGTCTCTTCAGTTTACGCAGCGTCAAAGTCTGTATACGGAAGTCAAGCCACTCGGCGGCCAATTTGCGACGCTGCCGTGCAGCTATTTCAGTCATAGCAAGAGCAAAGTTCTATCTACTTGAATGTGGGCGGTAGATATTTCTAAAAGCGCTGTCAAAAGTCCCAATTAAATACCATATTTGCCATCAATAATTAAACATGACATCAACTATAACATACATTTTGTTTCCTAAGCTTTAACTGCGCTGGAAATCACCTTTAAAATGCCGCTTCTGTTCAGGTGAATCACGTGATCCCTGTCTCACACTGATCAATGTATTCATTTCCTGTTCATTTTAACGGCAGTGGCGCATCTTGTTGGTATCTATTATCTTTGGCCGTGTCACTTTAAGTTTCAAAACTCATCATGGCAGCATTCAAAAACCGAATTATTTCGGCAGGTAGGAGTTTTAAAGTGTTTTCTAAACAAGATGTTTATCTGGTCAGAAGTTGAGCTAAAAAAAAAAAAACGAATTAGCCGTTTCTGCTATTTTGGTTGATGTGCAATATTCGTGCAGAAAGAACCCGGCTAAAGTCGCAAGTTTTTTGCCTTGCACCGCACTGTCCTGATTTTTGCTTGTGAGGTTTAATATTATGGTCTATTTTAACTTTCTAGTGGTAAAAATGTCGTTTCTGAAACAAATGATACAAGAATCATGAGGTGTTTCTGCGCATAAAGTAAACAAAGAGATCAAAATCAATGTTAAGGGAAGCCCGGTTCCGGTATTTTTTTGGTCTAAATAATAAAATGTAGTGTCAATAAATCGATTAATTTCAGTGTTTATCAAGTTAAATAACAAGTTGGTCAATGAATGTTGAAGGATATTTGCTCTGTCATTTACAGCAATAAACACAAATGGCATATTTGTGTCATTTCTATGGCTATCACAACAGTAATATTTACAGTATAAATTCATCTGATGTGAGATCTGAAAATCTTATATTAAGGGTGACGTGTGCTTTTCCATGATCTTTGTGAGGTGGAGGTTGTATATGATGCTTTTTCTGAAAGTGGACGGGTAAATGCTGCCCTATAGATTGCATGCAGCATGTTCAGAGAAGGATTAAGCTAAAACTTAGTTGTTACAACTGCAATAAAAACACTTCTCAATTACTACCGATTTGTTTTGATTTTTGTATCTCATGATGTGGGTCAGGGCGGTTTGGAAAGAGCCAAATGGAGAGGAGGAGGGAGTCATCCCAGAGGTTTGGGTGAAGAACAATATGGTACACTGGCCACCAGGGGCTAAAGCCACAGCACTTCATGCCAGCGGTCCCACACTTCACGCCACAGCACTTCATGCCAGCGGTCCCACTCTCCACGCCACAGCACTTCATGCCAGCGGTCCCACACTCCACGCCACAGCACTTCATGCCAGCGGTCCCACTCTCCACGCCACAGCACTTCATGCCAGCGGTCCCACTCTCCACGCCACAGCACTTCATGCCAGCGGTCCCACACTCCACGCCACAGCACTTCATGCCAGCGGTCCCACACTCCACGCCACAGATCCCTCTGCAGCACAGCTCTCCACATCAGCGCTCCCGCTCTTCTTATGAGTGGTCCCGCAGTCCGGGTGGTAGGGGGAACCAGCACAGAGAGGGCAGAGAGCTATTCCCTTTAGATAATAGAAGTAAGTATACCACCTTATATTCTTACTGACAGTGGTGTTTTTGCAAATGGGACAAATGTTTTTCATTCCAATCTGACTTTCAGAGTTCCAAAGGCGGGTCCTCTATCTTCTGTCTGATATTCAGTCTCAGTTCCACCTTGAGAAGATGAACAGCAGGCGTGAGCTGAAAAATCTGGAAGGGCAACTGGTCGATGAAGAAAAGAGGAATCTGGTTTTCTTTTTGTGTTTCTGATGTGCCTCGGTTAGTGAGGATTGGGGTGCAAACCTTGAGGACTGTGTAAAAAATTTGATGAAAAGGTAAATGATACAGTAATACATTTTATTCCTGTTGCTTTGGTGCATTTCTCAGATCACTGTTCTAGATCAACTATCACATCATCTAATTCAGAGCTTAATATTTTGATTTAGCCTAGCCACGGCCCCCCTGCAATAACGCTATGGCCCACAGTTTGGGAAGCACTGATCTAATTCATTCATGAAGTGGGCTTATTAGGAACACATGTGGGCTTCAATTGTACCAGTGTACCAATTATGCCAATCCAGACTTTTCACTTTATACATATAATATCTTAATTTTCTATTCTAAAATGTACATCAGCTCTTAATACATTTCTAAATTTATGAATGAGAATTAAATCTTAATATCTTTGAAAAATTCACGCTCCACACCTTTTGATTTTAGTGGGTTTAATGGGTACACTTACCCTATCTGTGCACATGCAGATGAGTAGAAACATTCAACATAGACTATGTTGCTATTTTACTCTAAGGAGAAATAACAGCACTCTTACAGATTATCGCTTTCTTGGCTAGCTTTTGTTTACAAACAGTTTACATGTCACATGCTTTTCATAAGAGCATTATAGAAACTTTTAAGATACACCATATATCTTTCCAGGCTGCTGACAGTCTGTTTATAACTGAATGAACTCTGCATGCAGTCAGAAGATCATTGCTCATGTCTCCTGAAACACAACAGCAAATAATGTAATAGTCATTTGTTTATATCAGGGGTGGGGAGCCCGTGCTTCTAGAGGGCCGGGTCCTGCAGAATTCAGATCCAACCTTAATCAAACACATCTGATTCAGCTAATCAATGTCTACTATAAACTTCAAGGCAGGTTTAATAGACTGGTTGAGCTCAACTCTGCAGGACACGGGCACTCCAGGAACAGGGTTTTCCACCCCTGGTTTATATGGTTTTATCATCACAGAGTTTCTACATATTCAAATAGTATACGAAGTTTAAAGTTGGCAGACTTATCTAGCTGTTGGCTAGCTAACACTATCTAAACATCCCTGCATGTGTGTAGAGCAAAGAACAAGTCTTATCATCACAACAATAAGAAAGTCTGGGATTGTATTTGAATTTACAGGCATCTTCCAGATATGATGTCTTGTCATCATAAATATATCTTGTTGTTGTAAGTCTAGATGTATGATATATTATAAACTGTACACTGTAAAAATTAAAGGATATTAGAGGAACCATTTGAGGTCACAAAAGACGGTCATCTGAGGATCTCCAAAGCAGATATTAAGTGTCTAAAGGATCCCATAAGAACTACCAAGTACTATGAATACAAACAGGTTCCTTAAGTGCCTGCAGGATCTTTGAATGCAGCACGATGCGCTGCAACACAAATCATTAGAACCCATTAGAATTCTAAATTTTGTGCAAATGCACCACACAAAAAATCTGATGTTGGGGTATGTTTTATAAATCACACAGTCCCCAGATAATACTAATCTGAGTAGTGCACTATTGTTGTAGAAATGTTAATGATGATTCAGGAAATGCACCAAAGTGATGGAGAAAAACTGTAAGACATTTATTTTCTGCTTAAAGGCTCAGCTGTTCTGGTCACTGATAGTTGTATTGTTCATTCAGCTTAACAATTATTGATTATTGATATTACTTGGTTGTCTTTTTTCTTTTGTCAGAGTTCTTACAAACAGATTGATGGCAACGATGAATATGGATGGCTCAGGGCTGAAGAAGGCCTTTGAAAAAGTAAGAATTGGAACTACATTACTTTTCTTGTATGATTAGAGGATGTATTATCCAGTGTTACCCATTGTGCAGCAAGCTTTTAGTCATCACAGATGCACAATGGCAATACTGGAGGTGTGTAACAATCAGGGCTTGACATTAACACCCGCCAAATGCGGGTGGATTTTGCTCGTGGCGGGTAACACAGTGACTCCAACTATCCACTTTGGCGGGTTGAATAATTGTAGTGTTTTTAAAAGGCATCTGAAATAAGCCATATTGCAGTGTGACACTACGACACTACAACTCCCATGAGTATTACATGCACACAGTGTTGCCTTGTGCTTGCGTGCTAGTGACAGAAACGAAGAGACAGCTAGCTGCCCTGCTGGAGTTACGTCGTTGGATGCCAGTGGAGCTATGTGGCGACATATAAAAGGTGTAACAAAACCCTGTGAGCAGACAACACACAAGAGAAAACCTGACGATGAAACCAAAAAGGAAGAAGAGACAAAGAAAAACAAGACTTTTCAACGAAAAGTGGAAGTCAGGTTTTGAGAATGGCTGGTATATGATCCAGTCAACAAAATCATGTATTGCTCCGATTGTAGGGCGTACAGCGGTGAAAAGGTGAAGGGGGCATCTTTTGTGGTTGGGACAAGCAATTTTAAAGTCGAGACCGTAAAGGACCATGAAGTGTCCATTGGTCACAAGACAGTGTGGCGGTGAAATCTCTGGTCCTCATGAAGTCGGCCGAGTTTGAGAAGATGGCGATGCTGTTTCGCAACGTACACGCTATAGGAAAGAAAGGTCGGCCCTTCACGGACTATGTGTGGATGTGCGAGTAAGTATTGTGCATGTTAATTTGTTGGAAAGTAAGGTTAGTCATGATGACTCATAACGTTATTCAATTTGTGTTTTAGGGTCGATGAGAAAAAAGGTCTGAAAGTTGGAAGTACATATAGGAACTCAAACAGAGCTAAGGAGTTCATGTTTTACATTGCTAAGGCTGAAAGAATAAAACTAAGAGAAGCTCTAGCCACCTCAAAGTTCCTGTCAGTAATGAGTGACAGTTCGACAGACAGTGCAGTGATGGAAGAGGAGCTGGTGTATGTCAGGTGGGCAACAGCAGGGAAGATGAGGTGCGTTTTGTTGGTATCCAATCGGTGGACAAACCAGATGCTAGCCACATCGCTGAGGCCATATCCTCAATAATGGAGGCCGTGTCAGGGAGCGAAGATGAGACAGGACAGTGGCTACAAAAACTGGTAGCGTGTGGGACAGACGGCGCTGCTGTCATGACAGGGGTCAAGAAAGGTGTGGGCAGTCGTGGCCCAGTGGTTAGAGAGTTGGACTCATGACCAGAAGGTTGCTGGTTCGATTCTCAGGGCTGGCGGGTAACGGCTGAGGTGCCCTTGAGCAAGGCACCTAACCCCCACTTGCTTACTATACAAAATGTACAAATGTATAAATGTATAGTACAATGTAATGTAAGTCGCTTTGGATAAAAGCGTCTGCCAAATGCATAAATGTAAATGTAGGTGTAGTTAGCCAGCTGCGTGGAGACAGAGTGGAGATTCTGGGCATACACTGCATGTCTCATCGGTTGGAGTTGGCCTACTCCGATGCCGTGTCCCATAACAAGCTGGCAAGGAAAGTTAATGACCTGCTGAGTGGCCTGTATACGTTCTATCACAAGAGTTGTGTGAACAGGGCAAACTTAAGGGGTAGCTTCGAGGAGATTGGCATGAGGCATCTGATGCCGACAAGGATAGGAGGAACCCGGTGGGTTTCACATTTCCTGCGGGCCCTTGAAAACTTTTTGAAAGGCTACATGGGACTTGTGCACCACCTAGAGCAGGTATAGCAGGCATTAGGTTACTTTAAACATTAAGTTACTGATTTTATATAATTTTGTCTAACACATCTTCCATTTTTTATATCTCTATTATTTTAGATTTTGGGGATTCTGATGTGCAGAAGCTCATCACGCACTTTGAACCTGTGCTGCTGAGAGCTGGGGTGAAGGTGGAAGAAGTCCTGGACCAGTGGACTGTTCTTAAGTCAAGGTTGTACCAGGACCCCAGTGTTCTAAAAAACATCTCTTGGCGTGAGGTCAATCAACAGCTTGGCCAGGACTGCCCGGACATACTGCACGTGGTTGACCTCATCCTTTGCATCCCTACTTCAACAGCTGATTGTGAGCGGGGATTTAGTGCCATGAAGCTGGTCAAAAGTGACTGGCGGGCCAGTCTTAAGAATCAGACCTGCTGACTGTACAGCTGTCCACTGTTTCCATCACAGACTTTGATCCAGTCCCAGCCATCAAGTTGTGGCATGTGGGAAGTCTCGAAGGCCAGCTTTCATGAAGCACAGAGACCAGCAGAGAAAGGATGAATCTGATGATGAAAGCTGTGAGGACATTTAATCTGCTTCTCTCTTTCAATATCACTCTCACATTATTTAGTTTATTTATTATTATTATTATTATTATTATTAAGTATTTTTTCAGAATTTGAATTGATGAGCCAAAAATAATTTGTTCTTCTTTGCTCATTGTTGTTCTAATGCAGAGATGTTTTTCTACTCTGTATTATTTACTGCTGTTGTAGATGTTAAGGAGTGTTTACATTTACATTGTATATTTCTATCCATTTCTTGTCCCCCTAACCAGTAGTCATTATTAGGGCCTGAGAACAAAAATGACAAAAACTGAAATGTGTTCTTTATGATGAGAGGAACGTTCCCCTCAAATGTTAACCATGGCATGCATTTTTCGTGAGGTTTCGAGACTGACCTACTTTCCATTGCAACTTGTAACAAAGAATTTCCCAGTGTGGTTCAATAAAGTAATTCTGAGTCTGATTCTGATATTTAAACAGACAGTGTTTCTAATGCTTAAGGTTTTTTTCAGTTTAGATTTGATCTTTTTTATTAATCTTCTACATCCATGCACCACTTTTATTATGCAATAAGAAGCTACTTTTTTATGTCTTTATCTTGATACATGGTTTTATTTAAAGAAGGAGCTTTACACACAACCTTATCAGAGCTAATGATAATGACCTGTATTGTTATACATTTATGTAGTTTTGATTTGGGTGTGTACAGTGGTTTTACATTTAAAAGGGTTGTAAATCTAGTTCAAGTAAATTTTAGCACGCCATAGTCAACTTTTATCAGGTAATTGTTAATCAGGCAACAAAAATGTGGCTAGTAAAAATGCTGTGTGGCTAGTAACTTTGAAAAACCACTAGCCACATTGGCTAGTGAGCAAAAAAGTTCATGTCAAGCCCTGGTAACAATTAATTGTGCAATTATTATGCTCAGTTTCTCAATGACCCTAACAAGTCCACTTTTCTGCCGAGTTTAGATCTGATCCTAATAAAACAAGTCGACAAGTGTATGATGCCTAGTTTTTAAAAATCTCTTCAGATTTTAAAAGTCGTGTAGTGTATTTCAGGCTTAATTCCACTGATGTGCCCTCTCTGTCATGTAAGTCTATCCTAAGTCTTAAATGAAAGACATTATAATTTTAAAAGACAGGTTTCATCATTATAAACAACATAAACACAGCATAAAGACTGCATGAGCCCTGATGCATGGCAAGCGTCGGTTGGAGCTCAGTGTGAGTATGAGCCTCGAACTACAAGGAAAACAACGATGTGATAAACGTGATGCTAAACAAAGCAGTTTTTAGAAGCAGAAGGGATAGTCCATTTTTCTACTAAATCCTGCATTCACTTTTCATATTGTATTTTCACAGTTACTTTTTCAGGTTGTAAAATGTTTTTACCTGCAATACGCACTTTAAGCAATTTCTAGAATTATCAGACAATATTAAAAACACAGGTTTTAAATGTGTAAGTTCTGTTATACCTAATGCCACCTTTAGTTAAGTTGGGTAGCACTTATCAGTTAAATTTTTCATCTGAAAAATGAAAAGTAGGACATTGGAAAATTGGATTCAGTTTTTTGGTTTTCCTGCTGTTGTAGCTCACTTGAAAAGAATGATGAGGATCACTGAGCCACTAGATGGTTATTCATGCTTATTTAAAACATTTTAATTACTTTGTGGATTTCTATGTACAAGTGATGGTTGCTGAAAAATGTATGCTGTATTTTAATGTCTTAAGTGCATCTTGATTTAGGTGCTGTACATGTGACCGGTCCTACTCGCCTCGAACCGGGTCGGTCCGGCATGGCAGTCGGGCGCTCTAACAAGGAGGCTAAAGATCGCAGTCTCTAGCGTCTGTCGCCAGAGCACCTCTTGAGGTCGGGGAGTGAGGTTTACACACTGCACAGCTCTTCACTAGTCCGTTACATACAGCAGTCCAAACCTTCAGCGTCAGAGGATGAAATAAAAAAATACATGGGAAGCTATCTCCGGTCTGCTTCCGATAAATGCAGGGGTATGGGACAACAAAAGGGGAAATCTGCGATTGATGTGTGTTCAGATTCTGAATAAGTAGGCCTATAGCTATATTATGTTTCTGTTCATTTGTGATGTGATCTGGGGAAACTCATCACATAGTGACATTTAAAATACAGGTTTTGGTATCATATGAAAGCTTTTAAGCACTCAAAACTGTTTTATTTATTTACACCTTGTTTTTAACAAATGGAAAGGGCTTGAGAGCTTTCATATGATATCAAATCCTGTAATATGTAAAACATTTTCATGTGATGGGTTTTTCCACATCACATTACATTTATATATGAATTTCATGCAACCTTTCATTACAATGTACTTAAACTCCTCATCAATATAAAATCCTCTTTGAATTGCATTTTTAGATTCTTGAATTGTAGCTGATTGTATTTAATAAAACATGTCTAACATTTATTACTGTTGTGTCATCATTTTTGTGGTCTAAAATAGGACATCAATGTGTTAAAAAATGAAATGTTGAGTAAATCTGCATGAATCTGGTGATAGGTAAATTTGACTCAATTATTTAAAATTTCGTCAGATCACGTGACACAGAACTTGACAGGATTTTAAGAGCGCTGGTGGCCATTTTCTAAAAATAATCTCAGATGATAAGGGCAAAGAGTATAGAATACAAAGAGGCGAAACTCAATAGAACGTTCCAACTAACACCAGCGTCCAGTAGCCGCCCTGCGTTTCCGCCATTTTGGGGTGAAAGTGACTCGGCAGTCCAATAGCTTTTCACTCTCGTGAGGGCATTATCAGCTGATTTGTTATAAAAGAGACGTACATTAAAGCTAAAATTCAACCTAAATGATAGAAATACATTATGACAAAACCTTTTCTCTCTATAAACCATGTCAGTTATCAAGTAGGCTATAAGCATTAAACATTGAATTAATGCAAACATATGAAATTAAATTAAGTACATCAGAAGGCGTCAGAAAAATTGGGAATGCTGGACAATAAATATACAACAGGAATATAACAGCTTGACAGCAAACTGTTTTTGTTGTCTTAAGACTAATAAACTGTAAATTGTAAAAAAAACTGCCACTGTATCCAATATTATTTAATCGACAGCAATGGATTGTTTCATTTAGTGTTCCAGGGTATTAAAACATACCATTAAACATACAATATTCAATAACAATAGACTATATATTTCTACCTAGTAATAATAATCATAAATGTGTAATTTGGATAAAATGTAAATACTAAATAAAGTAGATTAAAACTACCTACAATTTGTGAACTTGGTTCGATTCCACAACTGATAACAAAACATATATATATATATATATATAAAAAAAAGACAATAAAACATTTCCTGTAGGTTTTATAAAATTTACTGATGAGTTAATTTGAGACATTTTTTGCGCTTCTGGTTGTGAGATTTGCAAATTTGCTGAAGCCTGATCCTCATCAAAGATGCATTCCTGATATTCTGCACTCACCTGGCACAGCTGTAAAGTATGCATTCTTAAACAATGAATGAATGAACATTCATTCTAAAACAAAAAGGGAAAAGTAAGTCTAAAGTCAGTGTATTTAGTCTTAATCTTTTTTTGAACTTTGTTGAAAGTGACCTATTTGTCAGATATGGTGACACATACCCGAAATGTGACCTCTGCATTTAACCCATCCAGTGAATAGTGAACACACACACTTCAAGTCATGAACACACATACACCGGGGCAGTGTTAGATTTCTCTCTAAATTAAATTAACTATGACACACTCAAAAAAATGGCTCTTTGGTTGAACATGATTCAATCGTGTACAGTGATTCCACATGTTTGAGTCATGTTTCCTTAACATGAAATTAACATGTAGCAAGAACATATTACCATTATTGTGCTCAGTGTTTGCTTTAGTTGGACTCTTAAGTTATCTTTTAACATTAGATTACTTTTGCCTATTAAAAGTGTTGCTGTACATTTGTTGCGGCAAAGAAAACGAGGGTCCAGCAGGATTCAGTGTAATCGTTGTGAAGTTGGGTTGAGATGTTGTCATTTTGCAAACATTATGTGATGCTATACAGTAAAATTATGGTTTTACATTTTCTTAGGAATAAATGAAACATGCCAAAAAGTTTTAATTGCAGAATTAGACATGAAGAATCAGTATATGAAACTCAACAATGGTGACAATAAACAAAAGAAAGCTTAACGCTGCAATGCATACGCTTATTCATGACTCCCAGCATGCATTGCAGTTGATCTGTTCATCTGAATTAGTTTGATGATTGTCACCATTGTTGAGGTTTGTATGACGAGTGTTAATGTCTAAATATGTCAGCAAAATTTAGCAAATTTTGTCCCAGAAATTTTGCATTTGTGACCATGACTTATCAAATACTAACATACTAATTTTATTAACATCTTTACAACATACTAGAAAAAGGAAACATCTATAAATGTTCTCTTATGGAACAGCACTTTCTTGATGCTTTACATGTGCTTTCATTAAACACATTTGCAAGCATTGGAGGAGAAGAGAGGAGAAATTGACTTAACAAATGTCAAGATTCAAGGTCCCAACTAAAGCAAACACTGCTCACAATAATGGTTTGATGAAATTGGAAAAACAAATTCTACAATAATTGTAAGTGCAAACTTTATTTTGCTTCAATGCCATTATCATTACCAATTCGATAATTGTTAACATTGATTCAATGTTGCTATCAGGATATTAGAGTTTAGTATTCTGTTGTTTTAGGACTTGTGCAGAAGAGTATCTTGTTGAGTTTACTTGATTCAGTCATGTTCTTGCTACATGTTAATCTTGTGTTAAGAAAACATGATTCAAACATGTGGAACCACACTGAAAAAACGAACTTTTTGGTTTAGTAAAATATATTAGATTAACCCTCATAATTTCTACATAGTAATATTAACATTTATTGAGAACTAGATTTTCCTAAGTAAAAATATAAATAAATACACAATTAATTCATGTACAAAATGAACTGTGTGGCAATAGTACGTTTTATTATATATTTTCTCGTATTATTTAACTGTTTTATAGTCACTGCACATTGTCCTAAAAATACTAAGTAAATTTTAATCAAAAACATTAGCGCGTTCAAAGTCTGCACAATTGCGCATGCGCCACTGGACAAGATCATCTTACCCGCGTTTTGGATGAGAGGAGATTGGGGATGTTTCACGTGGCTAGTTTAATTAAGGTGAGTTATTACTTTTCTCTTGTAATTTGTGTAATTTTATAGGTCTGTGAGCATTTTTATAGTTTTTGTTAGATGGTTTTGTTGTATAACTTCATATTGTTAACTTAAATAACGTTAATGTTAGCCGGGGTTAACACATTTAACCGTAATGATAGGCCTATGCACTTTCCATAGCCATTTACAAAGCATCAGAAGTTAGTTTAAAACTGTGGGTCGACGTGATTTCATGTCAAAAAAAGAAAACATTTGTTTTGAAATTTGCATTCCGTTTTGTCTACACCTTATACAATTACTAATCAGGCAGATCCCTATGTATGACTGTTGTGTTTCCAATCCCCCTACATACATATATTGCGTAAATACATATATATTTATGTTTAGACATAAATAGACGACACATTGAGTGCTTTGGGTTGTTGATTCGACCAGATGAACAAAACACTGCATTGAACACACTAAAAGTTAACAGCATGTTAAGTGTAACGGATACTAAGCAAGACAGTAGAGGATCGTCGATTAACATAACACGTTGAAGTTGTCGAGAATAAAACGCAGATCGCATGGAAAAGCATTTCATTTTACTTTAAATAGAGAAACAAGTCATTACTTTTTTAACAGTTGCTGTATCAGCTTATTGACAAATCAGACAGTGAAACGATGGCAGTATGTCTACTTTCCATATTTTTAAACTAATAACAGCATACAAATATACTGCAAACTGAGGATTAAAAATACAAAATAATAATTTTATGGATCTGGTTAAACAATAACATAGGTCGAACATTTGTGGTATAGTAAATATATTATGAAATGTAGTAGTATAATTTCTAAAGATGATTGAGATTCGAAGATGGAGATGAAATATTTTTGTACTCCACATAGATCGTAATCCATTGAAATTGTAAAAACTAGTGGTGCGAAATAGCCAGATTATTTGTGATGAAACATAATGTAATATTAAAATGTTGTAGTTATATTTTGCTATTTAAACCGCAAAGAATGGTAACTGACTTAAAACTGCAACGAATACAACCACAAGGCACACAGGAACCAGACTCTTGCTCTGTTTACTGAAATCACAGTTTCTTGCATGTGTATTGGCAGTTAATTGTCTGTGAATATTGGCTATGTGTTTACAATATTATTCTCTTCACAGAACCAAAGCATTGAGATGAGACGTGAAGAGCTATTATCTGGAGCCTCGTACTGTACCTTTGGCGAGAAAGAAGAGGACTTTTTTGAAGATTGCCTGGTAAAGCTTTTTTTTTGTTACCATAAAGTTAACCCTGAAGTAAAAGAGGCACACAAATTCTTAATCTAAATATTTGAGGGTTGTTTTACCAGTACAAACCAGTTTATTTTCCTTGTTGATTATGCAGGAGGAAGGCCGCAGTGACACCATGCAACACATCCTTAAGATTCTGGTGGTCCATGGAGCTGATGGAGAGGATCCAGTGGATGTATCCATTCTTGAAGACAAGAAGATCTTACCAGGATGCCACAATCTGGCTAAAGCTTGTGCACTACTTATGGGATTGATTTATGCCCTTAACCTTGCATACCCCAGAGCCCTGAACTACACTTTTAAGGTGTTTCAGAAACTTTTTCTCGACGTAGATGGGATGAAGTTGTCCTCTAAAGTTCAAACTTTAAAGTCCAAGTTGCTGTCTTAAATTTTCTTTGCTATGGCAAGTTCTGCACATTCTTGGGTGCCAGTACACCCCAACTCAGTTTTCCATCCAGCATGTTCTTTTGGACCCTTTGCACAATTATCTTCCGCTGTCCAGAAACACTGACATGGTGCATCCATTCTTGTTTTTTACTCTCCAAAAGACTGTTGCATTAAATATGACCAGAACTTTGGAAGTTTTTTGCTTTTGAACTCCGTTTCACCCTGGCAAATGGTGGTGGCAAATTGACCTTTAGTAGTGTTTTCAGTTTTGTGCCTGCTAAGCACCTGGTCTTATTTTCTTTTATCAGGAACTTTTGACATCAAGATGTTTGTTATGTTTTATGTTAATTATTTTTGACCAGCACTTTCATCAAGGCAAACAGTGGTGGGAAGTTGTCTTTTAGTAATGTTTTTAGGTCTTATTGGTCCGGTTTCATAGACAAGGTTTAAGACTAGTCCCAGACTAAAATGCTAATCTGAGTTGCCTTACTTATAATAACTTGCAGTGACAAAACTGAAAATATGTCAATGCCATTGATTTGTTTCAAGATCCTCACCAATAATGTTATTTACTAAAGCATTTTTATAAAAGTGACTTAAATATTCTAATTTAACTAAAGCCTAGTCCTGCCTTAAGCTAAGCCCTGTCTGTGAAACCGGGCCATTGTCTTCTATCTAGAGCTTTTAAAAACTCTGTTTTTAATCTAAATGTTTTATGTAACGTTTTATGTTAAATATTTTGATTCATCATTGTTTACCATTAAGGAAAAATAAACAATATAATTGTATTTAAGCTGTGTTTTGTGTTGAAAGCATAGACAAAGTCATTAAATTTATTTGGTAATATATTTATTATTAATAAGGTTTACTTAATTATTACTATTACCACTAAGTCCATACAACTATGTAAAAGAGAACAACAAACAGTAAATACAATCTACCCTAAAACAGTAAATAACATTTATTTAATATTTTTAGGACAGCAATGCTTCAGTCTTTAAAAAAGTAATAGACTTTACCTAAACGATTAAAATAAATCTAACTTCTAAAATAAAATGAATTAAGTAACATTTACTTAATTATTTAAAAGTGTTTCATTTATTATTAAGTAGAGTTTACTTAATTTTGGTAGGTAAGTTGTACTTGAATTTAAAGCAGTAAATTTTACTTAAAAAAAGTTCGTGCAAATTGTTACGAGGATTTTATTAAGTAAATTTTACAAGTTATTTTTTTCAGTGCACTGTCCATGATTAAATCATGTTCAACAAAAGAGTTTCTTTTATGAGTGCAGTTTGAGCTGGAAACCTATACAAACGTGTTAAATGAAAGTGATTTGTTCATGTAAAGTGAACAGCTTGAAAAAATATTTTTTTTGAGTGCAGGTAAGAATGAAGTAATATTTTATATATCGGTATAAAAGCGAAGGATCCTAAAATAAATAAAGTTTACTACTAGACTAAAAAACAGTTCAAGTTAAAAGGGGCATATTGAGTTATCATAGGTCCCTGCACATTTCAAAACCCCCAATGTTTTAAGACTTTTGTAAATAAACTACCTGTCAGGGTCTTTCGGAAAACCAAGAAAGGCAATGTTTTTATTGTCACACTTATAGTTGTTGCAGTGGATTGCCGAACATTGCGTTCTTTTCTCCCAAACTGACTTCTCTTTAGTTGTCATTCCGTCCGTATCTGTATGTCTGCGCTGCTATCCAGTCGGCATTTTCCAAGTACAACTGTCTGCAGACCAAGGTGTGGCTAACCCTAGGGAGGGGTTAGCTGGTTTACTCCGCCCACATGCCTTTTCATTGGTTAGTGGCGAAGTAACGAGGTCGGTGCCACGGTAAAGAGGAAATGGACAATTCTGTGAAAACGTCAACCTTTCCGTGAGATAATAAAGTTTTTACCAAAGGGTTTTAATATACTAACAGCACAGATATTAACATTTGGTGGTTCAAACACCCATGTGAGGTCTCTCCTTTTAAAGCATTATTTTTAGTGCATGATTTTCCCAGTCAGATCTTCATAAATGGACAAATGAAAATTAAAGTAACCATTTTATGTTCTATGAACATTTGTTAGGTATAATTGCTTCTGGTTTGTGCAGTTTCATTCACAGAAATCGTACAAAGTATGTTGTCTCCACAAAATCATGTCCGTAACGCACATCCATAAACACACACACACACACACACACACACACACACACACACACACACACACACACACACACACACACACACGTCATGGTTCTGCCCTTCTTGTCTTGTAAATTCCTAGAGTCTTGTGGGCGGGGCCATGACAGTGCCATGTCTCCGTGTTTATGGTATTCGTGGAAGCGCATGGCCTGGGCGTGTACGCCCGTGTCACGTGCTCTCCGGTCTTGCGTCATGACCACGCCCCCCGGATACTTCCGCAATCCTGCCCTCCCAGCTAACAATTTTTGGTTCCCAGAATGTTAGTTTTTGGTTCCCAGAACGTTACTTTGTAAGGTTCATTTTAGGTTCTCCAGGAAAGTTTTCTTTACGGATATAGAATGTTATATTTAGGGAACATTCTACAACCTCTATTTATTCCCCATATATAAGCAACATAACACAAAAATTCATCATAATTAAACCTATATAAGGTCTATATAAATAAAATCACACAATCCATGTTTTTAATTCATTCTTTAATGGTAGACATAAAATAAGAAAATCACGTATTTCTTACAACAAAATCTTAATTTAGAAACAGCATATATAACACTTTTATAATATAATACCCTATATAATATAATTTAATTCTAAATAAATAAATAAAAACATTTTAGTAAATACAACGTGCAAAAATAGCATACTGTATGCTAAAAAAAAATTATTATTTAACTATAAAAACGATCCGCAGATTAACTTCGCTTCGACTTCGTTTTGTCATACCGGCCGGGCTCTAAGAATGGCAAGCCTGACGCGCTGTCTCAATGTTTTACTCCCGTGAATGAATCGCCACCTCCTCCCGACACCATCCTTCCTTTGGATCGGGTGGTGGGGGCGATCACCTGGGGAATCGAGCAGTGCGTTAAGAGAGCCCTGGTGGGAGTCGAGGCACCCCGGGGATGCCCGCCGGGTCTCCTCTTTGTTCCGGAGTCTGTTTGCTCAGCGGTTCTCCAGTGGGGTCACTCTTCCAGGCTCACCTGTCACCCAGGCGTTAGGAGATTGCTGGCTGCCATCCGCCAGCGATTTTGGTGGCCAGCCATGGCAGGGGAGGTCCTCCGGTTTGTGGGTGCATGCTCGGTCTGTGCGCAAAATAAATCCCCTAACATGCCTCACGTTGGTTTGTTGCGACCCTTACCTGTCCCTTCCCGCCCCTGATCCCATATTGCCCTGGATTTTGTGGTCGGTCTTCCCCAGTCCAGTGGCAATACGGTCATCCTGACTGTCGTGGACAACCAGGTCTCCGCGCCGGTCCAGCCGGCCACTCAGGTCTCCGCGCTAACCACCTAAAGCGGCTTCATGGCACAGGTCCCTGGTGTTTGGTAAAGCCTTAACAAGTACAATTTTTATTGACTTATTTTGCTTGTTTGTTGTACAATATTGGGCTTTATTCTTGAAGCTTGATTTGAAGCTTGATTTGTATTTAATGTCAAGTTAAGGCACTTCAAAATTGTTTTGTTTGTTTCCTTAAGCCATCTTTGTATTTCTCCATGTTATGGGTTGCACCATAGTTAATTATCATGATTTAGTTTCCTGTGTTAGTTTAAACTTTTAGTTTGTTTCTTTTGAGTTCCTGTTTCCTGTCCCTTGTTGTAGCAATATTCACGATAAGTGCCAGTAATACAAAGTTTCAGATACAACGTTAAGATGGTATAAGCAGGTATACAAAGAACATTAGAAATGGAAAAGAGAAGTAGAGAATTTTTTTAAGAGACAGATAAGTGCTCATGGAAGAGGTGGGTCTTCAGCTGTTTTTTGAATTGTGAGATTGATCAAGCTGTCCTGATGGAAACAGGAAGATCGTTTTACCAGCAGGAAACAGTAATTGAAAATGTCCTTGAGATGGATCTCATGCCTCTCTGTGAAGGAACAACGAGGCACCGATTGTTTGCACACCGCAGACTTCTGGAGGTGATGTAGGTCTGTAGGAGAGAATGGAGGTAGATGTGTGCTGTGTTGGTGGCTGTTCTGTAAGCAAACACCAGTGCAGAGAGATGAGCAGAGGTGTGACATGTGCTCTCTTGGGCTCATTGAAGACCAGGCGAGCAACAGCATTCTGGATCATTTGCAGAGGTTTGAAGGTACAGGCTTTTGTAATTTTGTAATTGTTAAGTTTGTCTAACTATAATTGTAATATTCTCTTTGTATTGTATGTGTGTTTGTATGTGTGAGGTAGCTCGTCTTCCGTCAGAAAGCGCTAAATCGGCCAAACCGAGTGAACGGTTTGGGTTGAGTGAACCTACATTTACATTTATTCATTTGGCAGACGCTTTTATCCAAAGCGACTTACAATTGAGGAAAACAGCAAGCGATTCGTCTAAGCAATATTCACGAGAGGTGCTAGTAATACAAGGTTTCAAATACAACGTCAAGATAGTATAAGCAAGTATATAGAGAACATTAGAAAAGGAAAAATAGAGGTAGAATTATATTTTTTTTTTATTATTATTATTATTTTTTTATATTATGAGACAGTTAAGTGCTCATGGAAGAGGTGGGTCTTCAGCTGTTTTTTGAATTGTGAAATTGATCCAGCAGTCCTGATGGAAACAGGAAGATCATTCCACCAGCAGGGAATGGTGAAAGAAAATGTCTTTGAGATGGATCTCATGCCTCTCTATGAAGGAACAATGAGGCGCCGCTCGTTTTCAGACCGCAGACTTCTGGAGGGGATGTAGGTCTGTAAGAGAGAGTTGAGGTAGATGGGTGCTGTGTTAGTGGCTGTTCTGTAGGCAAGCACCAGTGCCTTGAACTTAATGCGTGCCACAGGTGTGACATGTGCTCTCTTGGGCTCATTGAAGACCAGGCGTGCAGCAGCATTCTGGATCATTTGCAGAGGTTTGAAGGCACAGGCTGGGAGACCGGCCAGAAGAGCATTACAATAATCCAGTCTAGAAATGACAAGTGCCTGGACGAGAAGCTGTTGCATGTTCTGTTAAGAACGGTCTGATCTTTCTAATGTTGTACAATGCAAACCTGCATGACCGAGTTGTTTTAGTAACGTGATCCTTAAAAGTCAGCTGATCATCCATGATTACCCCAAGATTCCTGACTGAAGTCGATGGGGTTATCTTAGATGGACCAAGTTGGATGGTAACCTATATAAGGTTGTTGACCAAGTCTATGCAAGAGAACTACCGTGGTGCCTCGAGCAGATCTTATTGTATGTTGTGGATACCTGGATTATTGGAAGTATATATCGTTGTGGGATTATTGTCTGATTTATTTTCTCTTTTTGTTGTTTCTTTGATACTTGGATTTTTACGGTTTATGGGCACTTGTATATACTCATCACTGTGGATGAACTCTTGGCACTGTAAATAAATATCACCTTGCACAGAAGTGCGTCTGCGAGTGAGCCATCATTTTGTCAAGGTTTTACATGAGACAGAACCCAGATGCAGACAGCTCTTTGACGAAAACATATTTTATTGATACAAGACTAAAATATAACTCAAAATCCCTTGAGGAAACCAAGACCAAAATAACAAGACAGGTGAATAAACTAAACTTGACCAAAACTTAACTTCAGGGAACAAAGACAGGGACAAGGTAGACAAACGATCCGGCACAGGACAGCCAACACAAGGGCATTAAATAGGAGAGGAACAAAAGAGACATAACGAGGGCAACAGGTGAAGGGCGTAAACTAATAACGGGATACTAAGACGCAAGACAGGAGAGCACATGGCACCCAGAAACAATGGCCATGTGCTTCCAAACACAAGACATGGGTCTGCCATGATCCTGTCATTCCAAACTAGAACAACCATAAAAAAAATGGCAGGATCATGACACATTTATTCACGAACTCATATTTCCTCCCAAAGACGAGCTGCAAGGCCCATCTTCATCACATTTGGTGGCAGTGGTGGGATGGCTACTCGCAAGACAGCACCAAAGGGTAAGAAACCCAGGACGGGGCTACAGTCACAGGTGAAGCCGGTGTCCGAGGAGGATGTGACCTGGTCCACGAAGGATAAGGAGGGAGCTGCGAAGGCCCCTGCAGCCATCCCAAAAACCAGTCCACCACCAATCATACCGGTCACTTCTGACACAGCAGCTGGCGAATGATTATTACCTCTGATGCAGAAGTTTCTTGAGGCTCAAGAGCAGAGAGAGAGGAGAGATATATGCTGGAGCTCCGAGGTCTACACGACTCCATTCTGCAGACGATTTGACAAGTGGGGTCCTCACCTGGGTTGGAGAGTGTAAGAATGGATCTGCCAACACCAGCAGCACAGAAGGTACCCACAAGACACCAACCAGCATCTGTCCAAGACTTTTCAACAGATACTGTACCAAGCGAGCCAATGCAGCGACATGAGCCTAAGCTACCAGTCTTCCAACAAGGAGAAGATATTGAAAATGATCTTCGGCGGTTTGAATGTCTCACCACGACCTGGAGGTGGCCTAAGGAGGAGTGGAGGTATCGGCTGGTCCCGTTGTTAACAGGTCAGGCACTGGAGGCGTACCTGGCTATGGATGAGAAGCAGGCTGAGATCTACGCTGATCTGAAGGAAGCACTACTGGAGAAGTTCAACATCTCTCCCGAAACCTACCATCAGTGCTTCAGGTCGTCCAATGTTCCGGTAGGGGAGTCACCAACAGAGACTTACCACCACTTAAAGAATTTGTATCGGCGATGGGTGCGACCAGAGGAGCACACTAAGGAGGAGATTGGTGAGGCCAATATTCGTGGCCCAGTGGTTAGAGTGTTGGACTCATGATCAGAAGGTCTGGCGGGTGATGGCAAGGCACCTAACCCCCACTTGCTTACTATACAAAATGTACAAATGTATAGTACAATGTAATGTAAGTCGCTTTGGATAAAAGCGTCTGCCAAATGCGTAAATGTAAATGTGGAGCAGCTTCTTCAAGTGCTCCTCTACGAAACACGCACATGAGTGAGGGAGCATGAGCTGATCTCAGGGCTGGTGGTAGCAAAGTTGGCCTGCACGCACTGTTCCTTATAGCTCTGGACTTGAGAGAGGTCGCTTTAAACCAGTAGGCAATGCACCAGGGTCAAGGACTACACCAAACAGAGACTTACTCTGCTTTTACTGTCAGCAGCTAGGGCACAAGGCATCAGTGTGTCCTGCCCCCAAAGCAAAATTAACAGGGTTCTGTTATGTTCCAAGAGAAGGGGACTGTGGTTTTGACTCTGTGGGGAAAGAAATGAATGTTTATTATTTAACTGTTAATGGACATGCACTGAAAGCCCTCTTGGACACTGAGAGTTCTTTGTCCATGTTAAAATCATGTTTTGTGAATAATTATACCTATGGGAACACTACCCCTGTGCAGTGTGTACATGGGGATGTGAAGCAGTATCCTCAAGCTGAGGTGATGGTGGAGGTACAGGAACAAATATACTTACTTAATGTTGCCATAGTTACCAATTTACCCACTGATATGATTTTGGGGAAAGACTTACTGGTGTTCTCTTGGTGACTCAATTAAATCATTCCAGCAGTGTTGCCAGATTGGAAATTTCCAACTATCGTACCAGAAGCTCAAAGCTATTGTATTTGGAAGAAAATTATCGCTATTCAACGTTGAGTGTGTGCAAGTCTGGTATGCTCTGCTGCACGTGCGCTTTGGTCGACACAGCAACAAACCGTCCTTGCACACGATGCAAGCCATTGAAATTAATGGGTTTTATAGTGCAACGATGATTGGCCGAGAAGATGTAGCATGAGGCATGCGTAACAGCATGTTCTTCTCACAATAATGATGGCAGATGTAGGGATCCACAGCTAAATTAATATAAAAGTCTTATGATTACAACAACCATCATTTGATTTGTCACCCAAAAAATCATTATTGATCGTACATCATTTAAAGGTCAAAATTATGGTACAAATATGATAATTATGTTACATCTGGCAACACTGCTTTCCAGTGCTGATGTTTCACTTTGTTTTATTACAAAGTTATTCATTACATAAAATTTGCCTTTAATCTGGGACTTATGGAAAGTTACAGCACATGTCTGTATAGAGCTTTATCTTTCTGTTCAGTATGTGTGTGCTGGAATGTGACAAAGTCGTTATCAGTTTTTACAACCGGTCTCTTTTTAACGAATGCTGAAGGTCTCACAAGAATTGAGTACACTTTTTGATGTCAGTCAATGTTGAAAATGACCAAAACATCAAGCCTGATCATTTTTTAAGCCATCAAAGGTTAGGTTGTGTGGCAAGAGGGACTGTAACACCAACAAAAGGGTTAAATCTTACTGCATTTACAGAAAGTAGAGACTTTCTGATCCAGTATTACTACCTGGGAAATACAATACAAGTCACAAAGGTTCAAGTTTCTTTTTAAAGACAAAAGGACCATAAGACATGGATATGAAAATACACAACTGTTTGTTTTTATTACTAATAACAAATTGTTATTAAATGATCATGAATAATTAAAAAGAGACAGTCAATAAACCAACAATAAAAGTTGACAGCAGGCAGTGGCAATGTAATGAGGAAACCACTCCTATAAGTTATTAGCAGGATTTTGAAGTCTATTAAGAACTTAAATGTCAGCCAGTGGAGAAATAGTAGAACTGGGCTTATATGGTCAAATTTACATTGTTTAGTGAGCACTCTGGTTGCTGCATTGAACCAGCTGGAGTTTATTTTGATGCGCTGCAGAAGATCCACCAAACAATGAATTACAATAATCAAGCTGTAAAATCATAAATGCATGAAGGTTTCTCCGCATCTGACGCAGAAAGCATTGACCATAGATAAGAGCAATGTTTCTAAGATGGAAAAGTGCTGTATGACAAACATTTCAGTGGTTTGATCATGGCGCTACCAACGCCAAGGTCTTGGGTTCAATCCC
Source organism: Oreonectes daqikongensis (assembly GCA_026939265.1). Taxonomy (NCBI): domain Eukaryota; kingdom Metazoa; phylum Chordata; class Actinopteri; order Cypriniformes; family Nemacheilidae; genus Oreonectes; species Oreonectes daqikongensis. The sequence continues at coordinate 1,080,616 of JAOTQM010000133.1, read as the reverse complement.
AGGGATTGCACATACTCGGAAACAAAAGTTTAATGCAATGTGAGTCGCTTTGGATTAAAGCATCTGCCAAATGCGTGAATGTAAATGTAACAAAATGTGACTATCTAGCAACACACCCAGGTTCATTATTGTGGAATGCATCCACCACATGACATGATGTCGTTTCATCAGATCCCAAATAATGCACACAATGAATAAAATGGCTTTTATATTCTAATAACAACAAAATACTTTACAGCCTGTCTTGATTGCAAAGGAAATGTGTGGGATGTCTTAAGCATGTAGTTAACCACTGTTTTACCACCGATATTGATCTAATCTTTTCTCGACACCATAATGAGAACATTAGCAAAAGTGAGAACACACCAAAGTTGTCATCACTTTCACACATTGTATTTAGAACTTTTTGTATGTACCATGCAGTTGCATAGATAAAACCCAACTGAGGGAATTTGGTTGGGACAACAGGATACACCCCTACTTTGAGAAGTGCTATGGGATTTTTAATGACCACAGCACACCCTGTGTCAGCGTGGGTTGACGGGTACTCCGGTTTCCTCCCACAGACCAAAGACATGCAGGTCAGGTTAATAGAATGCCCTAAATGGCCCCCTCTCTGATTTGTGTATAAGATTTACTGACTGATTCTCACCATAAATATAGCCTTAGATGCTGGAATGGAGTTAAGAAAGAAACCATAAATAAATGACAATAGAGAGTCAGGACATGCTTTTTACCAGTCCAGTACTGCATACATTTTCTATTTCATCACAGCTGTGACGCTTGGATGACACTAGACTCCTAAAGAAGTTGGTGCTAGTGTTGTAAATGACCTTCTCAGATTGTTGATCCACAAGCTCACCTGTTTTTTTTCATGAAGTTTCTCCATGATGAAAGGTTGTCCAGTAGCATACACAGAATAGCATCCACGACAGTTTTTACTCCAAATTTGCTATCAGGTTTTTTTTTTGCTAGCCATCAGGTTAAATTGATGTGGTTTGTGGGGGCTAGAGGAGATATAGAGCTGAGAAAGAGCTGCGAATCATCATCAGCATAAATTAAAACTCCATGGGGCAGTTTCCCAGACAGGGATTAGTTTAAACCAGGACTAGGCCTTAGTTAAATCTTTACAGTCATGCCTTACAAAAAAGCTTTACTGGTGTGCATTTTGAGACAAAAGGGCACTTATGTATTTTAAAATATGTTACTGCAAACTATTTTTAGTTTAAATAGCTCTAATATTTAAGTTGGTCTAAAACTAGTTTTAAGCACTGTCCGGGAAACTGCTCCTAAGTGTAATGTAAAGAGCAGAGGATCTAGAACTGAGCACTCTCAACTGAACTTGTAATCTATAAGACATTTGCATGTACAACTACAAACTAAAAGTGGTCAGATAAATGACTTAAACCATGCCAGAGCAATGCTATGATGTCGATGGAAGCTACCAGACAGAACCAGCCACGATCAGATGACAAAAGCAGATTGTGATCTAAAACCTGACTAGAATGTAATGCCATTTCTGTCCAAGAAGGAATATAGCTGCGAGTGTTTTTGACAGTGTAGTTTTGAGAGATCTAAGTAATTCTCTGTGATCAAGTTTCTTAAGTGCTTTCTTAAGGGTTCCAAAACCAGCCATCTTGAAAGTTTTAAGGACGTATTCTAATGACAGTGACAAATTAACTATATTAAAGAGGATATATGATTTCAGAGGATACGGTGTTGTGCATGTACGTGTTTGTTTCTGGGTCTCATGCATGTGCTGTATGTGCGTTTTTGTCATGTGTATTCACTTTGCTCTTCATTTCTTTTATTCTTTTTATAATTTTAGGCCCAGTTTCATAGACAAGGCTTAAGACTAGTCCCAGACTAAAATGTTAATCCGAGTTGTCTTTACTATAATAAACTTGCAGTGACAAATCTTAAAATATGTCAATGCCATTGATTTGTCTCAAGATCCTCACCAGTAATGTTATTTACTAAAGCACTAAAGTGACTTAAATATTCTAACTTAGTCAAGGCCTAGTCCTGGCTTAAGCTAAGCCTTGTTTGTGAATCTGGGCCTTAATGTATTGCTTATTGTTATCATGTAATGCCATCAAAGGTTAGGTAGTGTGGCAAGGAGGTACTGTAACAACAACAAAAGGATTAAATCTTACTGCAGTTACAGAAAGTAGAGATTATGCCACCCACGAGCGAAATGAACCACGATGTCTCTACGATGTTCTGATGCAGATATATAGGTATTGCTAAATGGTTGCTAAGCTAATCTGTTTGGTTGCTAGGGGCGTGGCTTGGCAAATGCCAATTGATTGTGGTCCAAGCCACAAGTGAAACAAACCAACCCCTGTCTCTCTACGATGTTCCGATTCAGAGATAGAAGTCTCTGCTAAACGGTTGTAAAGCTAATTTGTTTGGTTGCTATGGGTGTGGCTTGGCATAAAAAAATGAGGAAAGGGGATGGCACTTCCTCATACCCTTATGAATATGTATATTAATATGTATAAGAGCAGCAGGACTAGTTGAGCTTCAAAGCCATTGTAGAAGTTGCAGCAGTAGAAATCTCCTGTGGTGTCCTGTCAATTGATCACTGTTGCTACAGTCTTTAACTTAAAAACTATGGTTAGGGTTAGTGTTAGTGTTTTTATGTTTTTCCTATACTATACAAGCACAGTGAAGGTAATGTAAGACTTTGGTTTCAGCTTGGAATAAACCTGCTATTGAATTCTAAATTCATAGGATTTTGTCCAGTACTGTATACTTGCCAAACTGTTTCTCTTTTCTAGCCTATGAAATTTGGACAACAGAAAACCAATAACAAGAAAAAACTAAACCAATAATAAAGACAGGAACTCGACTAGACAGACTCAGCACGACGTGACTAGGACACCAAGTATACAAAATTCACAAAACGAACCAGCACAGGACAGCGAACACGAGGGCTTTAAATAGGGACACTAACAAGGGATAATGACACAGGGTGCAGGTGTGAGGCATGAAACACAGATGGATTGATTACGGGAGAACAAGGGGGCGGGGCTAAGACGCGCGACATGAAAACACGCGGCAAAAGGCGGAAGCGCCGAGCCGCGTGTCTCCCCACAGAACGTAAACACAAAGACAAGATACTGACGCAATCCTGCCCACTAGATCATGAAAACAAGACATAAACAAGGAGGACAGGATTGCGGAAGTATCCGGGGCTCAGACCCTGACATGGCGCGAAGCACTTTTTCACGTCAAAGACCGTTTTTATCAATATGAATGTTGTTGTGGATTTTTGCGTACGAACAAGCTACGACCAAATCCGTGTGTACGCACGCTTTATAAATGAGGTCCCTGGTATCTAGATAACAGTATACAATATACTGTGCAGATTGTGCTGGTCTCTTGTAGATTTTGTTTATTATCCAGACTTTTATCAGTTGACATTTAATTGTTAAATATCTCATTTTTATTTTTTACATACAGTTAACCAGGCTTTTACTGGATCAATTTAGGTAAGGGGGAAACATTTAAATATTGACAGTTAAATATTTCCTGTAGGTGAATGTGGATTAAACAGTAAAGCAGGAGCCACTGTGAAGGAAGGTCTGTTCAAGCCTGGTGGCAAAGTCAACAATAAACTTGATACGATCCATCCACCACAATCTGAAGAAAAGATGAGAGCAGCTATTAAAGAGATTTTGACAAATGGCGCTGGAAAATACGGAGTACTTGACAACAACTGTGAGCACATAGCCACATATATTCGCTACGGGGTTTCCCTATCACTACAGGTACTTTTTTAATCATATTCTATATAACTCTGATTACAAACAGATCCTTCTTTTTAGAACCTGATGCAGGCCTGAAATGACCCCAATACTATATAAGTTACCATGCACCTGAAACATCAGCTTCTAGTTGCCTTATATTGGTCTTTTCTCCTCTGTTCAGGCAGATCGTGTTATCAAATCGCAAGCAGACTTTAACAACGAAATTGCCGGAAACATGGGTGCATCCTTCAATTGACCAATATGAAATTTAAATAATTTCTTCATCTGCATTCTCCCTCCACTGCACTCACATATTTTATTTGTAGTGAATTTTTTTTTCAATCATAATAAAGTTGATTTGGCTGCACTGATTTTTAACAAGAAATATGTAACTTTTAGAAAAAGTTTTTTTTAATTTCACCTTGAGGTAAGTATGGTCTTCAGAGTCTTTTTGACCTGCAAATGATAAATCACTTTGTACGGTGGTTAACACGTTCAAGATCTACCAAAAAAGGAATGATATCTTGTTTCTGTCAGTGTAAAGACCCCGCTTAGAAAATGGATAAAATTCAGAATCCGAAACAATGCACAACACACATCAATTAAACATTTAGTTTATAAGGCTACAAAAATAACACTGGAAGTCCGGAACTTTTAGCCTTCAGCAGTGCCTAAAACATATTACCAAACAAGGCACAATATTTATATGAATTAGAATTAAAACTTAAATTAAACATTAAACCAATTAAATGAAACAAAATAAACATAAAATAAATAAATGTCTCTTTGGGCTAATTAAGAAATAAATAGCCTACAAAAAAAAAAAATTACTGCCCCAGAAAACAATAACCTGCCCTGTGCCCACAAAAAATATCTTTTAAAAAATTACAGGAACTTAACAAATTTTGAAGTTGCAGCACTTGGTCTATTTCAGATTGCTATGGAGGAAGAGAATATTACTAATTACTAAGGTCGCAGGCTTGTGCTTCTCTCTTTCATGATGTGCCCACACACACTAAATGCCCTTTCTGACAAGTTGTGATCACTGCAGCCCGGAGAACTGCAGGTGGGAGGAGCTTAGACCGCAAGTATGCTGGATTTTTGATACAGTCTGATTGAGGTTGGCAGGAGAATCAGGGTAGAGACAGTAATGAAAACACTGTTTAAAATTACATTTTCATTGTAGTTTAAAGTTTTGTTTCATCACAGTATGCATCAAATGAATATGCAATAAAACCAAAACAAAAAATAAATGAACAAAGCACGTTTTAGTCCTCCGGAAGTTCAATGCAACGTTAACTTACGGTCAGCATGGCATAATAAAGGTTTCAACAAATAAACACTAGTAGTAGTATATATGCGGTACATTGTGTCAAAATGATTGACATTTATGATGATTGATTGCCTTGACCTTTGACCTTAGAGTGGGGGTTGAACTTTTGACCGGACCACCCACGTTGAGTTGAACTTTTTAACCTTGTTAAATAGCGTGCTAAAAATAAGCCTTGTTAAATAAAATAATTGTTTCAATTGATAAACAAATAAAGACATTTTAAAGAAAAGGATAAAATAAATAAACGAGGTCAAATTATTAAAACTTATGTTTTACAGAGACGGGTGTCCTTAAAGTCGCATTCCTGAGAGATGTTATCATCTCAACATCAAAAACCATTGTTTACGACCGGTACGTGTCCGGCTTCCCTCTCAAGTGACGCGCTTAATTACAAAAACATGATTGTACGTCCACACGTTTGATTTAATCGCTTTAGGTCGCTTAGCACGCCGACCTGTCATCATCGTGTCTCATCACACGGACCGTTGTTTACGGTCGTTCTGTGAAGACGATCTAGGTACAAACTGGTTATCTTAACACGCTAGACGTTGTTTACGATCGGTACTTGTCACTAGCTATACCCCTCTGATGTTAGTTCCTAACTCATAAACCATGACTAGAGAGCAAGGCATCCCTCAGAATGCACACTTAATCCAAAAACATGTACCGGGCCTCCCATGTAAATGTCTAGGGTACGCATGCGTGTGTATTGACCAAGAGCGTTTACTTTAAGCATTCAAGTTTCTAGAAAAATGAAAATGAATAATCTAGGTATCCATTTTTAAAACTGTAACATGTTTTTCCTAACTGTGTGGAGATGTGTCTTTAAATGGTGTTCATGATGATGCCTTCATCCAGTCTGAGACGATGCCAGTGCGTCCACCAAACTTGGGTGAAAAAATATCTTTATTGCTCGTGTCCACGTGTTTATCACACAGCAGACAGTTGGGTGATTCCTTAAACTGCATAAAGCAGATTTTGGTTAAACAGCAAGAAAAACGTATTTCACGAATATCATGCCTCTAGGTTGTATCATAAAATAAGCCTGCATAAGGTTTTCAAAGTGTTACACTTAAAATAAAGTTGATTTTATCAAAAGTATGTCTTTAAACATAATTTTTTATATGAATCTAAACCCTGATATTCTTTAAAACAATTAGCTTTGCACAAAAGCACAACAGCGTCTTTACTTTCTCCGCAAACTGCGAACAGCCAGAGCCCCAACCCCCATCATGTGCACCTTCTACAGAGGCACCATCGAGAGCATCCTGACCAGCTGCATCACTGTGTGGTATGGCGCCTGCAACGCATCGTGCCACAAGACCCTCCAACGCATAGTGAGAGCAGCTGAGAAGATCATTGGTGTCTCTCTCCCCTCCCTCCAGGACATTTTTGGTACCCGTCTCACCCGCAAAGCCCTCTGCATTGCAGGTGATCCCACCCATTCATCACACAACTTCATCAGTCTGCTGCCATCAGGGAGGAGGCTTCGGAGTCTCCAGGCCAGGACCAGTAGACTGAAAGAGAGCTTCATCCACCAGGCAGTCAGGAAGCTAAACTCTCTTCCGACCCTGCCTTGACACACACACCTCTGATCACTGAACCATATCCTCCCCTTCCCACATCAAACTCTGTCCCGCACTTGTCACTTACGGAACACTGTACCTCTTCAGTATTGGTCCGAGCCTCTTCAACTACCTCTTAGTCAACAAACAAAGCCTGCTATCTTTGACACTTTACCAGACCGATAAGCTCTGCATCTTGCACTACATCACATCTACGCTGATGTTTATTTCAATTTGCACTGTAATTTCAATTTGTACTGTTGTTTATCTCATCTGCACTGTGTTTATCTCATCTGCACTGTTTATCTCATCTGCACTGTTGTTTATCTCATCTGCACTGTGTTTATCTCATCTGCACGGTGTTTATCTCATCTGCACTGTGTTTATCTCATCTGCACGGTGTTTATCTCATCTGCACTGTTGTTCATTTCACTGGTTTGAACATTTATCTCGTTATACTTCCCTGCTTGTAAAGTTGTATTGTGTATATATAGAACTGTATTTATCTGTATTTTTGATATATGTTTATTATATGTTATCTGTAAGCACCTGGGGTCTGAGAGTAACGCAATTTCAATCCTCCATTTGTATGTACTGTACTTGTGACAGAATTGACAATAAAGCTGACTTTGACTTTGACATCTGTTTTAGTTTAAACAGTTGGGTCAACCCCCATCCCCTTTGAGACACTTTTCGCAGCTACAGAACTACAAAGACTGAGCTGGGCTAAGGTAACTCTTTCTTTTCAGTGTCAAACCTTTTTATTATTTTGTGTTGGGCATCTGATTGTGTAGCGAGGAAACTCAAGTAGACGACATTCCATCCTGCAGTAATTGTTTCTGTTTTAACTGTTAAACAAGGTTTTAAATATTGTTTTAACTGTTTGCTTCATGGACAAACGTTAAAGGATTTTATTTAATTCTAAGCAATTTCTTATGTTTAGTTTTTTCATAGTATTGAATATACAATATTTTCTGACACAAAGCAACTGAGCAATAGAAGGCCGCCCTGCAAGTTTATAAAGTAGCTGGATCTTTTGTATATGTAAATAGCTTTTTATACATTTTTTCATACACAGATTGGACAGATTGTGCGCTGGATTGTTTACTACAGGTAAAATGTAGTTACATTTTATGAAACACTTTACATGTGAATATATTTACTTAAAATTTGGATGAATTTACAAATAAACTAAAAAAATGGCTATTGCATGCAAGGAAAATGCGCAACTTAGGTTTTAAACAAGGGGTTTGAAATTTGAAATTGCTCCCATGATAGAGATGTTCTGTTTTCAGCTCTAAGAGTGTACCAGATTTAAAGATTGGATAGGTTTCAGCATTAGTTTATTTATCTTAAGTCAAATGTTTTAGGTCTTTTTCATCTTTTCTTGACTGCTCTATGAGTAGTGTCAAGCATTTTAATTTGCCTTCACCTTGTCTTTCAGCTGTGTAGACTTGCATCAACACATGAAGATAAGTGGCATTGCACAATCCAAATCTCACATGTTAGCGATTGACAGACATATAGATACACTACCTAAATTGCATGTATTTTACGAAATCTAAATTTAGTTCATACAATTCATATAATTACTATGATACTATATTTGTCATAATAAAAAGTTGTACCTTAAAGGTACAATTTGTAAAATTTTTGCAGTAAAATAGCCAAAAACCACTAGGCCAGTGTTATATATTTTGTTCAGTTGAGTACTTACAATATCTCAAATGTTTCCAACTATTTGTAAATCGTGAGAAAATCGCCATTTTAACCAGTGACACAGGGCCTGTTGGTCGCCTATCAATGACGTCATATCCACGACACGTTACCAAAGACACTACATGTAAAGTCTGCCATCTTCAGCGGAATGCAGGAAAGGAGACTAGATACTGTCATATGATCGGCTGAGATGCCTCACGTGATTCGTGTAAGCGGTAGTGCTTTCTCCAGACCTTGCATCTCCCTAATAACACGATCTCTGGCGTTACCCTCGGTTTCCGCTTTTACTGTTGTTGTTTTGAATGTGCATCCTCTAGCGGCGGATTTCCGCAAACTGCACCTTTAAGAGCAAATGATTAAATCCTAATACCATAACTACCATATACAACGTGCATGCATCTATCTCATGCTAATATCAATTTTGCTCAATACTTTTTGACTTACAAATAAAAAAACATTTTTATCTCAAATTGTTTTTCTTTGGTAAACATTCGTATAATTTCAACATTTGCCTGTCAAACACCCTTTGAGGCGACCCGTCAAAATGAAAGTCTGGTTAACTTGAACAAGTTATCAAACACACGTTGTACCACACCAACCCCATTGATTTGACCGCTGAATATAGTAGTAAATTTAAGTAAATGTGCTGGTAAAATTATAAAAAAAATATATATTTTAAATATTACTTAATTAAAAGCAGTACATAAATTTATATAGACCTAAAAACAAGAAAAGAAAAAAGAAAATGCATTAAGATACTGGTTTATTACCATAGTAGTACATTATACCCTATTTTTGCATATTCTTGCAAAAGGTATCTACTGTAGGTTTTTTTAATACAGTTTATAAGTTAATATGGGGGCAAATATATTACTTTTGTATAGTAAAAGATGGAAAACACAGGATCCAGAAAAATTAAATTGGAAAAAATGGAATTTGGGAAAAATGAAACAGAATTTGAGAAAAAATGTAACGGATTTCATAGGGCCCTAAAATTGCAACCAACGCCTCACTCCACCTCTAACCCCTCCCTTTCAAAGCACTACGGTGCCTTAACTGATTTAGCTTTTATGCCGAATGAATGAGATAATACGTTCGGCAATTGGAAAAAAGGGAATTTGGGGAAAATAAAACGGAATTTGGGAAAAATTGGGTCTCAACTACAATCTCTTTTATTAAACGTTACCAAACCACTCGGTTCCTCGCTATCAAAATTTCATCTGTCACGCTGTTCTTCTTATTTTTGTGAATAAACTTTGTCAGACTAATAATGCCTTGCCGTTTTATCGGTGCCAGAGTCAGATGTTCCATGTCTTTTGTTCATTCACTTAACGGGGTATTAGGTGCGTTGTTCAAGTTATGTCTGTTTTCCCTCTTTTATGTTGCAGAGTTTATGGTGGTTTTTCTATGATATGGTAGTTATTTTATATTCACTGTTTTTAATTCATATCATTATAATATGCATACTCACTGAATTCACTGATAATTCACTGATATAACAGTCACTTTATGCACACTTGTTATAGGCCAAATGTAGGCCTCAAGTAGAGCACATGAGAGCGGAACATGTACTGCACGTACACAGAATATATTTTAATTTGTTTAAATCAGTAACACTAACACACACACACTAACACACTAACACACACACTAACACACACACACACACACACACACACACACACACACGATAACATTGAGCTAAGTGCACGAAATCCCGAGTCAGCGAGAATCATGCTTCGAGGATATGTGATAAGGCGCCATGAAAAGGCGTAGGAAGGATTGGGGAGAAGCGCATGATTCCGGAACGCACCGGCCAGAGTTAGGTTTTCATAAAGGAAGACTAAGATTTAATGGTTGCAGGTGCTAAGGGTACGAACTAATGAAAAGGTTACATCATGTAAAATATGATTGGCGAATGACTACATCATGTAAAATATGATTGATATGATTGGTGAATGATGTAAAAACGCCCTGAAAGTTTTGCATAAAACGAAGCAAAACACTGTAATTTTGGATGTGTTGGGTATTGTACTCAGTGCATGTGCATGCTTTGTTGGCTCAAGCAAATAAAGTTGACTTCTTGACATCTGGAACCCTTGTCTGCGAGACTTCTTTCTTTGTTGGGAGAACAATCTGCCACAACAAGTTCCACCCTTTTATGAAAGAGCATAATGTAACATCATTTGTAATTAAGCATGCATTGCGTGAAAGGATAGCTGGACACGTACTGGGCGTAAACAACGCATCACGCTTGCAAATAACCTAGTTTAACTGACAGTGCCGGACATAAACAACTTAAAATATCTCTCAGGAATGCACTGCGGTCTCTATAAAATGTACGTTTTTTGACAGGCTCTATAGGTACTGAATGCTTTATCATTTCCTTTTTGTTCATGTGTGTCACCCCATAGCATAATTCATTATAGAAACATCAAACATACCAAGATAAAATGGGCTGTGATGTCACATTCCTGGACAAAATGGCACCTCAATCTTTCAGTTTTTTGATTACATGACATGACCTTAAGAATAACTTATTTTTAAAATACTGTAAATGGTGGATTATAAGGCTATATATTTTGTGCTGATGTATGGTATTTCTGGAGTGTTAAAAATCGACATATACCAAATCAAATCGTAACCACAGAACCGTGATACAAACTGAACCGTGGATTTTCTGAACCATTCCACCCCTAATGTGTAAACCGGGGCTTAACTTCAGTGAATTTTACATACAGTGGGTGTTTGCAAGCTCCTAACCCCAAATAAAGCAGATTAGCGGTTTAGCATATATTACCATAACAATGAACACTTTAAACTATTTAACAAAGTGACTGTATATAATTCATGTAGTAACATTAGAACTTTTTGATAACTTGGCACACAAAGTGTAACATTAATAAACACTATATGATTCATATAGTTTTAGTTATCAGACACTCTGGTTCAACACTGTGTTCTCCTAAAAGACAAACACCCACTATCATGTGCACTTATAACGCTTCAATCTAATGACATTTGTATGAATCACAGCTGCTGTTCAATAACTCTTGATGATGATGATGATGAGCAGCAGCTGTTCACATTTAAAAGCTCTTGTGCTGCAGTACTTAAATACACAACCACATTATGACTCCAACATTTTTTTTACACCCGGTTCACATTTCTTATGGTTTAAAAGGTTTTAAAGCGCTTAATCTTAAAGCACTACATACAGAAGAAAAAATCAGATGAAATATATCAAGGCTGTTTAGATAAGCATTTAGTTGCACAGTCAGATCTTTCACTCTGTATTCTATATCTCCTATATTTCTTTCACAAAGAGAGGGAGGATTTTAAATATAACAATATTTTTTTGTGTTTGATATGTACACACAGGCACTAAAGTGTTCAGTTTGTGTCAATTTTGTATGTAGACTGATGGAGAAGATGAGTAGTTTAGTAGAGATGAATGAGATACAGATTGTGTGTATTTATCTAGTGGGTTATTCACATGATGAAAGGTGAAGATTAAGTCTATTTGAGGAGTGATACTATAAAATATCCAATCCGCATCACTATTTGTGTGAAGTATTACTGGCACAAGACAAACCAAACCCATGTTAATGAACACCGAATTACATATAACCATGCTGTTACCTTGCGTCACAGTTTGAACACATCAACCTTATGCAACTCAGAAACAAATGTATATGCAATGTATATGTAAAGTTAAATGCAGGAACCCCATAAACCCCAAGAAGCAATATCAAACTGGAGCTGGGACTTACACCCTCTGATGTTCTCGACAACCTGTAAACACATTAATAGTATAAGAGGCTGGTCCCAGAAAGAGAAATAAAGTAATATTGTATAATGGGGTGTGTGTCCAGTTCCAACAAGCTATATTGGAACATTAGACTGTGATGAATGCTAAAACTAGAATGCGGTCTAGTTTTAAACTGAGTCTGTCTGAATTCTGACTATGGCTTAGGGGGGCTATTCCAGAGTTTAGGAGTAAAAATTGAAAAGGACCGACCACCTTTAGAAGACTTTAAAATTCTTGGAACTCAACAGATAACAGACTAGAGTTTTGCGACGGATTGTCGTCAGACAAAAGTGTGCAAAAACACTGAGGGGCTAACCATTTAGTGCTTTATGGGGTGGTTTCCTGGAAAGAATAGTTTATGGAATAGTTAGGCCTCAAGTTTGAAGAATTAAGTTATTTTTAAAAACGTACTGTTAGCAGGATGACATGATGTGAGGGTCAGAGAGATTTATTGTTTTCTCTTCACCAAAGTGCAAAAATTCCAGCAAAACCACAGTGTAAACAAAATAACAAAAAGAAAAATAAACTGTACAAACAGGCTAGTTCAGCTAGATCCAAAGATCTGAATTACATCTGTATAATTCTCCAATATAAACTCCAGCACAGCACACCAAACCAAAGTGTTTGGGAGCCGTTTTGTAGTCTAGGCCCCGTCCCTGGATCACACCATGTTGGAGGGAAGTAGATTTTGGAACATATAACATTTAAACATTCTTAATAATGAAACCAAATGCAAACTAATAAAAAATAAATAACACACACAATTCAAAATACAACTAGCCATACAACATCTATGCATATTAACAACAAACAATTGACTTTTGCAGATATGGAGGTTATGACCCTGATGATCTAATATGGTTGCTAGAGCTGTATAAAAACCCCAGGATTTGTATTGAACAGGTTTGGTTCTGCAAAACAAGAAACTGGTGAGTGTATGTAACCTTCCATGTTGTTGTATTTCAAATAAATGAGTTTGTGGTTATTTCAATGTGTTAAGGGTAAATGCTATGCAATGTGGTTTGTACTGACATAATAGACAAATACAGCGAAAACATCACACAGGTACATGGCAACAAAGTAAAACAATAAACATTCATACTAAACATATTCAACAAACACTTAACACAACACAAGTCCATATATACCTTCCAAGCAGGCTATCAGATGGTACATGAAGGTAAGTATGTGTTTGTACTATGTAGGTGTATGTGTATGTATGGTCACAGTGTCTGTATCAATGTTGCACTGTGACACATACTTTACAAAAATCATTACAACATTTGAAACTGAGCGTCCACCACATACATAATTCCCAGTTTCTTTTCTATTATATTGGTGCTGTAATATAAAATGTGTACGCATCCTCAGATGTAAGCCTTTCTAAAGTTTTATTAGATGTATGGATCTCACATGTTTCATCAGATGCCAAATAATGCACAAATTAAATAACAACAACAAAAGACTGTCTAAAGTAGTAAATATAGGGTAAATTGTGTCAAAATGACTGACATTTATGATGATTGACTGCCTTGACCTTTGACCTTAGGTGTTGGGGGTTGAACTTGACCGGACCACCCATTTGTCTCCATTTTGTCCAGGAATGTTTGACATCATCATGACGGTGATGGTGTTTTGTCCAGACATGTTTGTATAATGTTGAGGATTTGTATGATTAAGCATGAATGAAACTACATCTTTTAAAGGAAATAAACATATGTTTCAACAGCGATAAAGCTTTTTTTTAAGGAAAGGATAAACCATTACCTTAAGTGTGTGTGAGATAAAAACTTACGTTTTACGGAGACGGGTGTCCTTAAGGCAGCATTCCTGGGAGATGCTATAATCTTAACACCAAAATTGCTGTTTACGACCGGTACGTTTCCGGCTTCCCTCTCAAGAGAATCTCAATTGCAAAAACATGATTGAACGTCCATACGTTTGATTTAATTACTTTAGGGCATGTACCTTTCTGACCTGTCGGCCATTAGTTATCCCTCGTCTCCGGCCGGGCCCCCTCATGGAATGCATGCTTAATTATAAACGTGTTATAGCTCAGCTACATTGATGATTTAAACCGTTTTAACTCGTAAACATGTCATCCTCTAGACCATTTGTCACACTATATGCTCGCACATGTGGTTTGTGTTAATGCCGCATGCAATGCAGAAGTGAAGCTCGCTTAAAAGGGCGGAACATTGCCCCATTGAACGAATGGAGAAATGACATGGAACATCTGACTCTGGCACCGGTAAAATGACAGGGACATATCAGTCTGACAAGTTCCTTAACGAAAATAACAAAAGCGTGATGAAATTTTGGTGGTGAGTAACCGTGTGGTCGGATACACGTTTAACAAAGAGACTCGAGTTGTGATGCTCTACAATGCTGAGGAAAAAAGATGACTTTTTATTAGGACGATAACGTTTGGAAAGATCTGCATTACTGTCGCGAAAAACCATTGTACAGGAATGGGATTCGGTAACACCCAACGGAGTGGTCGGTGACCATTCTAAAAAGAAGGCGGATGACTGCATTTACTTTTTCTTCTGCAAAGACAGCACAAAGCTTCGCGATCGTCAGACCGTCCCACCCATTTACTATACACACTATGAAAAAACAGTAGCCAGAACCTCCCACAACAATGTCTCAAGACAACGATTCAGGCAACATCAGAGCCAGCACCTCTTTCCACAACCTTACTGACTCTCCCGATGACAACGTGCGCCACCATATAACGCCAGACGACCCTGCAGGACCGTCCGGGACCGACCACAGTTTCCTGACCGAGCTGTGTGCTAACACCGCATCCAATAACAGGTCTGATATTACAGACGGGTACTTCACAGACATCGACTTCAAAATCATTAAAGGGGTGATCACAGTGCTCTTGCAACACCTCATCAATGTCAAGCTCAAGGTAGAGTGTCTGGGGTGTGAAATAGATCACCCGAGTCAGATGCAGCATTCCTGTCTGTTAGAACCATCTGCATACTATCAGCCATTTCTACATCTTTCTTGACCCCTTTTCTGTGTTAGGTTGTGGTTTATCAGGTCAAGTGAGGTTGCAGAGGTCACTGAACATAGGCTGGACCAGTCTTTTATCTTTTTAACATTTATACCACTGGAATGTGAAGAATTTAGAGACATTTCTGTATTCTGTATGGGTTTGTAATTTTTTATTCTATGCTTAAGTTATAAGCATATAAAGCAAGTATGTTATATAAGTATGTGTGACTGAAACACACAAGAAAAGATTTGTGGATAAAGATAAATAGGAAGGTGGTGTTTGTTTTTTTACATTTTCACTTCAAATTATTAGCTAAGCTATTTATTTATTTTGTTATTTTCACGTCACTATAAACAGGCTGTGAAGTTTTTTTTTCCAATTTAGTGTTTTTCCACTGAGTTAAAATGTTTTTATGGTTGTTTTAGATTTTTTGCTTAATTTTTTACAGATGGGACAGAGGTCATCTGTATGTGCATGTACAAGAAAACTTGTTTTTAGGAAAGTTGCCAAAAAATCTGTCATTCTGGGAATGGTTGATAATGACGCATTTAGTGGATCGTATGATAAAAATCCATTCATTTTCAATCATTACGACCTGGAGTTCCTAGCTGTAATGTCTGTCAGCTGCAGTGCCCTCGTGCTTCACTAGAGGGCACTATCCACTTCACCTGGACTTCACACAACACACTACACTTCCCATAATCCATTGCTGGACTCATCATTCATAATTGCTTTCACCTGTGTTTTGTTATTTGTTGCACATTTGTCTATTTATACCCTGGTTTGCCATTCAGTCATTGCGAAGTGACTGACTCCCCACCATACCGGAGGACTGCATCTTGGCCGTGGTGACCCTGGGGATTCCTCCTCTACGGAGACAGCCACCCCTGGTCTTTCCATGCCTGCTGGACCTTCCGTGACCCGGCCCAGGAGGAAGAGGCGGCAAGGGAAAGCGCCGGTCCAGCCGGCTCCTCGAGCTCCCAGGACTTGAGCCCCCAGGGCTCCCCCCAGGACTGTCCATGTCTCACCCTCCCCTGGTTCCCCAAGCCCTGGACTTTGTGTTCCCCCAAGCCCTGGACTTTGTGTTCCCCCTCCCCCCCTCCACTTGATGTTATTCTTGTTGTCCCACCCCAACCCCGTTATTGTTTTTTCTGTGTTACCATTCATTTCATTACCGTTCTGTTTTATGTTATTGGTGTCTGTCTGTGTTTCAGTCAGTCTGGTCTCCCCTGTAGTGTCCCCCTTGAGGCCGCCAGGGGAACCCCCCCTTAAGGGATGTCTGTCATGGTTCTGCCCTTCTTGTCTAGTAAATTCCTAGAACCTTGTGGGCAGGACCATGACAGCGCCGTGTCTTATGTTTATGTTATTCTTGGAAGCGCGTGGCCTGGGCGGGAATCGCCTACGTCACGCGCTCTCCGGTCTTGCGTCAGTATCTTGTCTTTGTGTTAACGTTCTTTGGGGAGACACACGGCGTTGGCCGATTGCCTTCGCCGCGTGTTTCCGTGTCACGCGTCTTAGCCCTGCCCCCTTTTTAATATGTGGGCTGTTATAACCAGGGGCGGCGCCAGATTTTTTTTTTAACGCAGGTGCTGCTGTGCTACATCATTTAGACTACAGGGGGGAGCTGCGCAGTTATATATATATATTATATAAATACTATTAATAAATGAGCAAAAATTGGCCACTCAATATTAAATATTCAATTATTTTAATTATCATAATTAAAGTTTTAATTTTATTAAATTGAACAAGCACAACATTCAGCATTCAATCAAATATTCTTAAAGATTAATTATTATTAATAGTGTGTGAGAAACAAGCAAGATGTGCATTTGTAAATTCGGTGACAGCGTGTTACGAGTTTCAAATGATGTTTGAATAACAAGGTTCGAGAGGAGCCGGAGAAGATAATCAGCCAGCTGCCCCGCATTTATAATCAACACATCACCCAATCAGCGCAAGCGAGCTATCTAATAAATAGTTGAATCGCTTCACTCACCTCATCCCTCTGTTGCATCGTCTCTTCGGAACATGTCTCAGATACAGGATTCCTCTAGCACTCCTTCACGTGCGGATATTAATGCGCAGTCCAGCCCCGGCTCAGACTCCCCAGCTGAATCCCCGGCTCCCACGAGAGGCAGGCGGCCTCTACGCTCAACGCCTCGCTCTACGGGTGAGCGCTCCACCTCTTCGCCGGGTAAGGCAAGGAAGCCGATCCCATCACCGGCGTCATCTTACGCCTCGGCCCGCCACGACTTTCCGTCGATCGGGAGATGGACCGTCGCGGGGCTCCACCAGGCCCTTTTGGATGCTAACATCGGCTACTCCAATACTCGCGAAAGGCGGAGTTGTACGGCCTCCTCGCTTTCCATCAGGAAGCACCTTCAACACCACAGCTGTCGACCCATCTGAAGTCGGCATCCAAAAGAGGGAGGGCTCGCAGTTCTCCGTATTCCCGGCCCGATTACTCCTCCGAGACCCAGCACCGATACCCGCTCCCATCTCTAACAGGCCGCAGACCTTCCGCGAGCTTGGGTCGCGCTCCAGCCGACCCGGAAGGGCACTCTACACCGGTGGCGGCAGTTCGTCACCCCGAGCACGCGGCGGCAGGAGGATCCCTCCCACCAAATCCCTTCCGCGTCCAGCTCCGCCGCCTGGGTCGTCCAGCGCGAAATCCTTTCGGCTGAACACTCAGGCTGGTTTTTTCAGTTCCCGATTCCCTCGCCCCGTTAGGGGACTGCGGACGGAGTAAGGCCGCTCCGGTCCGCAGTCCCAGTAAAGACTATCCCTTCCATCCTCACCATGCCCATAACCAAACCCAATTTCTCCCTGGCCTCAGCTACAGCTTTGCCGACTCCGGCAAACGGCCCGGCCATGGAACCACCACCGGTGTCCAACGCCGTCCGGCTCCAGATTTTGGCAGGTGCGGACGTCGACTTTTTTACTTTGCTCTCCCCTCTCTCTCCCACCTCCGCGGATCGCCAGATCACTTACGGCAATCTTTCTTTCACGTTTAAGCCCTCCGCACCCTCCCACTCACGCACGCTGTCATTTGCCGAATTTACCGTAGCTTGTTCACGCTTCACCGACGTTATTTGTTCCGCGTTCCCCCTCAGGAGACGCGAGCTGAACGATTATCTGGCCATCGTGGCCGAGCTCGCACTTTCCTACGGGGGAGCACACTTCTATACTTATCACAAGCTTTTTTCGGCAAAGTGCGCAATCCGGGTGGCTCAGTGCCCCTATTGGGGGGCGCTGGACACTGAGCTGCACAACCGTGTGTTTTTGGGTGTTCGGAACATCTCTTGCGCAGTTTGCCGATCAGTGGCGCATTCAACAAATTCATGTCCTCTAGTCACTCCCTCCCTTCCCCTGTGCCCGTCTCCGCCCCACCCTTCTACTTCTTACGTCCCGCGCCTGTCAAACCGACCAGCTACATCCTTTCGGCAAGATGCCTCGGCTCCCAGCCGGAGCAACGTGTGCATCAATTTTAACACGCTGAAATGCACAAGGCAGCGTTGTAAATATCTACATGTTTGTGATTATTGTGGCGGCGCTCACGCACGCGTTATCTGTCCTGTGTTGTCTGCTAATAAAAAATCTAAACAGTGTATCTCGTCTCCCGTGAATCCTATGTGTTTGTTTTCAGAACTTTCGCAGCACCCAGACGAGCGGTTTCGTGAATACCTCATTTCCGGGTTCTCCGAGGGTTTCGACCCCGGTGTCGTGAGCCCCCCCGCCCACAATTTAATATGCCCTAACCTCCAGTCAGCGCTTGCGGAACCGGCGATCGTTGATTCGCTCATGGTCAAGGAAGTTGAGTCCAATTTCATGATCGGTCCCTTCGCTGCTCCGCCATTTCCCGTATATCGCATCAGCCCAGTAGGCGAGGCTACGCGAAAATTTTCAGGGGAAAAGCGTTTAATTTGCGATCTCTCCTCGCCGCACGGATCCCCTTTCCCCAGCATTAACAGTCTCATCCCGCTCACAGAATTCTCTCTACATTACCACACCATTGACCAAGCCATCGCCATGATTATTAAAGCTGGCCGCGGAGCCTGGCTAGCAAAAATCTACATCACTTCGGCCTTTAAAATCGTGCCTTTTGGCATCTTTTCGGCGTTCGCTGGCGGGATGAATTTTACTTTTCAGTCCGCCTCACCTTCGGCTGCAGGAGCAGTCCCAAAATTTTCGACATGTTATCCGAAGCCATCTGCTGGATTTTGATCAATAACTATGCGATATCGCTTGTCATACACTTTCTGGATGATTTTTTGATCGTCTCGCCTCCCGACACCATCCCCGTGGCACACCTCTCGTCGGTCCAAGAGGTGTTCTCGAGGCTAGCCGTCCCCCTCGCCCAAGACAAGACAGCAGGACCTAGCACGGCCGTCGA
This sequence comes from Oreonectes daqikongensis, assembly GCA_026939265.1. NCBI lineage: Eukaryota > Metazoa > Chordata > Actinopteri > Cypriniformes > Nemacheilidae > Oreonectes > Oreonectes daqikongensis. The sequence continues at coordinate 1,061,027 of JAOTQM010000133.1, read as the reverse complement.
ATTCCTGGGCATCCATTTGGATACGCTCGAATTCCAGGCTTCTCTGCCAAAAGAAAATAACGATAGAATTATATTCGTCGTCGCCTCCTTGCTCAGTGATCCCAGTTGTTCGAAACGAGAGCTGCTTTCCATCCTAGGTCATTTGAACTTCGCCATGCGAATCATACCACAAGGTCGACCGTTCATTACCCACCTCCTCTCGCTCGCGTCTTCCGCCTCCGCCTTGGAAGAAGTCATATGCCTGTCCCGTGCTTGCCAAGACGAGCTACGCTTGTGGATCGCGTTTCTCGAGCAATGGAACGGTATATCCTTCTATAGCGTATTGAATTCCGATCCCGTCGATATCCAATTGTTCACCGACGCAGCTCCTTCCGTCGGTTTCGGCGGCTACTATCGGGGTCGTTGGTTCGTGTCCACATGGCCTCCCCAGCTGGCAGATTTGCCGCAGCTCGTCACGTCCTCCACGCTCTTCGAGATTTATCCGCTCGCGGTCGCAACCTTTTTATGGGGTAAGGAATGGTCTGCCTCCAGCATCACCGTCCACTGCGACAATGCAGCCACCGTGGCATGCATTAACAATGGCCGTTCTCACTCCCCCGCAATCATGCCGTTCCTTAGATGCCTCATTTGGATTTCAGCGTGCGATCAATTTATTATCTCAGCTAAGCATATTCCCGGCTCTCGTAACCAAATCGCTGATGCTCTTTCTCGATTTGCTTTCCATAAATTCAGGCGGCTGGCGCCGGACGCGGACCCTCATCCTACGCCTGTGCCTTCCTATTCAAAGCTGATCTTCCAATAAACCATCCTCTGGAAGGTCAAGCCGTTTCGCCTAGGACTCTGAATTCATACCTCACTGCATAGAAGAACTTCAAGGCGTTTCACCAGACCTACAACCTCCCCTTCCCCGATTTCTCCATCATATCCATCACCTCATTTGTAACCTTCCTTCGCACCAAAAAGAACCTCCAGGCTAGCTCAATTAAAGGGTACCTGAGCGGATTGCAGTTCTTCCACAAACTGATATTCAACTCCCCTTCTGCAGCCATAGCTAGCCCCCAGACGTCTTTGTTGTTAAACGTCTTTCTTCGGATTCCTAAGATGTTCCGAGATTACAATAACGTCACTTTTCAACCCCCTGATTCACCCCACCATCTCCGACCTGGTGGTAATAGATACGGACACCATGACATATTTTCTCAAACGAAGCAAAACAGACCAGACCGGGCGAGGCCACTTCATTTACGTTTTCAACCTCCTCTCCCCCATCCAACCATTCCAGACCCTGTCGGCGTATCTCCGCTTCCGGAAATCGATTTCAGCAGCCCCATCCGACCCCCTGTTCATCACGGACTCGCACCGCCCGGTCACCTGTTTTTGGTTCCAGAAGCATCTGACGGCCGTCCTGTCCCACTCGGGCATCCCTGCAGACAACTTTTCCAGCCACTCCTTTCGCATCGGAGCAGCGACGACGGCTGCGCAAAACGGTATTTCCCAGCCTCTGGGACGGTGGACTTCGGAAGCCTTTAGGCGTTACATTAGGTCCGACCGTTCCCTCATCAGAGATGCCCACCGCACCCTCATTGCCAAACTGGCCTCCCGCCAACCCCAACTTCCAGCAGGCCATCCTCTGCCTCGACCTTCCGGCAGTCATCGCCCTTTACACAGCTCCCTCTACACCATTGATGACTACCGGATTCCACCGCATTTCCTTCCCCAGCGACCACCGGCACCATGCCGCATCCAGCCACCATGCCGCATCCAGCCACCACGGTAGCTTTCCCCGCAGATGAGCCACCTCGGCCGCTTAGTCGGAACCTGCCGCCGTCGCACGCCACGCCCAATCATTCCCCAGCACCCGCTGTTTTCATCAAGGGTGCCGCCGCAGCAACTTCCACCAAGAAGCCAGTATGCCACCGCAGTGTCATCCAACAAGGAGCCAGCGTGCCGCCGCCTCCGCAGAGGCCCGTGCTTCCATCAATGGTGTCGCTGCAGTGACCGCCTCCGCAGAGGCCCGTGCTTCCATCAACGGTGTTGCCGCAGCGACATCCACCAACGGTGTTGCCGCAGTGACATCCACCAAGGAGCCAGCGCGTGGCCGCCTCCGCAGAGGCCCGTGCTTCCATCAACTGTGTTGCCGCAATGACATCCACCAAGGAGCCAGAGTGTCGCCGCAGTGACCGCCTCCGCAGAGGCCCGTGCTTCCATCAACGGTGTTGCCGCTGTGACATCCACCAAGGAGTCAGTGCGCCGCCGCAGAGGCCCGTGCTTCCATCAACGGTGTTGCCGCTGTGACATCCACCAAGGAGCCAGTGCGCTGCCGCAGAGACCCGTGCTTCCATCAACGGTGTTGCCGCAGTGACATCCACCAAGGAGCCAGTGCGCCGCCGCAGTGGCCGCCTCTGCAGAGGCCCGTGCTTCCATCAACGGTGTTGCCGCAGTGACATCCACCAAGGAGCCAGTGCGCCGCCGCAGTGACATCCACCAAGGAGCCAGTGCGCCGCCGCAGTGACATCCACCAAGGAGCCAGTGCGCCGCCGCAGTGACATCCACCAAGGAGCCAGTGCGCCGCCGCAGTGACATCCACCAAGGAGCCAGTGCGCCGCCGCAGTGACATCCACCAAGGAGCCAGTGCGCCGCCGCAGTGGCCCGTGCTTCCATCAACGGTGTTGCCGCAGTGACATCCACCAAGGAGCCAGTGCGCCGCCGCAGTGGCCCGTGCTTCCATCAACGGTGTTGCCGCAGTGACATCCACCAAGGATGACATCCACCGGACAGGGGAAGAGAGCTTCGGGTCGACCAGAGCCAGCGGGCTCGGAGCCTTCTCCCCGAACAACACGCCAAATACGCATATACCAATACTACCGCTAGGCTTTAATCCGACATCACAAGTGGTTATCTGCGCAGACGAACTATTGAAATGGTGTAAGTGTGACCGCGGCACGCCGGCGCCTCCATGTCATTATTATATTGTCTGCTATATTGCTTTTTATGTATTAAATCCAGGCAATTGGTTGATGAAAAATGTATTAAAATTAAGATACAATTTATACCAAACGAAATTCACTTTAAAGAAAATCTTTCTTCAAAACAAAACTTAAACTTGAAACTAAATGTGCTTATTTAATGGCTAAAACACGTAGGCTACTACAGACTCTCTTTTTGCAGCACATTCATTTAATTTCTGAATGTAAGTTGAAATGCATTTGTTTGTGCATAGTAAAACATATCTGTAACATTTATCAAGTTCATAATTGTGCGTGCATTTATTAATTATTATCTTAATGAATAATACGACAAGGAAGAAGCATTTAAACTGCGTTGTTTGTTTATTCAGAAATAATTGAATGGATCGTAAATGGATCTGAAATTCCGAATGAAGAAACGTAAAAAAATAAACCGTGAACAATGATGAACACAGAAAATGATGGCCTAAGACTATAGGCCTACTACTTTAATATAATTAAACAATGTTTTAGAACATATAATAATTTTTAAACAAAATAAATATTTGTAAAGCCTATTATAAAACGTAGGCCTATAGTGCAAAAACGCTGCTCCATTCTCTTAGCCTCCTGCCTATGTAGATGAAGTGTGAGAAATTGATTAGGCCAAGCAAGGCTGCCTGCTATATATGTAATCATTATATAATACCATATTAATCACAAAGCTATAGCCAACTTACATGGTTCTACATGTTGTCATGCAAGAACAAGATTGCGTCCACAGTTTCTGGTTTCAGAGTGGTCCTCCTCTGCTCTATCGTTCGGCCAGCTGCGCTGAACACCCGCTCGCTGCTGCTGCTGCTTGCTGGAATGCAGAGGACGGATCTTGCCAGCCTGGCTAGTTTTGGGTACACCAATCCGTTCACTTTCTACCATTTCAGTAGGTCCCGGTCGTCATCCATGGCATGCTTCTGTGAATTGTACATAACCACTTCATCCTCATCTGGTTCGTTATCATCGTCTTGGTTCTCCCACTCCGCAAATTCGGAGTCTCTCCTGGGCCTGGCTGCTGGTGGTGTGAAGCCAGTACTGCTCATTGCACTATGAGCCGCCACAGCATCTTCTTCCACAGGCAAGAGTAGGGTGCGAACGTGACCATGTACTTCAGCTATCTCTACAGGAGACATCATCCTCAATTTGTTGAATTTGGGCCAGAGGAAAAGAGCAACTTTGTGCAGCATGTTCACCTTGATTTTTTGCACAATGAACTCGGCATGCTTGCTGCGGTGAGTCGGTGGGAGAGGGCTGGCAATGTCTCTTCAGTCTCTCAAGCCAGAGGCAGACCAGGTTTATGGTTGCATATTTGTCGCCCTCCAACTCTCTCTGGGCATTATAGAATGGCTCCAAAAATGTGACCAGAAAGCTCAATAAGTCAGGTGCAATATTTTCGATGCGTGAATTTCGATTTCGATTCTGTCATGGCAAGCCTGCTTCATGTGTCTGTTCATCGTCGAAGTCCCTGTTTTTTTGCTGTCATAGGCGAGCAGCGTGCCGCATTTAATGCACAAGACAAAGCCAACACATATGTTTTCACTCCCCACGACTAGTTTAAAATGTTTCCATACCTCCGATTTTCCTCCAAACTTGCTCAAAGTTAATTCTCCTGTTTTAATTTTTTTCTTTGCTTCTTCAAGCTCCATGTTGCACTTAAGCTACTGAATAGTACAGCACGCAAAGCAGGTGTGATGCGTGCGAGACTGCGAGTGCGAGTGGACGAGACGCTGCGCATAACACGTGACGTGCTTTATCAAGGGCCCGACCCGACGACGGTGGCGGGAAATATCGGGCAGAGAATCTAAGCTCTACCCCGTCCTGATCCCGTGTTCTTGTGTCCTAGCTTTTTGGTTTCTGTTTTGCACACTCGTGGGTTGTTTTAGTTTCACAGTTTCATCAGTGTGTTTGAGTTCTAGTTATTTTTGTTCTGTTCTCCCCATCGTGGGTTTTTATTTTGTCATTTCAATAAAGTGTTTTTGTCCCACCATCGCTGCCTGCATCTGGGTCTTCCCTACAGCACTCATGACAGTATCAACTATACTATACAAAAAAAATCTAAATTTGTGCTCTTCAGTCCAAATGTATTAGAGCACAAACCCTATTGTATGTTAAAAATAAAAAAGTTTAAAAAAATCAACAAATCATTATATAAACATATACTGTATAAACACTAAATATTTAGTTCATTAGGACAATTGGATAATTTCTCAAAAGTGGTATGAATTAAATTTTAGAATTGATGCACATCTAGTTTAATATTTTGTCTTCTGATTTCTCCCACATCACTGGAGGTACGTGGGCTGATGACGATATGGGGTGCTTTTGTGATAATACCCGGGCATAGCTTAAAGGCTGCTGGGACAGTTCACCTGAAGGGCATTGGGCATAGCTCTGCTGGGGCGGCTCGGATGAAGGGTGCCGGGCGTAGTTCCGCTGAGAAGGGGCTTGATTGTAGGTTTGTCTGTTGTGTTGTTTGTGAGTCCATTGTGAGGTTGTAGGTCATCTAAGGTGGTCTTGTGATGGCCTTGGGTGAGAAGGCTCAGATGGATCAAACTGCATTCTTGTATTATTTATTCTTGTTGCACGTCAGAGGGCAGCATCTTTGATAGCTTTAGCAAAAATCCTGATGCCATCCTGATTTAAGTGGAGACCATCATGTAAGTACCAGGGTCTTATAGAGCAATGATGAACTAAATGAACGTTGGGGAGGCTGGAGCAAGTCCGACACACACAGAGAATTCAGGGTACAGGAATGCAGAAGTTTTATTGTTGTTTTTTGTGTGAACAAACACACAATACACTTGTGCATAAATTCATAGAGTGTTTAAACTGGCTTTGTGAGTCATTCATTAAGTAACAGGCGGTTCATGTTTCACAAATTTTTGTAACATGGAGTATATGTTGTTAGGTCTGTACAATGTAACCTTTTTTTGTACATACTACATCCAGTTTCGGAAATACTTTTTTTTTAATTCACTATACTTACTCCAGAGGCATCTTTAAGTATGGGTATTTTTTTGTACATCGTCCACAGTACAATCTCTTTCATGACTTCATGATGTCTCAATGAGAATGTTCGGGCCATGAGGTCTTTAACAGAAGATACATCTGGATGTGTCTTGCTACACTCACATTATAGCGTCTTCACGTTGACGCTGAATCCTTTGGCAGAACAACAGAGATGATGCTTAGATGGTGGCAAATAATGACAGAGCCAGGTAAAGGTCTACATAATGACTGTACAACAATGTGCTTTAAAGAACAGTCAGTGGCAGCGTAAAAGATATCTGTTAAATGCAATATCTGTCTTAAATCTTAAATTGTCCTGCACCAAGTGAAAATGTGAGAAAGAAATTATGCATGTCAGTTGGCTTACACTAGCTGGGTTTCGACACAAACTTGAAGACGCACTGGTGGCTTTAGACTGTTTTTTGTGGCCAAACTTCTCTTTCAACATTCTGCTTAAAATTTTCGCTTTAGAGACATGTGCTAGGAGTGCTAATAAAAAGAAACATTTGCTTAAAAGACATTTAACTATATGGCATACTCCAGCAAGTAACGTAACAATTTATTATTGACCTGTAAAGATATATGTTAGATTTTGGATTCCCCACACACAATGTATAGCCTTGGGAGCCAACAGGCCCTCTGATATAAGAGTGGGGGCCTTAGGGTGAGCAGACATTTTTAATGTGTTGTTGTAAGAAGATGGCCCCAGAGATGCCTTGTTGTCACATATGTTTAACACCTTTTTTGGTCGTATATAGGACCCTGGGCATATAATATCTTCCAGATGTTGTTTTGTGCCATATAAAAAGGCAAGTTACTCAAATTAAAGAGCTGAGAACCTGATATTTCTGTTCCTTGGTTTCTCTGCTCCCAGATCTGCAGAAGGCATCTTTTCACAACATTCAACTTATGATTATAAGAATAGTGTGATCCAAACATAGAAAGAAGTTTCAATGACAAGTACATGTTATAACTAATGCAAACGAACAAAAAGAAAACAGAAATAAAATTGATTTAACATGTTTATATATATAAAGCAATCTCATTCAAGTCTGTGGTATATCAAATGTATTATAAAGCCCCTTTCACTATGATTTTCACAAAACCATTAATGTGGTCTTTTCAAAGCCACAGCTACTTGACACAAAAGTCGCCAGGTTTCCATTAAAGTTTTGCGCAAAACTTAAGTGATATTTTCTAAATGTCAACAAAAGAAACATAGCGGAATGACAGCGTTTCCATTAAACAATGTTATGCGACTGAAGTGTAACTTTCGTTTCGCAATATGTCCTTCTGACTACACTTCGTTTTAAGTTTTATGACAGGTTGCAAACCAACTTTACAGGTGCATAGTGCCACCTACTGTGATAAAAGATTGAAGAGAAATGTCTAGATTTTCCTATATATTTTTTATATTAACTCACGGTTTCAAATAAATTTCCATACTGCACACATTCATTTTCCCACATTTGGGTCATCCTATAAAGATACTATTTAATGTGAATTCCTTACATACAATCTTTCCAAAATGTTCTTCCCAAACATACTGTGAATGGTCATGTGGCTTTATCGCGCACCACGTGACTTGTAAATGCAACTAATCTTTTCCGCTGCAGTTTTGGGAAACATGCCTTTAGGTATTGCCTGAAAAAACACCTCATGCCAGCATGAAACGTTTTTTGCAATATATGGATTGTACATAATTTACATATTTTCAATGCCATACTTCAATTTGTGCAATTTTAAGGGAAATGGAAACATAGCTAGTGATGCAAACTGGATATTTATTTTATAGTCTCTTTCTTCAAAAGTAAAAAAAAAAGAAGAGATTTTGAAACTAAATTTTTAACCTTCTTATGACCTCTTTTAAAACTTCTTACACCAGCTTTGACTTCTATATGTTTAAGCCTTGTGACAATGAATCACATTCATGTATTTAAGTGTTGAAGCATCAGAGGTTTTAAATGTGTACAGCTGCTGCTCATCATCATCATCATCATCATCATCATCATCATCAGATCTTATGTGTTCTCAATGGTGAATGAAGAACTGATGACATCACACATCAATTCACTCATTTAAGAGTCATTGGACAGCAGCTGTGATTCATACAAACACCATTAGATTGAAGTTTTATAAGTGTACCTGATACTGAAGGACTGTTTTCTACAAAAGCACATCTTAAACAAGAGACGCTAACAAATAAAACCATATGATACATTAAAAAAAAATCAAACATTATTATAAAAAAAAAAACCTGAGGTTTAAAAGAGTGTTATGTACACAACATTTATGTATGTATATGTTTGGACATGAAGGAATAACTTATTCAGAAGTTACTTTGAAGGGAGCTTTAATGGTTGACCATTCTCTGAGACATGTAAGGCCTGTTGCATGAAACCAGTTTCAGTAGCTATCAAGATGAGTTCAGATTTGAACAAATGTTTTTCAGACTCATGAAGGTGGACAGTTTAAAGTTGTGTTCATTGCTGTGGTAGTCTATTACACTGCTAACATGCTTCTATTCAGATTTAGCTTGCAAATCCAAACTGTGGCTTCACTTCAGTATGTGTTCTGTACCCTGCCCTTTGTGCAAATGAACAGAACTTCAACCTAAAATATCAAAAAGTACACTAAACTAATTTTTGCCAAAATTGGTTTGTAAAAGATCGTTTTTTTTAAGATCTTTGTCCTGTGTCAGCCACCATAATGCTTCAAAAGGAAGGCCTGAGTGGCAGGGTGAGCAGTTGGTTGCAATTTATAACCTCACTGCTACGAACAAATTGCAGATAAACAACTGATTCGGTTTGCTAAATATTAGATCTCTCAATAATAAAGCATTTTTTGTTAATGACATGATCACTAACCCAAATGTGCCTAAAACCAGATGATTATATTACTTTAAATGAGTCTACTCTCCAAAATTATTATTATCAATATAAGCCTCATCTAAATGTTTAATTTTAAATACAATTACTTTGAAGTCACAGTACTTCATGTAAAAACACCTAATGTTAAACCAGCACTAATAAACTTTTGCTCACGGGTTCCCCATGTGGTTGATGAGTGCAATTGTGTTTTACCAATGTTGCAAGTAATCGCTGTATAAGTTTCCCCGTGGGCAGCGCAATACACGTAAATTTGTTAATGGAAACTGATAAGACCTGTGCATACAGAAACGTTGTTTAGAAACCATATGGCACACTTCCGCAGACAGGGGGTGGGCGTACATTGAACTCACAGAGTCTGCTTTTTGCCGCTAGGAGCGCCAGTAAAATTCTTCCAGTTAAGAGTTGTAAATACTAAAATACTTTTAGATACATTATTTAAGGTCGAAAAAATTACATTGTGCTGCTTTAAGGATAAAACCTTTTAAAATGAATTCTGGCCATTAAATTGTATTTTGTATATACAGATCTGGCCATTAAAAATGTGTGAGAAAGAGAACACAATATTGCACTGTGCTGCGGTACATGATTTAGCCAAGCAGCATTGGTGCAACAAAGACCGTTGGCTGGCAGCTGTGTCACAATCACTGTTTCTGCAGCTGCTTGCGTCAGAGGGTCGAGTGATTATATTTCTTTAAACACGTACAGTAGAATACTTTTGACCGTGGTCCATGTCACTTTGCCAAGTTACAGAAAACTGTAATAACAAAATTTACTACAGTCTATCACAGCACACGGCTTGTGCTTGATTTTTACAATAAATGGAAAAATGCAGTTTAATTTCAGACACGATACACACACATCACATAAAACCTCATTTGGGAATAGTGTACATTTAAAAAATAAAAAGTAATTGCTGAAGAGGGTATTAACTAAGATTCCTGATGAATCTCCGGATACGAATCCAATTGAGATGGTGTGGAACGCTCTGAAGGCATGCAATATTCAATTTTAAAATAACATTAAACATCTTCATTTAACATATATCACCAAGTAAAACAAAACATTTCAGTAAACATTTTGAACACGCAGCAACACATTTAAAGCCAATGCGAACATTACCTGCTTTAATATAATAAAAATATAGTAAAATGGTTTATATTTTAAATAGTAAACTAATTTACAAAGTATATGATAATGTTTGAATAATCCGCAGTTTATAACATTTTGAGTGCCGACTTCAATGTGGGATCTAGCGACAGGCACTTAGCCTCATTGTTAGAGCGCTTGTTATTCCGGATCGACGCTGGTTCGAAGCTCAGTCGAAGTGGGTCGTGTAAGATCATTTTCTTGGAATGGTCACTTTTGGAAAACCACTAGCCACAGTATTAAGTCCTGTTTATAGGTAGAAGTTTATCATTTGTAAACTTTACTATTCACTATATTCATTAAAATTGAATGATTTATAGCATTTATTGGTAATATTATGTATAATTATTGACCAGAGGAAATGTTGTCATACCCTAGGTTTTGGTGAAACGCCGCCACTGCAGTAACGTTACTTACTGACGTGCGGATAGCATCTGCGGGACAATTCTCACAGTGAATTACACGTTTGACCATGCAATACAATAAACAGTGCTTACACAAACACATTCAATATTACATTTTATTGACTTCTTAAAATACTAAGAGTTATTATTTTGTTGCATTTGGACAATATATAACAATGGCCTCAAATAATAGGGAAAGAGAGTCTTTTTGAACGGAGAAGTTCGTCAAAAGTCACAGGATGTGAGGTCATGAAATTTCCTACCAACCATTTCTGTTATTGTTTGCCGCAGGTTGTTAGGTAAGGCATTTTTACCCTTTGAGCCATCAAGTTTACAGAACCTACCCAGTCTTGGTAAATATTGTGTGGAATTAGAGTCTTAAACAAAAGCGCAGCAAAGTGTTCTGGCCTTGCTCTTTTCTGTCTGGACCCGTTGAATCTAGGTACAGTTTTTTTCTTCTTTCTCCAGAGACACTCGATTTAAACATACATCAGGTACAATCATTACTGGGAGGAGAGACTGGACAACATGGTGTTGTGGTTCGGAAGAAGTGTTTGGTGTTTCTGGCAGTCTCAGACAAAATGGCAACATCGCAGAAGAGTCACAGTGTGACAAGTTCTACTGGTCATAGTGGTGGTTCAAAATACCTGTTGACTGATACATTTTCATCAAATGGATTCACCGGCCGAGGAGTGTATGAGGATGAACATTCTTTGCATCCATTTGTTTCTCTAACAAACTAAGCCTTGTTTCTACTTTAATCAGCCTTCTTGTGAAAGCCATAAATAGCTCACTGAAAATCTTGACTGTTGCTGGGCTTTGACGGTCAATCATCACAGCCTGTATAGAATCCAGAATGAAAATTAATAATAACACATTTTTTTTCAAGGCGCCTTACTAGACACTCAGGGACACCGTACAATGAAATAGAACATCAGTCTGTAAAAAGCATTTAACAACATATAATCTAAAACAGACAAAGCCAACAAAGTAAATCAAAAGCAAGCATACAATAAAGCAATACGAAAAGAAGAATTTTAAAATGAATACTGTATTTAACCAGGAGCCAATGCGGGTGTTCCAGTATAGGAGTAATATGTTCAGTTACTGAAGTTCTGGAAATAATTTGTGCTGCTGAATTCTGAACTAATTGAAGTTTGTGAAGAAGCTTTGAGGGCAAACCAAAGAGAAGAGAATTGCAAAAATCGAATTGAGATGTAACTAAAGCATGTGCAAGAGTCGCTGTATTCTCAACTGAAAGAGAGTGATGAAGGCAATTGATATTCCATAAATGAAATTATGCAGTGCGAACTATATGAATTGAAGCACATGTAAACCGTAAAGTAGAAACAAAGATGACACCCAATGTTTTAACCTGAGAAAACCGATACCGACAAATCATCATCGTAAATCGAAATCGTACAAAAACATCTTGAGTTTGCTAAAGTGTTTTTTTGAGCCAATAAGCAGAATTTCTGTATTACTGCTGTTAAGTTTGAGGAGATCTGACGTAAACCACTCCTTTAACTCAGCCACACATTCTGAGAGAGATGATGGAGGAAAAGTAGAGCCAGGTTTAGAAAACAGGTAAAACTGGGTGTCATCAGCATAACAGTGAAACTGAATATTAAACTTCCTAAAAAATATTATAGAGTGGCAGAAGGTAAATGATAAATAAGAGGAGCCAAACCCGAGCCCTGTCGGACCCCAGTAACAACCTCAGACGACTAAGATGTAAACTCTTACATGTGTACAAATTGAGTATGACTGGTTAAATAAGACCTCAACCATGACAGTACAGTTCCAGTAATTCCAATCAACTCCATCCTGCTTAACAGAATATCATGTGAGATTGTATCGAATGCTGCACTCAGGTCAAGTAAAACCAGTAACGATAAAGATCCTGAGTCAGTAGCTAACAATACATCATTAGAAATTTTGACTAAAGCAGTCTCAACACTGTGGTGTGTACGGAACCCAGATTTAAATTCTTCATATAAGCTGTTATCAGAAAGATGGTGGCGGACCTTTACTGCAACAAACCTCTCCAAGACTTTAGAAATGAAGGGTAGGTTTGAGATGGGATGAAAATTATCAAAATTACTTGGATTAGCCCCTGGCTTCTTGAGAAGAGGAGTGATCATAGCAGTTTTAAGTGAGGATGGAACTATACCTGAAGTTAGAGAGAAATGTATAATATCTGTTATAAAAAAGGAAAGAGAAGATAGACAGGTCTTTACCAAACATATAGGAATAGGATCTAGATAATAGATAGTTGTATTCGATTTTTTTTTAAAATAGATCTTACTATTTCATGCATGCTTGGGAGTGTAAAAATAGAGCGGGTGGAAATTCTAGGTTATTTTACAGCAGACACTAGAAGCGCAACAACCTTTGTTTAGCCCTAATATTTTGCTGGTGAATAGTATCAGCTTTACTATTAAAAAACAACATAAAAGCTTTACAGGATTCAGATGTATACATGTGAGAAGGGAGTGAGTCAGGCAGCTTTATAATGTTAACCACAGAAAAAGGGTTCTTGTATTCCTTTTACTAGAACTAATTAGTTTCGCGTAATTCTCTTCTTTAGCTAAACAAAGAGCTGTCTTATAGTCCCGCAAATGTTCGACATATTGATCTTTATGGACTCTAAGTCCAGTTCTAACACACAAGCATTCAAGGCAACGATCCTTCAATTTTAAAATTTGTAACTGCAGGGTAAATCAAGGAGCAGAGTTTACAAATGAAACCGTTTTGGTTTTAAGTGGTGCATGCACATCCAAAATCCTTTGAAGTCCAAGATTATAATTTCAGACCAGTTCATCTGTAGTTAGTACATGACTGGTATTATGTAAAATTGCAAGCTCTTCAGCAAAAGCACAAACATCAATATTCTTTGTATTCCGTAATGTAATACAGCGAGGTAATTTACTCTTGACAATAGGTAGATGAGCATTAAATGATACTGACATATGAGCTGATATGGACCCAATAGAGATATTACAATTATAAGGGGTAATACCTAAACAACATACAAGATCCAATATGTGACCCTTTGAATGTGTAGAAGCATTAATAAATTGTTTTAAGCAAAAACTGCTATTTATAAGTTAACTGTAAAGAAGCTAAGCGCGCATTTTGTTCCCAATATAACACAATACATTACTTAAAGTCACTTCCGGATTGGTTTCACAAGAGAGACTGGAAGGTTGCCGCTTGGTCTAAACCAACAAGCCACACACACGGATCTGACTCAAAACACAAAAGATTTTGTGAGAGCTGCCACCCGCAGCTTCCGTAGCATAAAAGATGGTGGCCGCGATGATGTTGTTTCCCAGACAGGGATTAGTTTAAACCTGGACTAGGCCTTTGTTTAATTGAGAAATGTAAGTAGTTTTAACAAACATACCTTAGTAAAAACATGACTTGTGTGCATTTTGAGACAACACAAAGGCACTGATGTATTTTGAGATATGTCAGTGCAAGTTGTTTTCAGTTTGGACAGCTCTTACATTTCTTTTAGTGTAGGACTAGTTTAATCCCTGTCCGGGAAACCACCCCTATGTCCATGATCAACAACTGAAAACTTACTTCAATGTAATATGTCAAATTTCACCATGTGATGTTTTCCTAGATCGCATCACATCCCAGCAAGCAATTTCGCATCTAGGTCTGTCAGTGAAAATCTAATAGATGTCTAACTATAGACCTAGAATATACTAGTCGTGAATATGGGTCTTGGCTAAAACAAGGCTGAAATTTGGGCTGTCTATGAAAATCTAATAGACTTCTAACCATAACCCATAAATAGACTAGGCATCAAACAGTCATAATTAAAAGCTTTTATAAATGAAAAGATGAATTTAACAACTTGGACAATTTAAGGTAATACAAAATTATAAAGTATATAAATATAATAAACAGAGATAAATAGAACACCTTTATGAAATACATTTTAAATGCAATAAACAAAGATTACAATCAAGATTTTTTAACTAGTTATGTAAAATATATATATTTTTTCATTTGCTTTTTATATTGAGATATTGTCACTTTACAGGCAATTGTTTGTTTTACTTTTATATCATTTGTATAGGAGTTTGATCATTACTCACCAAAATTCAAATGAATACAAATTTAAACATGTTAAGAATATTATTAAATTAAAGATGAAACATTGTTGCATCACATGATTTATGGCTACGGCCAATTCACTTAGATAAAAAACACAAAAATCACTTAATTTTGAACAAGTTCTTTTAATGTGACATATGTGTCTATACTAATATACGTGTTGTTTTACGCACACACACACACACACACACACACACACACCTCTTATGACTGAGAATAGGGCAGTCTTCTCAAATGCCGCCTCCTGCAGTGGACAACCCCCCTTCATATTAAATTTTGACAGAAGGGATTTTTTTTAACCCTAAAGTAACACAGATTAAAGTGATTAACATCTGTGGACATTTTATTTCATTTCTGTTTTTCGTTGCGACCATATGAAATCCTTAAGTATTAAAACCTCAATGTTTAAGTAGGTTGCACATTTTGTAGGCTTTAACTGTCAGGCATCCTTCTGGCACTGTCTTCGAGGTTTCTTCCTCCAATTATACACAGCTTTGACACCTGAACAACACATGACAATGTCAGTACTAGGCAGGGAATATTATATGATTCAGTGTACTAAATGCTTCTTTTTATATTTTAATAATTTTTATTAACTTTTTTATAAAATTAATTTGGAAGTATCAACCTTAATCTTATTGTAATTTTAGAATGAAAAATAATAATATTCTATTAGCACATATTCTGTATGCAACAAGCTATTATTCGGTCATTATTTAATGTTATAGTTAAAATAAATAATGGACTTATGAGGAAATGTTGCGTTAACGGGTTGTTGTTTTTTTACCATTGCTGCCCGGGTCTCCTCATTTTCCAACTGCCTTTCCAAGTGTTGGAATTCCTCCTCGGCCTCTAAGGTAGACAGGTGGAACAGAGTGTCTGGTTCCACCCTTTGTCCAACTCTTTGAAGATCTTAAATTTCAAGCAGCAGCAGCATCAGCACTTTTCTTTGGGATCTTAAGGCACTGCGTTACTTTAAAATACCATATATGATTACTTCAATATATCTATAACACTTTCCAAAGAGGACAGAAACTGTATGATTTTTGCAGAGCGGTGCAGAGAATTATGCAGACAGGAGCACCATTGAAAAAAAGGAAAGCTAGCTTGCTTATTGACTTTTGTGAGAGACAGAAATAATCTGTTTATGTTTCTGTGTGTTCCTTTATCATTCCATGCGTGTTCTAACCCAGTGGCAAAATGTTTTTGTTCCATTCTTCCTGTTTAACATCAGCCATCACTAATATGGCCTAGTGTGACAGTACACACAGCCACTTTAAATGTTTCTTTTTTTTGTTCCTCCTGTTTAAAGTCAGCCATCATTAATATGGCCTAGTGACAGTACACAAAGCCACTTTAAACGTTAAAGCAAACGGGGGTAAGGTGCCTTGCTCAAGGGCACATCATTTGTTACTTGCTGGTACTGAGAATCAAACCGACAACCTTCTGTTTATCAGTGCGACTCTCTAACCATTAGGCCACAACTGCCCCAGCTGAAAGATGCCCCAACTGCACTTGGAGCACTTCCACAAGCACTCCAACAGCTCTTTTGATGCCTGTGTTCTTTAAAGCAGCATTAATCACCAACTGCAAGGTGTGGCCGGTACTGCATATATTTGCCCACCCATGTTTCTCCAGAAAACATCAGCATCTGTATGATTAGATTCATGATATGGTGTACGTGTACATGCTCTAGATTTTGTTTGACTCATTCTAGGTGACCCGTTCACATCAGGCGATACACCTGCTTTAAGAGACTCAGTCACACATCATGTCGGTTGGGTACTAAAGGTCTGTTTTCAGCTTTGATATCTCGTGGTGCTGTAAAGTTTTTTACTAAATCCAACATATGTGATCCTGGTACGGTCCTGCCTTCATAAACAAACTCCCCAGAATCAGTCCATGAAGAGACATCTTTAGATTTAGTCATTTTATCTCAAATGTAACGAATGTTTTCCTCTGTGGTGCAGTCTTTATCACATCATCTACTACTGTATCACCTAATACAGGGATTTTGACATCTGGACCAGAAATAGATATTTCTTTATCAGACAAGAGGCATGTTTAATGTTAATATATTTGTCTTCCGATCAGTTTGCTTCACAAATGTTAAATATTGCTGTAAAATCTTTTCATGAGAGTCTAGATCCGATCTGTGCAAGATGTCCTTTATAGCTGTATCCACATCATTCTCCACAACTTGTTGTATAGACTCACGAGGGATGCTGGCTTTTAGTTTATTGAGCTAATACTGAGGAACTAAAAACATGGCAGTAGGAAACCACCCTGCTGGTTTATCACACTTCTCTTTCTTCTAACACCAATCTTCTCGTTTTAAGCACGCTTTTCCGATGTTTTAGTTTCGGATATTGCTGCGATGTGAGTGGTATATTGCCGTGAAGAACATTAAGGGCTTGTTAATAAGTTCATCAGTGGCAGATTGTAAAATAACCCGTCTCTGTTTGCCAAATGTGCTGATTTAAAAGCATAAAAAGCATAATGTGATTGAGACATTTTTTGTTTGTTGCTCATGCACGCAGTTTGATTGCCAACCACGGCAGAGTGCAAATTTAAATGCATGACGGCCATGTCTGTTTAAATTCCTTAACCAGTATCACACTCTCAGATGCAATGGATCTGGAATCTGGATCTGGATGGTGGAAAATGTATGAAAGGGAGCGCTTTTGTGTTCCAGGAGAACAGAGATTATCATAGATAATAACGTTTTCCGCGAGTCCTGCGCCCTCAGCAGGTTGCGATTGGTTGAATGGTAAGCTTGAATCTGATTGGCTAAAGAGTACGACAACCCATGTGGGAGGGGTTTACATTACATGAAAAATTTGAACATTTTAAACTTTCAAAATTTTAGTGCACAGTTGTATGTGTGTGAAACATAGTTTATAAAAATATAATTTTATTTTACGCTCGTGAATTGCTTTTTGTAAATGTATATAAATTCTTTGTGCACTTAATGAGGTTTTATGCATGTGAAACTGTTTACGCATGTGTGCATCTTGTTTTATGTGTGAATTATTAATGAGACTAAAATCGTTCTATACTATAGACACTTAACTCCAATCTATCCTCAACACGCATGTTGGAATTACTCCATATGATCTTTTCAAGCTGATCGGAAAGGACATCCACACTGTAATTATTGCTAGGTGACAAAAGCGTACAGACCAGGCCCAGCTATAGATTCTATCGCCCACAGATTTTGTGTATCAACATCATTAGGGTTTAAACACACAATTGCCCTGTTACATGTGCTAACCTGTCGGAGTTCCGGTTTGTTCTGTGGCTTTTTTGGATTTATTTGGCATACTGAGTGCTTAGTCTGCAATCTATGACGTGACAATAAAATATTATTTAGTTTGGCTCACTTAATTCTGAAAAGTCACGCGTCTTGCTCTCACATGTCAACTCCCGGAAGTCCATTATTATTGAGTTTAATTATTTTATGTATTTTTGATTATATTTAAATGTGTTTAACTAAACAATGCTAAAAATAAGATAAACATTTTTCACCCAGAAGGCCGTAGCTGTGAATTCGCAGCTGCTTGGCAAGCCCGCCAAAATATATGTCCATTAATACAATTGAGCGGTTTCTGAGACCCCTGATTCAAAGCCTTCAACTTCAGGGCTTAAACCCAAAAGACGATGATATGATGATCAGTATTTGAGTTTAGGATTTACGTGGATAGGATCATCTGATGAACCACGACCTTTATGTGTGGTTTGTCGAGATATTTTGGCTAAAGACAGCATGAGACCCGCAAAACTTCGGCAACACCTTGAAATGAAGCATGGAAGTAAGATTTTTTTCAAGAGAAAACTTCAAACCTTTCAAGGTCAGAAAAAAATTGTGGAAGATTTTATCAAATTAAATAGAAAGGCCACTGATGCTTCATATCGCGTTGCATTGTGTATTGCAAAGGCAGGCAAAGCTCATACCACTGGAGAGACATTAATTCTGCCGGCAGCAAAAGACATTTGTTCCGTGATGCTGTAGGAGAGGCTGCGACTTCTAAGATCGATTCTGTTCAGGGCCGTACGCAGGATTTTAGAAATACTGAGGTCCAAAAACCCAGACAATAAAAATGACTTTTGTAATCTACACTATTTTAGGATGTTTGGAGTGCAAATTAGATAACAATAGTTAAGGTCTTTCCATGTTTATCAGTAATGAGTAAACGCATAGTGAACTTATATTTTTATACAAATATTACCAAATTGAAATACAAATTATCTTTAATAAAAGAGCATTTGGGTTTGGAATGACATAATGTAGACAAATGAGTGGTAACAGAATTTCCATTTTTGAGTAAACTCTCCCTTTAACTTATTGTGTAGCTACAGACATAGACATCAAATTACAAAAGTTGCAGACACTTACAAATATGTCAAATTAAAATAATATAGAAACAAAATTAAAGAAAGAGAATTAATTTATAAGTGATGCATTTGAAATATTTGCAAATAATGTTATTATATTATACAACCTATGAGCTATTATAAACACCCAAGTAAAAGCCATGTGGTTTAACATGCACCAGAAGGTCTGGTAATGTTTTTGTCTCCTGACACTGACATTAAACACGTAAATGATATGTTTTTGGCATTTTTGCCGGACATTACAATCGGTCCTTTACTCAGGTTTGTTGTGTAAAGTGAAATGTTGACGTGCGTCAAGCGTGCTCAAATTGGAAGCACAAACTCCCAAGCGCTCTGGAAAGAAAGCGACGCAGACAGCGTTTTACACACACTTTTTTTTTTTTTGATGCAACATGTGAATTGCCTCTAACATGTCTATGATAAAACATTTTGCTACTTACATCGCGCTCTTCAAACTGACCTTGAGTGCTCTGCTTTTGTTCCGTCAATAGCAACTCCCGCCTTCTTTCTTTTAATTGGACAGTAATGTTTGCCTTCATTAATTGGATTGGCCAACTCAATTATATTGACATTGAAGAGAGCTGTTGGAAAGCTGAGGTAAACCAGATCTGTGATCAGTTGTCTAGGTGTTTTCTACAATATTGGCAGCACTAAATAGAGTTTGTCCTATTAGGCAATTGTTTTACGACTTTTATTACACACCATGGAAAACTACTGGGGACCTCAATGGTGGGTACGGCCATAATTCTGTTGCACTCTCTGACAACACAATAAGTCGCCGCATCTCAGACATGGCCCAGGATGTGAAGGAGCAAGTGTTAGACAGCCCATTTCTAGATCGACGAATCCACCGATGTGGCCAGTGGCGCTCAGCTGTTAACAACACTTTTAATTTCTCTTACCACAATCATGTAATATGTGCATAAATGTGACTGAAGATTCTTGACTCATGCAGATCCAGGTCATTTTACTTCAGTGCAGGTGATAGGTGCACATTAAGTCACACACCATTCAATAGATTTAATCGGTTAGCTTCATTTTCCTTATTGATTCAATTCTTTTTTGTTTAATAAACTTTCTAATCTGAAATATTAAAATAATATTTTACCTGCGACTATTATAATTTCTGAGGCCTTAGGGGCCTATGCATCAATGAGAATCAATGCAGATGTATTTTTACAGCCGCCTTTGCTCATATTTACCAAGGGTGCCAATATTAGTGGAGGGCACTGTAAGCCTGTTCCCAAGCAGGTTTAAGCTAACGGACCTGTTGCTATGACAACAAGTTCAGGATGAGCGTCGAAGAACTAAACAATCTAAGATCATGCGAAATCGTCAACAATCAAATCCAGACGTACGAAGAACGGGCCCCTGATCTTTGTTTCTAACATTATTTTGTTAACATGAAGACAGAACTTCTTATTTTATTACATGGTTACATGTTTTTTTTTGTCTCTTCTTTTTACAAATGATAATTTTTTAAGATCCTTGGAGAATAATTGGTTGCCTGAGTAAGAGGCCGGTTACAAGAGATCGTTTTCAAATGAAAACGCAAAACTTTTGAAAACGGGGTACAAGGTGCACGTTTTTGAAAACGATGCCATTCTCATTTCCGTATAAACCCTGAAAACGCAAGAGTTTGAAAACAATGACGTAATGCACATGTGTATTACGCGTGGGGCTGTAAGCATGCGCAGTATGTATTTAGTGGCATGCGCGTGTACACCCAAACACAACAAAGAAAAAGAAACAAACACACAATGTCGGATTACGTGGTGGTTTTATTTAATATATATTAATAATATAAACTCAAATACAATGATTACTTATTATAGTTAAAATCTGATTTCCCTTACATGCATGAAATGTATTTATTTTTCCATGTCTTTACTGTTCTACATGCATTGCACTTTTTACATTCTTGTCTGTGATGCAGAACACTTAGAAACACTTTCAGTTTCACTGTTTTACCAGGGCATTGATCTTATTTGTCCACTAAAGATCTTATTTGCCCACTTATTTGTCCACTAAGATACAGACAAAACCATACAATGATAGTTGACATCACATACTATTACATATACTGCTATTTTAATCCTGTTTTCT
This sequence comes from Oreonectes daqikongensis, assembly GCA_026939265.1. NCBI lineage: Eukaryota > Metazoa > Chordata > Actinopteri > Cypriniformes > Nemacheilidae > Oreonectes > Oreonectes daqikongensis. The sequence goes on along the minus strand of JAOTQM010000133.1, from coordinate 1,039,943 downwards.
AAAATCAAGTACACTTAGAATTCACCTAAATAATGTATCATACAGTAAACTTACATTTCAAACTGTATAAGTAGTTTATAATGCTATAGACCTAATGCCTATATCGTTCCCTAATGCATCCGTGTTGTGTCAGTGCTTTGAAAGATAAAGGAAATGAGGAACAGTACAAAACCCTTTAAAAGAAATGAAATATGTGACCAATCTTCAATACATTATATATTTAACAAAACGGTTTACTCCGTGGCCACTCCGCCGTCCATTTCCTGCGGAGGGCTTTTAGTTTTGATGTAACCTGTTTTATATTAATAGCATGTTTGTTGTGCACAGCAAAAAAGCCGGTGTACATTTAACTCTAATTGAGTCAAATTCAACACTACAAAAATGTATATATGGCTCCCTCCATTTTGGAGTTAAAGTAACACTTTTGAAAGTGTTAACTATGTACATTACTCTCAGAGTAAATTTATACACAGTGAGAGTGTATTTGTACACCCAACAGCAGTGTATGTATATCCTTTCAGAGTGTTATCTTCTCCCACTAGTGTTAAAATGTACACCCTTGTAAGATTAAATACACACCAGCAATGTGTTAATATTACTTCCTAAAATGAATTATTAATTAATATGAATTACTTTTTCTGTACTAATTTTGTGTGATGTAATCAATAAAACAAACATATCTAGAAATCTTTTTATTTCTGAAAGTTTTTGAAAGAACATGGATCATTTCAAAAATCAAGTGTGTTCAACACATTGCAATTTTACATTCAAAAAGAAAACATTTGAAAGCATATCTTCTCTTTTTTGACACATCAGAAGTAAGTGCAAGAATATAAAACCGTATATAAAACAATCAAGAATCAATTCAATTGGATTGAATTTGCAATTACATTTCAATTCACATTCATAGAAATATTTTCCAACAAATTTAAACATCTTCACGCACAAAACAGTGCACTGGAACAATATATAAATATGGTTCTTCAAAACCATATGATGCTTGTAAATCAAATGGTCTGAAAAAAGGAATATCCTCTACCCTTAACAGACCGAAAACATTCTGTTCTCTAACATGGTAAGCATGAAGATGCTCAACAAATCCAACAGTTTCAAAGTCTTTAGTCACAAAAACATTTTGGTCATCTATTAGAACAATTTCAGTAATTTTACAAAAAATTGGTAGGTCCATCTCCATTTTAGTGCAAACCAGTAGATCACTATGATATTCAGTTCCAGAATGTCTTAACCATGAAGTTACTGTAATGTCACGATCTGAATAATTTGTATACTTTTCAAGAATAATGTCTCTGTATGGTAAATCCTCAATCTCTAGAGTTTTTAAGGGTCCATATTCAACATTCCTAAAGGGCACACTTTCCCAATGATACGCAATTGCATACTGATGTTTTAATGCGAGAGACTTTGTGAGGTTTTTAAATTTTTTTACACTGTTTTTAAAAAACTTGTGTTTAGCCTCAAATCGCATGGCCCATACATGTACTAATGGACCAATCTTGCGTATGCAACGTGGATAATGTAACATGTAATGGTGTTTCGGAATCAAATTCTTCTGTGGATATAACTCTTTAAAAAGACTATGATGATCCACAATAAGGTGTTTTAAATAGTAGGTCATACCTTCTGTGATTGCAGGAGAAAACACTGTTTATAATCTGCAATAACAGAAGTAGTAAGCGCCAGTATTTATTTCCCTCATCAACAATGTCTCCAAATATCAAAGGAATATTCCGAATCAAACAGAATGTCTGAATGGCATTCAGTCCAATGCCATTCCCTGCCTGATCTAGATTTAATCTAGTAGGCCGATTCTTTCTTTCCATATAGCCGTAATTGAACGAGTAAATTCGGCTACACATGTCTTGTCTGGATATAATGCCAGAGAGATACTCGAGTAGTAATTTTATTTCATATTGTCCAACGCCCTCAAGGATGTCATGCATTATATCTGGAGCGTAATTATCACAAATATGAAAATAATTTAAGTCATTGAGCAAACATGTGCGTTTGACACCAAAAGAAGAAGGAATGGTAGGGTCTGCTAACAAATCTGCGTAGTGCTGTTCTTGTAAAGCTTTGTTTCGTAATACAACATTAGTGTCATCTTCACTAAAAACTGACTGTGATGTTTTCTTGTCTAATAAACAAAACCGACAAAAGTAATGGGCACTGAAAGATTCTACAAACCCAAGAAGTGTATGCATCCCTAAATTATCCCCTGTAACTTGGGCAATTGTGCCAAACAAGGGCTCTTTGGAGAAAGGAACTTGAATTCCTGAACTTTCAAGGACTTTTAAATCTTCAACAAGGGGCTGTAAAATGGCATTAAATCCATATTTCTTAACATCTTGTGCATGAAATAATGACAGTAAATGAATATTCATTAAATTTGAATTCAGTTTGGGTGGAAAATTCCTGAGAATAAAGTAAATGGCTCCGATTTTGTGGATGCCTTGCTTGGAGCCCAGGGGATTAGCAGATTCAAAGTCATCATAAAATAGTTGTATCTGGAGTGCATTTTGTTGTTTACTGAACAGTGGGTGGTTTTTACAGTAACTTCCGTCACAAAAATCCTTATAGACACTACTCTTACTTGGCTTTGACATGTTTATATATCTCCAAATTCCTAAAAATAAACTGCAACGTTTTCAACAGGGGAATGTAAATGAATTTGTCCGTTACAGGGATTTGATCATATGTTCGTGTTACCCGATTCAATCTACTATCAAATCTTACCCCTAATTTGATCTCTGTAGGGTCAACAACAGCCCATTTCTCTTTGAAATATTTTTTCCATTTGGATTCTGTGCTTAGTTTTGAGAATGGATTATCAAGATTATCAAAACAGTGTTTTATTTTAGATGATGTTTCAAAATCATCTGCACGAAACAGATCCATCACATCACTTTTGATATTTGAATGAATTTCATGAACCAGTTCTTCCATATCCGATACTACAGATGTTACAATACTGGTTGCTACTCCACTGTTTTGCAATCTAGCAATAATAGATGCACACATTTCTTGAGTTTCAGTACCTCTCCTTTCATCATTGGATGATGTCTCTGGTAGTTCAACATCATTATTTAAATCTGACATCATCTCAATTTGTTCGTTATCGCCATCGGTTTGATTTTCAGTCACAATTTGGTCTAATATGTCATTTCTATGAACACTACTTAAGTGTTTTCGAAATCCAGCATAGGTAATGAAGCTGTGTTTACAATTGTTCTGTGCACATTTCAAGTTCAATTTTTTCCCTGGATAGTAAGCATGAATAAGTTTTAGGTGACGAACAAGGTCATTGACTTTTGAATGTGCCCGTTTGCAAACAAAGCAGCGAAACATTTTAATCTAGCTTAACTAGTTCAAAAGTTTAGCTCGTAGGTCCTTAACCCTAGGGGTTTCGTGAACTGTACCAACATCTATCTTGTAGATGGTTGTCTGGATGAATGTGTACATTGCATTTAAGCAGTGGGGGTATGACGCACTAAAGACAAAGTATGCTTTAAAAAGTTCATCAAAAGCAGCAAGGGAGGACTTTGCCTGACATGGAATGAGTTTCCCATCCAGCACGATGTAGAAATCATGGATGACGTCTTTTGCTGAGCCAACTGCAAGGAGATGTGGTTGAAGGCCATCAGTCTTCTCAATGTGTTCAGTTAGACTACGGCAAGCCTGAATAAGAGAAAAATATTAGAAAACACATAAACCAATACATGACCCATGACAGCTCACTTATGTTTCCATGCAAACCTTGTGAAACTGAACAATATGGTCCATTGCCTCTCTGATGCTTATCTTTGTAGATTTGTTCCTACCACCAGCGGAAGGTGGCAAAAGGTAGGCCAGGAGTAAAATAGAGGACATGTCACTGTCCCATCCTGCAAAAAAACAGAAATTAGCAAATTGTAAGTAGGAGACAAATATTAACATCATATTTACAAGAAACCTTACCTTGCAATTCAGAATCCTTGTCTTGTCCGTTACCCTGGGCAACTGAAAGCAGGCTGTTCAGATGCAAGGTGGAAGTGAGTGTTCTTGCTTCTGCAGTGATCTTGGGCTTCAGTGTGTCCCATTGTTCTAGAAGTCTGGAGGCAGTTTCTGTTCCAAATTTGATGTCAAAGTCTTGAAGTATCTGCAACAAATATGAATTGACATAAATAAACAATACAGGTCCTAGACACCATCATTTTCCCATATGAGCTAATTTTATTCTGTCATTGTATTAATCAACTGTATCTTACCAATCCTTTAGTGTCGAGAAATCTTGGAAAAACTGAAAGCACGGTATTGGACTTCACTGCATCATGAATAAGGAGCTGCCTGTGTTTAAACGTTGCTTTCATCTTCTCAAAAATCATGTCCTTTTCTACACAATGATTCATGAAAGATATTGCTTCTTTGCATTGGTCACCCTCCAACTGCAGTTCCAACTGGTTGCAAGATTCTCTGTGAGCTGTTGGCCCTCCACTGCCCTCAGTGTCTGATGTTCCACTTGACCTAGCATCATGCTTGCTGTGGTGTTTGCTTTGCCGCGAAACTGTTTTGAGTCGCCAAGATATGTATCCTTGGTTGCTCTTAGGGTCATAAAAATGCTCCTTTCCATAAAAACAAAAATAATTGTTGCAAAGATTAAATAAAACATTTTCAAAGTCTTATCTTGTCATTGTTCTAGGCATGACTAAGAAAGTAAGAGTTGCTTAAAACCATAATAAAATCCTTCAACATTCCATTTTAAAATCTTCTATTAGATATTTCATGACAATGAATAAAAATGTTAAGTACTTACATATCCAGTTCTTGAGTATGGATCCTTCAGTGATGGGAACAGCGTTACAATTCCCAAGGCACAACGAGTTTTTGTTTCTTTAGAAGGGACATGGCTTTAAAAAGAACAATAACAATATTCAAATATTAATTGATCTAATAAAAAGCCTTATAGTTTAAACTATACTTACCCTTCTTTGTCAGTAATGTGCGCAACAACAATGTTAACTAAGTGTCGCCGGGTTGAGTCCGTGAGTTTTTTATGTTCTTTATATTCTGCCAAAATCGCATGTCCTCCTGCCTTTTCCTCTAAAATGTCTCTAACTATAATAAAAAAACAATATGGTTTTTTGAAATATGTTCACAATATAACAAAGTCAATAACTGTTATACAATCCAGGTAGTAAGATGATTTTCACCTGTTTTGCCTCAAAAGCCTCATCAAAACGAGGTCTCTTGGAGCTTGGTCCAGCACTGTCATCAGTCTCAGATGATACTGAAAGAGTGTCAGTTTGTGAGCTGCAGGAAGAATCAAGGACAGAGCATTCTGGAAGCAAAATAAATAGAAACTTCAAACAAACATACAAACATTTTATTAATTAAACACTATGAGAAAACGTCTTGTTGCCAAACATTTAGAAATTTGGCTCATAAAATTGATTCAAAGTTGACAAAGCTTAGAATGAAGAAATCTAAATTTGTGGTCATGTTGTTTAAATCTCAAGATCTACAGTATGTTAGGGAAAACTCTAAAGCATACAACTGCTGAAGTTCCTTCTATATTTTTTATTTAAAAAATTTAATGTGGACTGCTTCATGAAAGTGGTGACTTCCTCAAATCCATTTTCCATGTTCATATATCACAGACACACTTGCCTGAATCTTTGTCAACAACTCTCCAAAGGATATCATGTGATCTTTCTTGCAGCAAGTCAGTGAATACATCCTCATCCACCTTCACACCAGTGTCATCTTGTAATATTAGATCTTTGTCACTGACTGAAAATTTATTCTTGACTATGGTTAAGAGGAGACAGAGAGTTTTGAGAGTTTCTGCTCAAAACTAGGCCAACACAGCACCTGATAGCACAATGCAACAAGCAACAATAACCAAGAGTATAACATTTTTAATTAATTTTAATGACATACCTTGAGTCATTAAACTGGTGTAATCTGCTCCATCTACTTTTATCAATTTCTTCCTTCCTCCATATATTACTGTGAAAAGCATTGTGACTAGTGAAAACAAAAACAAACCATTAATTTAACTAACATCTTCTTTCCTACAGTTTGATGATGTAATACTTTTTTTGATGAAAGCTTTTATAGATAATGTTACACATATTGTTACAGGCATACATTTATTTTAATACTATCACAAAACTTCCGTTGTGAGACTTAAATTGTACAACTAAAACTGTATCAACGGGGAATAACGTTTGATCAAACATAAATGCACTTTCATTAACCTACGGTCTTTCACCAAAGTTTGCAACCAACATGGTAACGTTATGAAGTAGGCCACTCATGCATTCACAACATATAACGTTAGTTTAAAAAACAATAACATGCTTATAATATAAATTTATATTTTAAGATAATCCACGTGCATACTCACTTATGGCTACCTATGATGCACGCGGTGTTCACTAAAACGAGCTCAGATTCTTACATGCAGGCGCTCTACATTTCCTCAGGATTAGTTCGGTGACGCAATATAAATTTAAACGTTTAACGTTTGGTACAAAAGCTGCGTTCATTCAGTAAGCTTTCTTTAGGTAACGTTACACATACAGGCCACAACGAGCAGGCGATTCGAGATACGTTTTACAGTTAACATAAAACTACGTTTTTCTGTGTTAACGTCTATGTTCCTACCTCGCACGCGCCGCTTGCTGGCGAAGGGCGCGTGCCGCACGCGTCTTTTCAAACAAAGACCGGGAAAACGGAGGCACGTTGCTACTGTAATACATTCACAAAATGACCATTGTGAGAATAAAAACTGTGAAATTAAAACTGTATAAACAGTGCATACTGTTTGATCAAACAAATAGGCCTACATTGTCGTTTTTTAACCTCTAATGACCTTTAATTCGCGAAGGTTTGCAACCAACTTAGATATCACTAATGGAGTACTAATGCATTTACAACATATAGTTTATCAAGAAATAATAACATACGTGTATATAATGTAATATTTAAAGCTAATCCATGTGTGATTCACTTAGGCTTCCTAGCCTACCTGATGCACGTGGTGATATAAACGAGCTCAGAATCCATGCATTCTCTGTATAAAAATATGTAGGCTAAAACAAAAATCTTTATTTAATAAACATAATTATTCTATCTTATTTATTTTACACACAATTTATTAAAATATGATGCAAATGTAGCTACCTTTGAACTGCACACTCATCTCCGCATGGTTTTCCAACAGCTGTTAAGGATTGTGGGAAATGCACTGCTTACGGAGTTAAAAATTTAACTCTGAAAAAGAACTCTGTTTATAGATGCAGTTTCACACTTGAAGATTAAAATGTACTCTGGTTTTAACACTGGGCAACACCAAAAAATGTACACCCTAAATCTAACTCCAGTAAATTTGCTGTGTGGGGGAAATCCTTCCCTTCCGTCTGCCCACTTGTCGGATATTGGTCTAAAAAGACCCTCAAGATGTCGGTATAGTTTGTCTGGCATGACTCCAAGTCCACATTTTCCTGCCATTTCAATGCTTTGTTGTCCAAAGTCGCCTGAAGTAACAAACAAACATGGCATGCATAATACATCGTTTTTAGTCATTTTCGTGGATCTGTGTAAACGCAGATCATTTTGATAACTCTGTTGTGTGTACGTGAAACTTTTCAAAAATGCAAAGAAAAAATATACAAACTATATGCACACCTAGCCATCATATTTGGGAAATAAGTCTGAATACACCACATGAAATTCTGATGTGGGAAGGTCATTTCTAAATCACAAGAGGTCCCCAGATCATACTAATCCTGTGCAAATAGGGCTTTAGTCTATGGCAGGGGTGTCCAACCCTGCTCCTGGAGAGCTACCATCCTGAAGATTTCAGATCCAACCTCAAACACACCTGAACAATCAAATCAAGGTGTTCAGGGTTCTTGATCAATACAGACAGGTGTGCTGAAGTGGGGTTGGATCTGAAGTCTGCATGATGGTAGCTCTCCAGGAGCAAGGTTGGACACCCCTGGTCTATGGCATAGGTCTTCAACCCTGTTCTTGAGGACCCACTGTCCTGCAAAATGCGGTGTAAGAATGGTATTAATCACCCCATTAGTTATTTTAGGTTTCATTTGTATCAGACTTATTGTTCAACTATTGAGCTTTATTACTAATTTGGGGACTGCAGTATTTTGAGGTTTGTGTCTTGTGGTACCAATTCTAGTTGTCCTGTTTACCAATCATAATTCATAATTTGCTGTTTGAAATGCTGATGCATTGTCTAAAATTGGGATAAATAAATTGGGAAGACTTAACTATTCTTTCCTCAGCTTTTCCTTTAACTGGTTTTAAAGTTAAAACGTTGCTGTATCCAGGTGCTAAGAGATTGCCGTTTTTTGAAACCAACATGAAAATGAGAAAGTTGTAATGTTTTTTACATAAAACAAAAATCTTTTGTGTCAACATTTTTTGTCAAATGTGTTTATATATAGATAACATAAGTGAATTACATACAGAGATTGTTTTAAAACATTGAGATTTCAAAGCCATCAATACAAACAGGTACAGTTCTTGTTAGCACTATGACCTAGAGAAACACTGCACTAGATATACACATGTGGAGGTTGTTCTAACAACTAGCATTTTACACTACAAAACAAATAAATAAATACACAACAAGGGGAAAAATGTGTTTGCTAACCTGACCAATTATTGGTTTGTCTAGTGTAATGTATGAAAACTAGTGTAACTACTATGCAAATAATATGTCCTGTGCTGTCGCACAGTTGTGCTTTAACTTCTACTAATGGTTTGGGTGTAATTCTGAATGGATGTTTGAAAGTATGTAGCCGTGTTCTTCTTAGGCTGAAATAACATGATGTACGTTTTTGGTATGAAATAGCTTAAGAGAATTCCAAATACACTCAATACCTGGGCCAATGCATTCAGAAGCAGGATGTACTTGCCTTTGATAAAAACGTATGCTGTAAAGTATAAAAGCCAGATCACAACAAAAAAAATTATACTGAAAGTTATTGATTTGGCTTCATTGTAATTTTTTGGCAGATCTCTTGCCATGTAAGAAAAGTAGACACACAGGAAACCAAGAACCCAACTAATAAACACAATAAGGATAAGGGGTACAGGGTGCCCCCTTTCACAGATAAGCAAAATCTGGTCTTTGAAAGTAACAAAGTCTCTAGAGGGTTTGGTGGGCAGGACTGTCATCCATATAACACAAACAATGAGATAAAAGACTGAAAATAAAGCAACAAAGAGCCACTGGCCATTGTACTTCACCCACAGCCTGTGGACATTAGGGAACTCGGCAGCCATTTTGAAGACACAAACTATTTGAAAGGCACGAACAGTCAAACAAGAGAGACAAACAGTGTAAAAAAACACATACATGAAATTTCTCAAGTGACAACTTACAGTCGTGGGTTGTTCAAAGAAGAAAAACATACCTAGGCAAGATATAATCAAACACGCTAACATCAGGAAACACATGTTGCCACCAGCAGACCTCACCACTGGAGTGTTGTAGTTGTAAGCAAAAATCCAAAACATGAAAATGAGCAGAGTAATCAAGCATGCGGTAGAAGATATGACTGCGATGGAGCCGAGTTCTGTGACCTGAAGATAGACGACAGAACGACTCTTACAAGCCATGCTGCCCTCATCAGACCATTCACTCTCTGCACATGGAAAACAGGTGAAAGGGTCCCCTGGAAAAGCACAATGTGATGAATGTTTAGTAAAACAAACAAAATCTGGTTCTTGTGACACATAAGTAGCACGGGTATGTTTGTAGCAATAGCCAACAATACATGGTAGTGGTCAAGTTATTGATTTTTCTTTTATGCCAAAAATCATTAGGATATTAAGTAATGATCATGTATAAATCTCAATTAAAAAAGTGGTTTTGTTTAAAAATGGATAGATAGATAAATAGATAGATAGACAGATTCCAACCAGGAGGATTTTAACATACTTACAGGAATAATTGACATAGCTGTTTTGTGGGCATTTTTTACACAGGAAGCAGCAATTATGATATCCCACACGTTCTCTTGAAAATCCCTCCTTACACTCAACAGAGCAGTTTGAGAAAGGAACCTTTACAGAATAGACAATTTTGTCATTAAAATAAATCTAGAGAGATATAAAAGGCTTAATATACATACAACATATATAATCAGGGGCAACTTACAGAAGTATTGTTACGCCAGGGCATGAGAAAGTTGTTAATAGTAAAAATCATTTCTGGATATGTGTCATATGTGCCCACCATCTCAATCCATGGATGATTTGTTCCAGTGTGCCACAGCACGACTGCATAACTGATGGTTGGATCACCATTAACATCATATTTCACCTGACGACCACTCAGAAGAAAATCCGACTTCTTAATTTCTCTCAGAAGCTTTTGTAAAGTGTTGGTAAAAAGAAAACACAATAAGCATATTAATACTTACATTTTTTTCACCACGCTGTGGAATACTGATTCTGATTGGCTAGTTATCATATTCCAAGGTCTGTTATTCCAGTAACAACCATCTAATATCACATGGTCTTCCAGATACTGAGAGTCATGTTGACTGGTGCAGTTTAATATTGTGTAAATTCAAAACAAAGTGGCTAGGTAGATCCAGACAGTTATCATCACAAAATTACTTCCTTTAGCCCTTAAATGCATACCTCGGGCCCTTAGTAATTCAGGGCATCATTTACTACCCTCCCCCTCATTCATTTTTTTAAAGTTAGAACTATACCTGCTTAGTATTCCTCACCAATTTAGCACGAATTTAAAGGAAAATAACATCTGTTTCATAATTAATTTAAGGTAAAAATTGTCGATACCAGAGACATCATTCTTCTCCTGAGAAAATTAGTAATGTTTGTAGAACCGCAAGACCCAATCACAATCAAATTCAAATATTATAAAGAATATTCCCATTACGCTTTTTTTCTGCCTGGGTACTTGAGGAAAGTTGGCAAAAATATTGGGGAATCAGATCTTCCGCACAAATTGCTGTGCATCTATCGCCAGGTATTACTGAATTTCTCCATATTCAATTTCTTAGATTGACAGTTGATTATTAAATTGAATCTTGAATTGTTATCTTTACCTGGCTAATAAATTGTCCTGTTTGAAATTGTTCTGCATTATTCTGAATTTATAAACTAGTATATTACGTTACATCCATGTTACCCCATTCAGGTTAGTGACGGACTAGAATCCTGTCTAGGTGGAGCATCGAGACGAGACACACCAGCTGAGAATTCTAGAGTTTTGGCTTTAGTTTAAGTGTACTTAGACTGTAGAGGCTAATAATAGGAATAAAGTGTTGAGCATCAACCTCTGATTATTTTAATATAATTCTATCAAATTGTACATAGGAAACTATGGTGTGATCATATAAAGCTGCCATTAGTACGGTTGGTCTGCTTATCTCTGTGAAGTGGACAATTCTACACTGGACATGAGGTTTGAACTTATTCCCTGTATCCTGCTGTTGTTGTAAGTCCATACTTATCTGCCTACTAGAAGTGTTGAGGGAAAGTTTTACACACCCCATATAGACACATTTGTAGAACGGGTCGAGATACCCATTGTTAGACCGGAGACCATAGAAATCTGGTAGGTCATAAGAATTAGAAAAGAAGCATGGCTTCACAGGGACATTATAGCGGCAGTGTGGATGAGGAGATCATGGAAATCGTAGCTGTAAAGCTAAAACCTTCTCTCAACCTCTTATTGGAAAAATGTCAAACTAAATTAAAATACAGAGACTTCCCTAATTGTTGTTTATCTACTGCATGTTAACGATCGGTACAAATAGATTCCTTCATGTATGAAAAACAAGGTTGGGCAAGGCAATGGCGAGGACAAATCGGCAAGCTTGAAAAGACTCAAAGACAACAACTACATATTCGCACTTGTTGTGGCTGCTGTGATAATGCAAGCTTTCCCATGGCTGGAGTTAAGCAGGCAGCCTTAAATGAAATGCTTGATACAGAAATGCAGAATGATAGTGATGAGAATGATGATATTGCCGCATTATAGAATAATCCATAGAGAAAAACCTGTAACCGAACTCCGGAAGGCGGTAGTCAGAAAAGTCTGGTAAAAACAAGAACAAAATCGAATGACTTGCCTCAGAAATCAGTCAAGGTGGCCGTATTAAAAACAATGACAAATGTGAATGAGGAAATCACAACTATTATTTATTTAATAACATGCAAAGAATGTTTAAGACATAAACAAGTCATACAGTAGGAATAATGCACAGAAGAGGTCAGTTTCAACCATACTACGGAACACTGCTGCAAGCCACAGTGTACAAACTTGGAAGTTAGAGACATGTGGCTCCTCCTCACCATTCCAGACGAGCTCAAACTGAAATTGACCCCAGAAATGAAAACCGGAAACATATTAGATAAGAACAACGATGAAATATACAACAATTTAAGGGGGCCAACCCATGCATACTGAGACAGAATTCTAGAAATCAGACAGGTACCCAAGGAGCCTACCTTTAATTGCAGAAAAAATCTTGCAAACAAGAAAGTCTAGGTTTCAAAGAGTTAAAACTTTATTTGCTCGAGCCAACAAAATGAGATGCAAACAAGTCATCTGAAAATACAGCATTTAGCATCAACAGTTATACCCAAACTGCAAGAGGTGTTTCCCTACCTAAGTCCAACAAGCCTGCCAATCCTTCACCAGTCATAGATGTTTTGGACATTGACATAAGTCACCCAACTAAGGTCAGATGTGCCATCAAAGAATTCAAATATGGAAAGGCAGCTAGAAATGAAACCATCCATGGTGAGATGCTTGAACAGACCAGTAAGAATCATAGTAAACGTGGTAAGCTTTAAGAACATCTGAAATAGAGAAATCATCCCTGAAGATTGATCCAAAGGCCTCATTATCAAACCTCCCAAGAAGGGAAACCTCCAAAATTGTGTCGAAAGTGGGGGTGGGGGGGACAAGAAAAAACAAAACAGGAACATATGCTGGAGGGCATGCAGACAGGAACATAGTACCCTGGAGGGCAGACACCCAGTAACACACACTGGGGGCCTGCGGGATTGGCACAGGAACAAAGGAGGCATAACATAGGAAACAAGGGTACGGGGTTAACACGCAAGACAGGAGTGCACATGCCTCAAAGACAGAAACAAAAGACGTGGGACTGTCATGATCCTGTCACTCCAAATTAGAAAAACAACTACAAGAAAGACAAGATCATGACAGCCAATGACTTCAGGCTGGGCCAAGAACAGGCAGGTTTATGATATAAAAACCTATTTTCACAAATATTATGTTTCATGCATATTACAAATTCACTTACCGTGTATGGCTTAACTGTTGTGTTTTTGCTGCATTCATTCATGTCACACTGCAGAACTTTATGTAATGCATGAGCTATGCTGTATATAGCAGTGTAGATGGCAAAAGACAATGTGGGATCTTCATTTAAAATTTCCTCCACAGTCAAAAATGAGCAGCTGTCACAATTTTGATTACATGTCTGGATTTTCCCAATGTTATTATTCTTATAAGTATTTGTTCTTTTGGTTTTATAGATGAATTCATTAAATCCAGACAATGACAGAAATCTATCTGTAATGCCAATAATTGTTCCAATTTTCCCAATTCCTGGCTCTCTTGGAAGCTGCTGATTCATAGACCACGTTTCACTAGCAATCCAAACTTTGCCTTGGATGTTGTTTGCTATGGCAGCTCTTACTATGTTTTCTGCATATATTGGCAAAGCAAAAACCACAATGACATTGATGTTGAGCTTATCAATCTTTTCAAAAATTAGACTATAGTTTGCACTTTGTCTGAGAGGCTCTTGATAGGCCAAACAAATGTCAGTATTTCTGATATAACTGTTAAACAGTCGTAAGCCATCTTCACTGTAATTGTCGGGACCTCCAAGAAAGGCAACCCAGTTCCATCCAAACCACTGTATGATGCGAATAATCATCTGTATCAAGTCTTTGTTGCTAGGGACTGCTCTTATAAAAGAGGGATACAGAAGTTTATCACTTAACGCATAGCTGGTAGCTCCATAATTAACCTGTGAAAGAGAAAAGAAATCACTATTGTGATTGTGACTATGCTGACTGTACATACTGTATACTGTGTGTAGTTTTATGCACAAAAGAACTTAAATGTGTTTCTGGTTCAAAATAATGCTACTTGGTAGCACTGGATCATTTTTATGATGCACATGTATGTCAGATGATGTATAAATAACACAACATAATTTACCCATGGTATAAGGTCCATTGTGACTAATGGTGCAACAGTAAGAGTTCTTGTGCTTCCATATGGTCCTGTTAAAGCAATTATTTTAGGCTGATGGCTGTTGAGTTTTTCTTGAGGTTTTATCGATCTATTCTGCAAGATGAAACTGAAGACTGAAGGGAAGTTCTTGGTGTCAGAACAATGGTCAAAAATTTCATAGCCCAAAGAAACATTTGGCAGCAGGGTGGTGGAGTTATTAATCTCTTCAACAGCAAACCTCATTACTTGGAACATCTTATAGCCAGATTTTGAGATCTTATGCCTAAAAATAAAAAATATTAAAGAAACAGCATCTTATTAGAAACCTGAATTTAAATGAAACACTAAACGTTGGACATCGAAGTGGCATATTCTCAGTTTAACAAAACTGCCTAAAAGTATAAAGCACTCATTTGATCACAGGTTTTTTGAATCAGCCTCAAAAAAGCTTCTTGCTTACCTTTTACATTCAACAGCCTCGGGAGAAAACATAAATGTTGACTGTTCAATTTCATGTACTGGAAAAAGGCCACCCAACAAGTAATCTCCATCCAAGCTGAAGTCAGAGGATGCACAAGAAACTTTGAAAACAACAAAATGAGTAATACCCACAAGAAAAGTGTAAAAGCGACTCAGGGACATAATTAAAGCTGTACTGTTCCTCATGAATGAGTGGCGAATCATACACAATACTTCACTTTGCTTAAAACACGTGATTTGTTTACTGACACAAATGTCAATTTTCATATATTAATTCACAACGCATACATCAGTCAGTTATTAAGTAGAGCATTACATTACACCACACCTAGAAAAACTGATGATGCAACATAATCCCTTTAAATATACTAGGGCAACAGGATTTGTTCAACCAGTATCTTTTTCATGCAAAACTTGTAATAAATCCCAATGTTAACCCTTTATTTTCAATAAAATTCTGTGTTCAAAATTCTCATCCAGAACAAATATTAGTAATCTGTCATGTAACAACTGCTTAAATGCAGTATCTAAACTGTTATGTTATTTATTTTTTATAGTTTCATAGTTTTGCTTGCATAATACAAGGCAGATAAAAAAACCCTTTGTAATTTGTGCATTTTTTGTCTTCAGGTTACTGTAAAAACATGTAACAATGGAGCTTTATGTGTCTTTGAGCATTATTTATTAGCTTAATATGAAAAACAAGTAAACAAGCAAGTAAATTCACTGCTATTGAAAATGGAAAACATAATGAACTTAAGTTAGGAAGATTATTTGCATATATTTTACATTTTTAAAATTTGCCTAACCCAGTTCTAGTTCACCACAAATACCATCATAACAAACAACAAATGCTAAGCTATTTTCATAATGTATGATAACACACAATATATTTCACGTGTGGTAAGATGTGCAAGATTTATCTTAAAGTCTGGGTAAAGCAATATTAAACATGTGTTCTGAGTTTGTCACAGCACAGAAAAAATGTGTTGCTAACCACCCAGCCAAACATAAATTATTAAAAAACCTGCAAGTAAATTAAGTTATCAAAAGATGAGCAGTGCTCTCAAACGCTGGGGGCGTGTCTTTCGTTTGACGCTAAAACCACCAGTATATGCAAAGAGTTACGGGATTTGATCACGCAGTGATCCACTCCATCCGTTCCCCTCCGCCGTCTATCTGTGACTGCATTACTATTCGCTTGTTGTTTGGCGTAAGGGCAGAGTAAGAACGTGAGAGCCTGAAAGCGTGTCGCTGAACTTGTGACTGAGCAGCCGAACTACTGATGCTTCTATATGAGCTCTAGCGCATCATCAAGACATGATTTTAGTACTGTTAAGATTGAGTTTGTGTTGTGCTTTGGGTTTCTTTTCTCTTTTTTGTTTCAAGTTTGATTGGTGACTGTGGTGTGACTTAAGTGCACCTGATGCTCATCATGGGTTCTATTTAACAGTGGTACAATGGTTTCTCTGAGCTGCTGCTGCCAAAGCTGCGCTTCAGTTTCAGGATTTTTGGTTTGCTTTACGTCCATGCATTTGCCTTTGCAACACTTCCATTATGTGCAACCAGAAAATCAGTACTTGTATTGAACATATAAAAGTAGTACTTTGAAATAAATATTTGTGGATCAGAATGTAGATGTTTAATTCTGTTTCAATGATTGCTTGGTCAGGGGATTCAGAGGGAGATCTGTAAGAGGCCTCCTAAAGACTTCTCTTGAAACTTTGGCTCGGCTGAGTCCCTCACTCAGCACCTGCTGATGATGAGACGTCAACAGCTCGTTGTGCTTCCTAGAAAAGAAATTTAAATAATTAAGAATGAAGTATAGAGGCACTAATGTGCTCAAATCATTCTTGACATTTAAAACGTTCTTATCTTCTGAATTTCCTCCATTTCTGATATTACCCTTGAACTAATTCTATAAAAGTGGCAAAAGTTTAGCAGAGTTAAGGTTGTGGGATCCTCAAATTTTACCTCCATGTAGACCAGCACTTTGGGTTTAATTGAATGTGTCAGCTCTGAGTCTTGTTTGTCAGCAGCAAGTATCTTTGTTTTCATTAAATAAAGAACTACATAAAAGATAGAATTATTCACCTATTTCACAATATGGCGACAGACACCAAAAGTAGGAAAAAAACTTGCACTGCTGACATTCATTTTATTTACCAAAAGTGACAGTAGCAGATGTTGTTCAATTTTTTTATGGTTTACTGGGAGAAAAATCACCATAAAGAGAGCGCTACATGCCTAACTGCTTCTAGTCTCCGCAACTGTTCTGTGAAGGGATTACTTCCGGTTTGTACATGTCACGCTGTGAAATAGTATTCTAGTCTACTGAATGTGAATAGTACATAAAATGTCAGTTATATGCGGAGTTATTTTCTTTACGTGGGTTGTGCTTTGGCTCTGCGCGGATGAATCCGAGCTCTGTGCCCACTAACTGCTCACCGCATCAGAGCGCATCTGTACATCAATGTGACCGTGTCTATACCAGATACAATGCAAAACGTTTAAAAACATTACTAATATGAATCAGTTGTAGCGTTGTTTATCGTGTCGTGCCTGATGTAGACAAAAACTCTAAATAACATGGAAAATACAGCCTACATTATGTCCTACAAGTAATATAGTTGAAAAATTCCATCTGAATATATACCCTATCTGCCGCTTTTGTTCTGACTAAATGAAACAAAAACTTACATCACGATAGTGACGTCCTACCTGTTTGGCGGATGATGCCATTAATACAATCCTTTCAGATGTCGGAGCCATCTCTCAAAATCATTAGCTTTTGCTTTAGCACTGAGCTGTCGCTTTAGCTCTCCGGAGCTCGAGGTTACTTTGTTATGAACAACAGGTGATTCTCCAGATGGAATCAGCCTCAGAACTAGTGATGTTAATATGACATTACCCAGATGATCGCTTTTTTTTTTTATATTCCAGATTAAACACTAGATGACGATTTAAATTCTAAGCAATTGATATGAGAATGAACAACACAAGCTGTCACCCGCAGCAGCGCAGCATCCACACACGTGATAATCTAGCCGGTTCCTATTCTTGTGTTTACGGACGTGATGTAATTATGCAAAGAGGAACTCACTCAAATTCAAATTTCCTTGTTTTAAACACTGATCTGTCTATGTATTTACTAAATAATTGATTTATTCACCCAAAAATTATCACGGATTGCCACTTAAAGCAGACCAATCAAATTATACATCATTAGGAAAGTGGTTGTGCAACACTGATTAATAGAGAGAGGAAATGTAAATGTGAAACCAACCAAACCACTGTAGTGCTAAGGAGTAAAACAATGCCAAGATGTTATATAACACCAATTCCAAAGAGATTCCAACTCCATCCATCCACTGTAAGACAAATCATCTACAACTGGAGGGCATTCAACATGACCACAACTCTGCCTAGAAGTGGATGCCCATCAAAACTATTATCAAGAAGCACCAGAAAAATAATAAATGAGGTAAAGGACAACCCACACATCACCTATAGAGAGTTGCAGACCTCTCTGCCAGCATCTAGGGTAAATGTACATGTGTCTACAATCAGACGAAAATTGAAAACATTTATAGAAAGGTTGTTAGAAAGAAGCATTTGCTCTCAAAAAAGGAAAAAACTGAAGCTAGGTCGAAAATGGGTGATGCAACAAGACAACGACCCGAAGCATTCAAGCAAATCAACCAAGGAATGGCTTAAAAGAAAGAAGGTTCACACTCTTGATTGGCCTAGTCAATGTCTGTATCTCAACCCAATTGAAATGTTAGACCTGAAGCGGGAGGTACAAGCCAGAAGTTCTGCAAGGAGTACAGATGTGAGAGACTGGTCAGTGGATAAAGAAGACGTTTGGTTGACGTAATGGCTGCAAAAGCATGTACCACAAGCTACTAAATAAAAGGCTTCACATATTTCTGCACACGTCAAATTTCCAGTTTTTGAGATAAACCTTTTTTGTTCAATAAATAATGACCATTTAAATTTTGTTGATAGTGGAACATTCGGCTTCTGTTACCATTGACATTAGCCCAAACCAAATTACCAAACCATGTTAAAAATAAATCATGGGTGT
Organism: Oreonectes daqikongensis; assembly: GCA_026939265.1. Taxonomy (NCBI): domain Eukaryota; kingdom Metazoa; phylum Chordata; class Actinopteri; order Cypriniformes; family Nemacheilidae; genus Oreonectes; species Oreonectes daqikongensis. Next base: position 1,021,092 of record JAOTQM010000133.1, on the reverse strand, counting down.
TCAGCTTTTAGACATGGGCATGGCTGATGACAGTGTTTGCTAACATTTTAGCTAAAGTGTTAACTTTAGCTAAAATGTGGTTGTGCAACACTGCCCTCCAGTTGTAGATGATTTGTCTTACAGTGGATGGATGGAGTTGGAATCTCTTTGGAATTGGTGTTATATAACATCTTGGCATCGGCCTTTCTTGGGGGCCGATAGAGCGTCCCTGTTATCAGTGTACATATTACCCAAGAGGTAGTCTTCGCTGATGCCAGGTCAGTATTTCAGATCATACATACGGCCTACATTCACTATACAAGTCGATCTGAGATCTGCGAGAATAACGGGCACGTTGGTATAACTCAAGCAGGCATTACTAGTTGCTTGCAGATGCATGACACAGTAGGGTTGGATTAGACTTTCTATTAGATTCCTAAATACATTTGATTCCTAATGTCCTTCTATTTAGTGCATTTTACAACAAATTAATACAGAAATATAGTTATTGTATATAATGAATAAAAATCTGCATTCTCCTGCCCCTTTATGGCAAATAGTCAGACATATAACCATATCAATTTTAATAATACTTTACCCTTATATCTCTGATGTGGTTCAGATTTTTCATTTAATTATATAAGTCAAGTTTGAGTTGCAGGTTGGTTTCAAAACTAATTGTCACCTTTGTTTTAGTACAATGGCAAGTAGAATTAAGAACATATTTGAAGCTCTTCTTCTGTTCGGGGATGCATTTGTTGAAGAGATACAGGCCATTTTCATTATTGTTATACACAAATGTGTAATTAATTAATTTCAGTTAGTTAATGCCTATTTTTCACACATCTTACATGCCATGTCCATAAAGAAAAGTAACACAGAGTCACAAACTCAAGTCACAGGATGACCTAAAGTGACCTGGTGGAAGAGGGACCTTGATGGGCAGCGTGTAAAGAATCATCTTCTGGTTAGTGTCCATCTTATAAAATGAATGTCAAATACTTTTAATGTGTGATTTGGAGTAGGTGCTGTTGGTACTCAATATTCTGTATACTTGCACATTTGTAATGTAAATTCTATTACAATGCCAAATACTTTTAGGTTTGATAGTTTCCATGTTGCAAGTTTGCTTAAGGTTTCAGTGTTTATTTTTGGACAACTGGCAAAGGGTTTGAAAGAATTGTTGGAATGTGGTTTGTTATTTTTACTTTCAAACAGGTACTTCTCCATGTTTAAGTGCTATAATCGGGTCCCCGGTGCATCTACCAATCCAGAAAACGTGAAAAAAGTACAACCCAGTAACTTTGTAATGCCTTTCTCTGAAAGCATGTGAGAAAATGAGCGCTTCAGATTACTGCAGATAAAGACATTGTAAGTACCTGTATTTTTTTCAAGTAAGACCTCAGGGACCTGTGTCAACTTAAAATGAGGTAAAATGTCACTGTGAAACATTTTGCGAGGTTTCGAACTTTATATTATAAGATTGACTTGTATGCTTGTAAAATCACGTAGAAAGCCACACTTCCTGCATAAATGCCATTATTACACGGCTCGTTGGAATGCTTGATTCTGATTGGCAGAATCAAGTTCTTTTCAAATAATAACCGCTGCAAACTAATAACGTATGACCGGAACTACTTGTATGTTTAATATCCCTCCGCTCCAACAAAGATTACCGTCTGGCGCCATCTTGTGACTGAAACACTGGACAACCACAATTTGCAATGGATGATTTCGACATTATTTCAACATGTACGGTAAAAACAAAACGCTTTAACAGTGGATAGATTCGGACGAATCAAATGACTCCCTAAGTAAGATGAAAAAACTGAACAGTCTATATATGCTTATGTTTCATATGTAGCGCTTACAAATGGTTGTACTACATCAATTGTTAGGAATGTTAATAGTCGCTGGGAACTATCTTTCTGCGGAAGGTTTGCACTTTCAAATTAAAACATTAATAAGCTAATAAAATGTTTTAAATTCATATTTTATGTCCAGTATTTTCCTCATTTGGCAAGTAGCCGTGTAATAAGCGGGATAATGTACAGGCAGTGGTAGTTATCGCAGAAATAAGCCCCTTCAGTGTGAAACAAGCTTTGTGTGGTACTTTTGATGTACCACACAAAGGTAAGGGAAATTATGGTATTTTTACCAAGCCAATAACTTGTGAAGACCTTTAAACAATTAAAACAGTGTCAGGATTTTCAGGGTTGTATCTTGTTAACTCTTCCTGCCTTTGGTCTGTGATGCATTCATATTTCAACTGAATCACACCAGAGTTTGTTTATACACAGATTGAAAGCCATCTTTTCAACAGTCTCGGTTCGCTTGTTTGGTGCACACCAGGGTTCAGATGGCAGCATTCACATTTTGTGATGCAGTAAGATCTTGCAGATCTTCTGCGAGACGTTTTTAAGTCCAGGTAAAGGAGTAAACAGGACAAATATTGGCTTGACCCGTAGAAGTAAATAAAGTGTGACTTTTATACAAAAAAAATCCATTGATGAGAGTATTTAGTCCTGAACTTGAAAAACAAAAAGCCCATAATGTGAGCCTGGGGCCCGTTCTTCGTACCTCGCTAACTCAGTTAGCTGGATTTGATTGTTGACGATTTCGCATGATCTTGGATTGTTCGGTTCTTCGATGCTCGTCCGGGACTTGTTGTCATAGCAACAGGTCTGTTAGCTTAAACCTGCTCAGGAGCAGGCTTACTTCATGTAAACCGGATTAGTTTGCGGCTTTATAAGTGAAGGTGATATGGGAAGTTTGTCGCATCCATGTCCCGTCCGTTTTTACGAGAGCAACCTATTGCTGAAGGTGCAAGGATAATTTCAGGATTAATCGCATATTGCGGGATAGACAGGATCCTTTAGCACAGTGCAATAGTATTTTGTTTAAAAGATATCGTTTTTCATGTGAGGGTATCATTTGGTTAATTTGTTGGATCCTTATGTTAAATGTTTGACTCGTTGTAGTCTGGCTTTAAGGGAGAAATATTGCCAAACTAAAAACAAAATTATTTTTTGTATTTGATGTAATGCAATATGTTTATAGGTTTTAAGGAGGAAAAAACTGTCTTATGCATTTGCACAGTTGCGATAACTAAAGATACGCCTTCTTCTTTGCGTGTACATTTGGGAGTGACGTGGCTCTGTAGAGGCGCGTCTACACAAGCTGTTTCAGGCAGTTCAGGGAGATCAATAGCTTTTATAAAGAATATATATTTTGTTCTGATACTTTGATTTTGGCAATTTTATGTGTCTAAGGCATGCATGGGCAACTTGTAACACACCAAAAACACAGGAAAACATGACATTCCAGACAATTTCTCCTTTAACAACAGCACAAACCGTGTGCAATGCCTTGCGCTACTTTGGGAGTGACACGTTCCTTTACACTGTTGGAGATTTGGAGAACATTATGAAAAGTCTGTCGTGCCATTCGCAAAGTTTTCCTGGCAGTCAAGCAGTTTTGGGTGTTTTTGTGGTTTTTCCAAGCCACTTAACACCCCAGGTTGTAAAACGACTTTTTTGCTATTGCAGGTACATTATAATTGATCATGGAGATCATGCAATCATGACCATGCCAGTAAATATGATGTGATTGTCCCCAGGCTTCCCTAGTGTGATTGGTGCCATAGACTGCACACACATTGCCATCAAGGCGCCAGCACCCAACCCACCCACCCCCCCTCCAGGCCCCAATGAAAGGAATTTTGTGAACCGAAAGGGGGTTTACAGTATAAATGTGCAGGTGAGATTCTTAACATTTTAGTTTGGTAATTATTCAAGGGAATGTATGCAAGTATAATAAAAATCTCTTAGATGGTGTGTGACTGTATGTCCCATATTACGAATATGGGAGCTACATGGCCAAGATCAGTGCACGACTCGCAATGCACATTATTTGAACGTGGTAAGTTAAATAGACTTTTTACACTAACTGGATTACTTATTTTGGGCCTAACAGAACTGCATTTTTCCATTATACAGGTGACTACGATGGGATCCTGCTAGGAGACAGGGGCTATGCCTGCAGGCAGTGTTTTATGACGCCATTCCCTGACCCCAACCCTGGGCCACAAACCCGTTACAATGCAGCTTTAGCCAGGACAAGGGCACGCATTGAAATGACCTTTGGGTAACTAAAGGGAAGATTTCAGTGTCTGAAAAGTGTGAGGGTTGCACCTGACAGGGCATGCAACATTATTGTTGCATGTGCAATATTGCACAACATGGCCACCATCAGAAAGGAGAGGACCCCTGTGGTGGAGGTGCAGCCTGATGATGGCCTCCAGCCAGTGCACTTGGACCAACCTAGTGGCAGAGCTGCACAGGACAGAATTGTCCAACTCCATTTTTCAGAAGAATGAAGAGACAAACTTCAGTTTTAATTACAGTTTATTTGGTTTTTCGTTGTGAGAACAGCCAGTTAGTCATCGCTTGCCTGCAAAAAATCATCAATAGTAATCTGTGTGAATTCGTGTTTTTCTACTTACTCTGAAGTTCCTTTTGAAGCAATTCAATGTCAAGTCTGACTTTTCACTTCATTAGTTCTTGCAATTCTATTTCACCTATTATTTTTCTTGTTTTTAACTCTATATATTCAACCTTTTGGAGGAGACTTCTCCTGTAAAGGGAACGGATGTCACCCTGTGCCATTTGCAGAGAAAACATTTAACTCAATACATGCCATATACAAAATAGCAAATAATTTAAATGAAGGAAATTACAAGACTGCCCACCTCTGTATCAGGCCTCTCAGCAGGCCTCTGCTCCTGCAACGCATTATGACTGCAGTAGATACAAATTCAGGCCAAACAATTTGTGCACTTACAGGTACTTCCTCCAAACTACAGTTATCTGAGAGGGTTTCTTCACTGTCCTGTGCAATGGAAACAAATGGTCTTACAAAGTGATGCAGTGTTGCCCATTTATGTAAAAAAAAAAATTCACTTACTGTGCATACTTCAGTCACCACTTGCATGGGAAGAGGTAAACGTTCTGGGGTGTTATGTGAAACTGCATATAAGAAAGAAAATGTCATTACAATAACCTACACAGTAAAAATAAATTAGATAAGGGAAACAAAGTATTTTACGATATAATTGTGTCTTTGTACAAGCTCACTTACCAGTAATGAAGGTGCTGCTACTGGATGCCGGCTGTGGGTCTAAGGAAGAGCTGCCCCCAGGGATGCCCTCAACAATAGGTCAGCTCGCATTCAACCTAAGGGCCAGCTTTTCTGACGGGGTGTGACGTCGGGGTGCAGGACCACCACCTGTTTTTTTTTGTTCAGCCTTTTTCTTGGATGCTGTTATAAACAGCCAAACACATTAGATTACAGTCTTTTTAAGAGACTACAGAACAGTGTAAGTGGTCAAAATTACCATTTTAAATGCAGCTGCTAGCTTTAAATATCAGCTAGCTCAAAAGTGACCGGCCCTAGGAGTTGGAGAGGCTCGGACAGAAAAGAACACAGTTTATTGCTGTGGTGTGGCCTACGAGCTCTCACCTAATCATGGACTTTTATCGTGTTGGGCTGAACACAATGCTTGTTGTTATATCTGGTTCTGATTTTTTTTTGGGTGTTGGTAAACCCGTACCTGGTAGGAAGTGTTCACTGGTAGCTGATAAGGCGGATGCATCCTGGACAATGGCAATTCCAGTTCCCTGCCAAGCATACTCCTGTGGTCAGGGATGGATTATGACTTTAATGTGCCCTGGGCACAAAAGGTTTAAAGGCCCCCCCCGGCATCACGTTTTACGACAACAGTGTTGCACCTACTGTATGTCCCATCACACAAGACATAGGTACACACAGAACGCATCTTTGCATCGAAAAACACAGCGTCCAGGAATGGTTTTAAAAAGTGCAGCACAAACCGCAAGTGTGTCGATGCGATCTTTTGATAACAGAAATTGGCACATGCCAACTTGATATTGTTCAATTAAATTTTATTTACATAGCGGTCTTTACAACAATGTGCTTTGTAAACACGCAGCGCGTTTTAGAAGGCGGGGCATAGAGGAGCAACAATAATGCACAGTATGTGAAAACTAATGTGTGTTTTTTTTTACCGTAAACTGCATAAACACACTGTATTACACCAAATACACACAATAATGTTTGTTTTAGCCATGTAATATTTCTCCTTTAAGCAATGTAAACGGAATTTACAAATTTTAAGCTAATCTAATATGCTATAAGCAGTCTCCTGGTGAGCAAGCCAACACGACCCTGTGGCGAGGAACCAAAACTCCAATGATGAATAAATGGATAAGAAAACCTTGGGAGACACCAGTCTCAGTCGAGAGGGCCAGGTCATAGCTGCACTCAGTAACTTTGATTAAAAGATTACTGAGTAAATGTATATAAATAACAGGGAGAACTTATTAGTTGTAATTTAAGAAAATTACTGTTTGGATCTAATTTTGTCTCATTTTGTGACTGATATCAGACAATGTATTAATGTATCAGTAATGTTTTAAGCAGGGAAAATAGTAGTGGCATAATGTAACTAAGTGCAGTTATAACTTCAAACTGCTGTCATTTAATGTAAGTTTAGCATTAAATACTAAGTAATTGCAAATATTGCTTAGCATTAATGTGATAGCAAGTAGTCTGTCTTTGCTTTTGGTTGGTGATAGAATTGCCTGGGCTGGAGCTGGGATTGATCCGCAGACTCTCACAGGAGAATGGCGCAGGATGTACAACTGGAGCTGGTGTTATCTCTAGTTAGGGATGGGCATGTGACGTTCATCTGGGCCTGGCGTGGCCTAGCGAGATGGGCATCCTGAGGTGGGGGAGGAGGGCAAAAAGAGAATAATTAGCATAGCTGCTGTTTCTTTAAGTGTTTGCTGAAGATGATAATTTGCATTTGATCTACAATATTGCATAGCATGCATCATGTGACTGCTTGGCTGAAAAGATGCGTCTTTAATCTAGATTTAAACTGGGAGAGTCCGGAGTTGTGAGATCTTAGGGAGCGTGATGGCTTGTATTGTGATAGAAGCTCTGTTATGTAGGCAGGAGCTAAACCAGCTAAACCATTTAAGGCTTTATAAGTAATTAAAATAACTTTAAAGTCAATACGATACTTGAGGGGTAGCAAGTGAAGAGATGATAAAATTGGTGTGTGATCGTTTTTTCTGGACCTGGTTAGAACTCTGGCAGCTGTATTTTGTACTAACTGCAGTTTGTTTATTGTGGATGCAGGACAACCATGAAGTAGTGCATTACAATAGTCGAGTCTTGAGGTCATAAATGCATGATTTAGCTTTTCTGCGTCAGTAACACAAAGAATATTTCGCAGTTTGGCAATATTTCTGAGATGGAAGAAGGCTATTTTTGTGACATTTGAGATGTGATTTTCGAATGACAGGTTGCTGTCTAATATAACACCTAGGTCTTTAACTGTATTTGCTGGAGTAACAGTACAGCCTTCAATTTGCATTGCAAGTTATAATCTGAAATTTCCGCTTGTTTGTCTTTGGTCCAACAAGTAATATTTCTGTTTTATTGGAATTTAAAAGGAAATCATTAGTCATCCAATGTTTCATATCTTGGATGCACTTTGCCAACTTGCATAGTTGAGAGGATTCATCTGGTCTTGATGAGATATATACAGTTAAAGACAAAAATATTAGACCCCTTGGTAAATATGAGCAAAGAACGCTGTGACAATAAATATGCATTTTTTCTCCTTTTTATCTTTTATTTTTTTAATCACAAAACAATCCAATGTTTCATTGAAATAAAACAATTTAAAGTGGGGGAGAAGTAACATTATGAGGTAACACTACTTGAAGGGTTGTTCATAAGCCAATATTGTCCTCACAATGTTTTGCTCTACTTACACGTGCGAGTCGTCATTCTCACACATGAATGACATTAAAACGAGTAATCGCGCATCCTTTACAGCCCAGCGCCTGCACCTACACCACTGTATGCGTATTGCACGAACAACATACACCCAATTTCACTGCTCTTGCGAAATTTAAGAAATGTCATTTCTGTCATTAGCTGTGCAGCCTAAATGTTTAGCAATCATTGCTGTTGTAGTTTAAACGGGCTTACTAAAATGTACTTTGTCAAAAAATACCAAGAAACAATGTTAGTTTCCATATTGTGAACTTTGTTATATGCACTTAATTCTCAGTGCACTTAATTCTTCAAAATACAACAGGAGCATGTTTAAGTGTAGAAAAAGCTTATTGGGGTGTCTTATGGAGCAAAAATGCAACATATGGGTCCTATATTGTTGTTGTGTCATCACTCATATTGCAAGCTGTATCTCTCCGGCCCCTCATTTGGGATGCTTTTCATGAACTGCCCCCATGACAAACTAATTGAATAGCCCTGGCCTATGATATGTGTAACAGTCATCAGCTGAAGTGCCCACTTGCTCTACTAGAGGGCACTCCTCACCACACCCGGTCTCTACACTGCCCTACACTTCCCACAATCCATTGCCAAACTCATTATGTTAGGTTCATTCATTCATTGCCAAGTCTTGTTTGTATCTTAATTGCATTTCTGAGCGGTTTCCCTGTTGGTTTTTTCGTGGTTTTGATTTTGGATTGTGTTTTGTTTTCTGCCTGTTTGATTATAGATACTGTAAATGGCAGCATAAACAGCACAACATGACTCACATAATGTCACATCACACGCGCACATGCAGCGCTTCTGCGATAGAAGAGAAAGACAGCAGAAAGGGCATCCTTTTAGCTTTATTTTACAAAAGCACCATGTTTTGTGGTTATCGTGGATCTACGCAAAAAAATGTAAACCCTTTACAGCTTTGAATGATATGATAAGTGTGTGTATGATTACCAGATGATACAGAGTTTTATACATTAAAGTTATCGCGTAGTATGGATCACGCATGCGCACACAAGGTATTCATACACAAGTTCAAATAAGTTCTAGCTAACTTGACCGATAGATCAGGATCGCAGCTTCACTACACAGAGTGGGAGATGATAAGAACAGAAAAAAGACAAGAAAAAATAGGAAAACATTCCAAATATTTATTTTATTCCATTATAATTATATGTGCGAATTGTCATGTGACTGAGCACGTGATAAGTGCATTTTCCGGGTTCGCAGGATTACAAACTCACACCTCCATACGTGTAGATTTATTTTTACAGACGTTCTCATGAAAAACAATTACCATCCGAATAGGGCTTAAAAATTGATTTTGCATGACAACTTCACAATTTTCCGTACTTTTGGCGGAGCCTTTGAAAGATTCTGCTGACACACACACACACACATTTGATTTATATGATATTTAGCATGCAAGGCCAGTGCCAAGTTGTCCACACCAAATTGGCACCACATCCTGAAAAGCACAGAGCTTTACTCAATACAAAGAACTCCCCACAGAGTTTGCATCCCTATCTCAGACAGTACACCACAATGAATGATAATTGCAAACTCACACCTTCACATTTGTTTGTTCTCTTTTCACCCTCTCTTCTTTCTCTCACTCTCAGCTTAAAGTAACCTACAACTCATCCACAAACAAGGTATATTAAAAATACCACATTCCACTTGAACAAATAATCTACATACAGTACTTCTCAATGGTCTCATCTCCACAACAGTAGAGCAGATCATAACAGAGTTTTGAGAGTAGTGATATTCTTCTGACAGTTGAGGGTGTGTCCTTCCTAGGATTTTCATGTAAATGCCCATTTGTGACCTGATCAGATGTAAATGATGTCTCCATGTGGAGGAAGGGTATTTTGGTCCGAGTATTTAAGGGAAGCTAGCAAAAGGTTCAGGGGGATTCTTCAGACAGACTAACCCTGTAGTGCTGTGTGTTTTTTACATTTCTCTTGTCAGGTATGCAGCTTCGACACTTAGACCAATCTTTGAGTTTTTAATGTTTTGTTCTTACATTTTCTGGTCGACTGTAAATGACAGGAATCCAGATGAACGATTATAATTTAAAGTAAAGCAGAAGAATCAAACACAGCACAATTATGTTTAAGATAATAATCAAGTTAAAATAATGTTACAAATCAAGGTTTTATCAACTGGATTCACTTAAAATTGTGTAACATTAAACTAACAACTTTTGCTACACCACTGGACGGAATTTGTTTTCACCTCTCTCACCCCCTTACACCTTTTTTCTATTTTATACATAACTGTACCCAGCAAATGCTTCTAGACTTGTAACCATTATTGTTAAATATAAGTGCATTGCTTCTCACATTTTTGAATGGGAGACCCCTGACTAGAGGAGAAATGTATACTTTTTCACGGATTCAGATCCACTTAAAAGGACTGAAAGAGATTTGTTGAATGCACATGACACATTTTTTTAAATAAAATGTTCACTCTAACCTTATCATTTATGAAATAAAATGACTGTCAAAAATAAACGTACGTAATCCAAAGCATTTGTAAGTAATATTTTACTTATGCATAATTTAAAACAATATATGTCATTCTGTAATTTTTTAGAAATTTTTAAGCTTCTGTTGACAAAAATGATCAAGATGGAAATGAACCCTAACTTGATTTAATGGTACTATTCGTTTATGATAGGTAGAACACAGATAGTTGGAATCAATCAGACGTATTCAAATCCCATTGTTACCTATTCGGAAGCATCTCAGGGCTGTGTGAAGTAACTTTTTCTTTTTACCCTGTATACAGATGATTGTAAAATTGACAGGACAAACACACACATATTGAATTTTTCAGATGACACTGTGTTGTTGTCTTTATTGAGGAGTGAACATGATTCCAGCACACATCAGTGTTGCACAAACAGACTAGTGGAGAAGTGTGAAAGGAATTCACTTGTTATAAATGAAAAGAAGACAAATGAAACTATCTTCGGTCTTCGAGAGTACATGCATCACACACAAGTGACTATACATAATACACTGATTGAAATTGTGTTGTCTTACAAATATTTAGGTGTCTATGTGGATGCTGCTTTGTCATGGAAGGTACATATAGATTATGTTTGCGCGAAAGTACAACAACTTATATATTTTCTATATTTTCAGATCTTTCTTTTGTGTTTTCAATCAGTTATACAATATGGAAAAGTGTAATACAATATGGAATGTGTGCATGGTATGGTTGTCTTTCAGTACAAACCAAAGCTAGATTGCTTTGATTGATATCTTGTGGGCCAAATGTTGGAGCCAAACTTTAGTAGGCTGTAAAGTTGTCACTGACAGATAAAATCATGGCTGATTTATTTTCCGGGATTCCGCACAAAGTTGTCATGTCAACCATCAGGATGAACAGACAGCAGCATTATTGTGGCTTATTTTATAACTTCTGTTATATTAATTCATTGTTTTGAGCAGGAATCAAAATGGGACAACGTTATTGCCTTGTACCTCTTGCAAAGAAAAGCAATTAGGAGACATTTCAAATACGTCACGAAACTTTACGTAATTACCCATCATTTTACATTTACATTTATTCATTTGGCAGACGCTTTTATCCAAAGCGACTTACAATTGAGGAAAACAGAAAGCGATTCGTCTAAGTAAGCAATATTCACGAGAAGTGCTAGTAATACAAAGTTTCAAATACAACGTCAAGATAGTATAAGCAAGTATATAAAGAACATTAGGAAAGGAAAAATAGAGGTAGATTTTTTTAAAAATATATATTATGAAACAGTTAAGTGCTCATTGAAGAGGTGGGTCTTCAGCTGTTTTTTGAATTGTGAAAAAAAAGATCGTTCTCAACGCCGCTCAACCGAGCCTCCCGAGCCCGCTTCCGAGCCTCCCAAGCCTGCAGAGCCGGCCTCCGAGCCTCCCAAGCCTCCAGAGCCGGCCTCCGAGCCTCCCAAGCCTCCAGAGCCGGCCTCCGAGCCTCCCAAGCCTCCAGAGCCGGCCTCCGCGCCTCCCAAGCCGCCAGAGCCGGCCTCCGGGCCTCCCAAGCCTCCGGATCCCGAGCCACCTCCTCCAGTCTCGCCGGCCTCCGAGCCTCTCAAGCCTCCAGAGCCGGCCTCCGAGCCTCTCCCTCCAGATCACGATCCCCCCGAGCCTTCCAAGCCTCCGGATCCCGAGCCACCTCCTCCAGTCTACAAGCCTCCGGACCCAGACTCGCCCCAAATAATTTTTGGGGGGGCAGAAGGATGTGGCCGGCCCTGTCCCTGAGCTCCCGGACCCTCCATGGCCCCTGGACCTCTGAGCTGGGAGCTCCGTCCTGGAGGCTTCCAGTCTTGTCCTGTCCTGTCCCCTGTGTCTAGCACGAGCCTCCAGGACGCCCCCCCTCCCTCCCTGGAGGGAGGGGGGGTACTGTCACAGTCTTGTTTGTCTCCTTGCCTGTCTCTCCCTAGTTTCCCCCCATGGACTACACTTCCCAGCATTATCCACGCTCCCGCACCTGTCCCTCATTTGTCATCACCACACCTGTCAGCCATCACCCTCATTACCTGGATACTATATGTACCTTGCCTGTTCCTTTGTGTATGGTCGGTTATTGTAAATGTTACGTTGCTTGTGTTGCCTGGTTTTGTCTTCTGCCCCTGGATTGCTATTAAAGTGCTTGTTACCTGTATTTCTTCGCCTGTGAGCTTGATTCTACGTGAGAGCGTGACACAAATGAGCTCTGAAAACACAAGGTTGATGAGATTCGGTTTACATTTAGTCTATGTAGAAATCCCCACAAGAAGACAATTCAAGGTCTGTTGACACTTGGAAAGAGGTGTACAGTATATTTTCTTTTTGCTCCAAATATTTGGCACATAGCCTACTGATGTTTATATTTCATAAGCCCTGAAAACACAATTTTTATGTGATTTTGTGGTTGCAGGAATTGGAAAAATAAAATCCAAAGTTGTTTTTCGTATATAAATGAAGTCTGTACAGAGAAGGATATTTATTGATCTATTTATATCTTTAATGATATGAATTTTCAGTTCATGGTAAACAATTATGTGTATAGTTTAAGCCTGTATTTTAATGTCACATCAGACTACAGAGGCCATTTAAGAAGCCATTAATGAAGCCTTTGAAGGGAAAAATCTCCGCTATGCCAACTTGGCAGCTGAGGCAGAAGAGCGGGGCTGGACAGAGAAAGTGTTGCAGGGGCTTTGTGGCCAATTCCATTAGAAGACTGCGTAAAGAAGTTGGGGTTAGAGGACAGGTCCAACGGAGGGTAGTCAAAGAACTTGCTACTGTTGCTGAGAAAAGCAGCCACTGGCTGTGGTTGAAACGGATAGACAAAGTCTGGGCTGCCAAATGATCTTGTAATAAAGTGGTGACTTGTTTGTGTTTAATGTTATTCCATACGGAACCGGGGGCACTGAGCATGCATTACCGGTGCTAGTGGGATATTGGATGTTAAGAAGGTGGGATCGGACAACTCATAAGGTGGCTCACGCGTATTATTAAGGAAATGTAAGTGTAATGTATTGTATTTATAATCTTATTATAAAACACAGAGAATGCTTACCTGATGAACCCATTGAAGCCTTTGACCTCCTTCCAAAATCCGAGTGTGTGCAGCGCATTAACACCTGGATGTGCACAAAGGCTGTTTCTAAAAACTCCAACTTTTCAAGGACAGCCTGTCACTTCTCACTCACAGCCTGTAAGTACGTTTTCATTATTAAAGAATTTGCAACTGACTATTCAAACGTGAGCTTTTTGTCGGTCCTATGATCACAAATGCAGAAATGGTTTAATATTTACGAGGCCATGTATCCTCTGGCTGTTCTCCCCTGCAATGTGAAGCTACACGAAAAAGTCAATATAAGTCATTATATTCAGTAACTACGTTCCCGCTGGATGCAACAAATGCCTCGTTTCTAATATGTTTTATTGTTTTTGTCACATAGCGTCGAGACAAAGCTTCAAAGGCTGCTCAGAAAGTTCGCAAATATTGTGATTTATATATATTGTGATTATCTTGATGGACAAAATGTGTAAACATCATAAACATTTGTTAATCACAGATCTTATTTTTTGCGATCTTCCAAGTGTCTATGGGAAAAATGAATAGGCTTTCGGTCAAGGGAACCAACGTGGCGCTAACTTCCGGGTTAGCCTACAAAAATATGTAATCTCTGAGACACTCCATTGTCTCAACAGCTTGGATCGGAACTACTTCAAGTAACTCTTTACGCATTGATAAATATTTGAGGTTGATTTAAGGTTTTGTTTTAAACACTGTGCTATTAGGAGTGCAGGAGAAATCATGGCAGTCAATTTAGCATGAGGTGGACTACTGCCATTATTTGTGTGCGCAAGTGGTGCTTTTAATATCTTTGCTCTGGAGATTATGACAATATACAGGTGTCTACCAGTGATGTCACAGATTTGGAAAATTGAGAACTCGCATTTGTAAATATCGTAGTGCCATAAGACGTGGGGATGTTAGTAATCCAGTAGCACAACATTTTAAAGAATATTTTCATTCTATTTGTGAGTTTTTTTTCTTTAGCATTGAGCAAATTCATTTCTTAGGTTAGGAGGGGACATTGATGTAAAGTCCAGATAAATGTTTTGGATATTCACTCTAGAAACAGAGGGCTAAATCAAGAAATTGACCACTCTATGCTTTTGATGCTTTGCCTCTCTTAATTCCTAGAGGAAGCAAAGTCAAAAACTCCTCTCTGGTGAAAAAAAAACATACAAATTAAAACAGCTATCTATCACTTGAGTCCAATGATTCATCACATTGAAAACCATGTACATCATTCTATGTCCTGTGCTAATTGTCCCATTGCAACAGAAGAAAGCATAGAAACTGTCACTGTGTTGGCACTGAGCTGGACATCATGCCATGATAAAAGTAACAGATCAGATCAATTATCTGAAGCTGTTGATCTGTATCTGAATGTTGTTGTTTATATGGTAACTTAACATAGTGACAAGACTTATCTGGGATTACATTTACTTAAATTATAACAGTAAATGTACAATACAACATATAAACTAATGTTGTTTTAAAGGAACACTCTACCATTTTAGGAAAAAGGCTCATTCTCCAACTCCCCCACAGTTAATAAGTTGAGTTTTACCTTTTTGGAATCTATTCAGCCGATCTCCGGGTCTGGCGATAGCACTTTTAGCATAGCTTAGCACAGATCATTGAATCCAAGTAGACCAGTAGCATCATGTTCAAAATTGACCAAAGAGATTTGATATCTTTCCATTTAAACCTTGACTCTTCTGTAGTTATATCGTGTGCTAAGACTGGCGGAATATGAAAAGTTGTGATTTTCAAGGTCGATATGATTAGGAACTATACTCCCATTCCAGCGTAATAATCAAGGAAGTTTGCTGCCGTGACATGGCAGCAGCAGGTGCAGTGATATCAGCTGGGGACTAATTTCAGGCGCTGCGTGATATCACTGCACCTGCTGCGGCCATGTATAGATCTCGAAAAGACTGACATTACAATCTTTAAAAACTATCTTCAGATACATGGAAATAAATCAAATGACAACAGGACACCTTAATAACTTTCTTTTTTTAATAGTAGTGTGACTAATCTATAACTGATTTCATAAAATGTCTACTTAAAGTCTGAAACTTCCAAAACACTTTCCACCTGGAATCCCCCTATTACAGTAGAAAAAAAGAATTGTAAAAATGATGTCTTCATCATGATTTAATTGTACCTCTTAAAAATATACAAATAACACTTCTTTAATACAGTGCATTTATCAATATCTTGATTTTTTGACCCAGCTAAAATCATAAAATATTACATGATAATGTAAAGAACAACATTCTGTGAAAATATATCCTTGATAACAAAATTTACTGAAGGCTATGTCAAATATCAAAATCATAGTGAATGACTGAAATCAAACTTTGATGCTCATTATCTCAGAATTATGAGTCTTTAACTTGGTTTTCACAAACTGGGTCAGTAACTGGTTTCTAACTAGACAAATATCAGTAAATAATATTGTTTGTTTATTTCTTTACAATGGCTAACATATTTTGCACAAACCTCTAATAGGTGAATGACATTATATTGCAGCTGTAATAGGCAAATTATTAACATTCATTTCAGATGTATATTGACATGTTGGATAAGATTTACACAAACCTTTAGACAAGATTCGTCCAAGATTCACCCTAGCCACGATCAGACAGGTAAAGTTCTATGTTTAGTGCTATTTTCTCCCTAAACTCCTGCACTTTGTCTTATGCTGTCTTGTTCCTCTGGTCAAGTGTTGTTTGGGTTGCCTTCTCCTGAGCTGTGATGTTCCTCTGGTCCGGTGTTGTTTGGGTTACTTTGTCCTAAACTGTTTGCCCTTCAATTCTGGTTCTGTCTTGGGTCACTTTTCCTGCGCTGTATTCTCACAGAATTAATTTATTTAGATATAATATTAATCTCATTTTAGTGATAATTTAACATCTATTAGTCTCTCAAAGTATAAAATGTCCTATTAAACTGTGCAATATTAAAAGGTTTACTCTAGAATGTTGCAAAAGGGTCATTTGCTCCTAATTTTACTGGCATCCTCTTGATTTCCAGGTAGACATTTTGTATGAATAGTCACTGAACAATTTTTCCTATGGAGATCATTTGCAAAAAAAGTTTAAATTAAGGTTTTCCCAACAGATTCTAATGTACCAGTCAAAAAAATAATAATAATCAAAACCATAGAATACTGCTTTAATTCTAAATTAAAATGTAATTTGCATCACTTACCTTGATTTTTCTAGATACCATCTTGTGACAGATACCACAAATCCCAGACCTAAAGTCACAGGAAACATGTTTGCTGCAATAAAACGTTTAACATATACCCTTTCAACTCTAAACATATACATGTGCATGTGCATGAGACCCCAGTCTCTTTCTCTCTCTCTCTCTCTATAGCAGAAGTTAATAATACATGAAAATCACAGCTGTGAAATCGCAACAGGAAATACTGTTTAGTGTTACAATGGAGGTTATGGTTCCTCTTTGTTCACTGGTAGCCTTTTGATGCAGCAAATTTGCTGAAATGTAAGTCATGGTTAAAATATGTCAAGTAAACATAAAATAAGGGTTTATATATAGACACAAAATAAATGTATAAAAAATAAGTATTTTTTTATTTGTACCTCCAATTTTGTAGTACACTCTTAAAAATAAAGGTGCTTAAAAGGTTTTTCACAGTGATGCCATAGAAGAACCTTTTTTGGTTCCACAAAGAACCATTCAGCCTAAGGTTCTTTAAACATTAAAGAACCATCTTTTTCTTACTTTTTTATAATCTGAAGAACCTTTTTTCATTAAAATGAACTTTTTGTGAAACAGAAAGGTTCTTCAGATGTTAAAGGTTCTTTTTGGAATCAGATTTCCCAGTGATTCCCAGTGCATTGATGGCACTCATATTCCCATCATCGCCCCCTTCAGGGTAACCCCTGAAAGGGCTTGTGACATTATTGTGGCATGCAGTTATCCTTTTTGCTGGTGCACTTTTTCCTTCCACTTATCTTTCTCTGAATATGCTTGGATCAATGTCAACGACTGTCTTCTGGACATCTGTCAAGTCAGCAGTCTTCCCCATGATTGTGTAGCGTACTGACCCAGACTGAGAGATCATTTAAAGGCTTAGGAAACCTTTGCAGGTGTTTTGAGTTGATTAGCTGATTAGAGTTTGACTCCATGACTTTCCAATATTGAACTTTTTCACAATATTCTAATTTTCTTTGGGGTTTTCATTATCTGTAAGCCATAATCAACAAAATTTCAAGAAATAAAGGCTTGAAATATTTCACTCTACGTGTAATGAATCTATATAATATATGGGTTTCACTTTCAGAAATGAGTGACACAAAATATTGACCTCTTCACGACATTCTAATTTATTGAGATGCACCTGTATGTTTAAAACACTCTTTTGAAAAAGGATGTGGGGAGTGTGTCTAGGCTGCATGTTGAGGCTTTAAGATGCTGTACTGTTTCCTCCAAGGTTTTGTAATTAATTGTCTGAAATTCAGATAAAGTTACTAATTTCTGAGGTTGTTGTAAATGAAGTTGGACTGACATGAGTGTCACATGGGTCTTTGCTGATTAACATTCTGATATTATTGATCTTCTCAAGGAAAAAAGTTGCAAACTCATTGCATTTGTCATCAGAAAGCATTTCACTGGGAACTTGACTTGGTGGATTTGTTAGTCTCTCTACAGTAGCAAAAAGAGTGCGACTGTTGTTTATGTTGCAGTTAATCATGTTAAAGAAAAACGTCTGTCTAGCTTTGCCTAATTTGACATTGAAGGCACGCAGGCTGTTTTTATAGATATTATAGTGAACTTCAAGTTTAGTTTTTCGCCACATACACTCAGCTTTTCTGCATGTTCTTTTCATGCTCTGTACTGCTGTCGTGTTTCTCCAGGGTGCTTTACGCCTACCGGTTATCATCTTGACCTTTACTGGAGCAATGTCGTCAATAACATTTTTAACTTTTGCATTAAAGCTATCGAGGAGAACATCAACAGAGTCTGCAGATATAGTTGGTGACAAAGACATAGCATTCATAAATAGCTCACTGGTGTTCTCATTTATGAACCTCTTTTTTACAGAGACAGGTCTATCTTCAGTGGCAGGACAGATCGATATATCAAAGAAAATACAGAAATGATCAGACAACACCACATCTCTAATAAAGGTGGATGAAATTTTTAGACCTTTGCCTATAAGCAGATCCAGAGTGTGTCCACGATTGTGTGTGGGGCCGTGCACATGCTGGGTCAGATCAAAAGTATTTAAAACAGTTAAGAGTTCACTTGCAATGTTGTTTTCTGTCTTGTCTACATGAATATTAAAATCTCCAGCAATAACAAAGCAGTCAAATTCAGAAGAAATATATGATAACAGTTCTGAGAAGTCATCAACAAAGACTGGGGAGTATTTGGGAGGTCTGTAAATAATTGTAAACAGAATGCGTGGTGCACCTTTTACAGAAATACTTAAGTATTCAAAGGACGGGTTATCACCAAGTAACACTTGCTTGCATTGAAAGACATCTTTAAATAGAGCAGCTATTCCTCCACCTCTCTTAACAGCTCTAAAGACACTTATAAAAGTAAAGTCTGGGGGGGCAGATTCATTGAGGATTGTAGCACTACAACTGTCATCTAACCAAGTTTCATTTAGAAACATGAAGTCCAGGTTGTTATTGGTGATGAGGTCATAAACCAAAAAGGACTTACTTTTTAGTGAACGAATGTTCAAGAGTGCTAATTTAACATTAACTGTATTTTGCTCCCTGTCACTCTCAGAATGACGTGTAATAGGCAGTAGATTAGACAGGTTTGCTATATGACTGGAAGGGGTCTTTGTTTTTCTCTTGCATATCAGGACAGATATAGGGAAAGCTAAAGGAACATTGGGTTCTGTAAACATTTGAGATTGTTGCTGCTATCATAGCGGGGACCCAATTCATATCAGTTACCAGTATTGTTTGCAGTCTTGTGTTGTTCACCAGCAAATGGGAGTTGGTGTGATCCCTGGCGTTGGGGAAGAGGCCGGAGAGCTCTCTCAGATGAAGGGGGAGAGTGAGCTGGACCCAGAGACTTTGGTGGTTGTGGGGCCCGCCGTTTTTTAGTTGTAACTCATGGACTTGCGACAATAGAGTGGGAGAGCTTTGTTCCATCAAACACTAGTTCCTCTAGGCAGCTCTGAGTCTATGTTTACTTTAGCTAGTGTTGAACTCAGCTCGTGCATATGCGGTGCTAATGGAATGGTCCACTCTAATCTATAGGCATTCGTACAGATGTAATAATGTTAAAACATTGACAGGAATATCCTGACCATTTTGATTATTGTTTGGAGCTCTAAGTGGCTACTGACATGGCTTATTGGTTAAGTCCAGCCCTGCCTTTTAGGGGCCCTCGGAAGCTCGGGGCCCAATAAGACGATTGCCTACCTTTGTCTAAAGGCTGAAATACACTACAAGACTTTTGCCCAGATTTTCAGTCTGGAGTTGTTGTAGAAAGTCTGCGCCAGTCTGCCGATTTGATCACATGTTGTTTTCTATGCAAACGTTCAAAAAGTCTGCAAGTGTATTATGTCTATTTAAAAAAAAATCTGATTTTAAAAGTTGTGTAGTGTATTTAAGTCTTAATGGGTAAGTCCGCCCCTGCGTCTGCAAGGAGGTGACTGACAGATCTTTAAAAATGTCGACCGCGAAAGATGCTGCACGGATGCGTTGAACAGCGGAGATGGGGGAACAACTTGTGGAGTTGTGGCAACAGTATAAATGTCTTTATAATGTTTCCTCCAAAACATACCCCAACCGCACAGATAAGGAAAAGAGCTGGAGAGAAGTCGTATTGGTTTTAAATGTACCGGGTAAGTAAAAGCTGCTAGCGTGCTAGCTTGTTAATGTAAACAATAAAGCTGTTGAAACGTCAGTTATCAGTTTGGTCTATCAAAAGATACATTGCATCACTGCTTTCCTTAAAATGTTTTGTAGTTGGGTTGTGAGGAGATTTTTTGTTGTTGTTGTTTGTGATTTTTGTTGATAATGATTAACGCTGCAATTGTCCTACGTAGCCAAGTTACGCTGAGCCAAAGAAGCTAATCGTTTTATTACATTTGCAGAAAATAATTTTAGTAATATTAGTTCAGTACTGTATGTGTTATTTTTCAATGGAGGTGAAGATAAGAGCTACAACACTGAGGACCCAGTTTATAAAACTTCTTAAACCCAAACCAAGTGTCATCATAGTGTTAACATAGTACTGCCCTGATGAAGCAATGTGGATATGATCAAAATATAGTTAAGGGATCAAATTCTGATTTCCTGCTCAGGACAAACAAGGCACTCGCAATCTATGACAAAATTCAGTTATAGATTATTTATTTAATGACACACAGTATTAGGATGTATGTATAATGTTTTAGCTGATGCAGAATTGGGATGCATGCAAAAACTTAGTTCAACATTGACTGTACATCTTATAAAAACAATCATGTCACTTGGGATAATTCATTGTTATTTATTTAGGACCACAAAGATCCACCACACAAGGTGATGAAGACCATGGCTCTCCTTTTCACAAAGTCACTCTTGGACTAAAGCGCCACAAAGGAGATCCAGATACTATTGAGCAACGAAAGCTTAAATTGTTAGAACAGATGTCTGCCTCAGTCCTTACAGCTCCAGATCCATACAGTTCTTTTGGAAATCAGGTTGCTGTGGAACTTTAATTATTTATTTGAGGACTCTACAAGACATGTGGATGTAGTTATTGACATTTTCTTCAAAAGCAAAGCTTTTGTTAATATTGTTATTTTGTTGCTTCATTGTTAGCTTTTCATAATTGTTTAAATGAATGTTCGTTTTTTGCATTCTGCGTAATGTTTGTTTAGAGCCCTGTGAGCAAGATGTTGAGGTAGATGATTCCCACAACCCCACAACCTTGATGCATGCCATCATAGAGACCTGATTTGCAACAACATCTAGACTTACATCTGGATTAAAACTTTGTCTGTAAAATTTTTGATATAAGAACATTTTTCACTGCTTCATTGACTAACCATTTTTGTCAAAAAATTACATTTCATTTTTGTTTATTAAAAAGGAATTGTTTCTCGAGACTTTGTTAATTTTCTTAGCTGAACACACTATGAAAATTCATTTTATTTTTGATAAGTCTGAGTGGTGAAGTGGTGTAAAAACATGGACAAAACATGACATATGGATATGTTGTCATTGAGAACTATTTTATATATATATATATATATATATATATATATATATATATAGAGAGAGAGAGAGAGAGAGAGAGAGAGAGAGAGAGAGAGAGTTACTAGTAAAAGTTTAATAAAAAGTGCAACAAAGATAAAAAAAAGAATAGAATAGCTATAGATATAGAATCTCACTCAGGTACTGAGGCGCTATACCATGTAGGGCCTTATAGGTGACCAGTGCAATGCTGACCATACTTTTTTGTTCGTGTAAGAACTCGAACTGCTGCGTTTTGAACTAGCTGGAGTTTTTGTAGTAAGCTCACAGGACAGCCACCTAATAGTGCGTTACAGTAATCTAGTCTTGACGTCATGAATACATTAATTAATTTTTCTGCATCTGATATTGACAACATATAACGTCGTTTTGATATATTCTTAAGGTGGAAGAACGCAGTTTTACAGGTGTTGGCGAGATGGCTTTCAAATGTCAGATAACTATCGAATAATATGCCCAGATTCCTTGCTGACAATGAGGGTTTTATGGAACATCCATCAATAGTTAAGTTGTATTCTTGGTTGTTACGTATAGCGGTTTTCGGTCCAATGAGTAACACTTCTGTTTTGTCAGATAAAAAGTCGCTACTCATCCATTTTTTATATCAACTATGCATTCCATTATTCTATTGAACTGCTGTTTCATTAGGCTTTGAGAAAATATAGAGTATCATTAGCATAGCAGTTAAAAATAACTCTGTGTTTCTTAATTATAGCAACTATGGTTAACATATATAGTGCGAAGAGCAGAGGCCCAAGAACTGAGCCCTGTGGCACATTGTACTGGACTTGTGATTTGTGTGACACCTCACTGTTTATTGCTACAAATTGAAAACAATCAGATAAGTATGATTTAAACCATTTCAATGCTATTCCACATAATTCTCAAGTCTATGTAAAAGTATGCTATGGTCAATGGTGTCGAAAGCGGCACTAAGATCTAATAGCACAAGTAACGGTCAGACACCAAAAGCAAGTCATTTGAAACTCCGATCAGAGCAGTCTCTGTAATGTGATGTGCCATAAATCCTGACTGGAATTGTTCATAGATGTTGACGAACACTGAGGTATGGAAACTTTATATTCTGGTAGTCTGTGGGTTCCTGTTTCACATGCTCAGAGGATGGCTTTCTAGAGTGAAGGAGAAATTTTCCAGTGTGTTTTGCAAAAATCTCACGCAGGTCTCTCACTGCTGTTGCTGCATCAGGAAAGGCCCTGTGTTTAAATCTGGGATCAAGCAGGGTAGCCTCAGAAAATGCTCTATGTTGTGGAAGCCGACAAAAATGCTGTGGAAGTGCTTTTGCATGTTCTTAGCCAGTGAGTCCATCATTGCAATAACTGGCCCATGTTTAGACGTCCAGCTAGACAACTTTTTGCAATCCCCTTGCCATCAAAATCTAGGATGCAGTCACAAATCTGTTTTAATAAAATTACAAAAAAATTTTTTTTAGATCAAATGAGTTATCGTCGTTTATGAAAAGTACATAAGTATAAACCAGGTGGGTTGAAATAACATAGAACAATATGACAAATCATACATTTAATATATTGCACCAGTGCAAGCAGTTATATGTTCAATTAAATTATACATACCTTTCAGCACTCATTTCAACAGGGCCATCAAGTGTCAGGGTTGGAAGGCTGGAGTTGACCAGCGCAAGCATAGCAATTATTGCTTCCTTCTGCTGCCAAAATCTCCTCAGCATGTAATAAGTGGAGTTCCATCTTGTTATTACATCCTGCTTGAGCCTCAGCTCTTCAAGGCCCATATGTTTTTGAGTTGCCTTTAACTGTTCAGTTGTAACTACGCTTCTGTAGAAATATTCTACCACATTCTTGACTTTTGCTCTTGGATGTGTTTCAAGCTTTCCCTTACAATCAGATTCAAAGTGTGGGCAAATCATGGCATGTGTTACCATTGTTTTACGAATAGCAGCATTTATATTGCTGGCATTGTCAGTGACAAAAGCAGCAACTTTGTTTGTGACACCCCACTCATCACAAATCCTTTTAAGCTCACATGCCAGGTTGTCAGCAGTATGTCTTTCTGTAAATGAGAAGCAGTCTAGAAGAAATTATGAAAGTGTAAAATCTTCATAAAAAATGACAAGTGGCTGCCATAAAAGTGACAGTGAGAGTGACTGACAGTGACAGTGAGTGACAGTAAGAGTGAGTGACAGTGAGAGTGACTGACAGTGAGAGTGACTGACAGTGAGAGTGAGTGACAGTTAGAGTGACTGACAGTGAGAGTGAGTGACAGTGAGAGTGAGAGTGAGAGTGACTGACAGTGAGAGTGACTGACAGTGAGAGTGACTGACAGTGAGAGTGAGTGACAGTTAGAGTGACTGACAGTGAGAGTGAGTGACAGTGAGAGTGAGAGTGAGAGTGACTGACAGTGAGAGTGAGTGAGTGACAGTGAGAGTGACTGACAGTGAGAGTGAGTGACAGTTAGAGTGAGTGACAGTGAGAGTGAGTGACAGTGAGAGTGAGTGACAGTGAGAGTGACTGACAGTGAGAGTGAGTGACAGTGAGAGTGACTGACAGTGAGAGTGAGTGACAGTTAGAGTGACTGACAGTGAGAGTGACTGACAGTGAGAGTGAGTGACAGTTAGAGTGACTGACAGTGAGAGTGAGTGACAGTGAGAGTGAGTGACAGTGAGAGTGAGTGACAGTGACAGTGAGTGACAGTGAGAGTGACTGACAGTGAGAGTGAGTGACAGTGAGAGTGAGTGACAGTGAGAGTGACTGACAGTGAGAGTGACTGACAGTGAGAGTGACTGACAGTGAGAGTGACTGACAGTGAGTGACCGTGAGAGTGACAGTGAGTGACAAGTGACAGTGAGAGTGACAGTGACTGAGAGAGTGACAGTGAGAGTGAGTATATGTATAAAAGTATATGACCTCATCAAATACATGTATAACCAGAACAAATGTGCAGTGAAAATTGGACAGCAAAGGACAGAATATTTTTCCCAACAGAGAGGAGTGAAACAGGGCTGCTGTCTCAGTCCAACCTTATTTAACATGTATATTAATGAATTGGCTGAAAGATTGGACCAATCAGAAAGCCCAGGACTCCAACTATATGACACTGAAGTCAAATATTTATTATATGCAGATGACTTAGTAATTCTATCTAAAACACCCGAAGGACTTCAGAACAACCTGGACATATTATCCAAATACTGCCATGACTGGAGCCTAGAGGTTAATATACCAAAAACCAAGATTATGATATTTCAGAAAAAACCTAGAAATCTAGAACATAAACACATATTTAATCTAAACAACACCATACTTCAACACTCTTCACAATATAATTATCTCGGTCTGGTCTTAACTCCTTCTGGAAATTTCAAGTTGGCAATTCAAGCATTACTTACGAAAGCCCGCAGAGCAATACATGCCATCTGAATGAAATTATTTAAAATAAACATCCCAATCAGAATCTGGATGAAGATTTTTGACAGTGTCATACTCCCTATAGCTTTATATGGCAGTGAGGTGTGTGGGGTCCTGCCAGTAAATGTCATGAACTATGGGACAAACATCCTATAGAAGGATTACATGTAGAATTCTGTTGAAACATCCTTCATGTCCATAGAAACACACATAATAATGCAGTCAGGGCAGAACTGGGCCGTCTTCCACTCAATCTGGCTATCAAAAAAAGAGCCTTAAAGTTCTGGATTCATCTCAAATGTAGTTCTGAAGACACACTACATTATAAAACATTTAAAGCAGAAGAAGTGAGTGATCAGAAAAGTCCTCTTTATAAGATGGTGTCAGAACTGACAAACCAGGCTTTTAATATGAATGCCCCTATAAAACCTGGAGAAATAAAAGAGATGATGAATAGAGAGAAAAACACATACATACAACAATGGACAGAAGAAACAAAAGACCAAAGTCGTCTCCAGTGTTATCTGAGATTAAAACGTGAATATAGTCTAGCTGACTATCTGATCACAGTGAGAAACATAAAAATATATTAACTAAATATAGACTCAGTGATCATCCGCTAGCTATAGAAAGAGGTCGACATAAGAAAACATGGCTACCTAAAGAAGAACGTATGTGTAATGAATGTACATCAGGAGAAGTTGAGACAGAGGAACATTTCCTCCTTCATTGTAATAAATATAAATCTCTAAGAAATTTACTATTCTATGAAATTCAACAGATTAATCCCAAATTTCAGTCACTTCATGACAATGACAAGATTAAAATCCTTCTTGGTGAAGGATCCACTGCCTCTATAGTAGCACATTATATATATAAATACCACAAACTCAGAGGAACTGCGTGAACACATCTACACAAACATCAATTTATTTCTATATTGTTTAATACTTTCTAGTTTTTATTATTATTATGCCTTGTTTTTATTTGTTTTTGTTTTATTGTGAAATGCTTTGGCAATATATACTTTAGTATGTCATGCCAATAAAGCTATTTGAATTTGAATTTTTTTTTGTGAGTGACAGTGACTGAGAGAGTGACAGTGAGTGACAGTGACTGAGAGAGTGACAGTGAGAATGACAGTGAGAGTGACAGTGAGTGACAAGTGACAGTGAGAGTGACAGTGAGAGACAGTGACTGAGAGTGTGACAGTGAGTGACAGTGTCAGTGAGTGACAGTGAGAGTGACAAGTGACAGTGAGTGACAGTGACTGAGAGAGTGACTGTGACTGAGAGAGTGACTGTGACAGTGAAAGACAGTGACTGAGAGAGTGACAGTAAGAGTGAGTGACAGTGACTGAGAGAGTGACAGTGACTGAGAGAGTGACAGTGACTGAGAGAGTGACAGTGAGTGACAGTGACTGAGTGAGTGACAGTGAGTGACAGTGTCAGTGAGTGACAGTGAGAGTGACTGACAGTGACTGACAGTGAGAGTGAGTGACAGTGACTAACAGTGAGAGTGAGAGACAGTGACTGACAGTGAGAGTGAGTGACAGTGACTGACAGTAAGAGTGAGAGTGAGTGACAGTGACTGACAGTAAGAGTGAGAGTGAGTGACAGTGACTGACAGTGAGAGTGAGTGACAGTGACTGACAGTGACAGTGAGAGTGAGTGACAGTGAAAGTGAGTGACAGTGACTGACAGTGACAGTGAGAGTGAGTGACAGTAAGAGTGAGAGTGAGTGACAGTGAGAGTGACTGACAGTGAGTGACAGTGAGTGACAGTGACAGTGAGAGTGAGTGACAGTGACTGACAGTGACAGTGACTGACAGTGAGAGTGAGTGACAGTGACTAACAGTGAGAGTGAGAGACAGTGACTGACAGTGAGAGTGAGTGACAGTGACTGACAGTGAGAGTGAGAGTGAGTGACAGTGACTGACAGTGAGAGTGAGTGACAGTGACCGACAGTGAGAGTGAGTGACAGTGACGGTGAGAGTGAGTGACAAGTGACTGACAGTGAGAGTGACAGTGAGTGACAAGTGACTGACAGTGAGAGTGAGTGACATTGACAGTGAGTGACAAGTGACTGACAGTGAGAGTGAGTCACGCACGTGAGTGTGACCATCTTTAATGTTTATGTGTGTTGTCGTGTTTTTTTTAAACAGTTAAATTTTGGAAATTGTACATACTGAGCACAATCTTTACTGTTTATGTGTATTGTTGTCAGTATACTTTAAATGTTTTCTTTGACAACAATTAAAAACTGTTAAATTGTGGCAATTGCTCTTTATTTTACTGTGTTTGATTCATATATATATATGTTTGTTTTAAATAAAAATTTTGGTTAAGTCCTTAATTATTTTAATGTTAATATTTTACTTTTTCTTTCTAAAATGTATGGAGTGTTACATGGGTAACGCTAGAAACTATATGGTCAAAAAAACAAACATGAACAACATGGAGAGGCCCTAAAAATACGGATTTTAAACATACTGTTGTATTATATTTAAATTCCAGAGGGTGGATTAAAAGCCTTCGTGTCATGAAACAAAAGCTTCAATCTTATATACAATTATTTAAACTACTTTCTGAAGAATATGTAACGTAAATACACTCGGTCTCCACTAGTGGAGGTGACGTATTTCCGCTCTTGAGTGGAGCTCCACTCGCCCCATCGTCTGCAGCCAGACCCTCTTGGAAAATCTTATCACATTAAAAAGCCTAAGCCTAGATAATAGCCTATATTCGTTCTAAAATTTATCCTTGAAAGTCTTTTTAGCACTTACTGTAATAATGTAAGGAAAAAAGAAAATGTGTAATACAAAAAAAGTTTATAGTGCTTTTTTAAATACACCAAATAGATTAATAGCATACAAAATATATAGGCTATAAAGCTACATATGCAACATTAACAGAAATATTAGATCACAGAACACATTTCATAATGGTCAAAACATTTGTACAACATTATTTTCTATATTAATGTTGCTTAAAATGCATTACATTAAATAATTAGCTTCATAATTAATCCATGGTATTTACATACATTTGCATTAATTTATTTGGCAGATGCTTTTATCCAAAGCGGGTTAGATTTTTTAAATTTAAACATATTAACTTGAAATTTTACCAATACATTAAATACATTATTTGTAAAAAAAAAATTGCATGGCAAGTTTTCTGACAAAACATGTTTTGATATGCAAATGAGCAGACATCTTATTAAATATGTGCATATTTACATATATTTAAAAAGCACAAAAAATGTCATACAAGCCTCTATCAGAAAAACAACATCATTCTTCCCATACATGGTTAGCTCTTTTTAAAATGAAACACTTTACCAGAGACAGTGCTGTACCATTCATCAAACTGAACCCTGTCTTTATCTGACATAGTCTCATACTCGTAGAAATGCTTGTACAGGTATGGACCTACGTAATCTTCATTTTCTAACCTGTTGAAATGGTGGGAAGTGTCCTTTATCCTCACAGGTCAGCTTTAACGCCGCAGCTGTCTTGGAGAAACGCATGGGGATGAACAAATAGTGGTAAAAAAAACTCTGTTTATATGCATCATCAAACATTAAAATTATCCGACATCCCTGTGTTGTGATTTGAAGTGTGAGCCCTACTTTTGTGAAAAGCTCAAAGTATGAAATTATCAAAACTAGAGGCATTATGGGCCATCCATAGTAACGTGGTTGTCTGAAACGCCTGATGAGTTGATCAACACAGTCTGTACCGTCCACTATAAACTCTTCACCTGCTTATGTGATCGCACAAACTCAATTTGGCACATGCTTACCATCTTGGTAACGTGTTTCAAAATCATAAAAAAAATATTTTTCACTAGGGGCCTCAGGGGATATCGGCTGTATAAAACACAGATGGGCATTTATGCTGCTTAGGATCTGTACCGCTGACGTGACGTGACTGTTGTATTTGGTAACATCACACTGCGAAAACTGCTGACCTAATAGTGGTTTCTTATGTATGTCATAACAATAGTCAGATTTACAGTACCTCAAACAGTCACTACATTGTCTTTTTTACACTGCGTGTCTGAAACATTCAGGGCCATTACAGATATTGCACACGTACTTGCATCTATGATCTCTAAGGGATGTATACCCGTGGTAACAAAATTTACAAGTGTACGGGGCACCTATGAACGCTTTCAAATTCTTAATAAAACAATGACCATCGTGCAGGTACAGAAACACTGTTCTGGAATGCGATGCCTCTTTTGTGGTGTACTTTTCCAACACCCCAGTGTCTGACCTGTGGAAGACAACTATTTTAATCTATGACGTGCGTTCTGTAATGCTGCTGCTATTGGTATTAAATCTGTGTGCGGTTTTTGGGGGTCAAGCAAATGGCAAAACACAGATTGTTTGATATATTAACAGGACAGAAAAGGTTCATTCTATTTCTAGCCATCACCTCATTATGTGTTGTTTTTATCTTGCTATAGACACTTAACTCCAATCTATCATTAACACGTGTAACCCCTCCTTTCTGGTTCATTCTTTTAATGCTTCCGGAAAGGACAACAAGGAGACACAGGTGGAGCTCACTCGTCAAGTTTACTAGAATATATGAAATGACACCAAATAGGCATGAAATACATCTCATCCAGTCACATAACTGTCAAAAAAAATAAAGATAAGCAACTAAAAAATAAAAAGTTAAAAAGTTTGGGGAAAAAATAAGAGGAATTTTTAAAATTTTGGTTTATTTTTAATTTAATCGTGCCCTGAGCAAGTTATTTCACAAAGGAAATGTTAACATATAGTTCACACCAAAGAATAATACGAGAATTTCTAAAAATAGCCCAGTGCAAAAGTTTACATCTTCCTGAATCTTAATACTGTATGATGTTACCTGAACAATCGATGACAGTTTTTATGTTTTGTTATAGTTGTTTAAGGGTTTCTTGTTTGTCTTGAGTCATTAAACTGTCCACTGATCTTCAGAAAAATCATCCTGGTCCTCCAGAATCTTTACTTTTTACATTATTTCTGTATATTTGACTCATGTCCAGCAGTAACTGTATGATGTTGAGATTCATGTTTTTACATTGAGGACAGTCAAGAGACTCATACACAACTATTACAATAGAGAGAAACATTCAGTGATGCTCATGAAGTCAACACCATTCATTTAAAGTCAGGTGGGTGTAAACCTTTGAAAATGATAACCGGTGTAAATTGTTTATATTTCATTTCGTCAGAAACATATATGTATTTTTTATAGCTTCTGAAGGACATTAATAAATGAAAAAAATAAGATGTGTAAACATTCCCTCCCGTCACCTTCGGTCTGAAAATGAGCGACGCCTTGTTGTTCCATCACAATGAGGCACCAAATCACTTGCAAAAACCTTTGCACATTAAGTTTAATTTAAACACATAAAAAATTTCATGTTCATTTTCTCCTTGCCTGCCTCAGCTTAATTCTTCTAGTAACATGGTCTTGTAAACTATCGGTACTGTTTAGCATGTTGTCAAAATGTTTTATGCTCTCCTACTTGTAAGTCGCTTTGGATAAAAGCGTCTGCCAAATGAATAAATGTAATGTAAATGTCAAGTTAGGTTCCCTAGAGAGCTGAAATTTACTGAACTGAAAATATTATATGAATTTAGACTTATTTGTAGTGGATGTGCTTGCTCACTTTTCCTCTGACATGTTATGTTTTAAAGACAGCGAGGTGCACAATAACTCATCTTTAAACTAAACTGCATCATGTGTCATGTTATGAGAAAATACTTTTAGTGCACAGTAAATTTGAAATCCGGAAATTAACACCAATAGAGTTCATTTCAACACTTTAAAAGTGTATATATGTGACACTGAATCTTAAGTAGCACGAGAACATTTGTAGTAATAGCCAAAAATATATTGTATGGGTCAAAATTAGCCATTTTTCTTTTATGCCAAAAATCATTAAGATATGAAGTAAATATCATGTTCCATGAAGATATTTTGTAAATTTCCTATCATAAATATATCAAAACTTTATTTTTGTGAGCAATATGCTATGCTAAGGACTTCATATGGACAACTTTAAAGGTGACTTTCTCAATATTTTGCTTTTTTTCACCCTCAGATGCTCAGATTTACAGATTTCTATTTTTATTTAAATAGTTATATCTCTGCCAAATATTGTCCTATCCCAACAAACTAATAGAAAGCTTATTTATTCAGCTTTTAGATGATGTAAAAATCTCACATTTAAAAATAATTGACCCATAAGATCCAGGGTCACATATGGGTACCACTCTCAGAAGTGTTCCTCTCCTAACACCAACACAGAGTTACAATATAAAGACCAACACAGAGATCAACAACACTTTCACAGAGTTGGGTTCTGATTTGAAGGGAAACACCAGCAGAGTTGATATTGTCCTGGTGTTGGCTCAACTTTTTTTATTATTAAACATGTTTATACACACTTTTAAAAAGCGCCATCAGCTGACGGGTTTTCTATGCTCATTACATTCGACCAGGTGCACAGAGTTGAAAAATGCTCAACTTGATTAGATTAGATTATTTGATGGATATACCTTCCTAAAAAACTGATGATGCTCTGCTATTAGATGCTTCAAAAATATTGTTGTTCCCTCAGAGATACAAGGAGAAAATGCAATATTAACAATATGTAAAAGGAGCAACATCAAATGCCAGTGTTCACTCCCTCTGAGACCATGTCTCCAAAAATGAGTGGGATGTTCCTAATGAGACACAATGTCTGACTTGCATTAAGTCCAATACTGTTGCCTGCTTGCTGAAGGTTGATACTGTTTTGGCTGTTATTTTTGTCCAAATAGCCATAGTTGAAGGCATCCACTCTTTAAAGAACAGAATCTCCAGAAATTAGATTGTGACTCATATACTCAAAAAGCAATTTTACTTCGTATTGCGCAATGCCCTCCAGGATATCATGCATAATATCCAGCACAAAGTTTTGAGATATATTAAAGTAAGTCAAGCTATTGTAGGGCATTTAGTTGTTTTAGGATAATTAACATTGATGATGAGATGACTCATCATATCTCCACCAGACCATAATGGTCAAATACATGAAACACGTTATTTAAAACATCTGTTTCATTCAGGGATTCAGTTTATAAACAATAATAATCGTTTATTTGTCCCCACTCACCTGCTACTTTGCATGTTTTATTGCCTAATGGCACATTTGCAAATATAACTCCAGATTATTATGAGAATACAATGTTTGTTACAATAGTAAAACCTATATCATTAAATAGGAAATTACAGTATTTACCGTTGCATATTAAACATGTGATACTTTGAACTATGTTAAGTTGTGAATCATCCCAATGTTTGGATACAAGAATCAACAAATCAACTCACATATTTCCTGGTTAGGGGTGATTTAAAATTGTAAGAGGGAAAACAAACAGCAAGGATATTTACATAGGCCTACATTTACAGAAAAGGACAGTTTAGTGACTACATTAAAGAAAGTCTTTGTTATAATGTGCTGTGGTTCTTCTGGGTCACCCACCGGTCTCGAGTCACTCTGTTAGGGACCCCTGGAACCTTTCACGCCAAGATCCGACCATTTGGCAGTGATGGCACTACACTATTGAGTACAGTATTCTTTTTAATACCATAGTAGGAGTTCTCATTGTGGTTGTCAGCAGGATACTTACAATGTTCATCATTTGAAGTCCTGTTACGCAATATGACTCGTGAATCATCCTCACTAAATATTGTCTGTGCCAAAACCTTGTCAGTAAGGCAAAGTCTGCAGTAATGTTTTGCATGAAATTATTCAACATAACCAGGAATACTATTGAGACCTAGGTTATCACCGGTAATTTGCGCTCCTCGGAAAATGACACTTTCATTCTCTTGTCCTCAAGTATTTTCCCATCATCAACCAATGGGCCAAGTATTTTGTCCATCCCATACTTTTTTCCATCTTAAGTATTTAGGTTACGAAGCACAAAATACAAATAGCCAAGCTTATGTATCCCTTGTTTAGACCATTTCTGACACCTAGGTGTTCTTCAATAGGTTCAACAACCCCACATTTCTCTGTAAAATATATTCTCCATTTGGTATCGGTATTAAAATCAGAGAATGAATTATGAAAACTATTAAAAGATTCTTCAACTAAACTCCTAATAGTGCTATCAACAGGCAAAACATTCCAAATGTTTTCCTTGAAATTTGCAGGTATTCATTTACAAAACCTCCATGCTTTCAGTAACTGACATAATCACAGTTTTTGCAACACCATTACCCTGCAATTTGGCTATTAAAGATGCAAACATTTCCCTGGAACGGTCCCTTGACACAGAAGAACAATCATGTAAACTGGTAAATTTTGCTCTGTGTCAGATTCAACATGTGATATTGATTCATCAAGATTTGGAGCTTGTTGATTCGGTAACGATACATCTCAGAATAAGCTTTATTTACCAAGTGTGCGCACACACACACACAAGGAATTTGTTCTGGTAACAGGAGCTCTTAAACACAGTATACACATAACACGAGAAATAGAAAATAGTATAAAATAAATATGAGGCTAAGAGGATAGAAATATATGAATATAATACAAAGGTGCAGTTTAGTTATGTGCAAGTGTGCCTAGTAAGTACTGTATATTACAACTGTGTACTGTATATTTTTAAGACCATAAGAAAATATAATTGCATGTATTTACATAAAGTGTCAGAGTAAAGATATTAAGAGTAAAGCACTGATATATATTGCACTTAACATCTAAGAGGTCATGGTAGATGTCCTAGCTGTTTAGGATTGAGATGGCCTGTGAGAAGTAGCTGTTCTTGAATCTAGATGTTCTAGTCCGCAGTGTTCTGTATCGTCTGCCTGATGGCAGGAGTTTAAACAGATTGTGTCCAGGGTGGGAATGTCTTTGATGATGTTACCTGCCCGTTTCTTCACCCTGGAGTTGTACAAGTCGTGGACATTGGGCAGGGACACACCAATAATCCTCTCAGCTGTTTTTACAGTCCGTTGCAGTCTACTTATGTCTGATTTGGTGGCTAAACCAAACCAGACTGTAATAGATGTACACAGGACTGATTCAATCACAGCTGTGTAGAATTGTTTCATCAGCTCCAGCTGTGGTAGATTGAACTTCCTCAGTTGGCAAAGGAAGTACAATTGAGTCTATGTGGGTCCTGTGAGATGGTAGGGCCCAGGAACCTGAATGACTCCATAACTGTCACTCACAGTGCTATTGAGAATGGTGAGGGGAGGGAGTGATGGAGGGTTCCTTCTAAAGTCCACAGTCATCTCCACAGTTTTTAGTGTATTAGACAGCCAGCTGTTCAACCTCTCCTCTGTATGCAGATTCATCACAATCCTGGATCAGGCCAATGATCGTGGTGTCATCGCAAACTTTAAAAGTTTGACAGAGGGGTCATGTGAGATGCAGTCGTTGGTATACAGGGAGAAGAGCAGAGGAGAAAGAACACAGCCCTGAGGAGCTCCAGTGCTGATGGTGAGGGTGCTGGATGTGAAATTCCCCATCCTCACTAGCTGTTGTCTGTCCGTGAGGAAATTAGTAAACCACTTACAGGTGGAGGTGGGTACAGAGAGCTAAGAGAGTTTAGTTTGAAGGATGTTTGGTATGATCGTATTAAGCTGAAAGCTGAAAATTAAGAATAGTCACCTTACAGCGGCATCCCAGCAGCTAACAGAAGATACATCTTCAAATGACTCCAGCTCAGAACTCAAGAGGAGTCTGTTTTGAGATACCACAAAGTCCTCAGACTCGTCAAGAGTGGCTCAACAAAGGCAGATGCCTATCAAGCACCAATTGCAGAGCTGGCTACAGTCAACCCTGAAATGCACAAGCTACTCAGAGCTGGATTCAAAAAAGGCCACAGCCTTCAAAAGTTTGCAGACAAATGTATGGCTCAGTATATTTTGGAGTCAAATGCCAGTCACATCAGTGAAACAGTCCAATGACTTGTTAGACATTCTGAAAAAGTAAAGTATGTTTTAGCAGTGTTGTTCCTAGTTATTACTGCTTTTGTTCTAGTGGTACTAAAGAGAATTTAAAAGTCCTTGTAAATGTTCCGTTTTCCCTCCTGGAGCTTTAATACAGCTCAGCCCATGACCTAGGTTTTATCTTTGGTGTTTAACACTCAGTTTTCATAAAGGGGAATGTATATTTCATTTTATATTTTGTAAATGTTTTATATTGTGTTTTAATGTGTTATGAGCTGTCAATTAGTTATGAGCTGTCAATCTAAATCTCACTAGCCAATGAGAGTAAAGTGCCCTTAAGTCCCGCCCTCACGTGAGGGTTGAGCCAGAAAGGCGAACGTAAACTTGAGAAGCGAAAACGAAAACTTGGGGAGAGCAACTGAAAATTCTAGCAGCGAATTCATAAACCATTATTTGCAAAAGCGAAACTTAGAAAACTATTAAGAAAAAATGCAGTTAATTTGAAAACAGTGTTACATCTTGCAATCGAGTTTATTGTTTTCATTATCAGAGTGTTTTTTTTTTCTTTCTCATTGTATATTTTTGTTTGTATTTTAAAAGTTTGCGTTTATTTTTATTGGCACAAATCTAATCCCATAGGAAGTCGCCATCCAAACAATGGCCCATAAACCAATTCGTCAAGAGCCCAAATACATTATAGATTGCTTCTACAAAACCATGCAATTTGCACTGCTCAAAGTACCAAAAGTACACATATTTCTGAAATAGACAGACATTGTCAGTAGCTTTTCTGTCTAGTTATAAATCTTTGTAATCAGTAAACAAGTTTGCACATTTTGGTTTCATATTTACTGGCTTTCATTATAAAAAAATTGTAGTTTGGTAATTCTTTATAAAAAGCAAGTATTGTCCATATAGTAATGCCCTAATCACATCTCTTAAATGCATGTACAAGTTCACAGCTTGATATGGGTCTCTTGGAGGGTCCAAAGGAGATTTAGAAATTATAATTTTGCACAGTTTCATTATATCTTTTTTTTTTAAGTTATATTTTTGGGACTTTTTGCCTTTATTAGAGGACAGTGGAGAGAGACAGGAAGTGATTGGGAGGAGAGAGAGGAGTAGGATCGGAAAGGACACCGAGCT
Source organism: Oreonectes daqikongensis (assembly GCA_026939265.1). Taxonomy (NCBI): domain Eukaryota; kingdom Metazoa; phylum Chordata; class Actinopteri; order Cypriniformes; family Nemacheilidae; genus Oreonectes; species Oreonectes daqikongensis. Next base: position 984,898 of record JAOTQM010000133.1, on the reverse strand, counting down.
GGGATTCGAACTCGGGTCTCCCAGGACACAGTTGTGTTATATGTCAGGAGCACTGTCCACACAGCCTTTTTTGAAGATCTAGTTCATTATATCTTTTTGGAGATATCATTTTTGAAAGCAACCACTTCTAAAATTATGTTTCTCATCAATAGGTACTGTTGTTCTAAGTATAATCAATGACTCTGTGCACAGGTGAGGTGCCAGGAGAGCTTAAATTGGCTGCTGTAAACCCTGTTCCCAAAAAGAATAACATTAACTGGGACAAGAATGATTTCCGCCCAATTTCTAATCTCCCTTTCTTTCCAAACTTCTGGAGCGTATGGTGGCTATACAACTGCATACTTATCTTACAAATAATAATCTCTTCGAACCTCTCCAATCCAGTTTTCATAAATTCCATAGTATCGAAACAGCATTAGTTAAGGTTACAAACGATTTGCTGCGGACTCGGGTAGTCTTTCAATACTAATCCTTTTGGATTTAAGTGCAGCATTCAATACTATTGACCATGATGTGTTACTTACCCACTTGGTGGATGTCGTTCAAAGGTTGGTCCAGTTAATTTTAGGGTTCCATTTTGAAGCAGGCTCCATTTCCCCAGCCTGTGCTTTCAAACCTCTGCAAATGATCCAGAATGCTGCTGCACGTCTGGTCTTCAATGAGCCCAAGAGAGCACATGTCACACCTCTGCTCATCTCTCTGCACTGGCTCCCAGTAGCAAAATCCTTCAAATCCTTTCATTAGGCTTATAACCTCCCCTTCCCAGATTTTTCTCTCCTAACCATCACTTTGTTCATCTCCCTCTGCAACATCTCCAAAAACCTTCAAGCAAGCTCAATTAAAGGTTACCTGAGCGGAGTTCAATTCTTCCACAAGCTCATATTTAACTCACCCTCCTCTGCCATAGCCAGCCCTGAAACATCTCTGATCATCAAGTGTATCCAGAGGAACCTGCCCAGATGCCAGGCAACCTATAACCTTAGAAGTACTCACCAAATGTATTTCTACCCTTCGCAAAGGCTACCACTCCACGCAGGGAGTTTTTGACTATAGTGAGTGTAAAAAGTTGAGAATCAGATGTCAATACATTAGTGACAGCAGCCTGATATTCCTACTATTCTATGTGGTTGATATGAATCAAACAAATGAAACACTCACTGCTGATTTCGTAACCTTTGTAGCTTTATTAGGAATTTATACAGTGAATATAGTTGGTTTCTCAGTTTGTAGTGCAAAATTTGCCAGGAGTTTAAAATTAATAATAAATCTGCCTCCATTAATTATTAAAAAACAATTAATAAAGTACCTAAAAAAAGGTTATGACTTTTCCTGTTTTGAGGGCTCATTTATGCTCTGCCTGTTTTGACCAAATGTGATCTTACTATGTGTTGTAGATGTGACTTGTGCCCTATCATCACCATTGAAACTGATTAAATTACTACTAGATCACAAAATAGTTTACAAGATTACAAAAAGAATCATAGATCTAGTCACCTAATTTTGCTCTCAAAATGCCACCCCAATACGACAAAAAATGTGAATAGTATTTGTTTCTTGTTAAAAAGTAGGATTTTTTTTATTATGATGTGAATTCAGTTGAATTTGGTATGTTAAGCTATGTTAAGCTATATATACTGTAATCGCATAAAACTGGTTTTGTGGGTTAGAATTATATCCTCATTTATGTGATCTATACACATGGCATGGAATCAAAGTTTAAAAAACATCTGTCTGAGAAGCTCACAAACTGCATGTTACTAGTGAGTTTCAAGTGATATAATTAAAAAAAATAATGTTCTTTTGGGGGTTGTTTACTTTCACAACCCCCCCAAAAAAGTTCAGGCTCAGGATTTTATTTTGCTTTAACCCATGGTAACAGCACATTCTTCGCACAATAATGATGGCAGATGTAGGGATCCACAGCTAGATGAATATAGAAGCCTTATGATTACAACGACCATCATTTGATTTGTCGCCAAAAATCATTATTGATCGTACATCGTTCGAAGGTCAAAATGATGGTACAAATATGATAATTATGTTACATCTGGCAACACTGCTTTCCAGTGCTGATGTTTCATTTTGTTTTATTTACAGTTATTAATTACAAAAAATGTGCCCCTTATCTGGGACTTATGGAAAGTTACAGCACAAGTCTGTATAGAGCTTTATCTTTCTGTTCAGTATGTGTGTGCTGGAATGTGACGTTATCAGTTTTTACATAGAACCGGTCTCTAGCTAACAAATGCTGAAGGTCTCACAAGAATTGAGTACACTTTTTGATGTCAGTCAGTGTTAAAAACGGCCAAAACATCAAGCCTGATCATTTTTAAGCCATCAAAGGTTAGGCAATGTGGCAAGGAGAGACTGTAACAACAACAAAAGGATTAAATCTTACTGCATTTACAGAAAGTAGAGACTATGCCACCCAGTATTACTACCTGGGGAATACCAATACAAGACACAAAGGTTCAAGTTTCTTTTTAAAGACAAAAGGACCATAAGACATAGATATGAAAATACACAACTGTTTGTTTATTAATATTAATACAACTATTTATTAAATGACCATGAGTAATCAAAAAGAGACCGTCAATAATAATAGTGATGCTTTGAAACTTTGGCTTGACAAAGCCTGGCCTGAAGAGTTTGAAATAGTTTTAGGTTGAACAGTTTCTAACATGATGAAAACAAATAAGTGACCTTGTGAAAACCAGGCTTTGTGTCTCTTAGCATGAATTAACAAGAGTAGCATCATGTTAGCAAACATTCTAATCATGTTAACATGTTGTTAAGATGATTAGCAGCTTGCTAACACAATTAGCATGTTGCTAGCATGATACTCCAAGCCATGAGTGATTCGACCCAAACTCTGTATATTAATATGTATAAGAGCAGCGGGAATAGTTGAGCTCCAAAGCCATTGTAGAAGTTGCAGCAGAGGAGATCTATTGTGGTGTCCTGTCAACTGATCACTGTTGCTACAGTCTTCAACTTTAAAACTATGGTATGTTAGGTTTTTCCTATACTATACAAGCACAGTGAAAACTATTGTAATGTAAGACATTATTTTCAGTTTGGAATAAACCTGCTATTATGTGTTCATCCTACATGGCCAAGAAATTTGGAGACCTCATTTCATACTTTGGTCCTGGGTACACACACTGGGAAGAATGAAAAGGGACAAGATACAGTTGTCGAGTTTACAGGTACAGTGATTCTCTGTAGAAACTTCAAATCATGGTTTCCTATATCTGACTAGTCTCTGTCTTACTAAAAGTGCTTTTTAAATCATTTTTTAAAACTTTATAAGTACACTGATACACTCATTCTGCACATCTAAAAAATGTCTATGTTTCAGCTGCTGCTTTATGCAGTAAAGGATTAATTTAAAGAATTAAACAATACTACCTAGCAACATATTTTGAGCATGAGTACATATTCTGAAGTGTGTATTGCAGTAACATGCGTTTTATTAAGGATTTCAAATGCATTTAAACAATAATACATGTGTCATAGCCTGTTGTGTAATAGTTTTTAGACATTCTGGTATCTAGATAAATGTATACAGTATACTGTGCAGGTCTAATGTGCTTGTCTCTTTTATATTTTGTATATTATCCAGACTTTTATCAGGTGACGTTTAATTGTTATATCAAGACTAAGACTGCGTGTAGCCCCCAAACAAAGAACGTAAGTAGAGTTAAAGCAGCCAGTTAGAATTAAATACTTTAAAGCAAAATAATTGATCATTGTTAATACAGTCTTTGGTTTTAAAATTTAAAACATTTCCAACTTTTAAAGAACAGATAAGAACAGTGAAGCTCCTGACTCCTCTGTCCTCACTCTCCCAAGGCCCTTTGAAAAAACAACAATAAATCAACCAATGCACTGTAAAAAAACAGCTTATTTTTGGCACAAGTTGGGTTCAAGTTATTGGATCTTTCTGTTTGGGTTATTCCTGATGTTTATTAAGCGATTTGTAAAGCAATATTCACGAGAGGTGCCAGTAATACAAAGTTTCAGATACAACGTTAAGATGGTATAAGCAAGTAAACAGAGAACATTAGAAAAGGAAAAGAGAAGTAGAACGTTTTTTTTAATTATCATTATTAAGAGACAGTCAAGTGCTCACGGAAGAAGTGGGTCTTTTTGAATTGTGAGATTGATCCAGCTGTCCTGATGGAAATATGAAGATCGTTCCACCAGCACGGAACAGTGAAAGAAAATGTCCTTGAGATAGATCTTATTCCTCTGAATATGGTACAGAATTTCTCTACATCCTAGCAAGCAAGAAATGTGATGCTTTGTCTCTTTTTTGAGCCACTGACATGATGTTTTTGAAACGAAATTCCCAAATCTCATCTGAAACGCTTCTTTTAGAGGATGTAACCAGTATTGAGCCACTGCCCCAATTTCAGGATGTTGTTGTAGATGAATCTGACAGAGAACATCTGTTATTAATGTACAATAAAATATATCCTGACAGCTGTCTTACAGGTAGCTCGTTTGGTAAAGACTTGCTCTAAAGTTAAGAATCTAGGAGTAACTCTGTCAGTTAATAGTTGCAGAACTGGAAGGTCTGCTTGTGTTTTGGCTAAATGCTGTGCTGGTAATTCCAGTTTTGAGGTACCAGTCCTAGATCCAAACACAGATGTCCACCCTGCAATTATTAAAAGGTTTCTGATAGTTCCTTTAAAATCTAAGGCATGTACTTTTCAGCATATTGTTGCAAAGTCATATTGTTGCAAAGTTACATGGTTGCACTGTCATCCAGACAGACATTTCTTTGGGAGTCCTGTAGAAGTATGGAGTTTGCAGGACAGACATACTGATGCTGCTTCAGCATTTCTCCCTGTCAAGCGCATTGCAGGAAGATGTACTTAGTACTTCAACTAAAGAAAAGATCTCGTCGTAATTCCACTGCACAGTGGTTGAGATTTAGGCCAGTGTAGATACAAAAGGTTGTTTGGTCACATTTGTTATTGAACAATTTCATTTTTTTGTCATCATCTGTAAATGTAAACTTTTTTTGTGATATTCTGAAATGTTTGTTGCATTCCTCTTGACTACTATGATCCATGAAGAGTCAGAAACATAACAAAAAGTAATTTTCACACATTAATTGAAGTAATCATGTCTATTGAATTTAAGTTATTTAAAAAATCTCAAATAAACAAACTAAATTATATTAATAATAAACATATTTAGTAAACACATGTTGTACTGACAGGGTGTTTTATACAGTAAGCCAGTGTGAGATTATGTGCCATGATGTGTTCTTTGTATCTGCCTTGCAATTAGCTTTATTGTTTGTATGAAGTCAGCTGGTTGCAAAGACTTCTTTTGTTAAAGGATGCAATCTTCTTTTTTTCCTGTGTTACCCTTAGAGCTTAGCTTAATAGCCTTATTCAAAAGTGCTTTAAAGATGTAAGTAAATGGTGATCTGGCACATATTGCACTTCCAGTCGCAGCTATGTTGTGGTATTTCATCCAGTGTTGTGTTGTTTGTTTTGTGATTTCCATGTTCAGGGTAGCATTGGCACCTCTCACTAAATTAGTGTCATCAGCTGAACAGTGAACAGTACAGACATGACTTATCCAGACTGGTGCTGTTTAACAGCAAGGCAAAGCAGTATGTACCATACTCTTTCAATTCCTTGTTGTTGGTCTTTCTTGCAAATCTCTGGCATACTGCTTTCAAAATATGTGACAAGCACAGATGCAACACAGTAACATTTTGAAGGTCCGCACTTGTTTTGTTGTTTGATGCAGTTTCCTTATTGAAAGCAAGAAGCACACTTCCAACTAGCACCCAGCTAGAATCAGAAAAGTTTCCACCTTATTTGAAATTAACATAACGTATAGAGATAAGTGGATTAAAATTCAAATATATTCCAGAAAATACTTTTTTACAGTGTGCTTGCAGAAATATGGTTTTGTTCTATCATTTCTGATCCGTCTTCCATGCCTTGGATAGCTTGTCCATCTGCGCTTTCTGTAGTATCATTTCTTTTGCGGTTAGGGTTAGACCGGGGTGCCACCGTCTGTTTCTCCCCATTCAAGATTGGTCGGTGTTTTACAAACATGTTTGGAGAGAGAGTGTCACCAGGAACCTATGTACATCGGTGTGAGATATTGTGTGGCTTATGACGGCTGCGGAGAGAATCCTGACGACAACGTGTACATCTTTAGCAGTAATGGCGCTGTGAAAACGAATGACAACGTGTGGACTGTTTCTCCAGATGACCATGATGGTTTGGAAATGAAGAGTTAAATTGTTCGAGCAGGAAATGGGGGATGTTGACAAACAACATCTGACACCGCCCACATACTACAACCATTAAAAATCTACAGTTCAAAACCCATTGCCACAACAACAATGACAAGTCAACATGGCCCAGGAGTCTGCAGAGCTTTACTACATCAATGAATGCAGTCCCATGATGTGGGAGGACAGGACCGAAGCGACAGAATCTACCATCAGTGTCCAGGCCCCGCATGGCTGAAAAAATTCTGCGCAGAGTTGGGATATTGGGATATCACAACCTGACTTTCCTCACGACCCGCAGCCAGGACATCGTCAACACAGTGAGGTGTGTATGTGATGACACCGTGATGGTTGTATCAGAGTGGATGGATTAAAATCATAAAAGCAATCGTGACCAATCTGCTGACACACATCGTTGATATAAAGCTCAAGAAGATGATACGCCACTCGTGTCTGTTTGAACCCTCACCCTATTTCTTTGAAGCATACTGAGCATACAGACTGAGACCTCACCCCCAGAGAATTCAAGGTGTTGTGGACGCTATTTGTGAACTGCGAAGCGAGCCTTTTATCGTGGAAAAACTTAACGAACTTACAGATAAACTTGTGGATAAGGAGTGTGAAAAAGTCATCAACGATGCTGTGGATTCCTGGAAAACTGGTGCTGCCGACCTCAAAGTGTGACTGCTGTGGTGAGATGGGAAACTCGTGCTTTACAGGATTTGTCAAACATGTTTAAAATGTATTATAAACGTGAATTAGTTCATCTTTTGTACTGTGTGATATATGATAATGATGTGTATCTACCTTCAGAATATTTTGTATGTGATGCCAGACGTATAAATAGTTCTCACAACAGTTATTTTGTTCTTTAAACTATGTCGGACTCATGGGTTAACATGACACAGGCCTGGGTCATTGGTGATGAATCCGTCACTGTATTCATTAGAAAAGTGCTAAACAAAATTATGCATTTGATATTGCACATATCATTGCTATGTATGCATATACAGTTGATGTATGTCTAACCATATCTGAGAATAAAGAAAAGAATAATATCTGTGAAACTGTTTAAATTGTGGTTGACTACATTATTGACAAAGATATTCTCGCATGTATGTGTTTTTTTGGTTGTCTAGACAGTCTGTGAATGTCTTTTGTTGTTGTTTTCTAAAATAAAACCTGTTTGTTTTTTAAATTGATTGCATTATTTATTTTTGTAAAAATTTTTATTTTACACCATCTAAGCCAGGGTCTTTAAGTGGTAAAAAACGTTTAAAGTGGGGTATTTTAAAAGATTCGGGAGTTTGTCTAACTGATAAACACATTTCAGATGGCTCTCCACTTAGGATGCATAATACACGTTACATAAAACGGCTCCTCTAAAATACAAAAGTAACAGGGTAAATGTTTATGGCATTGATACACCGTTTTTAGGCTGATTTGGTTGATATGTCTGCATACGGCATGGAAAATGATAGCTTAAATTTTTTTGCTGACATGTATTGATGTGTTTAATAAATATGCAAATAATCATCAATTGTAATTTCACTGCTTTGTTCTCCTCACCTCATGTTGTAATTTATCCATCAAGATTGGTAATTGTCAATAATAATCTGGTAAAAAGCATTTTATTGTTTATCTTGGAGTACATTTTTTATCTTCTCTATTTATAACATGGTTACATTTACATTTATGCATTTGGCAGACGCTTTTATCCAAAGTGACTTACATTACATTGTACTATACATTTAGCAAGTGGGGGTTAGGTGCCTTGCTCAAGGGCACCTCAGCCGTTACCCGCCAGCCCTGAGAATCAAACCAGCAACCTTCTGGTCATGAGTCCAACTCTCTAACCACTGAGTCCAACTCTCTAACCACTGGACCACGACACGGTTAGTTATGGTTGGTGGGCCCCTCCTTCATAAATATGTGTAGTGTCCCCTTTCTTTGATAGAGAGTACGGTATATGTTACAGTGGTGTTTCAAAAACTTTATGGCCCTAGGAGTGCACAACATGTTAAGCCGATGTTTAAATTCAAGTCGGTGATGTTGTAAGAATATCTAAAGTGAATTAATCGCACAACAACATTTTCCCCATTTAAATAGATAGCGTAAACACTGCTGCATTCAGTCATTTTGCCAGACATGGATTCGTGTGCGGTGTCATCACGTGTAATACAGCTGTAACACTCCCGTTCTGTCCCTGTTTTCAGTTTTGTTTCTGGACTCCATTTCCCAGCATTCACTGCACCTTCACCCGGCCATTTTGATTTTACTCTCACCTGTGTCTCATCTGTGTGTGCACCTGTTTTGTGTTTGACATGTGTTCTTGTGTGTATTTAAGTTCCATTTGAGTTCTGTTCGGGGTCTGGTCTTGTTGTTATTTTCCAGTTGTTATGTTCTTATGTCTGAGCTTTTCTACACTTATCTGAAGACCTGATTGTTTGAAGATTTACCTGTTTTCCTGAATATGGAATACTTACCTGAAGACCTGATTGTTTGAATCACTTTTCTGTTTCACCTGTTTTGTGTTTGTGGCAATAAATCTACCATCTATCCATCCCTTGTGGCATCCTCAGCTGCCTGTGCACTCACCAGTCCCATGACAACAGCGACACTACCATCCACACTTTTTCCCATTTTACCCTTTAAACTGTCTACTGCATGAATCTACATCCACAAAATCCCCACATTTATTTACCAAAAACAACACGTGCTCGCAAACATCAATGCCACTAAATGGTAAGCAAATGAAATATTTATGTACTAACATATAACTCTTAATTACATTCGTAGTACATCATAAAACACCATTTTAGATAATGACTGCACTTCTTTCACAACTACTATCAACAACAGAAACTTCTCTATACCGAAAGGTAATTATTAGCCTACTTTAAAAACATAATAGAATAAATAGAATTTTTAAGTTAGATTTTAGAGTAACAACACTAAAACCTGTTTTATCTTCCCAATTACAGAACTCATCGTGACAGACTTGATGTGTTATTGATATTGAAGACTACGTTCACCCAGCTTGCTGCTGGGTACACCCAAGCACAACTCTTGTTTGATCCCCCTGGCAACACATGAAACACTTTAAAAACTTTGCACAAAAAACACTTGTACTCATTCACATAGGGACCAACAACATCGCTGCTGGAGCAACCACATCCGCTGTTCTTCAACGAATGCAAACACTCATAAAAGCAATCACACAAGTTAATCATCAAGTGGTATATTTTGCAAAAACAATTCCACAATAATGTTAACAGTCAAACAGTGCAATATGATGAAACACTGGTTTTCACAAACCAACAACATCGTGTTCTTAAATATGTCTAATCCATTTACAAATTTATAAACCACTACAAACCATCAACCCAATTGAGGAGCGTCTCACTGCAACCTGCGTTGGACGTCCAACCCATCCCACATCCAAGTGTGATGTCACAAGCCACGCCCATGTCAAAATACGTTACATTCTCATTAACATTGAAGCTGTAAGACGCCAACACAGTAGGTGGCAATAATAAACCTCGTGTGGTAACTTCACTAAGTGAACCTTTGATCATCACATCAAATGCCAAACTCATAATGTCATTGAAGGTTGACATTAATTCAACATTCAATTTTTGGTTACATGTACTGTTAGGCCATGATGTAAGTGTTGATGACCATGATTTTCAGGGTCGTCCTTTCCACTTGAAGGCTTATTAACATTTCTGTGTGCTAAGTGCTTTTAGTGTCGTTCATTGTAAAAGGTTTTTTCTATATAGCAGTTACAGAACATTGTGTAACACCTTTACCGGCGCTTGCGTTTGGCAGGAATTTCAATGTACTGCAAACAGTGCTACAGATGTGGTTACCATCCAGTGTCTGTCGTAATGGACTTTCATAAGAAGGGTTAGTCCAAAAGTCCAAACATTTATTAGGTTTTTTACTTGTATGTTTCACACACACTGCATGTCCAACTTGGGTTAGACTTGTGGTTGTTGGTAGTAAGGTTGTGGGGTTTTTTTTAGTCCGCACCATTGAGTAACCACCAGAGGGTTATGATGGCCAAGCGAATGTTAAAAATTTCAGCCGTGGGTTAGTTCCAAGTGAGTATGATGCACACAGTGACTAGCCTGAGGGTCACATTGTAGTGTTTGCTTTATTTACTATGAAATTACGCCATAATATTCTATTAATATTAATATTCAAATGCAATAAGGAAAACCCATTTGTCATTCATCCAATCTACCACAACGGTGCTCCATGGGTTGGTACTCACACTAGAAGCGGGGATCATCTTCTCAATACAGAATATGAGAAGGTGCATTCTCCTTATAGTGTGAAGGAACAATTGGAGTTTACCTTCACAGAGGACCGACTGACAGATGAGCTTCTAAAGCTTAATGTATTTTACTTATTAAATCATAATCTTTGAGATTTGTCAGTTAATGTATGTGTGGGAGATGGACTCACTCTTCATGGTTCTCTTCTCTATCTGCCCTCACCGGAAACTGGCTCTTAGCATCTCCACAGAGACTGCCTCTTCCCCCACTGAGGGGAAGAAAGAACAATGGACCTCTGCTACCTCGCACACCTGGCTGTGCCATGTATGTGAGGCCTGAAATTTACTGTAGTGGAACTTTCTGAACTCTCCATGTGGATCGGGACACACTGAGACACTGTTTTCGATCTATGCTACCTAAGCTCTAAATTAAGGTTTCTGTGAAGTAGATATGCTTTGCTTATAGCCATGACATAATGTTAAAGACGCGTTTGCTAGACAAATACATACCGATATTATCATCACTTCTACAAATCAGAGACTGTAAAATATGTATACTTAATGAAGATTATTATATATATTTTCCTTTGAGCTAAACTAATTCCCTGACTAAAACTAAAACTCCCTGATGTTGAAATAACTCATTTCAATTATTTCCTTATTGGGCCTGGTGGAGATTTTACGTTACACGTTACATGAGTGAGTAAGCTCACATTTAACGTTTCCAAATCGCTACATATAGATTACATCTTGGTGGATCATCATTTTAACAACCCTAAAATCACTACATTTTTAAATTATGAATTTCCTAGATAATGACAAGGGTTAGGGTAGGGCCCCATGATTTTGCAGATGCAATCTGGCAAATGAATGATTAACCAGAAAGTATTACTATTCTATAAAAACTGTTTAAACTGTTAAAATTAACAAATGGAATTTGGGAACAAGGAAAACAAATTTCATAAGGCCCTAGAAACATTAAGTATGAGTAACACATGCACACAGTCGTGTGGAAGACAAAGTCTCAAAATGTCTCATACATTCTTTTCAGTTTGCCTCATCTGCCGCCTCCTTTCCTGTCTTTCTTCATCAGACCTGTAACTAAAAGTAGTAAAGGACAGGTATGAATAATGCAATTCTTTAAAATTATGTAAATAAAAGGTTCTCTCAAACTCAAAAGAAAATACTAAGCCTTTGGTAATTTATATTTAAATGTCAGTAGATAAAGAAAACACCTCAATGTGAAATTCTCTAAAAGTAGCAGACACCACCACCTCCTGATGCATGGCATGTCGGTCTAAGATAAACAGAAATAGTTATATTACTTAACGTGAAAGTTTACTATTGCCGATTCACGAACCTTGGTAAAATCCAAATTCCCTGCTGTCACCAAGCTCAGTGAATACTGAAACGGTTATGATTAAAAAGTCCATTATTTTTAGTGCTGGCCAACAATTACAATTTTTAATCGCATGATTTTTCTCAGGGATGTGATCTTTCTGTATAAATACGGATTTCATATTTTCTGACCTAGTGGGACGAGCCGCATAAATTGCGCAAATCACATGCCTGTTTTCTGTGATTAATCACATTGTTAAGCGTAAAATTCGATAATGAATTCAAAAGCAGTGTATTGTGCACTTTTATTTTAAATGTACTGCTATATGAACTGTTGAGTGAATGAAGAAAATGCAATTGCCCTACCTTGTATACCATCATATGTAACCCATATAGCATATAGTGATTTTATACGTGCTTTAAACGTTTTATAATGTAGTGTGTCTTCAGAACTACATTTTAAATGAATCCAAATAGCCAGATTGAGTGGAAGACGGCCCAGTTCTGCCCTGACTGCATTATTACTCTCTTACTCTAGAGAGTTGGACTCATGACCAGAAGGTTGCTGGTTTAATTCTCAGGGCTGGTGGGTAACGGCTGAGGTGCCCTTGAGCAAGACACCTAACCCCCACTTGCTTACTATACAAAATGTACAGATGTATAGTACAATGTAATGTAAGTCGCTTTGGATAAAAGCGTCTGCCAAATGCATAAATGTAAATGTAGGTGTTATTAGGTATTTCTATGGACATGACGGATGTTTCGAAAGAACTCTACATGTAATCCCTTCTGTAGGATGTGTGTCCCATAGTTCATGACATTTACTGGCAGGACCACACACACCTCACTGCCATATAAAGCTGGAGTATGACACTGTCAAAAATCTTTGTCCATATTCTGATTGGAATGTTTATTTTTAAGTGGCTGTCCGTAAGAATGGCTTCTTTGTCGCCATCTCAGTTTGTAACTTGCTACTGCAGGTGATGTGCGGAGGTGATTTTCTTTAAGTGAGTTGTAATTCGGCACTGCTCAACTGCGTGGATGAGTCTGAGGTTTTGAGTCGCATGTCACGTGTGGCCTGTGACAGTGAACCAGTGAGAATCTTAACTGTACATCAGTAGCGCATCTATAACAAAAGACACCAAATAAGGATTTCCGGAGAAACACGACCCGACAAGAAAATTAAAAACCGCTATTACAAGCTGTCCATGGTGAATCCAGCAAGGGTAATATGACACAGTTTTAAACACCATTCTTTCATGTACTTGCTCAATAATTGGTTTTAGTTCATTTTTAATCAAAAAAAACTTACGGATTGCCACTTTAAATAACTTCATAACATTAACATTATTTCAAGGCTTAAGTCCTTTAGGTGTTTTAGACAGAATTACTAAGTCATCTACATACAATAAATATTTGACTTCAGTGTCATATAGTTGGAGTCCTGGCTTTCTGATTGGTCCAATCGTTCAGCTAATTCATTAATATACATGTTAAATAAGGTTGGACTGAGACAGCAGCCCTGTTTCACTCCTCTCTGTTGGGAAAAATATTCTGTTCTTTGCTGTCCAATTTTCACTGCACATTTGTTCTGGTTCTACATGTATTTATTTAGGTCATATACTTTACCCCCTATACCACTCTGAAGGATTTTATACAACAGTCCCTTATGCCAAATGGATTCAAAAGCCTTTTTAAAATATATAAAGCATGCAAATATTTTGCTCCCCTTTTTTGGTGCACATGTTGATTTATTGAAGTGTGAAGTATATGAATATGGTCAGTGGTTCGATGTTTGCGTACGCACGCTTTATAAATGAGGCCCCTAAACTCAGAATCATGTTAAACAGCTTCAACAGTGCATTTTGAAGTTCAGGAGAGCTGTATCGAAGCAATTCATTTATTATGTTATCAGGGCCACACGATCTGTTATGTTTGAAGAAATTCAATTTTAATTGATCAGGATTATTTAAAGTGTCAGTTTGGTGAGAATAGAGGGATTCAAAATAATCTTTCTAAATCTGAACGTCTTGTATGGCTGGTATTTGTGACTTTGTTGAGTCTAAGCTGTTCCACATGTTCCAGAATTGACTCAGAATTGATCAATTGTATTTTCAATCTTTTGAAGCATGTTGTCATAATAATGAATTTGCTTCTGTCTCAGTGTGTTTTTGTTTATTTTGTATGTTTTTGTTGTGTTTTTTGTTGGAAATAGATCTTATCTCTTGCCTTCATGTCTTGTAGTCATAGTCAAACCATTTTTTCAGAAGGGTTTTGTTCAGTGGTTTTTTCTTGTTGTGCTTTTGTGTTGTAGTTTTGTTTAAGTGAGCTTATCTTGCTATATTCTTAATAAATGTCATTTATGTGTTTTGTGGCCAAATCGATATCTTTAATTATTTAAGTACATACCCACCCATATACAAAACAGATGCACAAGACACATGCACTGACGCGCGCGCACGCACGCACGCACACACACACACACACACACACACACACACACACACACACAGTGTTATTACAGAGAAGCACACACAGAAAATATAGGAAAGAGAAACACAGGTAACATATTATATGGAGTATTAAATGAATAAAATAAATTATGCAGAAATATAAAAACTTTAGGTTCTAAAGCTGATGTCAGCAAATCTGAATTTGTGCTCAGCTGAATGTTCCAAAAGCAAATATTCAACATTTTTATAAGTGATCTAAAATACTGCTGTTTATCTGAAGGCAAAAATCAGGAACCTATTGTATGTTAAAAATGAAAAAAGTAAAACAAAATGAAAAAACATATACTGTATAAACACTAAATATTTAGTACATTTAGTTCATTAAGACAATTAGATAATTTCTTAAAAGTGGTATAAATTAAGTTTTAGAATTGGTGTGCAATTCTAGTTTAACATTTTGTTGCACAGGAGATTTAGCAGTCTTCTGATTTTTCCCACAGCACATAGCTCTGCTGGGGCAGCTACCTCCAGTAATCTGGGAGAAATCAGAAGACTTTCTCCAAAATGCATCTTTAAGTATGGGTATGTTTTAGTACATCGTCCACAGGCATCCCTACCATGACTTCATGATGTCTCAATGAGAATGTTCGGGCCATGAGGTCTTTAACAGAAGATACATCTGGATGTGTCTTGCTACACTCACATTATAGCGTCTTGACGTTGACGCTGAATCCTTTGGCAGAACAACAGAGATGATGCTTAGATGGTGGCAAATAATGACAGAGCCAGGTAAAGGTCTACATAATGACTGTACAACAATGTGCTTTAAAGAACAGTCAGTGGCAGCGTAAAAGATGCAATATCTGTCTTAAATCTTAAATTGTCCTGCACCAAGTGAAAATGTGAGAAAGAAATTATGCATGTCAGTTGGCTTACACTAGCTGGGTTTCGACACAAACTTGAAGACGCACTGGTGGCTTTAGACTGTTTTTTGTGGCCAAACTTCTCTTTTAACGTTCTGCTTTAAATTTTCGCTTTAGAGACATGTGCTAGGAGCTAATAAAAAGAAAAAACACTAGATAACAGTAGATGTCTGAGTAATCATGAGTTCATCAGATGGAGCAGAATATAAACTGATAGGCGAGCTGGAGATCATTTCACTCTCTTCTTCAGTTTCCTCCTCAATACTACACCGATTTTCATTCTCAACTCTGTTTTAAATCAGCAAATAAGTTCTTACAAACCTGTAGACTTACTTCATTCCCTTGAATTAAGACCATTCCACTCTTAAACAGATTAATCGTGAAGTGTGATCTGCTGATTCATAAATACAGATCTGACTGCCTTTACAGAATCCTTTGTTCTTAGTGTAAGGGAAATTAATAGTAATGGCATTCTGTGTAGAAGATGAGATTTGCCTTTTTTTTTTTTCATGAGAAGTCATTTCTGCATAAAGGCATTCTGAGTTTTCATGTAGCATTGACTGTTTAAACGCTTTTCTTTTATCCCCTTTAATGTCGGCAGGATAAATGATCTCCATGGTAACAACTGAAGCGTCCGCGTTATGGCAGTTGCTGTTTATAATGTTAATACTGACCAATAATAAAAACTAATGTAAAAACTACTACTACTTCTTCTGAGAGATGAGTTTATGTTGTCTTTGTAAGATGAATGATGTGTTTGAGCGCTGTTGTGTTGTATAATCACGGCCCGTCTGTGTTGAAGGCCGTTTGGTTAAATATTTCTGGACGTAATGTGTACAGATGATATAACGTGTGGACGCATTATTGCACCTAGACATGCAATTTTGTATACAGACGTCTTTGTTTTAGCCAATGGCGAGTCCCAAAATGAGAACATTTGCATATAATTGATTAAACATGAGTTTGTGACATCGGCGTCTACCTTTCCATGTGTAATTCATGAATAATACTTTGCACTTCTGTTTTGTTTTACATTTTTTCCTGTAAAGCTGCTTTGCAACAATGCAACATTGTAAAATTCTAACATTTGCAGATGCGTTTTTCAAGAATGTGTACATTTGTGCATGTCAGACAACGTGTAGCAGAATATTTAATCCAAAAGACTCACAAGTTAAAAATAGCTTACTTAGAGACACTAACATAATAATCTTTCAAACTTTTATTAGTTGTACGTGTAGTGCCTCACTGCCAAAGGGTTGGATCTTTTGTCTGAGTCATTAAAAGAAAAACATTAATAAGCTAATAAAATGTTTTCAATTCATATTTTATGTCCAGTATTTTCCTCATTTGGCAAGTAGCCGTGTAATAAGCGGGATAATGTACAGGCAGCAGTAGTTATCGCAGAAATAAGCCCCTTCAGTGTGATACAAGACCCTCCGCTTCGAGATAACTATTGGCTGCCTGTACATTATCCCTTATCCCTTACTTGCTGTATATGTGGCTCTCTTGCCATTTTAAATCACCTGTAACCAGTAAGAATGACAGCTTTCATCTTGGGTCCTGTTTGCAGTCATACATCCGAATGAATTGCAACTTAATGTTTCTCGGACTTTACTCTTCATTTTCTCCTTGTTTATGTATGTTGCGTGACCATAAAATGCTTCATACTCTTTGTACAATAATCTGGACTGATACTTGGTAAATTTGCTAGAAAGCCATAAAGATGCAAATTAGCTGTTGAGTGGACAAAGAACCTCTACCCTACTCAACTCTGATTGGTCGATCCAAACTCAGGTGGGCAGGCCCTCTCATAGTTAAAGATCAACCACGCTCTTGAAAGTAGTGAGTGGTGATACAGGTAAATAGTTAGTTGGAGGTTTTAAAATATACCCCCCTCCTGGGGAGGTGTGAAACAGACTCTTCTTCATTCTTCCCCACCTGGCCTCTGACCAAAAGCTCTGTGCCCGGAAACTTAAGGGTGTTGGATAAAAAAAACCTTAAGTATATAATTTTCCCTTAAAGGGTCTCTATCCCAGTTGTTTTTCGCAATGTAAAAATAGTCTCTGGTATCCCCAGAATGTGTCTGTAAAGTTTCAGCTGAAAATACATCACAGATTTTTCATTATACTGAGCTCTGTGTCCATTTTTGCCTGTGAGGAAAAACGTGCTGTTTTGGGGTGCGTCACTTTAAATGCAAATGAGCTGCTGGTCTCCGCCCCCTTTCCAGCAGGAAGGGCCGGACTGAGAGCCTGCGCTTCAGTAACAACAAAGCTGAAGAGAATGGTCACATATAGCGAATGAGAAACACTTTCTCATTTTAATAAACCAAACACATTGCTTTAATAAGTTAAAGTCCTGACTTTCACTCCTGACACACAGTTATGTTTAAACACATTTAAAAGTGAATTTTTTAGGATAGGGGCCCTTTAAGTAAACCCTTAAAAAACGTTAAGTGTTGCATAAAGCCCCTTAACGTCAATTTCCCTAAGCATTACTTAAGGGCTGGAAAACATAACCTTAAGTCTAAAAATGGCTGAGTTTATGGAACTTGATCAAGAAGATTATGTGCCAAGGCCAATATTTTGCGACAGGGAAAACCCTTTGGATCATCTTAGCGATGAAAAATTGTTGGAGGATTACCGCTTTAATCGTCACGGGATACTTGAAATAGTTATGAAACTTGAGTGCGACCTTGACCATGTTACGCATCGTAACCACTCACTTCCTGCGGTTTTACAACTGTTAATAGCTCTGCGATTTTTTGCAACTGGGAGTTTCCAGTCGGTCGTGGGAGATGTTTTCCACGTACATAAGTCATCTGTCAGTAGAGTGGTTCACCGGGTTGCAGGAGCTCTTTGCCGTCATTTAAACCAAACTGTCAAGTTTCCATCTCGACGTGAACAAAAGGTCATTCAAACCAGTTTTTTTTCGGAAAGCTGGTTTCCTCGAATTAATGGTGTAATTGACGGCACACACATCAGAATACAGGCACCCCGAACACACGAAGATCAGTACGTCAACAGGAAAAACTACCATTCAATAAATGTGCAGTTAGTGTGTGACCATCTGTGCAGAATAATAAATGTTGTTGCATCGTGGCCCGGCAGTACACGTGACTCTAGGATTTTGTCAGAGAGCAAGATTGGGAGAGATTTTTAAGCTGGAATGCACACTGGTCTCCTACTCGGGGACAGTGGTTACCCCTGCCGACCTTGACTTATGACACCCTTCATGAATCCTCGTAATGCTGCACAGGCATGTCAATTATAAACTCTTATGTCTGTTTTATGAATGTAACATGCGTATCAGACAGCTGAAACGCAGATTTCACTGCATCCACAGCGAACTGTGTCGAGCCCCAAAGGGTTTGCTAAATTATTGTAGCCCGTGTTGTGCTCTTCAACATTTCAAAGATGTATTCTGCTATCGAAGAAAAGGATGAGCACGAGAAAGAACAGGGAAGTTCTCGAAGAAGTGCAACCGATCCATGAAGACTTCCGGCAGGCTGGATATGCTGCCCGAGATGCCATCGTCAATGCGTTCTTCAATTAGTAGCCGTCAAATAATATTAGCAATTGGTGCATAATTTACGGAGCCCTGGATATGCTATGCGGAAGAAAAAAAATTATATCGTGGCCACGAATTAAGAACTCGTTCCCTCGATTTATTTATTCGTTCCCTCGTTTTAGTAAATCGTTCCCACGTTTTATTATTTCGTTCCCTCGTTTTACGTAAATCGTGGCCACGTTTTATTATTTCGTTCCCTCGTTTTACGTAAATCGTGGCCACGTTTTATTATTTCGTTCCCTCGTTTTAGTAAATCGTGCCCACGTTTTAGTATTTCGTTCCCTCGTTTTACGTAAATCGTGGCCACGTTTTATTATTTCGTTCCCTCGTTTTACGTAAATCGTGGCCACGTTTTATTGTTTCGTTCCCTCGTTTTACGTAAATCGTGGCCACGTTTTATTATTTCGTTCCCTCGTTTTAGTAAATCGTGCCCACGTTTTAGTATTTCGTTCCCTCGTTTTACGTAAATCGTGGCCACGTTTTATTATTTCGTTCCCTCGTTTTACGTAAATCGTGCCCACGTTTTATTATTTCGTTCCATCGTTTTACGTAATACGTGCCCACGGTAGGTTGGTAAATCCGTTTCTTTTTGTTTCGCTGTCTGTGGACAGATTCTCCGTCACAGCCCAGCCTTACCTGCTTCGTGCTCACGATTTGTAGTAAGTTAATAGAAATTAACATTATTATAAGTTTACGCAACAGAATTAATAACTTTATAACATGAAGTAAAACACCTGTTCTATTCAGAGTGCATATGTGAATACAGTAACTAGTGTATTCGTATGTTTGTAGGCTAATTTGTATAATTATACATCGCTTCCTACAGTACACCTATGTAGAACATTGCACCAGAAACACAATATTTCAGAAGCATTGTATTGAGGTCATGCAACTAGACCTTTAAATTGCCCCTTGTTTTAGGAGTCACAAAATGGATGCTCCACTGAGAGAGTTCTTATTGAAGCGTAACATTGGTGAAGAAGTGATTCAAAAGCTTGAAGATGAAAAGGTAAGCTGATTATTTTACCACTTAATATAGGTTTACCTTTTTAGATAAAACGCTAAATATGAAAGATTTATGTAAACACATGTAGCTAAAACATTATTTATAATTCTTTAATTTTCATTTATATACATACACAAATGTGGATACCCTTGGTAAATATGGGAAAGAAGGCTGTGAAAAAATATCTGCATTGTTTCTCCTTTTAATGTTTTTTTTTATATAAAAAATCTACAAAATTCCAACATTTCATTAAAGTAAAACAATTGGAAGTGTATGGAACGTCACATTATGAAACAAATGTTTTGACATGCAGGCACTTTTTATCCCTGTGTGCATCAAACCCATCTTGTGTTCAAGTTCACTTGTGAGCAAGTTCACTTGCTGCCATACAAATATTTTTCCATTTCATGTGGCCATAGAACCCAGTCCTGGTTGAAGGTCCAGTATGGTAAATCTTATATGGAGTTTGTTTTCGCATGAGTGTAGAAGAATTTTTCTTTAAACAGTGTCCCAAACAACTTGATAGAGGTGCCATTTTCCTTAATGTTTTTCATACACTAAAATTCAACTGGGTTTCTACAATTCTCCATCTGTGATCATTAAAGAGTCTTTGCCCACTTAAATTATTCTCCTCGCTGTGTATTAAGACAATATAGACACACATTCTCTTTCAGGCAGATTTGCAACATCTTCAGTCCATTAAAACGTCATAAGTATTGCCCTTATGTTGGAAATTAGAATTTTTATTGTTTTTACTATTACCTTAAAGCCACTTTCTATTTTGTGTTGCTCAACAATTTTTTGCTGCACATCAGAACTATATTCTTTGGCTTTACCAATTGAGATGAATGATTAAGGGGATTTGTGCTTTGTGTTACTTTTCCTGTTCAATAAGAAGTTATAACATCTTGTTAACATTGTCACCTTGGTGTGACTAGAAACAATGGGAATATGCTGGAGAGACATTTTACTCCTAGGAATTTCTAGGGGTGCCAATAATTGTGGCCATGGTGTATTAGAGAAAAATAATTTTTAATGTGATTTCCCCCCACTTCCAATTTTTTTTACTTTGATCAAATTGATTTTTGTAGATTAAAAAAAGATCAAAATGAGAAACAATGCAGATCCATTTTCACAGCCTTTTTGCTCATATATTTACCACGGGTGAAAATTTTTGTCCATGTGTGTATTTTTTACGCTATAGCTGTAGGGTTAGTTATTTCTGCTTTTCAAGCAATAAGCTGGTTGGCCAAATAGTCCTGGACAAATAGGCATTTGTTAATTTCTCTAAATTAATGAAATAATAAACAAAATAAATTAAATATTGGTTTTAATGTTCACTGTAGATGTGCACACACACTCCAGGTTTAAGTCAGTATGTACATTAATGGCAATATGGGACAAATATAATGTAATATAGTGGCTGCGTGCTGCCGGTACATGTACAATCAGACAATATAACGTGTACAGTTATCAAAGACATTAGTGCATGCAGTCAGGGAAAACAATGTGTTCAGCAGTTAAAGATGCAACGGAATGTGCATACAGTCATGGGAACCAAACTCCACAGAAGCGTCACATATTTAACTGCTGATAGATCTGATAGATTATAATATCTTGTTATTGAGCCAGATGATACTGTGCTGTTCTTGCTCATATGCCAAATGATAGATCTAATTATCCATTGCTCAATCTAAATCCATCAGACTACAAACACATTGAGCAGCTTTTGTTATACCAACATAAACAGTGGAAAATTACAGTTTGACTACTACTGTTTCAAAACAGAATTTAATTTGACTACATGAAAGAAACAAAGACTATCACTTCCAAACTGGTAAATCTTATGGTAAATCATATGGTAAATCATATATTAACATATAGAAATGTCTGATTTTTGTGAGCCAGAAATGTGCCACGTTTAAACTCAAATTGATAGTTCACTTTTTTAAAGATTAATATGTTCTACATATCATAAAATTTTAAGTCGTGGATGTTACATTTATCAAGGTTTAAAGTAGATGTTAACATGAACAGTGTATGATAGCAAAGCAGTGTACTTACAGTCAGAAAGAAATGGTTTTACAGGTACCACTTTCACATAGTAACAACATTAAGGATGATAATTTTTTTATTTTGTATTTAACATGTACATTCATATTTTTTTTAGATTGATGAAACTGTGATCCTTATGATGACGGATAGTGACCTGGCAAAATACATCCCCAGAGCTGGAGATAGAATCTCTACTGTGGCCTTTTGCAGACAAGCCAGTACATCACATCAGACACAGTCCAGGAAAGATTCCATTCTTTCAAGGCTGCGACACAGACTGTCTTCTGTTGATGACAATACTCCTGCAAAGAAGAGATCTTCATGGGTAGGAAACTCATGTGCTAAAAAGAAACAGAGACGCATTGAGCTAGGATGGATGGATTTTGATGAGAAAGAGCAGCGTTACAAACAAGTGAAGGCAATAAATGGTGGAGGAACAAGACATCTCTGTGTTGACAAAAACAATACAGTAAAAGATTTGAAAGATGAAGCCGAAAGTCTGTTTTTCCCAAATGGCTATTCAAAGAAACAAAAAAATCTTTCACTCTATACAACTGATATTGAATGCTCTCAGATGCATGTTGAAATATCTAAAACAATAGAGCAGTTGTATAATAAAAGTAAAGTCAAAATGCTGAGACTATATCTGTGTACCAAAATGAAATCAGAAGAGCAGTCCTCAGAAGAGGATGAAGATGTTACTGCAGTTATAGATCTCACTGACTGTGAAAAGCAAGGATTCAGCGATTCAGAGTCAATGATTGACTCTGAAATTACTACTGGAGCTTCCCAAAGAGAAGTTGTGCAAATGGATGACACATTGCCATGGGATGGTTATCAACAGTTAAGTCTAATTGAAGAAGAAATTCTTGCTTCTGAAACAGTGACTTTTGAAAGTGAAGGTGGCATCGAAGATCCACCACTTGATGATCCAAATCCTGAAACCCTATCAACAAGGGAAGATATTCTGACTTCTCCAGTCATGAATGAATTGCAGTCTGCCTCTACGACAGAAACCAATTTGGTGTCCAATGATGTTCCAACTCAAATAGGTCATGAACCACAACGTGCTGTTGTGACACTGATTGTGAGGAGAGGGCATTGTCTGACGGACCTAATCAGTGCATTTAAGAATCCAGATGTTATTAGTTCTGAAGTTCACATTAAGATGCGTTTACCCAATGGAGAACTTGAAGAAGGGGAAGGAATTGGTGTATTTCGAGACAGCCTGACTGAATTTTGGAGTGATTTTTATGATAGCTGCACTCTGGGGGTGGATGTGAAAGTGCCCTTTATTAGACATGATTATCAATGTGAAGAGTGGCAAGCAGTAGCTAGAGTGTTTGTTGTAGGATGGAAGAAAGCTAGGTATTTACCACTGAAACTGGCAACACCTTTCCTGGAGGAAGTACTGTATGGCACTACAATCAGTAGCTTAAGGGATTCCTTTTTTCTGTATGTGTCTGTACAAGAAAGAGCTGTCCTTATGAGTGCTTTAAAAGACTTTGACGCTGTTGACTCTGATGAACTTTTTGATGTTCTTGATGCACATGAGTGTAAACAGGTCCCCACCAAGGACACTCTGGTCCCTCTGCTAGCACAAATAGGACACAAGGCCATCATACAGGCCCCAATGTATGTGATTGAGTGCTGGCGTCCCATTATGGTGTATGTAGCAAGTGTGCTAGCACCAGATGATCTGCATCAAGCAATTACACAGAAGAAACCAACTGCAACAAAAGTAAAGGAGCTGTTACACTTTCCAGATGACATGACAGCACCCCAGACAGCAGTTGCACGCTATCTAAAAAAGTACATTGGTGAAATTAATCTGAACACCCTTCAGCTTTTCCTTCGGTTCTGTACTGGCTCAGATTTGATGGACAATCCAATTACAATTGAGTTCATTGAAACAAGTGATTTTCTTCGCAGACCACAAACACACACATGTGGATGCATTTTAAAGCTGCCAGTAGGCTATCACAGTTACCCAGATCTCCGCAGTGAATTCAATAAGATCCTCACAAGTTCCATGTGGGTCATGGATATTATTTAAACCCATAGATTTAAGTGCACAGTTACCCAATTTCAAACAGATGAAGAAATCAAGAAAAATGACAAGCAGAAATCTATACACAAATATTTTGGCACATAAAAGTTCTAGAAGGTAAACAGCACTGTTACCAGGGTTGTTACTGTTTTTTTCTGAAATTTGTTCATTCTTTACCATAATTGCAAAGCAAATACTGTTGCTTTATATTATTTTGTTTCTGTCAGAATTGCTCAAGTTCATATGGAAATTACACTTTTCTGCACATTGTTATGTTTATAAACGTTAAGTGTAGCAAATATGCATTTTTTTTATTTTGGATTTCTTTTATAATTTTAATTTAAAAAATGTTTTATATTTTGTAATACACTAAAATGTTCTTAAGATAAGGTTATGTTCTGATCTTTGTTCTGAATTAGTATCTGGATTTCATGACGTGGATTTAACAGAATAAATCAAAACAAAAGCTAAAATGTTTTAAGTACATTTTATTACAACTACTGTAAACAAATAAGTGCAATAACCTAACTGATATTTCACCAATGCACCCCTTACCAGTCCAGTAATTTGTACATTTATGATAAGAAACAATGTCTTTGATAAACAAATAAGAAATGTGACACACAAAACACACTTGTTTATATATCATAAAAAGTCAGCTGTAATTTAAGAATAACAAATAAACAAGGATGATTACAGGCTAGAAAAAGACACATTTTAAGTCATGAATTTACGCAATGCACAGTATTGTATTATATTGTCCTTCAATCGTTACTCAAGGCAAAATGCAGTCAATGTGTTAGTGTGTTGTAGGCCATTTAATTTTCTTGACCAATTACATGTAGACGCATAGTATCTCTAAGATGTAAATATAAGTCAAGTGCTTGTGTCCTTGTAGAGGGAAACTGCAAGCCTGATTCCTCCATTAGGATGGTGCACAAATCAAATACATCCTCATCACATGGGACAGAACTTAAGTACTTGCAGTTTTCTTTGCAAGTAGTTAAGTCTTCTGTCAGTGGAACAATAAGGTCCTCCACACCCCACAGGTGAGGTGCCATAAACATGACATCAGGTATTCCACAAGGCACATTGATGTTTTTAGAGGGCCTTATGCGGTGAGAGTTCCAAACGTCCTGTATCTCATTTAACTCCTCCTATAAAAAACACATGTGTCATTAACACATAATATGTCTGAATATTGTACATACCTTACACAGATTAAACTGGATTCAATTACATAAGGTACTATGGGACTAGTGCTGTAAAATGACGAATTGTAAATTACAAAAACTTTTTTTTCGTTATTTGGTCATAGATAATTAGTAGGCTACTCTTTGGTTCTTTTCAAAGAGATAGCCTACTTTTTAGTCTTGTTTGAGTTTTTTGAACAAGTAGTTTTTCTCAACTCACACCGCATTTAGTGGAAAGGCTGCGTCTCCCGATAACGTTGTCTCGTAGCGTGCAACGAAGACTCTAAAGGTAGCCTACATCTTAACTACATGAATAGCTTTTAATGGGTATCGATCGATAGACAATCAGTTATTCACTACACACGCACCGTTTTTGCTACTGCGTTATGTAAGATAGCTGTGTTCTTTAATAAAATCACTTCAGAAATATGTAGTTGAAATTGCATTTATTAGGACCTCATAAAAAGAATCCCAATTGCAAACTAAATCCAACCATGATTTAGTTTTAAAATGCAATTTGGTTTATTTTTATCCTCCTAATAAATGCAACTTCAACTATTTCTTAAGTTCTTCTTTCATAAAGAACACCGTTATCTCACATAACAGTGAAGCAGTCCCTGCATAGAGTGAATAATTGATAGTCGAGTAATCGACATCCAATAATTTAGCACCATTGTCATGAACAGCACCTGGTTACGTGGTACTTAGTTAGTTAAGGTGTACCTTTAGAGTCTTCGTAGTGCGCAAAAAGAGACAACAGTATCGGGAAACGCAGCCCAGGTTAATCGTCTTCGGCAAAAAGTGCGAACGTCCCACCCGCAAATTACGCCTACGATAAGATGCATTGGTTCGAACGAATATTCAAGCTCGAGTTTTTTATTTGTGTTCGAAGACAAAAAGTAGCCTATTACCTGAATGATTGACATGAATGAGAACTGTGATAAAGCTTTGTCCAAAACATCACCCGTGAAAAGTCCTTCATCCTTGAGTTCTCCAAAAAGTGTGATCCAGTATTCAATTCCCTCCTTCCTCATAACTCCCCACCAGCTTTCAATTCGCTGGTTTGCAGTACTTGTTCCTGTTATGTAACTTCGGTCTGCTGCTCTCTCATCATCGTCGTTCCTCCGTAAACACCGCTGAATATCTCTCACGACCACATTCTCCGTGCCCATGTCAGTTCGCACGAGCCTGGGACACCCTCCTAGGCGCTCAAGTGTTTCTACAAAGTAGCCCCCTATAACTCGTGGGTCGCTGTTGGTTAAAGCAGCCTTAAGCCACATAATTTTTCGAGAAAACCCATCAATGCAGGCATTAATACATATTCCATAGGGCTTCAGTTTGTCGTATGAGTCTATGTGCCATATGAAGTTAGGTCCTTGAGCAAAATACTGTCTTCTTCTCAAGCGTCGGCTCTGGCGAGCAATGGAATTATCGGGATCAAGCAAAGAAAGAATGATCCTTACATCTTCTTTTCTGATTCTAATTCCTTGCTGCAAACACTTCGAATACATCCACCGATACCCATGATCTCTTCCTGACCCTTCCAGCTGATGAACAATAAAGTCAATACCAGCCTCTAAGTCATCATATCTACGTCGGTAAAGCCCCCTTGCCCTCAATATGCGATGCAGGTGCCTCTCAGATAAAACGATTCCCTGCACTGCTAGGCTTCGGAGAATGTCTTTATAGCTCATTCCCAACTCAAAATAAAAACTAACTAAAGTGTCTCTGTCCATAGTAGTAACGTGTGTATTGTTGTGAACAAATGAATAAAACGTGGGCACGATTTACGTAAAACGAGGGAACGAAATAATAAGACGTGGGCACGATTTACGTAAAACGAGGGAACGAAATAATAAAACGTGGCCACGATTTACGTAAAACGAGGGAACGAAATAATAAAACGTGGCCACGATTTACTAAAACGAGGGAACGAAATAATAAAACGTGGCCACGATTTACTAAACCGAGGGAACGAATAAATAAATCGAGGGAACGAGTTCTTAATTCGTGGCCACGATATAAAAAAAAAAATTCGCATAGCATATCCAGTACATAATTATTATTAGTAAATAAATATTTAAACTAATTATCGTAGGAACAGTTAAGTAGGCCTAAAATTTGTGACATTTATTATTATTAGTAGTAGTTGTAGTAAAAAAAAGCAATGTTATTAGTATTATTTAGACTATTACATACAAATTGTTTTATTATTATTATTATTATTTTTATTATTCAGAATCAGAAAGAGCTTTATTGCCAAGTGTGCTTACACACACAAAGAATTTGTCTTAGTGTCAGAGGCTTCCAGTGCACATACATGTTAAAAAAAGTGACAAGGTACAGGTAACAGGTAACAAAACAGTAAGTAAAAATAAAAATAAATACACATTACACATTTGACAAAATGACAATATACAGTATACTGTATGTACAGATGTGCTATATACAAATTATAATCCGTTATATACAAAAATTATGCAGGGGAATATGGATTGTGTATTGCACATGAGCTGAGCCGAACCACACAGTTATGGAAGTGCAGAGGATGGATTCAATGACAGTTGAACTGAATGAGCAGCTCCTGTGGCAGTTTGAACTTCCTCAGCTGGTGAAGAAAGTACAGCCTTTGCTGGGCCTTTTTGACAATGGAGTCAATGTGAATGTCCCACTTCAGGTCCTGAGAGATGGTGGTGCCAAGGAACCTGAATGACTCTACTGCAGACACAGTGCTGTTCATGATGGTGAGTGGGGGAAGTGCAGGGTGGTTTCTATCCACTATAATCTCCACTGTTTTGAGCGTGTTCAGCTTCAAGTTGTTATGACTGCACCAGACAGCCAGCTGCTTGACCTCGCTTCTGTAAGCAGACTCGTCACTGTCCTGGATGAGACCAATAACTGTAGTGTCGTCTGCAAACTTCAGGAGCTTGACAGAGGGGTCAGTAGTGGTGCACCAGTGCTGATGGTACGGCTGTTGGATGTGAATTTACCAACTCTAACTAGCTGTTGCCTGTCTGTCAGAAAGCTGTTGATCCACTGACAGACAGCGCTAGGAACGGAGAGCTGGGTTAGTTTGGTCTGGAGGATTGTTGGGACAATGGTGTTGAAGGCTGAACTGAAGTCCACGAACAGGATCCTCACATAATTCCCTGGTCTGTCCAGATGTTGTAGGGTATAATGCAGTCCCATGTTGACTGCATCATCTACAGACCTGTTTGCTCTATAAACAAACTGCAGGGGGTCCAGTGATGTCCTTTAAATAAGCCAACATAAGTCTTTCAAATGACTTCATGGCCACAGATGTTAAGGCAACAGGTCTGTAGTCATTAAGTCCTGTGATATAGGATTTCTTTGGGATGGGGATGATGGTGGAGCATTTGAAGCAGGAGGGGAACTTCGCACAGCTCCAATGATCTGTTGAAGATCTGTGAAAAAATGAAGGCCAGCTGGTCAGCACAGGTGTTGGTGTTGGTGTGGTTACTAATATAACATAAAAACACAATACTTTTCAGATCTGCCATAAAAATCGATTTATTCCTCAAATGGTGTGATTGTAATTTTCCCTTCACTCTGAAGCTGCAACAAGTGGTTGTTGAGAACAATGTCCTGATTTTCCTTCTCCTCTATTTTCTCAATCTCTAGCTGCAGTTTTTGTGTTTGTAGCTGCAGAACCTCTCTCTGTAGTTCCAACACCTCTTCTCATATTGGAACTGTTTGCGGTCTTCTGGAATACAGAAATTAATATTATAGTTGTTCCAAGTCAAAATAATAATAGCTTAATACATTAGATAACATAGAGCAATAAATCCTCACATAGCTGTTGCCTGGGCAGGCGCTCTGCTGGCGCTCTTGACGTTGCTGTATCTGCTGTTCCTTAGACTGCTGTAAAGGTCTATGTGTGAAAAATGTCAGTCATTACGTTATTATACATTATATGAATTATGTTATGTTTAATTATGTTAAAACGATCATATAGCCTATAATCTAAGCGACTATAGTGAAGTTTAATGCTACATTAATGCTAACGTTACACTGATACATGTTATCAATGTTATCTTACCCTGTGATACATTGTTGCACTGGCTCAACTTCGCTCTCTATTCCCCCAGGAATGCCAGCCAGAATAGGTGAGTCCGCTTCAAGGATGTCTTGCAACATTTTGGTACAAGTCGGCCGGCAGTGGTCCTCCTCCTGTTTGTTAGTTTCGTTTTCATTAACTCTCTGTTACACTTATAGCCTATGGCAGCACAATCTACAAAAATCCATAACAAATGGAGTAGTCTAGTTATAACTTACCAGTTTTGTTGGATTCCCTCTTATAATGGCTCAACTTTTTGGCAACGACTGAGATGTTCTCATATTTTTTTATTATCTCCTGAACCATCCTCTTTACTTCAAGGTTTCGTAAATTAATTCTGTCAGTATTTCTTCCCACTGTTTTTGTTTTTTTGCCGCAGTAACGTTGGATTGCAATTTGCTTTTTAAAATTGATTTTCTTTGACCATATTCAGCAAGAAGAATACACTTCTCTTCTTCTGTCCAATTTGGCTTTCTTTTTTTGTTTTCTTTATCCATCTCTTTATCGTGTGTGTGCTCTATTTCTTGTGGGGCACTCTGCCTGAGTCGGCAAACCTGCATCGCTGTCGTGAAACACTTAAAGGTTTCCCTTAGCTAAGAGAAGCAATTAAGGGATTTGAATGAAACAGATGTTTTAAATAACTCATTTCATGTATTTGACCATTGTGGTCTGGTGGAGATTTAATGAGTCATCTCATCATCATTTTAATAACCTAAAACCCCCTAACCCCTACATACGTGTTTTTGGGTAGTAAAACATTCAGTCTATCAATCTTTGTGCATGTGTGATCTAGATTACATTTTTTAAATAGATTAGAGACAATGGTAAAAAGTTTACAGTGGCGGAAGGCTTATTGAAGTGGACGCTGCAAAATCAATGGTCGCTATTGTTGAAGAGCTCCTGCCAGAAATTCAGGAGATTGGATTAAGTCAGCCACCAACCGGTAACATCCTGCATTTGATAATATACATATAAGTAGTATCTTAATGTGAAAATGTATAAATGATTACTTTTCTTAAACAATTAATGATGGTTATCCAACCCAGTATGCCCATAATCTGATTTCGTTTGAGACAATCATTCATTCATCACAAAGGGTATAATAGCGTAAACCTTTAGTATTAGTCAGCTGTAGTGTTGTACTTTTCTGTCGTGACGTTTCTCTTAGCAACATATTATTGATGTAGCTGTACTGTGTAGATATTTGGAGTGTAAATTAGAGAGTTAAAAGAATATTGTTTGCGTAAAAAAGCAGCAATTAATTACATATGTTTTTTCTTATGTTTTTTCTTTACAGAGAGTTTTCTTTCTCCTTAAGGAGATGCTACTCCAGGTTCTCTGAAGCACAGCGTGATGAGTGCATAAGACAGTTGACTGGTGTTCATTTTCTAATTGGACCAGAAGCAGTCAGAGCAAGGCTGTATGCAGAGGGAATAGTTGTACAAAGACGCAGAGTGAGGGCAAGCATGCAAGCACTACTGACCCTCCGAATCCTTTACCTGATCATCAGTGGCCTCAGGAAGTGTTTGTCCCAGACAACCGGTTAACCTGGTCAGACGAACATCAGCAAGAGCTTCAAAGGCAGCTCGACCCATTAAGTGGAGCAAGAGACAGCCTTGGAATAGAAAAACTTGGCTATGTAAGAATTTTAGAGAGCCTCTATACAGATTTCACTCCAAAATAGTGAACACGCTCATCCACAGAAAGGCTTAATTATCATAGAGGTAATCTCATCAATATAGCAGCCATATGGCCATATTTAAACACCTTTAAGCAAATTACAATTGGCATGGAAGCGTTGGGGAAACTTCAAGAATCAGCATAGATCAAATACACAAAAGACCTTTATTAACATATGTTGTGGGTTTCCCCTTTTCAAGAAATGATTCCGAGTCTTGGGTTCTGATGCCAACAAGCTTTTTATAAGGGTCTTTTTACACATGTCAAATAAATTATTGGGAGGTCCTTGGAGTTACCGTTACAATTTGAAACAGATGTTCTTCGTTACCATGCCTTCACTAATGGCTACAATACTAATATGATTGGAAACAGGAAACAGACATTCTTCATGGCCTCCTGAGAGGCCTCTAACAACACTAAAGTATGCTTACACAGTCAAATGTAGTCTATAGAACTATAATAGTGTCTTTATATTTTTTGGTTAATAAATCTTCTTCACATACAGGAAAGACAGGACATCACCCAAACATTTGGCTAGGAAGACCTAAGAACAGTGATAACCTGGGAACAGAAATTGATCCCTTCTATCGTTATCCTTGATTTACATTTCATTCACTTCATTTACATGATATGTGAGAAAGCTGGTTTGAAGGAATAGTATAAAGTGCCACTGTTGATACTGTTCTGGGTTCATTCTGACTCCGCTGAACCCAAAGTGTGAATGCAAAGCTACAATAAACTTCTTCATTGATATCTTCTTCTTTGGCAACCCCACCATGAATTAAACATACAGATAACATCTTTCCTACTACACTGTGGAGCCCCTGTATTGAACGTTGTGAAAGAGGAAACAAAACTAGTTTATGTATGAATAATTTTTTTTTACATTTTTAGATATACTTTAGAACACAAAACAAACCAATACATTAAAAGCAATACTTTGTTTATGGTAAAAATGTACTAAATCATAACAGTGAGTACTTCGAAAGCATTACCATTCACATTTGATGACAAGTTTTTTTTATTGTCAATTCCCTGAAATATTGAACATCATCTTAAATCCAGTAGCAGGAGATGCAAGAATTCACGTGTTGGTCCCCCCTCATCCACAGCCCCTTCTCCTTGACCAACATCATCCATAAAGCTAACACTTCTTTTTTTTCGGGGGGGGGGGGGTCAAACCTTGCATGCCAAAAGGCACGCACAGCACAATTCATTACTTGTGATCGGCACACATTTATCATGTTGGCAGTCAGCGTTGTCACACTGGAACCTCAGTTTTAGACGGTGACCTCAGCTGTGGGGATAGATGGCAGAGATGGTGGCCTCGGTGCACTGGATGAAAGCACTGCCTGAAATCGCAAAAGCTCGTGTTATACCAAAAGATAACCAATTACTATAAATTACGAAATATTATAATCTCAACTTCTTCTGTTGAAAACCACAAAACAAAGTGCAAGCTCCATCTATCCCTTGGTCCAAGTAAGTGCTCTGAAGGGTATTAGAGGATAAGGATGACTGAAGTGAAAAGACCAGAGTGTCTTCGCACCCCGCAAATGCAACCAGGTCCTTCGGGGAAAAAAATATGAAAGCAAATAATGTGATGCAAACACTGATATTATATACAATACATGTACATACAGTGCTCAGCGTAAATGAGTACACCCCCCTTTGAAAAGTAACATTTAAAACAATATCTCATATTATATATGATTATATATATATATATATATATTTCGTTGCCTTGTACTTGTACATGTGTAATGACAATAAAGTTGAATCTAATCTAATCTATATATTATTATTATTATTATTATTATTATTATTACTATGGCAGCCAACCGTAGTAAACAGTGTGTGCGGAAAAATGTTAAATTATACAGATCAATCTAACGTTGTCTGTTGTTCTATGAATAATTATCATTGTACTTAAACTATCAGCCATAAAGTGAATCAGGGAAATATGACCAAAAGAAAGGTTGACAAATGATCATGATGGTGTTAATGTAACCGGTCTATAGTAGGACTGGGGTTGGTGATTACAATAGGGACAGTCAAATTCATTTATACCGCATTTTCAGTTATGTTTATAGTCAAATGTTAGAAGACGAAATTGACTGATCAACTAATGTGACAAAATTTTCATTTCTTGAATTTGCAATGGCATTGTCAACAGCAATGTTAAATCGTCGTAATAAATCATTGACGCGATCTCTTCTGGAGCTTATCTTGATCTTAATCTTCACCTGCTTGTGGGGGATGGGTTGGGGTCGTTACAGCCTGCACTTATCGAAGAGTTAATTTTAAAGCAGCTCAATGTAACATCGGTCCACAGTTGCCCCCATGTGGTTGATAAGCGCAATTTTCTGCTGTCACAAAGCTTCCAATACACGTGAGTTTGTTAACAAAGCGACGGAACTGGCACAAGTACATTTGTAATCATCCACATCTAAAACGCTTGGACGAGAATAATAATAATAAATAATAATTTTCTGGGGGGAGAAAGAACAAAAATACATTGCATGAAAAAATACAAATGATAAAATAAAATACAAAGTACAAGAACAATGACCTAAACTAACAGTTTTACTAGAACTATCTAGTTGCTACATTTGTATCTCTCAAGTTATGACAAGAGAACAAGTATCGTGCTGCCAGATTAACATCACTATGTGTTTCTTGGAGAAAAATAACATTTAAAGTTTTTCTGTTCTATTATCTCAGACACTAAAGCACGTTTATGTGTATCCCTCCCCCCACTAACCTATTCTTAAAAATTCCATATTAAAAGGAGAGAGGGAAAAATAGAGATAAAAAGAATAAACCAAAAAAGAAAATAGACACCATGTGATGCATGAGATGATCAGCTATATCAAAACCTTTAACACTCTCTTTTTATCCCCTTTCCTATTCTTTCTGATTGCCATCATATGTTTCCTTAAGCGAAACCTTTTCTTCTCACTTAAAGCAACAACGAGTAACTTTTCGACCATAAAATAATGTCTCTAAAATTATTTTAGTGGTTGGACAACTTGTAACTGGATAAATTTTCCTGTTGCTGATACCTAAGCAGCCTCCTATCGGCTGAAAACACACAAGTAACTTTTGGGGTGCGGGTCGGTACAAGCTCCGCCTACCCCTGCTTTACGGCATACATCACACGTCACATACATTTACATTTATTCATTTGGCAAGTAAGCAATATTCACGAGAGGTGCTAGTAATACAAGGTTTCAAATACAATGTCAAGATAGTATAAGCAAGTATATAGAGAACATTAGAAAAGGAAAAATAGAGGTAGAATTTTTTTTTTAAATTATTATTATTATTTTTTTATATTATGAGACAGTTAAGTGCTCATGGAAGAGGTGGGTCTTCAGCTGTTTTTTGAATTGTGAAATTGATCCAGCAGTCCTGATGGAAACAGGAAGATCATTCCACCAGCCGGGAACGGAGA
The DNA here is from genome assembly GCA_026939265.1 of Oreonectes daqikongensis. Taxonomy (NCBI): domain Eukaryota; kingdom Metazoa; phylum Chordata; class Actinopteri; order Cypriniformes; family Nemacheilidae; genus Oreonectes; species Oreonectes daqikongensis. The sequence goes on along the minus strand of JAOTQM010000133.1, from coordinate 950,545 downwards.
AAGAAAATGTCCTCAAGATGGATCTCATGCCTCTCTGTGAAGGAACAATGAGGCGCCGCTCGTTTTCAGACCGCAGACTTCTGGAGGGGATGTAGGTCTGTAAGAGAGAGTTGAGGTAGATGGGTGCTGTGTTAGTGGCTGTTCTGTAAGCAAGCACCAGTGCCTTGAACTTAATGCGTGCCGCTATGGGGAGCCAGTGTAGAGAGATGAGCAGAGGTGTGACATGTGCTCTCTTGGGCTCATTGAAGACCTAAATGAAAAAACCTACATTCTGCTAACCATAGCAGGCTGAATTCCACTAGTGCTCGGTACAGAATGCATTTCATCTTCCTTTTCAACATCTGAGGTTTCCACAATATTTCCATCTGTTTTATTAACCACAATTATACCAATGTCAGAATTATTGGCATTTTTATCCCCTTCAATATTAAGTTGAGCGTTTACAGGAACAGATACATTAGCTTTTAAAAACCTTACTTCAGAAGAAACGTTCTCACTCTCAACTCCTCCAACAGACACATGTTCAGATGTAACACCAGTCTCTGATCTTACCACGGTATCTTTGACTAGCATGCCTTTTATGTCCAACGTCACCGCATTCAAAACATTTCAAATTGCCGGTTGTTGCATAAACCATGAATGATATCCCATGTTTTATATGAATAGACACATTCAGCGTTCGCTCCGGAGACTCTAGAATCATGTTAACCTGTCTCCTAAAAGACATTACATGCTTTAGAACTGGATTTTTGCATCCTAGCGATATAGCTTTAAACGGACTAACAATCTTGCCAAAACTAATTAACTTGCGCTCCAACGCATCATTTGTTATGAAAGGCGGCACGTTTGAAATGATTATTTTAGCAGAAGCCGCATAGAGTGGAGTAACTTCTACCAAACTATCATTAACAATAAGGCCATAAGATCTCGAGACGCCATTACGCAAGGACTGCGTATCGTCTCGAGACGCCATCCCTTCCCGAACACTTTTTTCACTGCCTTGAGTTTCTTTGCCGTTGTTTTGTGTGTGTGTTGCTACAAACAACAATGGCGCCGGAAGCTGAACGCATCATGCTGGAGTTGGAGCTGATCGAATTAGAAAAGGTTACTTATAGTTAGATTACTTAAACAAAAAAGAAGAAACCAGTGAAGACGTCAGAAGAGATGACATGTAAAACCTGTGAATCAGTTGAGGTAGACGGAGGGAAAATTTTTTGGTGCTTGTCCGGCCCCTGAGAGACATGGACAAAGAAATGCATTTCAGATATTTTAGGATGTCGCCGGGCAGATTTGACGATTTGGTTCAGACATTGGTTCACACGTCAGTGTACGCACAGTATGCCTATTGATATTACGCAGACACTTGCATTCAGCCTTTGAGATTTGGCTTCAGGTGGAAGTCAACAGGCTGTAGCAGCTAGCTACAAACTGGCATCAAGCACGGTGTCTTCCGTAGTGTCGGAGGTCTGTAAAGCCTTGTGGAAAGTACCAGAGTTTCTGACATGCCCTTCAGTCGCCCAATGGGAAAATATTGCTGCTGATTTGGCGATTGTGGAACTTTCCGAACTGTGTTGGCAGCATAGACGGAAAGCATGTCAACAAAAGCACCACCGCACGCAGGGAGTGACAATTTTAATTACAATTAATGTTTTGTTTACTGCATAAGGATAAACCTGCCCATGGATAAGCAGACCTACAATTACCATCACTGCAGAGCAGCTTGGTGGCAAGGTGGCGAATTCTAGGGTGACCACTGGAGTGTTTTCCAGACAAGGCGGTCAACATTGTCAAAGCTTGTTGTATTTTACACAACTTCCTGGCCTGCACTGATGAGGTCAACACACCTGTGAACAGATACATCCCTGTTAATTCATCCCCTCATTCACACTGGTCAACCACCAGCCCCTTCTGGAAACAAGAAAACACCTCCTCAGAGGTTCATGTTCCTTGCTACAAAAATAAACATAGAAAATCCAGTTGACAACAGCTGTGACAATGCAACAATACCTAGATGAAGTAAAGGAGGGCAGCAGTGTACTCACACCACTACAGTTCTGGCAAGGAAGGGTAGCTGTGTATCCAAAACTTGCACCTGTGGCATTGGATTTAGTCTGTGCCCCTGCATATCAAGCGTTCTTAGAAAGAATATTTTCTACATGCACTTTTTTGTCATGTCCTAAAAATATACTATTCACCCTAAAAACACTGCCAGCTGACTTACTGTTAATGTTGATAAATGGTAGTTAACAACAATGTTTTCAATTTAATTAAAGCAATATGTTAGAACAGGGCTGTTTTCCCAAATTCATTTTTCTGAGTTCTGTGTTTTCAATGTTTTACTATACAATAGTAATACATTTGTCCATAAAAAAACTGTAGTGTACTGCAGTAAAACTCTTAGGTACTATAGTATTTTTTAGCCTTACTATAGTAAATATTTAAGTATACTGTGTTTACTACAGTTTATAAATGTACTACAAGTAAATGATTTCTTTCATCTGGTTGAAATTATCCAGACTTATATTTGAACGGGTTGGCGCGGGGACGCTCGAGTTTGTGTGTGTTTGATGGTAGCTTCACTCAAACAGTGAAACATTCGTAAAATAAACGCGTTCAATTCACTCTATGCTCTCGCAACTGCTCAACACTCGCTCGCTCGTTGAGTTGACTTTGGAGGCGGGACAATGGCAGATTTGCAGACATTTGATTGGTCACTTTTAACATACAGTATACGACCTGTCTTACCTATAATGATTAGGGGAAAGCAGCCAGGGAGGAAAGTACCATTTTTCAGAAAAATTACATTAAAAAAAATATTATTTTTATTAAGAGATATATTATATGGTCAATAACTCTAAAGTGTGGTCTAGCAATACCAGGTAGTATTTTGTTTACATGTATAATTTCACTTTAAAGATAAGTTGCACTTACGACCCGTCAGTTGGGACAAAAGTAATACAAGCTAAAAATTTTTGGTACTCTTGTTTTTATTAAATATAACTATATATAATATGACTATGACCTAAATAATATGTAACTGCAAACATATTTTGTCCTATAACTTTGCAAAAATTTCATTTTAAATTTCAGTTTTATCAAATGTTTCAAAAGTAACCTGACAGGAAAAACTTTGCCAATTAATTTTTTTTTAAACAATTCAATGTTAATCCATTTTATAACAATTGTAACAGTATGAACAATAATCAAAACTAAATTAAATTAAATTAACATAATATAGCTTAATAATAACATTAGCAGAGGGACAAAAGTAACAAGCATTACTTTCGTCCCGACAGGAACTCCTGACATTTAAATCCTATTTAAATTTGATACTGAAAAACTCTGACAAGGCAAACTTCAGAATGTGTTACAGCGCTACATTACCTGTAGATTGATCATTACTGTGACACATGAAACGAAAAACACAACTTAGAAAAAAACCATCGCTTCAGTAATTTACTTTCTTTACTTGCTTTTCGGACCTAGCTGCGGAAACAATGATGAAATGACATGATATTTGGCAGCTCCATCGAGTGTTCTGTTCTGAACATGCTGTCATAGCTAGGAATGCAAATGTAGTCAGGGCTCTGAGAAAATCTCTTTGTAACTTTTGTCCCGGTTCTCCTCTAGTGTATTACCTTGCCTTAGCTATGTGTTAGTATTGTAACAAGTGACATTTTGATTTCTTACATCTGTCAACAAAATGTATATTATACAATATAGTTAAACTTACAGTGCATATTTCTTAGGTAGCCTGTGTTAACATTTTTTTTCAGGCACATTTTACTAATTCCTAACCACATCAATCTTAATAATTACTATTAATTGTGTATATAATAACTTATAACGGAGTTAGCAAAGGCTTCAAGTGAAAAAATGCTTTATATGTAGGTGTGCAAAATTATTAGGCACTATTTCTTTTACAGGTATAATAAGTAAAAAAAAAACATTTAATTCACACTGAAAAGTCAAAAAATATTAAAGAATACAATAATGCAATGCTAGAAACTGCAACATTGAGGTGTGACCAAGCCCACCATTTTGTAAGAAATCAAAATGTCACTTATTACAATACTAACACATAGCTAAGGCAAGGTAATACAGTATCATCATCAAATGAGCGGAAACATCTGCCATTGTCCCGCCTCGAAAGTCTCAAAAGTCAACTCAACGAGCAAGCGAGTGTTGAGCAGTTGCGAGTGTTGAGCAGTTGCGAGAGTATAGAGAGAATTGCACAGCCTCTGCTTGCAGACTGTGTTTCTGCACGGATACGGTTCTGCGCGCTCGTGGAGCATAAAAATGCGCTCTCGCTGAGGGTGTGTTTCTGCTCGTAGAACTGTTCTGCACACTTGCGTTACGCGCCTAAATAAACGCCATGGGCTGATCTGTTTTTTTAACAAATACATCATGTCGCCAGAAAGATGTATGACGCAAATCGATTTACGAATTTTAAAATAAAATTGTGGAGATGTATCAGCCCAAAAAGTACATTACCAATCCAGCCCTGGTGATGTAGATGTGGTTGAAGGTCTTTCAGTTGGACTGGAAATATTTTTGAACAATACAACTTATGTCTTTTGACATTGTGTGGTAGTACATGTGCAGTCATTTGTCAAAATGGACAGTATGCACTGATTGACTCTCATGCATGAAATGCTTGGTCTGGTTGCTGAAATTGGAAGTGTTTTTCAGTTTTTTTTCTTTTAAATATTTGTTTAATCACATTTTAATTCATTTATCTAGAGAATTAAAGACCTTTTGAAATAGCTGGTGTCTGTGTAACTGTAAAACCTACAAAATTGCCAAAGTTTTCAGCAGTGATATGTAGACAAACAGATGATATTTTGTAGGTTTTGTAAAGAAAAGGTACCCGAGTTTTGCAACCAGTGATTTGGTTTTGGACAAAAGTTCTGTTTCACAGCAAAATGCACCAAAACTCAAAAATGGCAGACGCAAAAAGTGAAGACAAGAAATTTGAAATTGACTTTGATTTGGATACTGTAAAATAGGTGCCAGTAAATGATGCACAAACCAAATGTAAGATTTTAGCAAGTAATTGTAGTAAGTGAAAACATGGTGTTTGTACTATTTGTAAACATATATGGCCAATTGTGTGCACCCATTTAAAGGTGGACTTTGTAAAGCCAGATTTTCCAGTATTCACACGTGTTGGCTTTTTATGCAAAAATGACAGTATAGAGGCTGATGGGAATTGTTTTTTCCATGCTATCTCTTAAGCTCCGAGTGGTGCACAAAAGTATCAGACTAATAAGACTTGCTGTAGTGCAACATCTGGGAGCAAATGGTGAAAAATATCATAACATATAACATTTTGAGAAGAGAGTTTTCTTCAGTATAAAAGTATATTAACAAGTTCAAAATGCAAAATGTTAATAGCTGGGAAACAGAAGTTGAAACACAAGCAACAGCAGATTATTTGGGAATCGATGTATTTACATTTTAATATGGCCCGTGGTTAAAATACAGTTGCAATGGTAAGTGTTTGTTCAAACATGGCATTTACATTTACAAACAGCCTAGGAAACCATTATGAAACTGTAGTTTGTGTTAATGAGCCTAAACTATCCAGTTGTTAGGTCTACTGCAAAACCACTGCATCTTATATTGAGGGGTACAATATTAGATCAAAGAATAATAATGAAAATAATGTTTTAGCATTGGAAAACAAGGAACAGCTTATTGAGGAGCAAATGCAGTTTGAGCAGCATCACAGTGTAATAAAAACAATGCAAAATGATACATGTTGTGCAGTGGGAATGGTAACAGATTCTGATCTTGAAGTTGCCAGTAAACCAGACGGGTATCATCCCCTAAATAGGAGAAAGCTTTCTTCCAGCACTGAACTCGGCACTCCCTTCCAACCCCGCACATCTCATGATATTTACTTATTGTCCTCGATCTACAGAAGTTGCATGAATTTTATGCAGTATATTTCAATTGGATTTTGTGAAAGAAAATATACAAGTACCCACTGTTTATGGGTCTTTAGGTGTTTTTTGCAAGACGGATGAAGTTGTAAAAGATGGTAATAGTTTTTTGAGAACCAGTAATCACTTGAGCTACTGGTTCTGAAAAGAGTCATCGGAAGATAAGACTAGCTGTTGTCAAGTATATGGAAAGTCACAGTAAAGAACATGTGAAGTTAGAAGGAAAAGAAGGTAACACTTTATTTTACGGTGCCCTTGTTACACATGTTACATGTACTTACTATATTATTTATTATAAATTAGGCATAATTACATGCAACTAACCTAAAACCACACCCTCATCCTAACCCAAACCCTATAGTAAGTACATGCAGTTAATTATTATTACTCAGTACTTAAATGTATGAGTACACTGTAACACAGACATCTTAAAGTGTAACCGAAAAGAATTTGCATCAATATCAGAATACAAGTCACAGATGAAATATGTTGGATACTGTGCCTCAGACATAGAAATCCAAGTTACAGCAAATGCTTTAGGAGTTGACCTATTTATTTGCAATGGTGGAAAATGGGTCAAATACAGTTGCATGGGTACAGTGCTGACAAAGAGGAATTTACCTAAAACAATGTGAAAATAATTTTGAGCCTGTAATATGTGTCCAACATGTTCATAAGAAGGTTTGCTTTGATTTGTGCAAAGTAGGTATTTTGCCTAAAGACTCAAAAAGACACAGACATGCACATTTTTGTATTTCAAATAGCAATAATTGTTTAACAAAATTTTCTAAAAGAAAAAAGGCCTTACAGAAAATTTGCATTACATATCAGGATGTGTTGCATAAGGAAAATAAAAAACAAGTATCAAAATGATGTGTTGTATAAGAAAATGAAAAACGACAAGAGCAAAAGAAAGTATCAGGACAATGTGTTGCACAGAGAAAAGGTAAAGGCCATTAGTACCACGGAAACCCTGAACATAAGAAACGTATAAATCACATCTGAAATTTAAAAGGCAAGCGATTAAAATAAATGCAAAACAGTTTGATTTTGCTATGCAGCAGTTTTCAGATTTAGTAAAAGATGGGCCAGATTTTGTGTGTTGTTTGCCAATGATTGTTGTTTAAGCATCAGGTTTTAAATTGAGATTATTCTAACAAAAACGCAGTAGTTTCGATTACAGATAAATGAACAACTGAAGAATATTTACACAATTGTAATAAAACCTGTGTAATGCCATGTCAGTAGCTAGATACAACTAGAGGCAAGCTGTGGACTTGTTACACATGTCATTATAAGATTAATAAAGGTGAAATACAGGGCTGACAGGTGTGAGCTGTTGCGTCAGAATCCTGTAACTGTGGCATGAATGGTTTTTTCGGTGGCATTGTTTTTTTTTTTTAAGGGAGGTACTTTTGTCTTCAGCACTGTCAATAGGTCAAATTAAAGATTTCTTTTACCGTGTGGAATTTCAGCAGTGTGGTTCACCTCATGTCTATTGCCTGTTTTTTTTAATTGAGAATGCCCCAGTGAACCGTGCCGAACACTGTGAGTCTGTGTTAGGAATTTGGAATGGTAAGAAAACATTGTACTTGATACGTTTTTCGTCTTTAAACCAAACTTTTAGATCTTTAGTCTGGCTAGCGCGCTTCTCATAATGTTTATGCATTATCCGTATGTGGAGAGTAGGCAGTCTCTTGTGGCTGTGTTCATCATACTCTGGGTTCTTTATTGTGAAATAAACACGAACAAAGATTTAATGTTGACACAAAACTACATAGTATTCATTCAGTTAAAATCAAAGAAATTCCAAAACAAGAGTTCACAGAAAAAAGTTTAAGCACAACACCGCGACGCCACTCCCGTTGCCAGGCAACACTCCCACTTTTTGCCAGGGACAAAAAGTTGCTAACACACAATCGAAATCACACTATAGTTAAACTGTGTAACTAATTATTAATGTTATGTTATTAATGGAAAGGTTACATATGTTTTGCAACTCCAGGCAAAATGTTTTGGTGGGAAAGGGGCCAAAATGGCTCTTTTGGTCACAAAGGTTGCCGACCCCTGTCCTAACCCTAACCCTATAGTAAGTACATATAGTTAGTACTTAAATGTATAAGTATACTGTAACACAGACACCTTAAAATAAAGTGTAACCCAAAAAATATATACATTTATTTTGACCTCACATTCTTTTTCAATTCCCTATATTTTTAAAATCCCTAATTTAGCAATTCCAGCTCAGCATCATTCCTGACTGAAAGGCTCATTATGCATCACTATTCATGATCATTCACACTTCTTTGCATATGCCCTTTTGAGACAAAAAGTGTCTTCGAACATTAAAATCACTATATTGTTTTCTGTGAATTTTTGAGTCAACAAGATGATTTTGACATCATTTTAAAGCAAACACTCTAGGCTTCAAGATCCAGTTCTCAAAAGTCTTGAGTACCAATATTCTGTATGTGTTTTATGACCTTGTCTTAAAAATTTGAGTTTTTCCTCTAAGCACGCATGATTGTGTTTTTGAGAAAACAATGTTTATGTATAAACATGATGTTTACATATTTATGTACTGATTACAGTGTTATCAGACTTTAGCCATTAATATGTTTAAAAGAAACTAAAAAAGCACATATGCCAGTGTAACGAGGCGACTCACTGCAAGAGTTGAGAATCCAAGTGCGAAGTTTTTATTAAAATCAAATGGGCAAACAATCCAAAACGACAGGCAAGACGTGGTCAGCAGCAGGCAAGTAAACCCATAAACCGTGAGACAATCCAACCAAACGACAAAGCAAGAGGGTAATCCAAAAGCAGTAATCACATAAGGCAAATGATAACAGGAAACATAGACATGAACATGAAACAAAACCAGAATGCAGAAAGACGCTTAGCAAGCAGATAGACTGACAATACTTAGCCTTGAACATATGACGTAGGCATGGTTATATACAAAACAAACACAGAATGTCCATAGTTCATGAAGGGGAGATGGGGCCCCCTGGTGAAAGGGAGGAATGTACAAGCTGCCCATTCCTTAGTCAGGGCATGTCAAAACTAGGCCAGGGCCCCAAAAGACCCTTAGACCCCAGAGGATTAATACTATCACATGGTATTAATGTCGATGATGTTAAAATATTGCAACAGAGCTGTCAAGTTTCTTGTATTGTACACCTACCAAAGGCTACAAAGTCAAACCCTTGTTATAAATGCGGTAGAACCATAACTGCAGCCACTAGAGATTGCTTCTGCCCTTAGCAGAGCATGTGAGCGGAGCTGAGCGGTGAGAATTTCCGCTCCCCGCTCAAGTGGGTGTTCGCTCCACTGCTCAAAGTCTTACCAGACCGCTCCGCTCAATTCCGCTCCCTGCTCTCCTACAATTTCATCCCACTCCGGTGAAATCGCTCCACGCTCGTTCAAATGTAAAATTCCTCTTCATGCCTAACACCTGCCATTTTAAACCGAAGCCTTACACCTGGGACACACTGCCTGTGTGGTGGATGTGGAGTGGGTTTGTTGCATGACTGCTGCGAATAAAATCCACTTCACTTCTATTCTGTCGCGGGGCCACGGTTGCTGTGTGGTTGGACAGCACCTGATACGCGCGTATTCCGCAGGCAGTGTGGTTGCTCTAAACTGTTAACATAGGTGCGGAAAGGAAAATCAACACGCAGCAAACCCGCTACGCAACACTGTGCATTACTCACAGCAACATCAGTCAAAATACATAATACATACAAAACATATTTATTTTAAACAAACACAACAGCAAACATCCAAGTTTTGAACATAAATTAAAAGTTGGAGTTATGTCAGGCTTCAAACTTACTAAAAAGCTCAACTAAACATCCATGTGTTGAACATAAATTATAGATGCATCCTCGGTATCGGAGCGAGACAGAGCGATCGCTTCGGCCTTTGGATAAAAACCCACTTTGCGCTCCGACTAGATTTCGCGCTCTCCGCTCCGCTTCCTAGACAATCTGCCTGACTTGTCTCATCTCCTTAGCATATCACATAACTTATGAACTGGATATTGCAACTGAAACTGTTAACTCAGTTTTTTCCTATACTAGACAGCTGCCCACTTGCTAAAAATTTTTAAGGGATAAAAATCCAATCATTTTCATATTTGGGCTTGAACTTGAACCAGTGACATCAAAGCTGTCAATATACTTTAGAAGCGAATGTTCCAAAAATGGTTACATTTCCGCCATGTGCTTGAGACATTCGGCCAATCACAATGCAGTGGGTCGCTGGCCAATCAGTGCACACAGTGCTTTTCACAGCAATGAGCTTGTCCATACATTTGATTTAATTACTTTAGGTCACTTAGCACGCCGACATGTGTCATCATCTTAACACACAGACTGTTGTTTACAGTCGTTCTGTGATGTTGATCTAGGTACAAATGGGTTATCGTAACACACTAGCCGTTGTTTACGACCGGTGCTTGTCACTAGCTATACCTCTAATGTTAGTTCCTAACTCATAAACCATGACTAGAGACGAGGCCTAACATGTGCAAAAGATGCATCCGGAATCATAGAGTGGTGGCGACATCTGTTGGTCAGCACAACACGTGCGTAAAACATCATTCATTTATTTATATATATATATATATATATATATATATATATTCAGATATACATTTATATATTCACATTTATAACTATACATACAGATTTACATTTATATATTCAGACTTATAACAATATATTCAGATTTACATTTATATATTCATGGTTTACATTTATACATATTCGCATTTATAACTATATTCAGGGTTTACATTTATATATTCACATTTATAACTATATATTCAGATTTACATTTATATATTCAGACTTATAACTATACATTTGCTTATTTTTATTTCTGGCTATAGTTTAAAAGCGAAAGGGTCCTTCATAGTTCACAGCTCAAAATGGCTGATTTCTACATTTATTTTCACATGAAGAACTAAATTTCAGTGTTCTGGAAAGATCCAGACATATGATTCTGGCCTTATTAGACTTATTGACTCCGCAGTTTGATGGACAGATGTACCCTGAGATTGTCCCCATGTCTCTATCACGTTGTTGCTAAAGTGTCAATAAAATCACTGTTCATCAGCAGATTGTTAACAATCTCCCTAGTCCTCTCAGCCATGATTAATTCTGCCGAAAACTACACAGCTACACTATATTACCACTCTATCTAATAAACATGTTTTTTTCTACAATAAATGTAGAAATCAGCCATTTTGAGCTGTGAACTATGAAGGACCCTTTCACTTTGAAACTATAGCCAGAAATAAAAATAAACAAATGAGATGAACAAAGAAAGAAGATGCTTATTATGAAGTAAATGTCAATGTAGTGTTGGTGTAAATTAAGATTGAATCATATAATTTGGAAAACTTGAAAACTTGTCTGTTAATCTGCCTGATTAGATTATCAGGATTGATATATTTATGGTTTACATTTATATATTCAGGATTTGCATTTATATATTCAAACTTACATTTATATGTTTAAGATTTACATTTATATATTCAAGACATACATTTATATATTCAGGGTTTACATTTATATATATTCGCGGTTTACATTTATATATTCACATTTATAACTATATATTTAGATTTACATTTATATATTCGCATTTATAACTGTATTCAGGGTTTACATTTATATATTCACATTTATAACTATATATTCAGATTTACATTTATATATTCGCATTTATAACTATATTCAGGGTTTACATTTATATATTCACATTTATAACTATATATTCAGATTTACATTTATATATTCAAACTTATAACTATATATTCAGATTTACATTTATATATTCAGGGTTTACATTTATATATATTCGCATTTATAACTATATTCAGGGTTTACATTTATATATCCACATTTATAACTATATATTCAGATTTACATTTATATATTCAGACTTATAACAATATATTCAGATTTACATTTATATATTCAGACTTATAACTATACATTTGCTTATTTTTATTTCTGGCTATAGTTTAAAAGCGAAAGGGCCCTGAGATTTCCAACGCGGCTCTTTTGGAAGCCTTGGTCTCCAGGTTTGATTCACAAGATGGTAAATTGAGCAGTATTGAAAGTAAGACCACGGAGAACAGCTTAATGATCGTAAATCTGTCTAAGGCAGTGGAATACAACGGGGCAGAAATTAAGCACTGCAAAGCTAAGGTAAATTTATTCGACAAACAGCTCATCTCTGTTTTTGCGTCGCATGCAGACCTAATAAACGTCATATTAAAAGAAACAAAATAAAAATAAAGCAGCGCTGCTTATAAGCTGCTGAGAAAATATGTTGATATGCGCTGGTTATAAGCTGCTGACATGTTAAAAAACAAAATAAAGAAGCGCTGGTGATAGTTGCTACAAGTTATATGTCAAGGTGTGTGTTTAAATTGTATGTAATTCGTTGTGTGTAACAGCTGGTAATAGTCTCTGTGTGTGCGTGACTGAAGATAAACTCTAAATCTTGAGTGGTGACTGCGCAGCTCCCCCCCTTCCTGTGTCCCCCAGAAGGAGCGCGAATGTTGTCTCACTTGAGAAAAAGTGAATAAGCCCTATTGATCGAATAAGATAAAATAATATAAAGGGATTAGGTATGAATGATGAACCCTCCGCTTTATAGAGGGGGAAATTATGCATGAATGAGTCTTGCAATAAAAGGACACGTATAAATGAGTGCATTGTTCCCAAACTAATAAAGGAACTGGTGTGAATGCTGAGCGTTACCTGATTAAAACTCTGTATCGGTATGAGTTATGGTGACTAAAAATCTATTATTATAACTAAGAGTATATCTGTGTCTAATAAATTAAATACTATGTCAGTGTAAACTTAACATTGAGGGAAAGTGGCTGATATTGCTGTTTTTATATTATTTGGATGTAAAATGTTATCACTCTGACAATCTGTGGTGATTTGATTAGTAGAAATTGTTGGGGAAGCAAGATTATTTAAGGAAAATCTAAAAAAAAACGGAATTAGGGAAAGAAAAGGATCTTTAGACGTAGAGGAAGAGGAGCACTTATCTGAAGAAGGGGGATGGTCATGAGAAACAGATAAAGGACGGCTTAGACCAAGGGCAAAACAACTCCCTATTTTAATTAAAGGAGCCCAAGGGCGATACATACTGTGGTGTTCACAAGACGTCGATAGCTTTGTCACCCGACTTCCTGACTTGATCGAAGAAGCTGGGAAATGGATTAGAGTGTTCAAAGAAGAAACTATGGGCAAACTATTAGCTGTGGGGGACATTAAAGCACTCCTGGCAAAAGGAGGAGCTAAAATGGGAGAAACCCTTCAAGCATCTGGCTTAGCAGGGGCTGCAGACTCACATAACGTGGATGGGACTGTTTTTGATGAATACCGCCCTGCTGTGTGGCAAGCGCTACATAATGTATATTCAATCAGAGTCAACCCCAAAGCATTAAAGGGCGAGTAGCTGGGGGAAACTGAAAACCCAGTTACATACGATCAGAGACAATTAAAAAGATGGAAGCAAGATACATTTTGCTACAAGCGCGTGGTTTGGAGTCTGAGCTCCGCCAAACTTTTCCTATTATATCGTCTATTCTTGCCTTATACCAAATAATTGTATTAACCCTGTAAGACCCACTGTTGCAGAATTACAACATCACTTTTATCAATTCTAAAAAAGGCCTGCAAATGTTTTTTTTCCCCAAGACAACATTTACATAGTTATTGGGTCCTATTGTTTGTCCTCACAATGCTACTCGATAGAAGAAGTGTTTATAGGTTCGGTCATCTGGCCATGAACTCACTCTACCTGCAAACTCGTGTTGAGCTCATCTTTTTTTTGCATGACTGGATTTGTCAAGATTCAAGTAAGTAAAACTCCTTAAATATTTTTTTGGTGTTTATAACCTTGTCTAGAACACATATATATTTAGTTATTTTGGAAAACATAAATCAAATTTGATTTAGAGCTTGTTATGTCTATGTTGTAATTCTACAACATTGGGTCAGAGTGGTAGTCAAAATAGCCTGTGCACCTTACATTTACATTTACATTTTACATTTATTCATTTGGCAGACGCTTTTATCCAAAGCGACTTACAATTGAGGAAAACAGCAAGCAATTCGTCTTAGTAAGCAATATTCACGAGAAGTGCTAGTAATACAAGGTTTCAAATACAACGTCAAGATAGTATAAGCAAGTATATAGAGAACATTAGAAAAGGAAAAATAGAGGTAGATTTTCTTTTTTTTTATATTATGAGACAGTTAAGTGCTCATGGAAGAGGTGGGTCTTCAGCTGTTTTATGAATTGTGAAATTGATCCAGCAGTCCTGATGGAAACAGGAAGATCATTCCACCAGCCGGGAACGGAGAAAGAAAATGTCCTTGAGATGGATCTCATGCCTCTCTGTGAAGGAACAATGAGGCGCCGCTCGTTTTCAGACCGCAGACTTCTGGAGGGGATGTAGGTCTGTAAGAGAGAGTTGAGGTAGATGGGTGCTGTGTTAGTGGCTGTTCTGTAAGCAAGCACCAGTGCCTTGAACTTAATGCGTGCCGCTATGGGGAGCCAGTGCAGAGAGATGAGCAGAGGTGTGACATGTGCTCTCTTGGGCTCATTGAAGACCAGGCGTGCAGCAGCATTCTGGATCATTTGCAGAGGTTTGAAGGCACAGGCTGGGAGACCGGCCAGAAGAGCATTACAATAATCCAGTCTAGAAATGACAAGTGCCTGGACGAAAAGCTGTGTTGCATGTTCTGTTAAGAACGGTCTGATCTTTCTAATGTTGTACAATGCAAACCTGCATGACCGAGTTGTTTTAGTAACGTGATCCTTAAAAGTCAGCTGATCATCCATGATTACCCCAAGATTCCTGACTGAAGTCGATGGGGTTATCTTAGATGGACCAAGTTGGATGGTAAGCTGGGGCTGTTCTGACGGGGTGGCAGGAAGGATGAGAAGCTCAGTCTTGGCCAGGTTGAGTTGTAGGTGATGATCTTTCATCCAAGAAGAGATGTCAGCCAGGCAGTCGGAGACTCGTGTGGCTAGCGTGGAATCGTCTGGATGAAATGAAAGGTGAAGTTGAGTGTCATCAGCATAACAATGGTAGGAGAATCCATGTGCTTGTATGATGGAACCCAGTGATGTGGTGTATATGGAGAAGAGCAGAGGCCCAAGAACCGATCCTTGTGGGACCCCGGTGACTAGTTGGTGTGATTTGGACACTTCACCTCCCCAAGCTACCTTGAAGGACCTATCTGCGAGGTAGGATTTAAACCAGGAGAGTGAAGTTCCAGTGATGCCCAGTGACGAGAGGGTAGACAGAAGAATGTGATGGTTAACCGTGTCGAAGGCTGCAGAAAGGTCTAAGAGAATGAGAACAGATGATTTGGACTCAGCTCTTCTGTAACTGTTAGTAGGGCAGTTTCGGTTGAGTGACGGCTCTTAAAGCCTGACTGGTTGGTGTCCAGCCTGTTGTTTTGGGTGAGGAAGGTAGACACCTGATTGAAAACAACCCGTTCAAGTGCTTTTGCTATGAACGGAAGGAGAGAAATGGGTCTATAGTTCTCCAGTAGGGAAGTGTCATGTGTGGGTTTCTTAAGCAGCGGGGAAAATTCCTGTATTAAGAGATGTGTTAATGATATGAGTGAGTGATGGTAGGAGTGTGGGTGAGATGGCTTGTAGTAGGTGTGAGGGGATGGGGTCTAACGGGCAGGTGGTTGGGTGAGTAGAGAGTAGAAGTTTAGAGACATCATCCTCTTTAAGAGGAGAGAAAGAGGAGAGAAGATGGTCTGCTGTGTGTATGTGCGATGTGAGATCATGGATGGGTGGAGCTGAAAATTGTCTGCTGATAGACCTAGTTTTGTCTGTGAAGTAGCTGGCAAAGTCATTAGCCGTTAGGGAGTTAGATGGAGGTGGTGGAGGGGGACAGAGGAGAGTTTTAAATGTTTTGAAAAGCTTGTGGGAGTCTGAGGCGCTGCTAATTATTTCATGGAAGAATGCAGATTTAGCAGTGTGAATGTCTGCAGAGAAGATAGAGAGTGAAGCTTGATACTTACAGAGGTCAGCGATGTCTTTTGTTTTGCGCCATTTCCTTTCAGTCGAGTTTAGCCCGGTGTTCCCGGAGGGTATCGGACAACCAGGGACTGGAAGGAGTAGCACGTGCTGGCCTGGAGGAAAGAGGACATATAGTGTCTAGACACAAGGTTAGTGTTGTGAGAAGTGTGTCTGTGGCAGAATTAAGAGCTAGTGATGCAAAGTGTGTGAAGGATGGAAGGGAGGTTTCTATGACAGATGAAAGATGGGCAGGAGAAGGGAGCGCAGATTCCGCCTAAATGAGACTGGCAGAGGAGTTGGTGAGTTGAGGGAATGCAGTATTAAATTAAAAGTGATGAAAAAGTGATCAGAGACGTGCAGAGGTGTAATCAAGGTGTTCTCTGTATCACAGCTGCGTGTGTAGATAAGATCAAGTTGGTTACCTGACTTATGGGTACCTGTGGTTTGGACTAGTTGGAGATTGAAGGAGGTAAGCAGTGAGTGGAAGTTTGAGGCATAAGGCTTCTCTAGGTGGATGTTGAAATCCCCAAAGACAAGAAGCGGGGAGTCGTCCTCAGGGAAAGACGAGAGCAGCATGTCTAGTTCTTCTAGAAATTCGCCCAGTTGACCTGGAGGGCGATAAATAACCACAATATGGAGTTTTAATGGAGAAGTAATAGTTACGGCATGGAATTCAAAAGAATTGGTGTTGACTACGGAGGGGTAGGTGGAGAACTTCCAGTCCTTACACATTACATAAGGACACTGTACTTCTCACAAATTGTAGTATACATTTAAACTGTTAGATGATTTATTGTAACTAAGTTCTAAATGTGCTTTTCTGTTAAATTTGTACTTCGTTTAGCTTAGACCATAATTAAACACAAAAATAAGTTGTATGTGGTATTTGAAACTCCATCATCTATAGCAGTATCTGAAACTTCCTGTATCTTTGTAGTTTTTTGTTTGTTTTATTTTTTTATGAGCCAAAGTAGCAGTTTGTAGCATTGGGAGATAGAAAAACAGGCTCTGAATGTTCTGGAATTTTTTGGGTGATGCCTGTTGCATTGTTCATGGACAGGTGTAAATGGTCTTGGATAATACTTTCATGGATAATACTTAGATATCTACCCTCGACAGCTAGTTTACCACCCTGTCTATTCTTTCAGTTTATCTACTACAATATTAGACCCATATGTATTATTCACATATTTAAGTTTATTGTTTTATACTTTTTCATTTCAGAATGCCACCAGCACAGAAAAGAGATCTCTTCAGTGTGCAGGATGTGATTGCTGCAGTCCAAAATGGAGAAAGTGATTTTGAAATGGACTATTAATAAATGCTTATTCATAAAAATATGATTGTTGTGTGATTATTACTTATGATATATACTGTTATGGGGCCAAGTAAGCAATCAACCCTTCAAATGAATGCTTAAAGGTTCTGTATATCGGTTCAGACAAAGTGAGACATTCTGCTCCCAACGTTGCAATATTACATTTCCCTAAAAACTTACTAAAATGAAATTTAAAAAAAAAAATCATTTCTACATCAGAGGCCTCCTGAAACAAACCTCATAGAGGTCAAAAAAATGTTGCTCATTTTTTTCTATATTTGGGTCTTACAGGGTTAAGTTGTTATTTTTTATCAAGGGTAGACTTTATCCTTAAGTGTGTCCCCAATCAAAATCGTTTTTAAAACCTACTGACAATCATTTTTATCCGATCACTCGCTATTAGCCCTTAGGCTACTAGCGCTAACGTCACCATCCGCTGCTTATTTTTTGATTACTAGCTCACTGCCTTTTGTGCTAACCTTTTACATTACAAATGGCAAATGTTTCAGAAATATGTTTACCTCTATGTGCAGATGAGGATACGTTCGAGCTTCAGTCGGTGCATTCCGAACTGGAGGCTGTTGAGAGGCAGATCAACAACCTATTAGAGAAACAAGCGCGGCTACGTGAACAGATAACAACGCAGGAATCATCCCGGGCTGACGCTCACAAATCCATGGTAAGTTTGATGCGATTGTATCACTCCTACCACTTCTACTCCACGTGTTTCTCTGCTCAGAGCCCAGGCTTCGAGAACACATCCAGCCCAGGTGAACTTCACTCCTGCACAGACACGGCGAAAGACACGAGCCAGGACCGGCCTGACGACTTCTCTCCCACAGCCTCCTATCTTCGAAATTTCGACCAGGAACCGCTTCGCCCCCCTCCGCGACACAGATTGCAACGCTGTGGTGATCGGAGACTCAGTCGTCCGGCACGTACGCCCTTCCTCGACTAAAGGTAAGGTGCACACTCATTGTTTTCCTGGCGCCCATGTTCTCAATGTGTCTGCACAGGTACCTGCGATATTGAAGAGTGATGCTAACATTGGGGCTGTCATGCTGCACACGGGGGTGAACGACATTAGGATGCGGCAGATGGAGATTCTGAAGAAGGACTTCGAGACTCTGATCAAGACGGTACGCGAAGCATCGTCCACAGCTAGGATCGTCGTGTCAGGACCGCTTCCTACCTACCGACGAGGCAGCGAAAAATTAAGTAGACTATTAGCGCTAAACGAACGGTTGGTGTCATGGTGTATTGAACAGAAGCTGCTCTTTGTAAATAATTTTGATCTTTTCTGGGAGCGTCCTAGGCTCTTTTGCCCTGACAGCCTACACCCCAGCAGCATCGGAGCGAATCTTCTCTCCGACAACATCTCAAAGACGCTACGCACCATCTGACTGGCAAGTAAAAACTTTAAACATAGTCTGTGTTCCTCCCACTCAATTGTCAAAAATGTGACTGCTCCTAAATGATTAGATTCTTAGATTAGATTCAACTTTATTGTCATTACACATGTACAAGTACAAGGCAACGAAATGTAGTTTAGGTCTAACCAGAAGTGCAATAAGCAAGTGCAGGATATACAGTTGTGCATAAATACAGAATAAAGCAAAAATTATGAAGAATTTACAAGTGGGAATGTACTATGAACATTATATACAGATGGTTATTTACTAAAAACAGAAATTTACTGATGGATATGTACAATATAAATTAGACTATGCAGAACAGTAGTGCAAATGAGTATAAAGTGTGCCTAAATGATGGACAGCAGCTATTAAGTTAAAGTAAACAGTGCAGTAGATGAGTTATTGCAGTATTCAGTACATAGTACTGAAGTGCAAATGATGCAGTATATGTATAATAGTCCAGTAGTGCAAATGATGCAGTATAGTATAAATAGTCCGGTAGAGCAAGTAAACATGTAGTACATGTGTAGACAGTCCAGTCGTGTGCTTGACAGGCCTGTAGTGCAATAACAAAACAATATAGCAGCATTAAGTTAGAGGTATATGAGGGGGTTGTGGAATCAGTGGGGGGTAGAGTTCAGTAGGCAAACAGCTCTGGGAAAAAAGCTGTTTTTCAGTCTGCTAGTCCTTGTCCGGAGGCATCTGAGGCGCCTGCCGGAGGGCAGGAGAGAAAACAGTCTGTGGGCAGGGTGAGAGGAGTCCTTTAGAATGCTGCGAGCTCGACGCAGACAGCGTTTCCTCTGGATGTCCTCCATGGATGGAAGTGGAGTCCCTGTGATGCGTTGGGCGGTTTTCACCACCCGCTGCAGTGCCTTGCGCTCTGCAACAGAGCAGCTCCCATACCAGGCTGTGACACAGTTGGTTAGGATGCTCTCTACTACGCAGCGGTAGAAGTTCACCAGGATAGCTGAAGACAGTTGGTTCTTCTTCAGGGTCCTCAAGAAGAAGAGGCGCTGGTGAGCCTTCTTGACCAGGCTGGAGGTGTTGGTGGTCCAGGACAGGTCCTCCGAAATATGGGTCCCCAGAAACTTGAAGCTGGAGACACGCTCAACAGCCATCCCGTTAATGTGGATGGGGTCATGTGTGCCTCCTCTCTCCTTCCTGAAGTCCACGATGAGCTCCTTTGTCTTGGAGGTGTTAAGGAGCAGGTTGTTGTCTGAGCACCATGTGGCCAGGTGCCGGACCTCCTCCCTGTAGGCCGTCTCATCGTTGTTGCTGATGAGACCAATCACTGTAGTATCGTCTGCAAACTTAATGATGGCATTAGATCCATTCACAGGCCTGCAGTCGAGTGTGAAGAGGGAGTAGAGAAAGGGGTTTAGAACACAGCCCTGTGGTACGCCAGTGTTAAGTGTGATGGTGGTGGAGCAGATGTGGCCTGACCTAACAAGCTGAGGTCTGTTTGTCAGGAAGTCCATAATCCAGTTGCAAATAGAGGTGTTAATGCCCAGGTTCCCAAGTTTGGTGATTAACTTGGAAGGGATGACAGTATTGAATGCAGAGCTGAAGTCAACAAACAGCATTCGTGCATAAGTGTTTTTATTGTCCAAGTGTGAGAGCACAGAGTGCAGTGCTATGGAGACAGCATCTTCTGTGCTCCTATTGCTGCGGTAGGCAAACTGGTATGGGTCCAGTGTGGACGGAAGGGAGTCCTTTAGGTGAGCCAGGACCAGCCGCTCAAAGCACTTCATAACAATAGGTGTGAGTGCTACAGGGCGGTAGTCATTCAGGCACGTTGGGCTAGAGTGTTTCGGCACTGGCACAATGGAGGTGGATTTAAAGCATGCTGGCACAGCTGCTTGGGCGAGGGACAGGTTGAAAATATCCGTAAAGACCCCAGCGAGTTGCTCTGCACATGCCCTAAGTACACGACCGGGGATGCCATCTGGTCCAGCAGCCTTTCGTGCGTTGATCCGGCTCAGTGCCGTGTAGACATCTGAGGAGGTGAGTGTGATGGTCGGGTGGTCATCTAAGAGTGTGAGCTTGGTGGCAGTTTCCTTATTGTCTCTCTCGAAGCGAGCATAAAAGTCATTAAGCTCGTTTAGGAAGACAGCATCTGTTGCTACGGGGGTGGAGTGGCTGGGTTTGTAGTCGCTGATGGCCTGGATGCCTTGCCACATGCGTCGAGGATCAGAGTTGGAAAAGTGCTCCTCTAGCTTTAGTTTGTAGCAGTGCTTGGCCTTTTTGATGCCCCTCTTCAGATTTGCCCTGGAAGTGCTGTAGGCCTGTGCATCACCTGAGCTGAAGGCAGTATTGCGTGACTTCAACAGGAGGCGCACTTCCTTGTTCATCCATGGCTTCTGATTTGGGTATGTAGTGATCTGCTTCTGGGTTGTAACACTGTCTATGGTGATGTTGATGTAATCCAGTACAGAGGAGGTGTAGCTATCTATGTCCGTATGAAAGCCACAGGTGGCCTGAGAAGCAAACATACTCCAGTCTGTGTGTTGGAACCTGTCCTGGAGTGTGGAGTCTGCCCCCGCAGGCCACACTTTGATGGTCCTCACTGATGGCTTCACACGATTGATGAGGGGTGAATACTTGGGGGTGAGGAACAAAGAAAGGTGATCTGACTGTCCCAGGTGGGGGAGGGGGGTCACTGCGTAAGCTTCAGCCATGTTTGTATAGACATGGTCCAAAGTTTTGTTTCCTCTGGTGTGACAGGAAACATGCTGGTGAAATTTGGGGAGAACTGACTTTAAGTTTGAATGATTAAAATCTCCCGCAACAATAAATGCAGCCTCCGGGTGAGCAGACTGTTGTTTACTGATGGCCGCATGAAGTTCTTTCATAGCAAGCTTGGCATCAGCATCCGGAGGAATGTAAGCTGCCGTTATAATGGTGGAAGTGAACTCCCGTGGCAGATAAAACGGTCTACATTTAACCATGAGAAACTCTAGGTTAGCTGAGCAGTGTCTCCCAACAGTAACAGAGTTCGTGCACCAAGCTTTGTTAATGTAAATGCACAGTCCTCCGCCTCTGGTCTTACCGGATTCATCTGCCGTCCTATCTGCCCGAAGTGTGTGGAGTCCTGCTAATTCAATAGCATTGTCCGGTATGCCGCTGTTTAGCCATGTTTCAGTGAAAATCATGACATTGCAGTTCAAAAGTCTTTTGCTGTGGATGATGCGGAGTCGAATCTCATCCATTTTGTTCACCAATGACCGTACATTAGCGAGGAAAATGCTGGGTAAAGAGAGCCGGTGCGGTGTTAGCTTTAGCTTAGCTCTTAGCCCTCCGCGCTTCCCCCGCCTTTGTTTACGATCTCGACGCCGCCGGCGAGCACTTCCGCCCGGCCGTGTAGAGTGCGTAGCATCGGGTGTTCTGGCGATCTCAGGGACGAGGCACAGATTGTTGATAAAACTTCCGGGAATGCGCAAACCAATATCCAATAGCTCATGCCGGGTGTACGATGTTAAGGCACAGCTGTTCTGCACGAACAGACCCGAGATGAGCAAGAAAAACACTGCATAAATGCAAAAACTGGAGAGACCCCGGGCCTCGCGATGTGCACGCGCCGCCATCTTGGATCGAGTAATGGATAGATACTGTGTCTGTCTGCCGAATAATAAAGCAAAACAATAATACATGTCAAGAAAAAACCTTATCGTGATTAAACCTGAAGACAAAATAATTAACGAGCAAAAACAACTCAAAGTTCGGGCTACTTACATTTACATTTATTCATTTGGCAGACGCTTTTATCCAAAGCGACTTTGAAATTGAGGAAAACGGCAAGCGATTCGTCGAAGTAAGCAATATTCACGAGAAGTGCTAGTAATACAAAGTTTCAGATACAACCTCAAGATAGTATAAGCAAGTATATAGAGAACATTAGAAAAGGAAAAGAGAGGTAGAAAGTTTAAAAAAAAAAATTTTATTTATTTTTTATTAGACAGTTAAGTGCTCACGGAAGAGGTGGGTCTTCAGCTGTTTTTTGAATTGTGAAATTGATCCAGCCGTCCTGATAGAAACAGGAAGATTTGAAAGCACAGGCTGAGAGAACGACCGGAAGAGCATTACAATAATCCAGTCTAGAAATGACAAGTGCCTGGACGAGAAGCTGTGTTGCATGTTCTGTTAAGAATGGTCTGATCTTTCTAATGTTGTACAATGCAAACCTGCATGACCGAGTTGTTTTAGTAACGTGATCCTTAAAAGTCAGCTGATCATCCATGATTACCCCAAGATTCCTGACTGAAGTCGATGGGGTTATCTTTGATGGACCAAGTTGGATGGTAAGCTGGTGCTGTTTTGACGGGGTGGCAGGAAGGACAAGAAGCTCAATGCATACTCAATATAAAAAACTGGATGAGTAGCAACTTTTTATTGCTGAACTCTGACAAAACAGAAGTGTTACTCATTGGACCGAAAACCGCCATACACAACAACCAAGAATACCACTTAACTATTGACGGATGTTCCATAAAACCCTCTTCGTCAGCAAGGAATCTGGGTGTTTTATTCGATAGTAATCTGACACTTGAAAGCCATGTTGGTAATACCTAGAATTTTTAAATCAAGTGCAGGCGGTAGATAGTACTTCCTAGAAGTGTGCGGGAGGCAGACACAGTGTCAATTTAAATCTTGATTGAAAACACATCTTTTTAACCTTGCATACACACCACTTCTATAATACAAATCCTCTAAGCCGCAAACACTGCATTAAAGAGTGTTGGAACAGTATTTTGCTCTCAGTTGTCCTTTCTTAATGTTCCGAGGTTACCACACCGAGCAGGATGCAGTCCGTATCCAGACTAGATGGTGGAGCTGAAAGAGGAAAGCAGCAACCCGACAAGTCTTCACTACAAAACTGACACTAGCCACAGGAATATTACTGATAATCGTTCACCTATATTTTAATTTTTATAGTCTAGTTGTGCAAGCACTGTTGAGCTTGTAGAGATTCTGCAGTTTCTGCCAGAGGGTAACTGGTTCCCCTGGTTGGGTCTGGGTTCTCCCAAGTTTTTTTCTCCGTAGGAGTTTTGGGTTCCTCGCCATTGTTTTGCATTTTCTGCGCTTGTGCGCGTGCGTCAGTGCATGTGTTTTGTGCGTGTGTGTGTCTGATGAGCGTGTTGTGTGCCTGTGTTTTCTTACATTTTGGTGGTTTGTGAAATTGGGGTGTATTTTCTCTCAGTTTGTTGTTCTTACTTACCTTTTCACAAATTGGATGCTTTGCTTATAGTAATTTTATATCATGTAAATTGTAAAAAGCGCTATATAAATAAACTTGACTTGACCATCAACTTCCAGTTTTAACAACCAATGCTAATCAAGAACCAGTATTGCAAATTAAAATACAAGAAAAATCTGTACCTATGATGATAGACACAGGAGCGGTTTATACATGCATAAATTGATTTTACACATAACACCTCCCCGAGTCTGGAAAATTTGTAAAGACAGTAGGATTCTCGGGACAGACACAGCTTATTCGTATGACTGCTCCAATCAGTCTACAAACAAAAAACAAAAGTGTGACCATGCCCATTCTTATATCAGATCAGTCTCCTATTAATCTCTTAGGAAGAGATGCAATGTGTAAATTAGGCTTACAAATTTGATGTTTTCCTGAGGGAGTATATGTAGACATGAAAGGAACCCAAATGATGATTTCTGAGCCAAAAGCAAATGTGTACTGGATAGGACAGATAGAGAATGATGTGAGACA
Organism: Oreonectes daqikongensis; assembly: GCA_026939265.1. NCBI lineage: Eukaryota > Metazoa > Chordata > Actinopteri > Cypriniformes > Nemacheilidae > Oreonectes > Oreonectes daqikongensis. The sequence continues at coordinate 926,047 of JAOTQM010000133.1, read as the reverse complement.
AACAATCAATAAATAGGGTAGATTTATTGAAGCACAGATACCCGAGTCAGGATTTCACTGCACAATGAACTATGATCGCTCAAGAAATGCAGACATAAAAATAAAATGGCAGGAAGGAACTAAAGAGCAACAAATTGAAATGATATCACAGCACATCATAATAGGTAAACAGGAAGCAGCCTTGAAAATATCAGAAAATGAGTTAAAAAAAAAAAATTTCAATGCAAATGATTTTATGCCACACATATCTATATACGTAGGGAAAAATTGGGAAACAAAAGATCTAGGACCAATGATGAAAAAAACGGCACAAAGTGAATGGGAGCCCACAATAAATCTATTGATTTTCATTCCGCTGACAAGAATTACATACAAATTCTGTGTGGTACGTCTTTGCTAGGCATTCCCCAGAAGGTAGTCACCAACCAGAAGCAACAAGTGCAAATGATGTCAACACCAGAGCCAGAAAGTAATACTACTGGACTATTACAGGAAGTTGAAAATCAAGTGCCAGCTGACCTATGGTCTCAGCACTGTGCAAAGGGGGAAGTAATAAGAAAAATCAAACAACAAGGGTATTGGTCTCCATAATTGTATGCAATGGTAGATGAATTTTTATCAACATGTGAGATTTGTGCTAAGTATAATGTCAGGAAAGGAATAACAACACCAATAGGTCACATACCTGTGCCTGAAGGACCTTTCAAACACTTGGTGATGGATTATGTGGACATGATAAAACGGGTACAGGGCAAACGATACATGCTTGTGATTGTTGACCGTTGGGTAGAAGCGGTACCTTCTGCGGGTGAAGGGTCAGGAACAGTAATACAATTTTTGACGAGAGAAGTGTTTCCCCGATTCAGAATTCCATCTGAGATAAGTTCGGATAATGGCTCAGCTTTTATACAAAAAACTGTAAAGCAAGTATTACAACACTTAAGAATAAAACAAAGGCTAGGCTGTATCTATCATCCAGAAGCTCAAGGTCAAGTTTAGAAAATTTATGATATTCTGAAAGCCAAGCTCAAAAAAATATGTGCAAGTACTAAACTTAACTGGGTGGATTCTTTACCGCTTGCATTAATGAGTTACCGCATGCAAACTAACAGAATCACACATTTAACACCGCATGAAATGCTAACTGGTCGACCAATGCCTGCACCATATAACAGAGGCCCATACAAAGGACCTGCATTGGAACAATTACAAATGGAACTAAGATCATATATGAAAAAACTAACTGCTATCCATAAAGCTATTTGTGTACAGGAAAAGAGAAAGGAGCTGTGGGAGGAGCCAGAAACCACATGTCCAATTGTCCCAGGGGATCACGTCTATCTCAGGGTATTCAGAAGGAAATGGAATGAACCAAGGAGAGAAGGGCCTTATAAAGTGACAACAGCTACTTCAACAGCAGTCCAGGTGGAAGGAAGCAACATGGTATCATCTGAACCATTGCACAAGAGTTCCCAAGGAAAAAGCCAGAGAAAATAGACCTGAAACAAACAAACAAGAAAGTCCAACAGCTGAAAGCAATGAATTGCAAAATCCGGCAGTTGTCGTCGAACAGAACAATGAAAATAATAACCCCAACAGTAGGCCTGATCCTCATATGCTTGTCACAAGTTCAAGCTACAGCCAGCACCACAACCCCAAATCCCATAACTCAGACTTTCAACCACACTTCCCTACCATCAACTTTTCATCCCTCAGCGAAACCCAATAACAACTCAATCTTAACCACATTCGAACCAAGGTTGTATGGAAAACAGCGAAGAAACACCAAGGAGAACTACAGCACAAATGAAGGTGACATCAAACTAGATGTGTTATGAGAAACCACACAGAGTAATCAATGGTATGAATGGGCAACCTTCAAAGCAACAGAACAAAAAACGAAAGACTGCCTAGTGTGTACTAAAACACCAATGAGCCAAGTAGTACTAGTCCCAAATACATTCAGTTATGAACACTGTGCTGAATTCAATAGAGACTATTGTCATTTGAGAAAAGACGCAAAACCATTTTGTCCAGCTCAATGTTTAAGCTTCTTAAGCAACGCAAACCAAAAGCTGCTCTTTCAGCATATACTATGATTGAGAGCTAAATGCCAAAGCTTTGAATTAACAGAAAGTATGAGAGTACCAAGCGACCAAGTAGAAATTCCACCATGGTACACCATAGACTATAGTAAAAGCATATGAGTGCTTTTCCAAAACCACATGAGTGCTTTTCCAAAACCACAAGAGTTATGAACATGGGACAATTTAAAGGAAAATGTAGTGTCGTTTGGAATTTAAACACAAAGGCATTTTGAGATATTGATGATTCTATGGACTTCCCACCCTTTCGGGCATCAGGAATGAGGAAAGGAGAAAAAATAAAGCCAGCTGTAACTTGTAAAAATCAAACCATTTCATTACCTGGAACAGACACGTATAAGGATCAAACTGTAGCTTTAGCAGACTTTTTCTGGATTTGTGGGAAAAGGAAACTTTTGCCCACCCTACCTCTTGATTGGAGAGGAAAATGTACTAGAGTACGATTGATACAAGAAATCTATATAATAGAATGGGATTCAGAATCCTCAATGGGAAAAAAAAAAAATGACACAGTTAATCAGAGTTAAGAGAGGTTTTCTACCAGATCCTTTTTTTAAAGTGACCTATTTGTCAGATATGGTGACCAATACCCGAAATGTGACCTCAGCATTTAACCCAACCAGTGAATAGTGAACACACCGGAAGCAGTGGGCAGCTATCACTGCAGTGCCCGGAGAGCCTTGCTCAAGGGCACGTCAGTTGTTACCTGCCAGTACTGAGAATTGAACTGGCAACCTTCTTATTACAACTCTCTAACCATTAGGCCACAACTGCCCCATCCTGAAGTATATATAGATTCAATAGGTCAACCTAGAGGTGTACCAGATCAGTTCAAAGCACGAAATGAAGTTAAATCAGGGTTTGAATCAACATTCGTTTGAATTTCACAAAATAAAAATACAGAATGGATAAATTATATATACTACAATCAACAAAAAGTCATCAATTATACCAATGAAGCTCTAATTTCTTTAGGAGAACAATTAGATTCAACCAGTAAAATGACATGGCAAAATAGATTAGCTCTTGATTGGATATTAGCAGAAAAAGGAGGTGTGTGTATCTTATTTGGAAACCAATGTTGTACATATATCCCGAATAATACTGCACCAGAAGTAACATTTACAAAGGCCATGATCTGGCATTGTATCACATTCGGCTGTACAAGACCATAAACTAAATAGCATCATATGCCAGACAATCGGAGGTGACGGTAGCATTGTTAATTTAACCTTGAGAGGTCCCACTCTCAAATCCGATGTTTTGCCAATTTTATCTTTTGAGGCTATGATCTTTTGTCGACCGCATGTGTTGCCCATCTCGTCTTGTTTACACTTTGACTGCATCCGTGTAAGAATACCAGAAATCGATGATGCCGCTTTTTTGACACCCGTCTCTGTAAAACGCACACACTTAAGGTACCAAATGGTTTATACTTTCCTTTAAAATGTCTTTATTAATTTATCACCTTTTAAAGCTTTATTTGAACCATTTATTTATGTATTGCCTTTTAAAACTTTATCACTGTTGAAACATGTTTATTTTCCTTAAAAGATGTTGTTTTATTCATGCTTAATCGTACAAAGCTGTCAATCCCAGCTCCAGTTTGATATTGCTTCTTGGGGTTTATGGGGTTCCTGCATTTAACTTTACATATACATTGCTTAAAACTGTACATTTGTTTCGGAATTCCCAATTCCCTGGGATCAAACCCATGACCTTGGCATTGCTAGCACCATGCTCTAACCACTGAGCTATAGGAGAGTTTCTAACAACCCAACATAGTATTTACTTTTAAGTTTGATCAATATACATTGCATACCACCATATTACAAGCAATGAATAAGAAACGCCAGATTTTTACAACCGTGTTGTAAAACCCACTAGACAAAAACACACAACACAATCTGTATCTCATTCATCTCTACTAAACTACTCATCTTCTTCATCAATCTACATACAAAGCTGACACAAACAGAACATTTTTGTGCATGTGTGTACATATCAAACTTGAAATTCTTTTTCTTTGTGAAAGAAATATAGGAGGTATAGGATATAGAGTGAAAGATCTGACTGAGGAACTAAATGCTTATCTAAACAGCATTGATGTTGCTCTTCTGTATACAGTGCTTCATTTTAAGACAAAGCACTTTGACTTGTACATTTTAAAACCTTATAAACAATCAGAAATGTTAAACAAGTTTAAAAACCATTTGCAGTTATGTTTTGGTTGTGTATTTAAGTACTGAAGCACATAAGCTTTTAAATGTGAACAGCTGCTGCTCATCATCATCATCATCAAGAGTCATTGAACAGCAGCTGTGATTCATACAAACGTCATTAGATTGAAGATTTATAAGTGCACATGATAGAATGTCTCGTTTTCTAGAAGAACTCAGTGTTGAACCAGAGTTTCTAATAACTAAAACTATATGAATCATATAAAGAATTCTATATTATAATGTAGAAGTGAGACTTGAGAGCCTTGTTTATTAATGTTCCACTTTGTGTGCCAAGTAATCCATGAATGATATAGTCACTTTGTTTATATATGTATATGTATATATGTATGTATATATATATATATACACACACAATTCTGTGCTATAAAGGGAGTTCAGATTTCGTTTGTTCAGGAGAGATATTTTAAGTTGTTTAAATCCGGCACTGTCAGGTAAACTACGTTATTTGCAAGTGTGATGCGTTGTTTATGACCGGTATATGTACAATGTACTCTTAATCACAAATTATGTTATGCTTGTTCATAAAAGGGTGGAACTCTACAAAATAAAAGCAGGAAAACAGACATGACCAACTTAACGCACCTAACACCTAACCCCAATTAAGTGAACGGATAAAAGACATGGAACGTCTGATTTAGACTCTTCATATACCGCTGGATGAACGAGCGGGATCGTCGGGCTCGACCAGAGTTTCCTAACCGAGCTGAGCGCTAACGCCACAGCCGATATCTGTTTGATTTAACAGATGGATGCTTCAAAATCATTAAAGGGGTGATCACAGTGCTCCTGCAACACCTCGTCAATGTCAAGCTCAAGGAAGAGTGTCTGGGGTGTGAAATAGATCATTAGATCAAAATTCCTGTCTGTTTGAACCGTCTGCATACTATTTTGGCCTGTAAGCTGTTCAAGCCCCTATTTCACACCATCATTGCATTCGCTCTACAGCGCAGTGGGTTAAAGGCTGATCCCCGGATCATACGAGGAGCCGCAGGAGCTATTCTCCATGAACTAAACAACGAACCATACATTATCCATGTATACATGGTACCCAGAGCCTAAAACTGTACGGTCCAACAGAGATGTCACAGCATCATATGACAATCCGTGGCCTTTGGGAAAGTTGTTATTTCCTGGGTACACCACAAAATCTACAGTATATCCATTTGATGAGTCCGCAAGAACAAACAACTTGAAGCCCCACCAGCTTGGCTTGGCTGTCATGTACTGAGTCATTCCTGTGTTTGCTTTACATGCCACCATTCTTTCATCCACTGCCACATTTTGTCTTGGATGACAGATGGCCATACATGCATGCAAGAAAACATTTTGTCAGCACACTAAACCGTACCGGTAGTTTACAAGATTAATTTACTAGGAGGATTAAGCTGAGGCAGGAAAGGGAGAAAATGAACAACATGAAGGAATTGTTTTTTTTCAGGTAGGATGATCTTAGCCCGAGGAGAAGGAAGCACACTGCTCGTAGATGATGATCTGCCTTCAGGGTATCACACCCGCACAAAGAGAAGAAGAGACGCCGGGGAATGGGATTGTCTCCAGGAACCTATGTACATCGCCAAATGGAGTGGTGTGACCCCCGGCATGAGATATCACATGGCTTGTGACGGCTGCGGATCGAATCCTGACGACAACTTATACATCTTTAGCAGTAATGGTTTGGTGAAAATGAATGATAAAGTATTGTTTGTTACGTCAGATGACCATGCTTGTTTTGAATTGAAACTTGTTTTTTAGTGGAGAGACAATTGTGTGCTTGATGACATTTTTACAGACATTAACAAAATGTTTAAGTGGTGTATATTGCGTGATCGCTACAACTCCGTGAGAGTTAATTTGTTCGAGCATGTGTGGGATGTTGACACAGTAGATGGTCACACATTGTCAATGTTAAAGCTCAAGGAAATGTGTGACGGTTGTGCCGTGAACCACCCAAGTCAGATACGCCACTTGTGTCTGAGCCATCACCGTATTTCTTTGAAGCATGCTTTAAAGAACTAACGGCCAAATTGTTCAACCCTCAGTTTAAACACACCTTGGTTCAAGCCCTGACCAGCTACGAACTGAGACCTCATCCCCAGAGAATTCAAGGTGTTGTGGACGCTATTCTTTGTGAACTGCGGAGCGAACCTTTTATCGTGGAAAAACTTAGTTACGGATAAACTTGTGGATAAGGCGTGTGAGAAAGTCATCAACGATGCTGTGGATCCCTGGAGAACCGGTGTTGCTGTTGATCCCAAACTGTGACTGTTGTGGCGATATGGGGAACTTGTGCTTTACAGGATTTGTTAAATTGTATTATAAACGTGATTTAGTTAATCTTTTGTATTGTGTGATATATGAGAATGATGATGTGTATTTTGTATGTAATGCCAAACGTGTAAACAGTTTAAAGACAGAAATAACTGTTGTGAGAACTATGTCGGACTCATGGGTTAACATGACACAGGCCTGGGTCATTGGTGATGAACCTGTCGATGTATTCATCAGAAAAGTTTTAAAAACACTGTGTGAAAACAACTGTGCATTTGATGTTGCACATATTATTGCCATGTACGCATATACAGTTGATGTATGTCTAGCCATGGTGTCGGAGAAAAAAGATCAGAATAATATCTGTGAAACTGTTGAAATTGTGGTTGACTACCTGACTGACAAATATATTCTTGCATGTATGCGTTTTCTTGGTCATCTAGACAGTTTGTGAATGTTAGTGTCTTTTGTTGTTTTGAAAATAAAATATGTTTGTTTTTTAAATCAATTGCATTATTTATATATGTCTGATGAAACAACAAGTCTGATCTCATGAAAACAGTTTATTATACGCCATCGAACACCGGGTCATTAGGTTGTAAAAAACGATTAAAATGTGGTGTTTTAAAAGATTTGGGAGTTCATCTAACTGATAAACAAATTTCAGAATGGTTATCCTTTGAGGATGCATACACATTACATAAAACGGCTCCTCTAAAATACAAAAGTAACAGGGTTAATGTTTATGGCACAGATGCACAAATTCAGGCTGATCTGGTTGACATGTCTGCATACGCCAAGGAAAATGATGGCTTTAAATTTTTGCTGACATGTATTGATGTGTTTAGTAAATATGCATGGACCTGTGTCTTGAAGAACAAGACTGGAGCTGAAGTGTCAAAAGCATTCGTGTCTATTCTTGAACGGGACAGGACCCCATTTAGATTACAAACGGACACGGGTAAAAAAAAATGTAACAAACGGTTTCAACATGTTTTTAAAAAGTATAATATTCATCATTTTGCCACCACCTCAGATTTAAAGGCGAGCATTGTCGAACATTTTAATAGAACTCTGAAAAGCAGAATGTGGAGGTATTTAACGGCAACTAATACGAAGATGTATGTCGATGTGTTACAAGATATCATGCTGGGGTACAACAGCAGCTATCATAGAAGTATTAAAATGAGACTTCTGGATTAACAAAGGCAACGAAGATGCGGTGTTTCAAAACCTATACAGCCCTAGAAGTGCACGACGTGTTAAACCGGTGTTTAAATACAAAGTAGGTGATGATGTAAGGATATCTAAAGTGCGGGGTCCATTCACAGTGAGTATTTCACAGTGAATGCATGTATACTTTGATCCACCTGTTTACAAACTTTGTGATTATGACGGTGAAATTATCAATGGGAGTGTTTACAAACAGGAGATACAAAAAATAATAGTGTGTCAAAACAGGTCGTTTAAAGTCGAAAAAACTGGGAAAGAAAACATTGGTTTTGGTGAAATGATTCGGTTGGCCTACTAAATTAAATAGTTGGGTCCCCGAAAAAAATGTGATCGATATGCAAATGCGTTAAAAGAGGATGTGTACAGAATGCAGGCATTCAAGTAGAAGAGAGCCATGACAGAAGGTGGTTTTTATGTTGCATTACCGTGCAATGCATCCTTGGCAGTATACCCGGACAATACTATTTCTAATTATAGGACATACCTAGCCAACCCTATACACCTGAGAGGTAGATGGGAGGTGGGGATTGTTGAATTTGTGTATCCTAGAACATGGTACACATTTAACTCAGATGTAGCCTTTTTTGAATTAAATATCGGACCGACACCGCTCAATGGTGAGAAATTCAAGAAGAATACACACAGCTGATGCCGTAAGGCATGCTATAAGCGTACTGCGCTACCCTATAAAAACGTTTTATTATGACAACATGGACTCTCTGGTTAGAGAGAGAAATGATGCCATCTGAAAGCAAAGCCCAACATCTCTTTGTCTTTCTATGGGAAACTTGCCAATGTCTTAGGAGTAAAAGCAGGTGTCTGATGATTTGAATTACGAAAAGGACATAATGACGTATGTGCCGCATCAAGCAGACGGTGGATTCTACACACTGTATATATACACAGACATCATCGATTACCAGTCAGTTGGTGATGCATACGTGCCTCTTGAAGTTGAAGACATTGCTGTTGAAGTAAAAGACGATAAAAACAAAGATGTGGAGTTTTCTTACGGCAAAGTGTGCATTAAACTACACTTTAGACCTGTGAGACATATTGTTTAATAATCTCTTTATACAATAATTATAATCATAACCCCGAACGCTATGTGGCCTACTACACGAACCAAGACTTGCGGGGGGGTGTGGTTATGTATGGCGGTGGTTTGGGTGTTCTCTTTAGAGGTCTCTATAGAATGGCCATACCGTTGTTAAAACGAGGATTCAACATAGCTTAACCCCATCTTAAATCGGCTGCAAAAAACATACTTAGTGATGTTGTCAGTAATACAATGTCAGGTGACAAGAGGAGTGGTCATTCTCTAAAGAAAGTGAGACAATCATCTAAGAAGGTCTCAGTTGTAAAACACAAGCGCACGGTGAGGGCAAAACATCCTTGAAGAGATCTGCTAAAACCATCTTCTAGACAATATATTGCAGGTAGATGTATCACTCAGTGACAGGCTAATCTCACAGAGCTCCAGTACATATCCATACCGATGCATTATAGTGTCTTAACTACGGAAAGGACGTTCTTGAAACAACATTTTCAGCGGGTCTCTTTTACAAGGATAGTGCCAAACATATGGATGCTACAGATCCAGCTGGTAGAAATGTCGGTCTGACAAAACAATCTGTGTTCACCAATGCTAGCAATGTTGTGGGGTTACTAGCACCTATTCACAACGACATATTCTTTCAGGAGAAACTGATGATGTAGACATCAAAGTTCGTATGACTAGGGGTAAAGGTGAGTTTTGTCTGATAAAGGAATGATAACGTGAATTATCAAATAAATATTCAGTCTGCATCACTTTTTGTGAAAAAGGTATCAGTGTCCCCCGCAGTACGACTGGGGCATGCCCTATTGAGCGTGTAATTTAAAAAATCTCTAGCAGTTGGGTCTCGTGTTGTTTTCCTAGATTTATTTCTAGGCACCCTACCAAAATCTATAGTCCTAGCGATGGTTGATAATGACGCATTCACGGGGGCATATGATAAAATCCATTTGCATTTAAAAATTATGATTTAGAATTCCTAGCCGCGTATGTAGACGGTCAACAGCACCCAGCCAAACCACTACAGCCTGAATACAACTTTTATGAAAGGTTTTGATCCACTTTAAATGTTGACTAGTGTATTTATATTGTGATCATTTGACTAAAATACAGTTTCCTGTGTAATTACTGATTTAATGAATGAACCAAATTTTAGCAATATACACCACTGTCCACCAATTTCCAACAAAGCTGCAAGAGATGCCGTCTGCAGTAAACAGTTCAACATTTATTTTGTGAGCAAACAATTCTCACATAACAATAAATGAGAGAGAGAGAGAGAGAGAGAGAGAGAGTGAGAGTGAGAGTGAGAGAGAGAGAGATGGGGAGAGAGAGAGAGAGAGAGAGAGAGAGAGTGTGAGAGTGAGAGAGATGGGGAGAGAGAGAGAGAGAGTCACCAAAAGATGCACAGAACAATTAGAATGCAACATATTTGCCCTCAAAATGTAAGTTGTCTTGAAGCAGATCTTCGATTTAAAGAAACAATTGTGTTTTACACAATTGTTGGCTTTCTCTTCTTCTATGCACTTCATGCATTCCAGTTTTCCAGGAACTCTACGCTCTGCCATAAGCTTGGCCATGTGTTTGTGTACTGCACTCCTCTCTGCCTCACTCCAGGGTCTCCTCACATTTATCTTGAGTGACACTACAAAAATGACAAACATTGAAATATGTATAATGAATATGAATAATTCCACACGTATAGTAGTATACAGTAAATTATACATTTGATCTACTGCTATCAGTTATAGCAATAAAGTTAATGATTGTCTCTTAAAAATGTCCCCAGTGGGTAAACCACAAGCCGCTTCAAACATAAAGATATCTGACTACACAATACAATTGCATTGGTGATAAATCTTAGTACAAACATACCACAGACAGGTGAAAGTGTGTTGAGGTTCTTCCCTCTAAAGGATTGAGTCCCTTGCTCCATTGCAAACAGCAGCTTACTTATATTGGCAATTTGAAATGTTTAATCGGTTTGCCTGTAAAAGTCACGGTGAACTCTGATGTCATGTCCCATGAACCTTGCAACTTGTTCCAGTTCTTGTTCACTAAGATCCAAGAGTTGGCAGAGTGTGGCAACCTGCTTTCTTAATTTAGTTGACCTTGGGAGCTTTGCTTTCTTTTGCATATTTTCTCAGACAGTCACATCCACGAATGTTTGTCATCACACCCAGTCTTGCAAATAGATAGGGATTCTTAGCAGGTACACCAGCTTCCTCTCGCTTTTGAACCAACAAATCGATAGAATCCTTCATTCTCTTTGTCAAGAAAACTGGAACTTTCTTTTCTCGTTTCCTCTTCATGTCCTATCAATGCAATGTACTGGTGCTGGACTTCACACGATGATGCTTTGCATATAGTGATTCACCATACTTGCAAATTAAACTATCACTTCTGATATGAAATGAAACATTATCTTGCCTTACTTTGTTAATGGTGTTCTGACAGCCATCTGACGAAGTTGCAATTGGAAGCAGAGATGCAGCTTGACTTTATACTCTCCCTCATCTATTCTTTGTTTTTTCATCTATCACACAAGATTTTTTTGTTCTGCATGAGGACTGATGTCTCCAAAGGTCCTTTCCCTTAAACATTCCAAAACAATATGGGCAAGGCAAATAATCCTTCATGCAGGCTTTATTGGACGGTTGCTTCCACGTGACTATTTGTCCTCTGCCTTTCTCAAGAACTTTGGAATTATGTTTAAAGTCTCCTTTGTTGCGGAGCTGTTCCAAAAGAATTTTTCTTTTTTTTGAGCCTAATGAAAAGCTGAAGGCATATGCCACATCTTTCACATCTATGTGTTTTCTCTCCAAATGTCTCGATATCTTTGACTGAGATTTACCACAGTAGAGGCAATAATGTCTTATGTCCCATGCTCTTTTCTGGTCTTCCCGTCTCGTGCAAGTTTTTAGAGTCACTGTTAATTTGCTATTCTCTGTCTTTTTTGTCTTGTGTTGTTTATTGTGTCCTTTCACATACGTTCTTGTGTTTTTTAGTTTTTTAATGGCACACTTGCCTTCACTTTCGCTCGAATTTGTGTCTGAACATTCTTCTTTATCACTGGAATTCACTGGTTTCTTCCATGATGAACCTTTGTCTGGGCTCAAATCACTGGATGAACTGTGAACTGGTTTGTAATCTGGGTCTAGTCCTGCACAACTGGATATCTCCGATTCTGAAGAGTCACTATCTTGTGCTTCAGAAATAGTGTCCAGCTAGAAGTATAATCATCATAAACAAAGCAGAAAGTTCTAGTGACTTCTTTCAAAGCATTTAAAATCACATTCTTAACATTCTTACATAAAGAACTTTTAATCTTATAATCTTCATAATGAAATGTTAGATTCAATGTGCTATAGCAGAGGTCGGCAACCTGTATGTAGTGGCATGCTATTAAATTTTTTCCTGTAAAATAATTCCATTTAATTGTACCACTGTACAATTGTTCATTTACATAACATATGTATTTTCGAATAGGCTATTAAATTTATTGTAACCAAATTTGCAACTATTACCTCATTTATAAAATGCTGCATAGAAATCATCCTAAATCTGATCTTATGGTTATTTTTCAAAGTGCGTACATTGGATTCATTGGATTTAACATTTCTTTATCTTAAGAAATAATAATAATTTTGTGTTTCCAACACAAATGTTTACAACATTTATCTTAGGTTGCTAACTCCTGTGCTATGGCATAGACTTGAAGTTTTATGTGTGGAGTGTACCTAAAAACACAATTAGCCTTCTATTTAGAGGTGTCTGAACTCTATTAATGTACAACGACACCGTGAAACTGTACAGCTGTAATCATCTACCATTCTGACTATTTATATTCCCAACACTTTCTAAATTTAACTTCTCCACTGCATAAACTTCTCCTATATAAATGTATCAGTCCTAACAGACATGAGTATCTAATCTATCACAATTCATTCAGAATAAGTAATCTACAAGATCTACAGATCTGGAATTATTTTGTATTCTTACATTATGTGGTTACATTTTCAAATTTTCTCCTTAAGACTATTATTATAATTACTACAAAGGGCTCAAAAGATTTTGTAAAAGCACATCCCTGTGTTGAACATCCCTCCATTGTTTCCTGGACACCAAAGAGAAGATTGAAAAATTATATATCAGCATAAAACAATAAATCCAGTCAAAGGCAACAATAAGGCTATACAGTAATACCTCATTCATCTTTTTACATGACAATTAGGGCCTTAAATATAATGTTACTACATTAAAAACTGCTTCCATATATTCTGCAGACCACATATATTCTGTATAAATGACAACATATTTGATCACTTATGTTTTTAAAAGAAGCTACCACTGACCAGAGATCAGGTTCATTTGTTGCTAATTCTGCAGTTTATTATGTTTTCAACTAGATTTTAATTTGATGTTATACTTTATTATATGTGACCCTGCTTGTGAAAAGCAGGCTAAAGTCTTAACATCAAATTCTGAGATAACAAGAATCAAAGTTTGATTTCAGCACACATATCGTCACAAATATTTGCTTAATAGCACTATGAAAATAAGTCTGGTCACAATTATATGGATTATTTTTACAGACTACAACCAAATTAATTGATCTCAATTAATGTTAGCCTATGCTTTGATCAGATGTCTCTTGAGGCCTACAGGCTGTACTGATGTTATAATCTGTGTCCTTCTGATACAGTTTCCAGGTAGAAAGTGTAAAAAACCTCAGCAAAGACTTAAAACATTAAGATGTTTCACAAATAGGTTACAGTGTAGTGCTGTGTACTGTGTTATACAATGTTATAAAATAAAATGAATTAATTTTACACTTATATTAATCACAAAATGACAAAATTGACTGATTGTAAGGCATATTCGCTATGGATGATACAACCTTATGAACTGCTATTAAAAAACTTAATTTGATATGCATGTTGCTTTCTCTACCAATTAGGACAAAAAAAGTTGAGAATGCTAAAGTTTTTCAAAACAGGTTTAACATGTATCGTGATGCTGTCGAAGACGCTGCAGTCTTCTTTTAAATCTTTCTAGGCCTCCGTTTGTCTCTATGAAGGTATTTTTGGTGCAAAACAACTGAGCACCTGTGAGAGTAGTTTGTAGTTGTAGATATTGGCCACACATGTGTATCGGTAAATTTGAAGTCAGAATTTGAAGTTGCAAACTTGTAGATCTTTTTTCTCTCCCGCAAACACAACACAACAGTTACACCTTCTTGAATCCTTCAGTGCAAGTGCACAAATTCAATTCTACAAATCACAAACTAAGATACTCGTGCACTCATGTTTTTTGCTACTATTGTTGCAGTAAATATGGTGCAAAACACATTCACACACCTGCACCAAAAGACATGCGTTCACAGATGAGTTTTGCACATCCATAAATCAACATGTGAATTCATGCAATGAGAGTTGAATGCTTGTCAAATATTTTCTCACAAATAAAGGGTTTTATTCTTGGATATTTTTCTAGCACAAACACAAGAACAAAACTACAACTGCTTGAATCTGCTGCTGCGAGTCTGTGACACAAGTTCGCTCAATCTCTCATTTGCACCACATACCTGTGTGATGTATGTTGCAAAAGTGATTTGTGCATTTACAGAGGGCGCCTAGTTTTTGCGCCCAGCAGGTGGCGCCCTATGACGTAAGGAAAAAAGTCAGCGAGCGAGCATCAGGTATGCTCCTTGCATTTTTCTTTCTTTTTCCCAAATCACTAATCGTAATACAGTATATTTGTTTAGTTTAAGTAAGAATAGGCCTATGCGGTAACGCTTTAGATTACAGGCCGTTCAACGGATGTGATGTCACTGGGCAGGGTACAGCCTGAGTGGTGACCGTGAGCAGTGGTTGTTGTGGCTGAGTGGTGTTATCTAAGTGTCCATCCGACTGATGTGAAATCCTGTGGTCACTGAGGCCAGATGTATGGACTGACACACTCTGCTGCTGGGTGATGGAGGGAGAAAAGGATATTGTCCTTTAGCACTCTTGTGCCAAGTTTGTTTGGGTGGAAGACCATCTGTTGTAAAAAGTTGTCTTTGACTCCAGAAGAGATTGAAATTGTCAATGTAATTCAGTCCTCTCGTGTTGCAGGTTTTTTGCAGCCATGTATTCAGACTGAGTAGCCGAGAAAACATGTTTGTTCCTCAAGCTGGTAGAGGTCCACTAATAAATGCCTGGACTTTCAGCTTTCCTAGCGTTTCAAAGAGTTCATTAAATTCAATTTTAAGGAGCTCTGACTGCTCTTTTCGAATTTCATTTTTCCCCATATGAATGACAATCCGATTTACAGACTCATGTTGTGTCAGGATGTTGGACAGTTCCTTGTTTACATCAGCAATCATTGCTTGAGGAAAACAGTATACAGGTATAGCCCTGCTCCAAAGGTTTCTGATAATAGAGTCCCCCACTATCAGAGTATTGGGCTCGGCTGTTTTCTGAGCGGAGCGCTGTTGCCTGTTTGACACAGAGCGTCTGGATTTTCAAGGATTTTTTCCAAGGATTTTCAAGATGCACGTAGAATACCAACATTGGCTATTCGAGTCATAGCTAACTCTGGGCTTGATGTTCATGATACAACAAAGTGGCAGATTTTATATATACTTTTTAAATATAATTTTACTGCTACAATGTAAAGGGAATACTGCTGTAAAAAGCACATTATTTGTTTAAAGTTACTGCAAACCAAATGTTATTGCACCCTTTTTATATAGCAGTACTTTTAAAATAAAAGTGCACAATATACTGCTTTTGAATTCATTATTGAATTTTACACTTAATGCGATTAATCACAGAAAAATCATGCGAGTAATGTGATACAGAATGTAATTATGTAATTATACAGTACAGTAATTACAGAATGTTGTGTAACTACAGTTTTAGGACAATGAAATGTACACTGTACCTCGCCATTTATCCACTGGTGTGGTTTAAGTGTTCGGAGCTCACTGTGGCGAATAATAATTGTTTGTCCTTCGTTTTGGGTCAGGATCACAGAAACTACAACTGTGTCTCTTTTTTTCATGAGCTGCATGGCATACATTTCAACCAAACATGACACATTTTTGACACATGACATGACACATCCAACATAGTTACACAAAAATGTACTGTAATGTATTTCCATTTGTTGTCTCTGTTACAATAACACATATAACCTTAAGTATTATTTGATAATAAAAAGTTTTCTAACTTGATGTTGTAGGGTTGTTGTTGGTGTTGTAAATGGTTCTTGAGGTTTGCTAAAGATATCCCCATGTGCCTTTCTGTCCAAACTTTCTTCATGGTCACCCTTTCAGAATGACCTATGCTGTGGTGAAGACTTTTTATCAATAGGACCCTCAGGCACTGAGGACTGTTTTTAAAAGCAGAACACATAATTAAGGAGCCACATGTGTGTTTGTTTTTATTTTATTGTAGTTTATTTCATTCTTTCACAACATTAGTACAAACAAAACATTTGTGCAAAAAAGATTGTTTGTAGATGTTTCAGTTGAAATTTATAATAATTCTTCTTGTAAGGAAGTACCACAATTAAAGTAAATACATATATTTTGCAATAAATAATGATGAAAATGCATCAGCTGTTATTCAGTATATCTATGAGGTGTTAAATATTTTGGATTGGCTACAATTGAGGTTACAATGCAATGTTAAGAAATAAGTACTACATCCCCTCCAGAAGTCTGCGGTCTGAAAACGAGCGGTGCCTCATTGTTCCTTCACAGAGAGGCATGAGATCCATCTCAAGGACATTTTCTTTCTCCGTTCCCGGCTGGTGGAATGATCTTCCTGTTTCCATCAGGACTGCTGGATCAATTTCACAATTCAAAAAACAGCTGAAGACCCACCTCTTCCATGAGCACTTAACTGTCTCATAATATAAATAAAAAAAAAGAAATTCTACCTCTATTTTTCCTTTCCTAATGTTCTCTATATACTTGCTTATACTATCTTGACATTGTATCTGAAACTTTGTATTACTAGCACTTCTCGTGAATATTGCTTACTTAGACGAATCGCTTGCTGTTTTCCTCAATTGTAAGTCGCTTTGGATAAAATGAATAAATGTAAATGTAAATGTAAATGTAATGTACTGTTAATTTGGTAGAAGGAATGACAGCATTACATTTACGTTCCTTGTAGGTGCCTTGAAATAGAATGGCTTGTGGATTGGTGTGATCGTGCTTTTTCTACTGATGTTCCCTCCATTTCTCCTGGTCCACTCTGTATGTCTGCATAAAGTAAGGTTTTGATAGAGGCATTTAGTGAGAATTTAAATAACTTCAGACTGCCAGTTTTAGATATCGATACACATAATAGAATAAAATGTACTTTAAAAACTGTTACCCATCACAACTTCAATGACACATTTATTCCAATATTACACCTTTCTTCTGAACACTCTTTTGGAGTCTTCATCCTTTTTCAGGAGAGCAATGTTGCTAGTCTGATAGTGAGCCACAAAGTCATCAAGTCTAGGTAGCCTGCCAGAAGTAAAACAAATGTGTTTTAAATCCCATTGGCTCTTTTCCATGATTCCTTGGGTCTTGTTGTCTTCTGTTATGTTCTGAGACAGAAAAAAGAGGTGAATTTGTTGAAATATGTATGTATGTAGAGCATACTTATTATAATTACTTGTCTTCCAAGGTCATCTTTCTGTTAAGATTATGCCATTTGGTAAGTTTTCACATAGGGCACAGCATGATTTTCATAGTTAAAAAAGAATATGTATGACAAACCCAGCGTATGGAAGAAGATACTTCTGGAGGTGTTTGATCAGGCCACTGCAGTAGTACACATTGTGTTCCCCATGTTTGTGTTCTGCAAATCTGTTGTTTCCTGTAATGTCCTAAATGTAATGTCACAATGTGTTATTAAGAGGGGTGTTTGTACATTGTACAAGTTCTGACACCAATTTTTGCACGACATCAACCTTCATGCGTCTATACATGTTTGTCACTGCAGCTGCTATGGACTTTGTTTTCCATCCAATTTTGTCTTGTTACATGTAATGATGCTGTGTTGTGGCAGTTAATGAATTATTTGATTAACTCTAGAAAGGTGAATAGGCCATGGAATTTCAGTTTTTTTACACTTGTACTTACTGACATTTCTGTTCTGGTGTATTCCAGCTTTTGGTTTTGGGTTCACATGTAATGCAATTGTTGTCATTTCAAATATGTAATGCCATAACATATTCTTTAAGTACATTGTAAATAAGCTACCCTCAAGCATCCATAAAGTACATGTTTATCATGATTACCAATTATCTACAAGTTCATTTACTTAATAACAATATTGCAATATTCCTTAACTTTGTGTAAATCAAAACTTTAAGATTACAATACAAAATGTAATATTTACCTTCAACTTCTCGTTGTCGCAGCCACGACTGCAGGTTTGTGAAGTGTTTTTCCACATTGGCCCCACAGGATGGACTTGAAGACGACTACAACACTTTGGACCATGTCATCTAATTCTGTTAAAGTGCTTGCAGTTGTGAGGGCTTTTTTTTGCAAATGACAGGCAAACACAATCGACCCATCAGAGAGGACCATGATAGGTGACCGCATGTCCTTTCTTCCATAGCACCTTGCCGCATCTGTTTGAAATGCTTCCAGAAAATATGACAGGCTGTGGTGTGGTCACAAGTAACGGAGAAGAACTTTTGTGGGGATTTTAACTTTTTTTAAAGAAATGTTCCATACATATAAAATGATGAAACCCAGAGGCGTTATGGGCCATCCACGTATAGTTTTTATAATGTGGTTGTCTGAAACGTCTGATGAGTGGATCAACATAGTCTGTACCCTTCGCTGTATCTATTAACTATTAGAAACACATATAAAAAATCAGCCCAATACATTTACATTTAGTCATTTAGCAGACGTTTTTATCCAAAGCGACTTCCAAAATAAACAAAGTACCGAATTTTTAATAATCAGTAATTTCAGCGCAAAAAAAATCGCTAAAATTACAAAGGTTGCACAAATATTACTTTTCTAATTTAACAAATCAATAATTAATAAGGCTACGTCGCCCATGTGATGTCTGAGTTGTGTCTGTAGGCTTGTTCGACTTGATGCGGTGCCACGGAAGCCGGCAGGCGAATGACATCGCATCGGTAATGTGATGTCATCCGCCTGTGGGTTCTTACGGCGCCGCTTGAGGTCGAACACAACTAGTGTGTGAAAAATGTCAAAAGATAACGTTTCTCACCTCTTACCATCTTATATAACTGCCAGAGACCGTGCTAAACAATACCCAAATGTGCTAGTACAATTGCAAATTTACGCATGTTAAAATGGTAACTGATTAACATTATATTAAATGTTTAATTGATTAACATAATATTATTCCAAGAGATCAAAGTAAGTATAATGTTCAGAACCCCAAGTGTCAGAGCTTCCTTTTTGCTATAAAGGTAAATTTGCCAACATCAGGATATGACACAGCATAAAACAAAGAAAGGGCCAAAAAACTGTTGCTGATAATGTTAACATTAGATGACAAGGAGCCCGTGGCACCACTAAAGTTTGTATAACAATGTATAGATTATAAAATGAGTTATGAATAATTGTTTAATTCCTGACACTGTTTTTCTAGCATGTTCCTCATAGTTTGACTGAAAAAAAAAAGTCAAATAATTGTAGTCTAAACCAAGATCCAAATCTATAACTGTTCCTTAATTATAACTTTCTACCTGAACTTACCTGTCTATATTATAAGGCTGTGTAAGATCACATCCACATTTAAAAGTGTCTTTTTTGGCCTCAGCTTCTTGAACTCCAGCACAATCTGTGTAGTGAAAAAGATTTATTTAGGTTAAATATAAAATAATCACATACAATCTAAGCCACCGTTATAATTTTCTATGAGGTTAAAACAAACAAGGCCTACCTTTTGGCACACTTTTTGGTATTCAGCACACACGCAAGTCACCGGCCATGCACTCAATTGGTTTTTGTGTTTTTCATCGAGTTCTGTAATAAAATACATGATACTGCCATAGGTGTTGTGCTTGTGACTGCCCAATGGTCTCTTTTTCAACTTGTAGCCCCTCAGCTCCATCTCTGCCATCTGTTGGAGTAAACCAAAAATAAAGATGACATGCTAGTGGTCTTAATTGTATTTTTTCATCATCATAGCTATAAATTCCCAGCACTCTTTTTTCTGTTGAAACATCAAATGCTGAAACATTGTTTTAAAAGACTTTGCTAATAAAATATTAAAAACATCAACATTAATTATAGTTTTATTAAGTTCTTACAGTGCACATGATCACCCCACAGTTGTCCATATCCCACCAGCTCCGTAACAACTGGGCTGGATAAGATATTTTCCAATCAGCAAGTTTCCATGTGTTTCTGAAGGCATGACTAATAGAGAAATAGATGGAGCCAGACACAAACACGAACATTAATATTATTATATTAAGATTGCCTTGCCTTTGTAAGAATGCACAATATACTGTATATAATAGACAATCAGAACAAGCTTACTTAACAGTAGACAAAACACATCTTTAATTTATTTTGGCATATCTGAACAATATGCTTTATATTTGCCTAGTGTTTGCTGTAACTGTAAAGAGAGATGTGGTGGCTTTACCAAAGCATTTGCTGTTTTGATATTTCTGTGTAACGCTCCATGGAGTCATACACTCTGAGCTCATGACTTTGACCATAAATAACAAACAGTTTAATGTAACATTCTGTAAGATGTAAATAATGGTTTCCACTCTCAGGGTTCTCACAGTCGCTTACACATTGTGGGAAAAGCTGAGTGTCACTGGATTTAGGGTTCTGTCCAAAATAAAAAAATACATTTGGTGTATCTGCTGGTAAAACATAAACATAGTATACATCAGTGGTGGACGAAGTACACAAACCATGTACTTGAGTTAGAGGTCGAACGATTTTAGGCATTTTTTAATTAATCAGCATTGTACCATTTTACCAATAATAGTCAAGTAAAAAAACAATTGATACAGCTTGGTTTGCTGAATATAGATCTCTCTGAACTAAAGCAATTCTTTGTTGATGATATAGTTACAGATCATAACCTAGATGTGCTCATGCAGAAATGTGGCTAAAGCCAGACGATTTTATAAGTTTAAATCAGTCAACCCCCCTAAGTTACTGTTATAAACATGAACCTCATCTGCAAGGCAAAGTGGGAGGTGTTGCTACACTTTATAGTAACATTCTTAATGTAATTCAGAAATCAGATTTTAAATACAATTCTTTTAAGGTAACTCTGCTTTATATGACTTCATCTGTAAATGATAAATGATACATTCTTACTGGCTACTGTGTACAGGCCACCAGGGCACCCCACATATTTTATTCGAGTATTTTTTTGACTTTCTATCGGCTTTCAAAGATATTCTAAACTCAGTCTGAGTTAGACAACATGTGTCAGGACCCACTTACTATCGTAATCATACTGTAGATCTAATACTATCACATGGTATTAATGTGGGTTGTGTTAAAATACTGCAGCAGAGTGACGACATTTCCGATCACTATTTAGTTTCTTGTATCATAGACCTACCTATGGCTACAAAGTCAACTCCTTGTTATAAATACAGTAGAACCATAACCTAACCCTAAGCCTGGAAGAACATCTAGATCTGCTTACTTTTAATTTCTAATAGAAAAAAACCAACATGACTAAAAATATAGCATGATGGAATACATAATCATCAGCAACACAGTAGTGATGAATTTATGACATTTGCTAACAAAATTGAGAAGATTACAACGGACCAAACGCATGTCAGCAGAATTTTGCGATTACAACCTAATGCACCGTTACCCCAGCAAATACAATTAAAGACCTAGACGTTATATTAGATAGCAACCTGTCAATTGTAAAACACATCTCAAATGTCACAAAAACTGCTTTCTTCCACCTTAGAAATATTGCCAAACTACAAAATATTTTATGTGTTGCTGATGCTGAAAAGCTAATTCATGCATTTATGACCTCGAGACTCAACTATTGTAATGCACTACTTAGTGGTTGTCCTGCTTCATCATTAATAAATAAATTACAGTTAGTCCAGAATGCCGCTGCCAGAGTTCTTAGAAGATTTAGAAAATACGATCACATAACCCCATTCTTATCATCTTTACAATGGCTACCCATCAAGTATTGTATTGACTTTAAAATTATTTTAATTACTTATAAAGCCTTAAACGATTTAGCTCCTACCTACATAACAGAACTTCTATCACGCTACAACCCAACACCTAGGATAACTAAATCCACCAAAGGGGGTAGAGCCTTTTCATATGTTGCGCCTAAACTCAGGAATAGCCTTCCTGTTACTGTTCGGGGGTCAGACACAGTCTCCCAATTTCAATCAAGACTAAGGACATATTTTTTCAGCCAAGCATTCACATAATGCTTGAATTGTAAAATAAATAAAACATTAAGAACAGCATCTACGCTCACAAGTCTCTTCTCTCCCTCACCTTGGGGGTAGGAAGAGATTACGCCAGGTCCAGACAAATGTCATCCCGAGGTGAGATTCCGGATGAACGTCTTAATGCCCATCGCTAACTAGAGGTTTCGGCAGCTCCAGTCGAACATTTGGTACCACCCTCCTGCCGACGCAACCCCATCACCAACCAAGAGCAAAAATGAACTAATTGTTGTCATATTAATGCTAACATTATTTACAATACTTTGTATTAAATGCTAAACTTACATCACATGACAGCAGTTTGAAGTTATAGCTGCACTCAGTTACATTATGCCATCACTATTTCCCTGCTTATAACATTCCTTATAAAGGATTTTAAAAAAGCAGTTTCCTTAATCACATTTAATAGGCTCTCTCTGATATTCTTAAACATTTACTCAATAACCGTTAATTATAGTCACTGAGTGCAGCTGTGACGCATCAGAGCAGACTTGGCCCTCCCAACTGAGACTGGTTTCTTTTTTCAGTTTTTTTTTTCACAAGGCCATGTTGGCTTGCTCACCGGGAGGCTTTATTTTATTAAATTAACTTAAAGGTTTTTTATTTTACCTTTGTTGTGTTTTTCTGTTCTCTTTTCTCCTTTAAAGCTGTTTTGGAACAATGCTCATGAAAAGCGCTATATAAATAAAATTGAATTAAATTGAATTGAAAAGAAGCATGAGTAGGTCACATGCTTGATGTGATACCCTCAAACTTCAAAAACATAAGTTGCGAAGAATTCATTTACTGTCGTATACTATAGCAAGGTAAATACTACAATAATGTAATATATGATGTATGTGTATAATATTTATGCATACGTGTGCCCCCACATTATGGAATGATAAAGGTAATAATGATATAGGCATTATATCATTAAAAACTTCTTAAACATTTAAAAATGTAGGCCTGTATGATACATTATTTAGGTGTAACTTGAAGGATTTAAACAGCAGTGTTAAAAGATATGTGATGTCACCTGTCATTGTATGGTTTTGTCTGTATCTATATTTTTGCATTTGGCAGACATTTTTATCCAAAGCGACTTACATTGCATTTTACTATACATTTGTTTCTAAGTAAGCAAGTGGGGGTTAGGTGCCTTGCTTAAGGAAACCTCAGCCGTTACCCGCCAGCCCGGAGAATCGAAACGGCAACCTTCTGGTCATGAGTCTGATTCTCTAACCACTGTCTAACTGTTTAACCACTTGCACAACATTAGGAAGAGCAGACCATTCTTAACAGAACATGCAACACAGCTTCTTGTCCAGGCTCTTGTCATTTCTAGACTGGATTACTGTAATGCTCTTCTGGCCGTTCTCCCAGCCTGTGCCTTCAAACCTCTGCAAATGATCCAGAATGCTGCTGCACGCCTGGTCTTCAATGAGCCCAAGAGAGCACATGTCACACCTCTGCTCATCTCTCTGCACTGGCTCCCAGTAGCGGCACGCATTAAGTTCAAGGCACTGGTTTAGATTAGATTAGATTCAACTTTATTGTCATTACACATGTACAAGTACAAGGCAACGAAATGCAGTTTAGGTCTAACCAGAAGTGCAATAGCAGCAAGTGCAGGATATACAGTGGTTGCATAAGTTACATAAATAAATATTACAGAAGTAATTTACAGATGGATATGTACTATGACCATGATTTACAGATGTCTCTAACTATAGACAGAAATTAACAAATGGATATATACTATGAACATAATATACAGATGTCTATTACTATAGTCAGAAATTAACAGATGGATATATACTATGAACATAATATACAGATGTCTCTTACTATAGTCAGAAATTAACAGATGGATATATACTATGAACATAATATACAGATGTCTCTTACTATAGTCAGAAATTAACAGATGGATATATACTATGAACATAATATACAGATGTCTATTACTATAGACAGAGATTTACAGATGGATATGTACTATGAACATAATATACAGATGGCTATTACTAAAGCAGAGATTTACAGATGGATATGTACTCTGAACATAATATACAGATGGCTATTACTAAAGCAGAGATTTACAGATGGATATGTACTCTGAACATAATATACAGATGGCTATTACTAAAGCAGAGATTTACAGATGGATATGTACTATGTGCTTGCTTACAGAACAGCCACTAACACAGCACCCATCTACCTCAACTCTCTCTTACAGACCTACATCCCCTCCAGAAGTCTGCGTTCTGAAAACGATCGGCACTTTGTTGTTCCTTCACAGAGAGGCATGAGATCCATCTCAAGGATATTTTCTTTCACCAATCCCTGCTGGTGGAACGATCTTCCTGTTTCCATCAGGACAGCTGGATCAATCTCACAGTTCAAAAAACGGCTGAAGACCCACCTCTTCTGTGAGCACTTAACCGTCTCATCATTTAAAAAAAATATTTCTACCTTTCTTTTCCTTTTCTAATGTTCTCTGTATTAGATTAGATTAGATTAGATTCAACTTTATTGTCATTACACATGTACAAGTACAAGGCAACGAAATGCAGTTTGGGTCTAACCAGAAGTGCAATAGCAGCAAGTGCAGGATATACATTGGTTGCATAAGTTACATAAATAAATATACAGAAGTAATTTACAGATGGAAATGTACTATGACCATGATTTACAGATGTCTCTTACTATAAACAGAAATTTACAGATGGATATATACTATGATCATGATATACAGATGGCTATTACTATAAACAGAAATTAACAGATGGATATATACTATGCACATAATATACAGATGTCTATTGCTATAGACAGAGATTTACAGATGGATATATACTATGAACATGATATACAGATGGCTTTTACTATAAACAGAAATTTACAGATGGATATGTATTATGAACATAATGTACAGATGGCTTTTACTATAAACAGAAATTTACAGGTGGCTGTATACAATAAGTTAGGCTATGGTGAGCAGCAGTGCGATAAATATAGAGTAGTGCAAATAAATTATGGACAGAAGCTATCGAAGTAACAGTGCAATGGAAGAAGTTATTGCATATTTCAGTTAAAGTGTAGGAGTGCAAGATGCATAGTAAACAGTAAACAGTCGGTACTGTAATGAACAGTTGGCAGTGCAAATGAGCAGTCTGGTAGTGCAAATGAACATAAATGTTATGTATAGACAGTCCATTAGTGCAAATAACAAGTGAAGACAGGTGTGCAATGAGGGGGGAGAGAAGAGTGTAGTAGTAAATGAGGGGCAGTGGGATCAGTGAGGGGCAGAGTTCAATAAAGAGACAGCTCTGGGAAAAAAGCTGTTCTTTAGTCTGCTGGTCCTGGTCCGGAGGCACCTGAAACGCCTGCCGGAGGGCAGGAGAGAAAACAGTCTGTGAGCGGGATGAGAGGAGTCCTTAAGAATGCTGCGAGCTCGACGCAGACAGCGTTTCCTCTGGATGTCCTCCATGGATGGAAGTGGAGTCCCTGTGATGCGCTGGGCGGTTTTCACCACCCGCTGCAGTGCCTTGCGCTCTGCAACAGAGCAGCTCCCATGCCAGACTGTGACACAGTTGGTCAGGACGCTTTCTATTGCACAGCGATAGAAGTTCACCAGGATAGCCGAGGACAGCCGATTCTTCTTTAGTGTCCTCAGGAAGAAGAGGCGCTGGTGAGCCTTCTTGACCAGGCTGGAGGTGTTGGTAGTCCAGGACAGGTCCTCCGAGATGTGGATCCCCAGGAACTTGAAACTGGAGACACGTTCAACAGCCATCCCATTGATGTGGATGGTGTCATGTGTGCCTCTTGACTCTTTCCTGAAGTCCACAATGAGCTCCTTTGTCTTGGAGGTGTTAAGGAGCAGGTTATTGTTGTTGCACCATGTGGCTAGGTGCTGGATCTCCTTCCTGTAGGCCGTCTCATCGTTGTTGCTGATGAGACCAATCACCGTAGTGTCGTCCGCAAACTTGATGATGGAGTTAGATCCGTTCACAGGCTTGCAGTCGGAGGTGAAGAGGGAGTAGAGGAAGGGGCTTAGCACACAGCCCTGTGGTACACCAGTGTTGAGTGTGATAGTGGTGGAGCAGATGGAGCCTGATCTCACCTGCTGTGGTCTGTTGGTCAGAAAGTCCATAATCCAATTGCATAGGGAGGTGTTAATGCCCAGGTCTTCAAGTTTGGCTATTAACTTGGATGGAATGATAGTGTTGAATGCTGAGCTGAAGTCAACAAACAACATACGTGCATAAGTGTTCTTATTGTCCAGATGTGTGAGCACAGAGTGCAGTGCCATGGAAACTGCATCTTCTGTGCTCCTATTGCTGCGGTAGGCAAACTGGTGTGGGTCCAATGTGGATGGCAGAAAGTCCTTCAGGTGTGCCAGGACCAGCCGCTCAAAGCACTTCATGACAATGGGTGTCAGTGCTACAGGACGGTAGTCGTTCAGGCACTTTGGGCTGGAGTGTTTTGGCACTGGCACAATGGAGGTGCATTTAAAGCATGTTGGCACAGCTGCTTGGGCAAGAGACAGGTTGAAGATGTCAGTGAAAACCCCAGCAAGCTGCTCAGCACATGCCCTGAGTACACGTCCAGGGATGTTGTCTGGTCCAGCGGCTTTGTGCGCACTGATCCGGCTCAGTGCATTACAGACGTCTATGGAGGAGAGTGTGATTGGAGGGTGATCAACTGAGGGTTTGAGCTTGGTGGCAGTTTCTCTATTGTCTCTCTCAAAGCGAGCATAAAAGTCATTGAGCTCGTTCAGGAAGAGGACATCAGTGGCTGCGGGGGTGGAGTGGGTGGGTTTGTAATCACTGATGGCCTGGATGCCTTGCCACATGCGTCGAGGGTCGGAGTTGGAAAAGTGCTCCTCTACCTTTAGCTTGTAGCAGTGCTTGGCCTCTTTGATGCCCCTCTTCAGGTTAGCTCTGGATGTGCTGTAGGCTTGTGCATCACCTGATCTGAAGGCAGTATTGCGTGCCTTCAACAGGAGGCGCACCTCCTTGTTCATCCATGGCTTCTGATTTGGGTACGTGATGATCTGTTTCTGAGTTGTGACACTGTCTATGGTGATGTTGATGTAATCCAGTACAGAGGAGGTGTAGCAGTCAATGTCCGTGTGAGAGCCACTGGTGGCCTGAGAAGCAAATGTACTCCAGTCTGTGTGTAGAAACCTTTCCTGGAGTGTGAAATCTGCCCCCACAGGCCACACTTTGATGGTCTTCACTGATGGCTTCACACGATTGATGAGGGGTGAATACTTGGGGGTGAGGAACAAAGAAAGGTGATCTGACTGTCCCAGGTGGGGGAGGGGGGTCGCAACGTAAGCTTCAGCCATGTTTGTGTAAACATGGTCTAAGGTTTTGTTTCCTCTGGTGTGACAGGAAACATGCTGGTGAAATTTGGGGAGAACTGACTTTAAGTTGGAATGATTAAAATCTCCCGCAACAATAAACGCAGATTCCGGGTGAGCAGTCTGTTGTTTACTGATGGCCGCATGAAGTTCTTTCATAGCAAGCTTGGCATCAGCATCCGGGGGAATGTAGGCTGCAGTTATAATGGTGGAAGTGAACTCCCGTGGCAGATAAAACGGTCTACATTTAACCATGAGAAACTCAAGGTTAGCTGAACAATGTTTTCCGACAATAACAGAGTTCGTGCACCAAGCTTTGTTAATGTAAATGCACAATCCACCACCTCTGGTCTTACCGGAGCCATCTAACGTTCTATCCGCCCGGAGTGTGTGGCGTCCTGCTAAATCAATAGCATTGTCCGGTATGCCGCTGTGTAGCCATGTTTCCGTGAAGATCATAACATTACAGTTAAAAAGTCTCTTGCTGTAAGTGATGCTGAGTCGAATCTCCTCCATTTTGTTCACCAGTGACCGAACATTGGCGAGGAAAATGCTGGGTAAAGAGAGCCGGTGCGGTGTTAGCTTTAGCTTAGCTCTTAGTCCTCCACGCTTCCCCCGCCTTTGTTTACGATCTCGACGCCGCCTGCGAGCACTTCCGCCCGGCCGGGTAGAGTGAGCGGCCTCGGTTGTTCTGGCGATCTCAGGAAAGAGTTGAAGGTTGTCGATAAAACTGTCAGGAAGTCGCAAACCAATATCCAAGAGCTCATGTCGGGTGTACGATGTAAGGGCACAGCTGTTCTGCACGAACAGACCCGAGATGAGCAAGAAAAATACCACAAAATTGCAGAATCTGGAGAGACCCTGAGACCCTGACCCTGAGCCCGCCATCTTGGATCGTATCCTTGCTTATACTTGCTTATACTATCTTGACATTGTATCTGAAGACTTTGTATTACTAGCAATTCTCGAGAATATTGCTTAGACGAATCGCTTGCTGTTTTCCTCAATTTCACTATAAAATCTCTAATCTAGATCATAACCTGCTCCGGAGCAGGTTAGCTATGCAGCCTAAATTACCATGATGACTTACCTGGCTAACCACTAAAACCGGCTTCATGCTACAGGCCCCCAGGTTCTATAATTAATCTATAATGGTATATTAACAACAACAACAACAATAATAATCAATACTTTATAAATCATGAATTGTTGTAAAACATATATGGGATTGTATAATATATACTATGGCAAGAATCAGCTTTCACATATTTACTTAAACATTTTCACAATAATGCAGTAAATATAAACCATTTCTTTATAGACACATTAGAGTGCTCCACAAGTCATATATAGTTTTAATTGTTACACCATTTTCAATTACTAATTCATATTGTTTTGTGTTTGAATGTATAAACAGTTCCTCCAAAGCAGCTCAAAGAAATGTCATAACTCACCTTTATACTGTTCAAATATCATTTGACTTGATTTGATTCAACATTGATTTGTGAAATATTTATTACCTTGACAGGCATTTACAAATGTTTTAAGAAATTACAAAACTTACAATCACACACAAATTCATCTTCTGTTAGCAAAGATTTATGATTTATTCTTTTTAATAAACGTAGCAGCCCGCGCTTTTTTGACCCACCGCCAACATTTCAGACCGTGTTTGTTACTTAAATTTGAGTGAACTAACATTCAGCCAATGACAAGCCAAATCATCTCTTGGGCGCCTCTGTCATGAGATTCAAATCTCCTGTAGGTCTTGAGATTTCTGTCATTCATTGATTCATCTTCTTTGCTGCTTTGGCGGTTAGGGAGCAAAATGCACCCCAGTAAAAAAACAGAAGACGATAACGTCCTTTTTCAAACACACAGTGTAAGTATATATGTCACGATGACATGAATCACACGATCGAATTTTCATGTTATGATTTGACCTACTGTAATGGGTGCGATCATGCGAAGCGACAAAAGACAATAGAACCCGTTAAGAACGTTGTCACGTCGCGTCCAATCAAATGTGTGTTAAATGTTCTCCTGCTTTGATAAAAGCATCTGCTAAATGAGACAACTGAAATTCGGTTCTGTAGTCCGCTCGCGTCCAGAGTATCAAGGTATAATATGCAGTCCAGCAGTGCAGCAGCTAGCATCCTTCAGGGGATGTGTCCAGAAGTCCGTAGTCTTTTTGATCAGGTGGAAACACTTGTCCGACTGCTTCTTGTCACTCCTGTGTTCTTAGCAGAAGCTGAGAGAAGTTTCAGTGGTCTTAGAAGGCTAAAATCATGACTTCATAGTACCATGACACAAACAAGGCTGAATAATGTTGCTGTGTGTCATATACACAAGGAAAAGCTTGAGGAATTGAAGAGAAAAATGATTGCACAACAATTTGTGGCCTGCAAGAAAAACCAGAAATGTCAGTTTGGAAGTTTTGATTAAAAATCTCACTTTTCAATTTTAAAAGTATTTAAACATTGTAAATACATTGATTGTGGTTTTATTGATATATTGTCATAAAATGTGTATTGTATAAAGTTAATGGAATGCAATCTGCATACTCATTTAACCAGATTTTTTTGTTGAACCACTCAAAGCCTTAGGTCCTATGCCAAACTACAGTTTTGTTATTACAGTGTTTCAAAAGTAAATGGCTAATGATAAACGTTTTCAATCATTAGCATAGAAGCCCTATACTGAGGCAATATATACTCATTATGAATATGAACATTTCAATCATAGAATAAAAAAGGAAGCTTATTAAAAAGGCTAGGCTATAAAGGCTATAAAAAAATCAGGTATTTAGATTCTTTAAGTTTGGCTTTCTGCAATTGTTTGAACAGACGATAGGCAGTGTGTGATATATAAACTTTATAACAGCCTAAAAACGTCTACTCTGCCTGAAATGCAGAGTATTTTTCATTTTCTTCAATTTCCTCCGTTTCTTCTGCATTCGAAATTTCCAAGACTTTCTCATAGGTGTTTCTGAAGATTTTGCCATGTGGAGATCTCCCAGTGATTGTTCTGGAGGCATTTCCATTCGTTTCTGAGCAGTGTTCTTCTGAGATGTCTTTAAGAATGGACTCTTCCTTGAAGTTGCCCTGCAAGAATGAAAGACTGCTTGTCACGTTCTTATTGACATGCTTCGCAAGCAGCACTGTGCAAAATGCCCTGCAAATTTCAAGGCCATTGTCAACAGACACTGTGTTTTGCAGTCCGGCAAAAACAAATGTGGCAAAAATGTTCAGCCTTTTGTCAGCTGTCCTCTTCTGAAATGCTGAAGAGACAGCTTTGATGATATGAGCAGCACACAGGTATAAAATAGACTTGGTCCTTATTTCTGCCCACTTCATTTGTTTCTAGCACATAAGATAAACCCTTTCGAGGTATGCATGAATTGACTCCTTGTTAAATGCCAGAAGTACCGCTTGGATCATCGCCCAGCTGTAGTTTGTTTCTACACAATGTATCAGAAGAGAGGTGTATTTGAAGAGTCTGAAAAGAAACTGCATTAGCCAGAATGTTTTTGGTGTGTTGAGTGCCCTGGAGATTCGTTTTTTTTTGTCTTTGGTCCGTTTCAGTTTTGTTTTGTTTAGCAGGAAGCATTGGTTGGTGACGTAATGGCTGAGAGTGGTTACACCTGGAGGAGACTGAGGCCAGCGGCCTCTTAAGCAGCCTCCAATCGTCACTCTGGGAGCTTCTGGAGTTGTCATGCTTCCGGGGTTCCATTTGGGCTTCCTGTTTGTTTGGTTTCACCTCTTGTGTGCTTTGCCCTTAGTTATTCTTTTTTGTTAATGTATTTATCTATTATTCTTATGTTAATAAATGTATTACTTTTTAAAATATTATTCAACGTGTAGTTTCCTTCTTTGTCACGGCTTAGACACGGCTGTGACAGGTGGTATTGAATGTTCACTGGATAGCATTTCACACACTGGTAGTGGAGGAGCATCTCTTCCTTTTCCAGACAAGGCAAGGCAATAATAAAGGAGGCTCTTTTTTTGCTGTGGAATTTTGGAAATAATACTGCCAGTCGCATCCAAATAAAGAGACTGAGATTGCTCTTTTAGCCTATGCACCAGAATGGGTATGCCTGTTTCTTTGTAAAGGTGAGCACCAAATGGATCCACTTGAAAATGCTGCACATACCCTGGTGGGCTGTAAGAGGCTGTGTCTGTTTTCCTGGTTATGGACTGTGAGCTGTGCCTCCAACACCACAGTGTCATGCAGTTGCAAACTTTTTTTAATTTCATATGATTTTTTTAAGGATACCTTTATTGAGGCTGTGAGTGATGTTGCCTGCCAGCAGATCTTTTGTAATATTCGTTGCTGACTCCTATTATTACAGCTTTGGCTATGAAGTAAAGTGACATGTGGCCAAGTATGGTGTTCCATACTCTGAATTTTGTGCTCTGCATTTAACCCATCCAAGTGTACACACCGTGAACACACCCGGAGCAGTGGGCAGCCATTTTGCTGCGGTGCCCGAGGAGCAATTGGGAGTTCGGTGCCTTTCTCAAGGGTCTCACCTCAGTCATGGTATTGAAGGTGGAAGAGAGCTCTGGTCATTCACTCCCCCCACCTACAATCCCTACCCCCTATGGTTCCCTTTCTTATGTTGCTAATGTGATTTCAGATGTAGGATCTTGCCAGTATGACACACCTCTACTGGAGCAAATTAATGTAGCAGTGTTTTCCTTTTAATGATAAATGCATAATGGGCACAGCATGATGGGAATGTGCAGTTGGCACGTGCTGTAACGTAAGGACACCGCCACTTTCGACTCCCCATTGTTCGAACATGTTGGTATGTAAATGTTAACGTACAACAAGGATTGACCCTTCTGAACTTCTTGTAAACATAATGTGTCCATGGTTTTCTCAGTTTGTTGAAACTTTTAACAGGCTTATTCTTTTCCATATCTTGGGCTCCAGAAAAGGTTTTTGGGGGTATGTGGTATCTTTCTAAATTTCACATCTTTAGTTTTATGTTGTTGATCTTTTGAAACTTGATGTTCTTGAAAGGAAACACTTGAATAGTTGGTTTCATTTGATGGAGTCACATTAATCTCACACTCTGTGGTTTCACAGTCCGGTTCATTTTCTATCTGGGTCCTTATCTAATGGGCCACATGCAGACTCACTAAGTTATTTTTAAGTTAAAAGTAAATATGTTCCAACAGGTAAGCATATTCCAACAGATAAGTATACAAACAAAACACGGAACAATATGCCCCCGGCAAACTTACAGCAAGACTGGACTGAGAACAAGAGTCAACTTAAATACATTCACAAACACAAAACAGGTGCAAACACAAATCAAGGAACAGGTGCTGAACATAATCATGGTGGCGGAGGTGAGGTGCAGATGATTCTGGGTAATGTAGTCTTTTCAAAATTAAAGGTCCGGAAACACAGAAAAACACATGGGGCAGGATGAGAGTGTTACAGTAAGTTGGGCGTCCTGGAGACGCTGAGGCAAGTCCTGGGGACTCTGAGGTGGGTCAGGGTCAAGATCTGAGGGGACTGACTCCGGATCGGGATCTGGGGGGACTGGCTCCGGCTAGAACCAGCCAATCGTCCAAATAATTCAGAATACGCATACCGTTCGCTCTGAGAGGGAAGAGCGCTGCGTCCA
Source organism: Oreonectes daqikongensis (assembly GCA_026939265.1). Classification (NCBI taxonomy): domain Eukaryota; kingdom Metazoa; phylum Chordata; class Actinopteri; order Cypriniformes; family Nemacheilidae; genus Oreonectes; species Oreonectes daqikongensis. Next base: position 892,689 of record JAOTQM010000133.1, on the reverse strand, counting down.
CGCACTTCGAGAATGTGCGCGTAGCTAATGCCAGCCCGAACGGCAGTACTGCAAATTTGTACGCTGAGCCTTCGAAAGCGAAACGCAGGAATCTCCGGTGGCGATGCATTATCTGAATGTGAAAATACGCATCCGTCAGATACACGGATGCAAACCAATCCCCGGGACGAACTTGTGCCATGATCTGCTGTAGAGTGGTCATTTTGAACGATCGCTTTTGCAGTGCTCGGTTTATGGGTCTCAGATCCAGAATCGGATGGAGACCTCCACCTCTTTTGGGCACTACAAAGTACCGGGTGTAGAACCCGGATTCTAGCTCGCTCGGAGGGACTCGCTCTATCGCTCCTTTCGCGAGGAGGCTGCAAATCTCCTGCCTCAGCACGGGAGCGGTTCGTGGTAACGGGAGCGACGGGACCACGCCGCTGAAGCGGGGAGGTCTGCGTCTGAACTGAAGATAATACCCGTGTTCTATTACCCTGAGCAGCCACTGAGAAATGCCTGGGATAGCTTTCCACGCGTCCATAAACAGATATAGCGGCCGAATCTCTGTGGGGTTTACAGCCTGTGGGCATTCTATGGGAGCGTACCGCCCCAGCGAGACTAGACGTGCTGGCGGGGGACTGTCTCGTGTGTAAAAATACATACTTATTCATAACAACATTGCGATATTCGCCCACAACCGCGGGGGGAAAATGATGCACGCAGCGACGCTTGCGGTCCGGCTCATTCACCGCCTCTCTCCTCCTCTTTGCAGGTCCGTCAGGAAGACGGCTTGGCAGCCGAGGACGATCCGCCATCACCGTGAGGTCCTCTCCTCGGACCGTGTCTCTTCGTAGCGGGTCCCGACCACTGCTTAGGACGGGCATCCGGTTCGGAACCCTGAGATGTTTGAGCGGGCATGGCGAATTGCTTAGCCGGTCTCTGCGTGGAATGAGACACAGACGAAGAGTGGGACCTTGCAGACGGCTGAGACGAGCGTCGAGGCAACACGTGATTCATTGCCTCCGCGCGCTTTTGCCCCTCAGCAAAGCGCTCCACCACAGACTCCACGACGTCACCAAACAGGCCGGCGGGAGTGATGGGAGCGTTGAGAAGCGACTTCTTAAGATCTGCCAAAGTAAGCCACAGGTATCGATGGAGGACGACCTGAACCCCATCGATCTGCCGATAGCCTGCGCTGTGCGCTTGGTTGCCATCAGCGCAAAGTCAGTCGCCGCCCTCAGGTCCTTCACAGCGTCCGTCTCCAGGCAGCTGTCATCCAAAGACTGCAGGATCTTAGCTTGGAAGACCTGCAGCACCGCCATCGCGTGCAGAGCGGAAGCCCCTTCTCCAGCCGAGGTGTAAGCCTTTCTGGCGAGGTGGGCGGTAAATCTGCAAGCCTTTGACGGCAGACCTCTCTCCGCGCCCAACAATGCAGTGGAAGGACACAAATGAGCGGCAAGGCTCTCCCAGACGGGGGGCACTCGCACATACCCGTGTGCCTCCGCTCCAGACTGAGGAGAAAGAATGAAAAGGGCCGGGGAGTGAGGAGACGGCAGAGAACGGCGGATGCTTGAAAGAAGTGCAGGAGCGTCTTCAACAATGGCAGTGTGAAAAGAAGATTCTGAGGTAATTGTCGCTATGTACTGTACTTATACTGCCAGAGGGTCCGTCAGTGTGTGCGTACTGTTACATTGTCGGGCGACAATTGGCCAGTTTTTTTACTGCCGTTATCCAATAAGACTTCAGGTAAATTGGTTAAAAGAAGAGTTCCCATAGCAGAGCTTCTTCAATGTCGAGAGACCGCTCTCGAAAGGGAACCGAATAACTATGTGGCCTCAAACGGCTAATAACCAAACACAGACACAATTCCAGATTCATTTGTGCAGTCACCGGACGCGACTGGTGTGATGTGACAAGACAAAAGACATTAGAGACGCAATAGAACCCATTATGATAAAAAAAATTCCAGTCCACACTGGATGCGGTGCAGTGCAACACGACAAATCCAACACCGGTTGTGTCCAGTGTAGACACGGTGTTAACGTTAGTCTTTTACAGAACCTATGGTGTTAATAAAATGTTGCCAGATAAGAAAATATATCAAAATTTCATGTTTTTTTTTTGTAATAATAGGTAAACACTTAACTTACCGGTTAATGTGGCTGTTCTTCTCCACCTCACTCTAACGGTCAATCCTAAAAGTTAAAGACATTTACATTACATTTACATTTATTCATTTGGAAGACGCTTTTATCCAAAGCGAATTACATTTAGGAGAGCATAAAACATTTTGTCAACACGCTAAACAGTACTGATAGTTTACAAGACCATGTTACCAGGAGGATTAAACTGGAGTATGCAAGGGAGAGAATGAACAACATGAAAGATAGTTTTTTTTATTAGACAAAACATAGACATTTATTGGTTAGTCAGATAAATGAGTTTTGAAGACTAAGGTGTAACTTAACTAGTCAAGTCAAAACCTTTCTGAGGGGAAATTGGACAAAATATTTGCATGTCAGTATGTGTCACGTCCGTTAATCCAGCTGAGAAAAAACTCCCACTACAAATGACGCATTATGAAAAATTATGATTCACATGATAAATATATGTACTGTAGAATTTATCCACCACCAAAATGTGCCCATGATGCTTTGCAGATCTACATCAACCTGCTGTATAAATGTAAGGATTTGTTCATTTTACAGTTATAATGCTGTGAAAACTACAGAAATTTGTTACAGTGTGGTATGTGAGAAGTGTTGTCAGCCAGGTGTTTATGACATACCCCAGAAGTGATTTTGTATTGCAGACTTATTCATCATTTTCAAACAGAGTTTATGAGCATCATATGATATTGGACCACATGGATTTTCTGGTCTAGATGTGGGCATGGTGACTAGATTCCTTTTAGATTACATGCACCTTGCATGTTTAGGTGTCACGCATAAACTGTTAAATGTTTGTTCTAGTATTGTTGATCAGATTTCTCAAAGTCTGATTCAGATGTGTGCATATATACCAGCTGAGTTTGCAAGGAAGCACAGGTCTCTAAGAGAGGTAGATTGTTGGAAAACGACTGAACTAAGTTTCTGTTGTATACTGGCTGTGTTGCTCTGGCACCATATTTAAATTGTAATATACACTTTATTGCCAAAATATTCGCTCATCTGCCTTTAGACGCATATGAACTTAAGTGACATCCAATTCTTAATCCATAGGGTTTAATATGACATCGACCCACCCTTTGCAGCTATAACAGCTTCAACTCTTTTGGGAAGGCTTTCCACAAAGTTTAAGAGTGTGTTTATGGGAATTTTCTTCCAGAAGCGCATTTGTGAGGTCAGACACTGATGTTGGACAAGGCCTGGCTTGCAGTCTTCGCTCTAATTCATCCCAAAGGTGTTCTATCGGGTTGAGGTCAGGACTCTGTGCAGGCCAGTCAAGTTCTTCCACACCAAACTCTCTCATCCACGTCTTTATGGACCTTGCTTTGTGCACTGGTGCGCAGTCATGTTGAAACAGGAAGGGGCCATCCCCAAACTGTTTCCACAAAAGTTGTGAGCATGGAATTGTCCAAAATCTCTTGGTATGCTGAAGCATTCAGAGTTCCTTTAACTGGAACTAATGGGCCAAGCCCAGCTCCTGAAAAACAACCCCACACCATAATACCCCCTCCACCAAACTTCACAGTTGGCACAATGCAGTCAGACAAGTACCGTTCTTCTGGCAACCGCCAAACCTAGACTCGTCCATCAGATTGCCAGATGGAGAAGCGTGATTCGTCACTCCAGAGAATGCGTCTGTAGCCAGTAACGGCATTTTTTTTCACCATTGCATCCAACGCTTTGCATTGCACTTGGTGATGTATGGCTTGGATGCAGCTGCTCGGCCATGAAAACCTATTTCATGAAGCTCTCTACATCATTCCCAATCGCTTCCACTTTGTTATAATACCACTGAAAGTTGACTGTGGAATATTTAGTAGCGAGGAAATTTCACGACTGGACTTGTTGCACAGGTGGCATCTTATCACAGTACCACGCTGGAATTCACTGAGCTCCTGAGAGCGGTCCAATCTTACACAAATGCTTGTAGAAGCAGTCTGCATGCCAAGATGCTTTATTTTATACCTCTTTGGCCATGAAAGTAATTGGAACACCTGAATTCAATTATTTGGATGGGTGAGCGAATACTTTTGGCAATATAGTGTATATAATAACTTTATGTTATTGTATGCAGGTATTTGCATGACTTTCTTTTTGCAGCAGAACACAAAAGAAGATATTTGAATAATGTTGTTGACTGAAAACTGTTGGTGAGTAAATGATGACAGAATTTAAGTTTTTTTGGGTAAACTACTAATTTACTCTAACTAGTTGCCTTGCTTGGTGACAAATCATCTCAGTAATGTCGGTGCACAGTGTACATCAATCTCTACTTTCCGGCATACACAATGCCTCTCAAGTAAGGGTGCTGTTGGTAGTGGAAACCCATGTCAGATCAGGGTTTGCCATCCCGAACCATACCATACTGTATGTTAATGTACTGGAAAAGAGTCATATGACAGACTGTCATAAAATTCTCTACACTAGTACAGTACTTACCCAGTACACAGTCCATGACTGTGATTAACTTGATTAAATTATTTACTGATTATTAGACCGATACCTCATGTGACATAACTGACTAAAATTTGTGCTTTTAAAGTTTGTGAAAAGCACATAAAATCATTTATTTGTTCATAATGTGTTTAAGATGAAGTTGTAATTATGAAGTTATTTTATTTTTATTAGTCTCACTGTCCTTGGAAAATTGCCACCTCACTAACAAATGAAGAAAAAATACAGTTTAAGGGATCGTATCAGCGAGTACCAGAAATAAAATATGGGTACTTGTACTCTGTATTTAAAAAATGGTATGGGTGCATCTCTACTTTTTAACATTCTTTGTGACGCATGCAGCCTACTATGTGAACACTGGAGGATGCAGCATTCCATTTGAGAAATGGCCTTTATCAGGGTTGGAGCAAAATTCCACTGACATTGGCCACCCTTGTATTAGAGAGTGCATACTCCTTTTTTGTTATGCTGTAATTTTCTTCAAGATGAAACAACAATGCCTTTTACAAAGTAGTGTAGGAAGATTAAACATTTGTGTTTGGTTGGTTGAGTAACCATTCCCAAAAAAGTCTTTATTGTCAGTAATTTGTTTTGTTTTTAGGCAAATCTTGGGTGATACAGATTCGGACTGTGAGCCAGAGGGGGATGTATCATATCCAAAGAAGAGATATCACTCTCTCCACTTGTCCAGCACCATCCATTTCTCCACCTACTCCTGACATACCGCTTAACAGAACTTGCCAGACTGCTGCCACCCGATGCAGACTGAATCTTCTTGTTTCACTGGTATAGTCCTGTATTTCTGTTGGTAATATCTAGTTCGGGGTGTCCCAACTTACAGCCTTTTCTAGTTCAGTTCAATTCAATTTTTTATATATAGCGCTTTTCACAATTTCATTGTTGCAAACAGCTTTACATGCATCATAGTTAAAAAATAAAATATTAATAATAGTACTGTCACAGCCCCTTCAGTTTTCCCAGTATTTCCCTTTGGACTTCACATCCCATGATCCTCCACTCTCCCTCACCCGTTCCCCGTTCGTCATCACCCTCACCTGACAGTCATCAGCATCATTATCTGGACACTATATATACACTCTGTTTGTTTTTGTCTAGTCTTGAATGTATATGGAAATGTTATATCTGTGCATGCACATGCTGTAACTCTTTGTGCATCGCCGTTTGGATTTATTATTAAAAGTATGTTATTGGAAACCACTCAGTCAGTGATCTGTGGCAGCATTCTGTTAATTCTCTTAAAAAAAATGTTATGCCTAGAAAGACCCTGATTAGCTGGTTCAGGTGTTTAACTGGGGTTAGCGTTAAGCTCTCCAGTAGGCTTTTCACCCTACGCTAACCCCCGGGTTATCTTCCTTCTAAATCCTGGGTTATAAAAGCTTTCTCCGAAGCAGGTTTAGCACCGCTTTTGCAGGGAAAACCTGTGTGCAGTGTGTAACAAAGCGGGGTTGGAATGATACAACCAGATGCTTAGCAACGGACTCCCAATCAAAAACAACAGCGCTTACCTCATATCACAAGCTGTGTACAGTCACAGAAACTCTGCATGCTGTGTAAACAATCATTTCAGCTTTTGAGGAAAAAGTACATCATAATGTCAAATGGTGACAAAAAAACGTGTGTAGTCAAAAAATGTCATGAAAGATTGAATTATTGTATGTGCAGAAGTAAGTGAAGCCTGCATTGGTAAAGTCAAGTGGGTAACCGATTCAGATGAAACACATTTGGGTGTTTAATGAATCCGAGCTGACCGATTAAATGAGACATCCTTAGGAAAGTGGTTGGGCAACACGAATTGGAAGAGAGAGGAAACCAACCGAACCACTGTAGTGCAAAGAAGACAAACAATGCCCAGAGGAAAAGCGATATCTGAGGACATCGGGAAGAAGGTGGGGACAGCACATCAGTCTGGGAAAAAAACGTTATTGTTTATATTATTCTCATGCATGATATTGTAATTTGCTATTATTATTGCTGATTAATTTTACATCAGTGGTCGCCAACCCGTCTTTACCAACTGTACCAGTCATGCGTGGTGCGCGCGCTTTGGTTTTAGAGCACCGTGCCATAATGACCCCGATTTTCCAACTTCAAGAATTCTCATTGTGTGATTCATCAACAGGCCTTGGCAGGGAAAGTCGTGCACTCTTCCCACGTAATGTCACTGGTGGTCAAACTGATAAACTCGATACAAGCAAAAGTACTTCAGCATCGCTTATTCATACTATACTGGATGAGCTCGATGCCGCGTACAGAGACTGTAACAGTCATTTCACATCATCTTTGATCTCTCTGGAGGTGAAGATTGACTGAATCCTCGCCACTATGCTTCAAATTAGTTGCTTTTTCATGTTTTAGTATTTTGTTGTAAATGCATTTAAAGCATTTTGAGTATTCTATTATTTCCTGTACTTTTCCTCTCCAGTTGAATTTTTACTCAAATGATGTTGTCCCTCTGAACAATGCTTAAACAAGCCCATTTAATTTTCACTAACATTTCACTTTGAACGAATGCATAAAATATGGTGTGAGCTTCATTGAAGGCACTAAAGGAATTATAAACACTCAAAGAGTGGCTCTTTTACATTAATTTATTGTAGTTACATTGAGAAATCATCAATAGATCAGGCAAGAAAGTGAATCATACATAGATTTCATACATATACAGATATAACAATATAATGTCATTAGCTTTAACCCTTGATCAAGGTCCTCTATATAAGAACATGGTGCGTACAACAGTAGAAGTTTGCACATACTGTACACATCATTTTTATAAATCAAAGAAATTATAAATGTATTGCTGTAATGCACTTCATTTCATTGACACTTTACAATTGCATAGAACACTTATAATCTGAGAATTCAAAAAGAAAAACATGTTTTTAAGTTTCTGTTGTTCATCAGCACACTATTAGGCAATCTAAAATGATCATTCTAATCATTTATGTGAGTGGTGTAATGATAAAAGCTTACAAATAAAGCTCAACCAAGCTGCATTTTTTGGTTGCTTTATTAAATTTTAAAAATAGAAATCTTTTTCACTTGTGGATTTTGTAGATTTATCAAACAACTGGAAAGATTGAAACTCATAAAGGTTCATCAATGTTGTTTCTAAATCAGACACATTCATTTGAATGCATGGCAAATTTTCATCATTGACACCAATATATCCTTTTGAAAATGTACATTTGTTGTTGTTGTCTAAGCAGCAATACGCAGTCCAGAAATGACTAGGCACATTCACTCTATCGTTTATTTGACCATTTCCTGGTACCACCCCTGTAACAATGTAGTTAGTGTATGGTTTACAATTATTGTTCAAATAGTCTGCAATATTTTCTTCAGTCACTCTCCACTTGCCACTGTTAAAAGATTTGTTTTGTGGAGCAGCATTGGTGAGAGTGAATGTGGCCTGAGCACACTGCTGTGAGCTTGCATGGTAGACCGGTGCCAGATGACCTTTGTGATAGACAGAGTTGTAGTAGTCTTCATTGAGAGCCTGTTTCGTTCCACATGTAGCACCTACAGTGCACTGTGATGACATATTTACACCTGCGTTATTATCATCAAGCTGTAATATAAACAGAAGAGTGTACATATTATAAAAAAACACATAAAAATTACTAAGTTAATAGGAAAATGATTAGAAAGTGTTATCAAATATGTGACCCTGGATCACAAACCCAGTCTTGAGTAGCATAGGAATAGCCAAAAATATATTGTATGGGTCAAAATGATCGTTTTTTCTTTTATGCCAAAAATCCTTAGGATATTAAGTAAAGATCATGTTCCATAAAAATATTTTGTACATTTCCTACCGTAAATATAGAAAAACTTAATTTATGTGAGTAATATGCTATGCTAAGGACTTCATTTGGACAACTTTAAAAAATAAAAATGACACCCTCAGATTCCTGATTTTCAAATAGTTGTCCTATCCCAACAAACCATACATCAATAGAAAGCTTATTTATTCAGCTTTAATGTGATGTAAAAATCAGTTTTTCGAAATATTGAACGTTTTGTTGTCCAGCATCACATATGACTTGCCCATCTGGTATAATCTCTCTCAAATCAAAGTTACTGTATATTGTTCGGACATATGTCTAACATGTGTATGTTCATTTGCTGGTTACACATTATTGTTTAACTTTATTTATAGTTCTGCATATGGGGGAAAAGATGAACAAAAATTACATTTTGTAAAAAAAAATAATTGATCAGTCTCATTTCGCTTCCTTGTAAATCAAACATTGGACCTCTGTGATGCAGAGTTAGAGGGAGTAAAGAAATGAAAATTGAAATCATCTTACCTGAGGCTCAATATACCATGAAGATTGTCTTTTGCAGTTCATTAATCCTTCAAACTTGTAGGCTGAGTACACAGGGATCCTGTTGTTGGTATCATAAAGCGTGGCATAATAGACAACATTATTTAGGGTTTGGCAGATCTTTTTAAAAGCAGGTGTGGGGGTTATAATCGGTGGTTGTTGTACTACAAAAAATTGATCACATTGATTCTGAAAAGTTGTAACAACTTTAGCTGAAGCACCAGAAAGCAGCCACAGCATCAACACATGAAGAAACAATGTCATGATGAACTTCTCTGCAAGTACAAGAAACAAACATGATGTAATATAACACCAACATATACATTTCTCCCCTCAAAATCTTACTGTATATGTACATGCTGCACTAAGACACTTTGGGAATTTTTAAAATATAGAAAACATATTTTAGATTTTTTTGGGATAAGGTTTGCCAACATTGATAGTGTTACCACTGTCTGACAAATGAAGTTGTTAGTAGTGATTATACATTAGCAAATGTTTTACCAGAGCCACTCACTAATGTATGTATGTATATATATATATATATATATATATATATATATTCATATATTTCCCATGATTGGAATGCTATCCCATCTAATGTATGTGAGACACATATATACTGTGATATACTGTATGCGTCTCACACTGCAGTAACAAGAAGCTGTTGTCTCGAGCCAAAACCTACATTTCATTTTTGGTGCATGCGGCAAAACAAATGACTGCCGTTGTTTTCATTACTTTTGGTTTACCAGATGAATTAATCAAATAAAGGAATTTTACTTTAATCCCTTTGTTTACATCCTTATCATTTAGTGAAATGTCCAAATTTTCATTTATGAAGTGATTAAGCTAAAAGTGTTTCTCTTTTTTTAACAGTTTAATTACCAGTATAGTTTAATTTGATAAAATATAGATGTTAAAAATAAATAAAATGACATTACCTTTTGTTATACGCCCTTGTATTGCCTGTAAGTGTGTGTGTTGTCTCCCGGTCTCTGTCTGTCTTAATTTCACTTTCACAGACTCATGCAATTTATAGATTTTAGTCATGTGACTTGTCCACAGAACAGCAAAGGCTTGTGATGTGTTGTAAATGTATACTGTAGAACCTGTATACAGCTACAGATCAGCAAAGCATCATGGGCAAATAGTGGAAAAATTCTAGTTATCCTGTGAATGAAGAAATGACTTTAACGAAGCACCTTTGATTGTTAATAAATCATTATTAGTTGTTTGTTTAACATTGGTTAACTGTGCAGTGTGTTGGAGGATATATGGAAGAGAACAACACTGCCTCATCTGGTAAAGAAGTGTGTGTGCATATTACAAAATAAACTCATATATTGGACATATATTCTTATCTGGCAACATTATATTAATAACATCTTCAGTTGGTGAAGGGGTAAATCTGTTGCATATATGGTGTGAGGCTCTATGAACGCTTCATAAACGCACAAAAGTAGCTCTTTTACATTTTATATTATAGTTACATTCAATTCAAGTTTTTTTATATAGCGCATTCTACAATAGCGCTTTATTCATGTACTCTAGAGTTTTTGGAAAGTCTTCCACAATCTGCCTTGCCATCTACACAAAAAGCAGTAAATCTTAATATAATTAACACAGTCTGATGTGGCAAAAGCTGAAAACAATGCTTAAATATACGACCATTTTTATTACCAGCATCACAAGCACGCAACAGCTGCAAGCATCTTCCTGAAAAGTATGGTTTATTGTTCAATGCATTTAACTATTTGCAATGATTTTTTTTAACCACAACATATAAACATTTTTAAAGCCAAACAGCTCTTGAGGATGATTTAATCTTTTTTAACTTCTTTATTTAGTGTATTTACTTAATAACCATTAAAATTAATGTAGGTACAATATGCACACAATTATTCTTAACCTTATCACAAATAAAACGCTAAATTAACAGATTATTATAAATTAAATGAATCATTTAAATTACATACTTTTCATCTAAATTAACATTTTATCTTTTGCATCAGTGAATACTGTCTGTTGTTCAACATTTCCATGGTTAAACACTAACAGTTGTCAAAAACTGAGTGCTTAGTCACTTACAGTGTGTCAGCTATGTTGAAACTGAAGCGTTTTTTTGCGTAACTTTGTTTTGAAAAGTGATGGGCATGAAGACATGCACGCATTTCAAACTGGAGTCCGCGTCTCTCTGTCTTCCGCAAATATAACTTACGAGAGCGAGCGAAAGCGCCTCATCCTGCGTTTTCCACGAGTTGTAGACACATGTCCCACGTGTTCCACCTGTCCACACGCAAATTTCGCCTACAGCTGCAGATGTGACAGTAGCTCGCTGTTCTTTGATTTGATTGGTCACTGCTCGGCTCTGTAACTAGTAACTCGTAAGTCCCGCCTCCTTTCATTTAATTGGCCACCTCTCTTATTTTGATATTGCAATGTTGCGCTTAGTCAGTAATTTCACAAATTTTAACACACACCTAATCTAATCTAATCTACTGTGCTGACAATATCACAAAATATGAATATATCACAAATAATGAATATATCACAAAAAAACATATGCTCTCGGGGGCCCCCTAGTGGCGGCGGGGCCCTAAGCAGCCGCTTAGTTCGCTTATGCCTTGGGCCGGCTCTGAGTGTTTTAACAGCAGAAGAGTTATAGGTTGTTTGAAAAGAAAGCTAATAAGGTCTCAATGTTTGCAATGCCTTGTGATGCAACAGAAACTGAGCTTTTTCTTAGATTTCATGATGGTATGTTTCAAGATTTTAAACCACTTTTCTACATGGCAGTTTGTGTCTCTTGTTTTGTGTGATTTGATTGTGTGATCTTCTGATCATGTGATGCGAATTGTGGATGTCCTAAAAGTAAACCACTCCACATAGGACAAATGGCAAGGTAATGGCCAAAGAGCACATCAATGAAACCTGGACAAAAGTAGGGATTGTTGTCCTTAGGAAAAGATGTCTCACTTGTCGCCCGTTCCTTGGCATCTTCGAAGATCTCTCTGAAATAGAGTGAGTTTGTGAGCTACCCACAATTGTAACAGCATAATTTATGTCTTCACAGCCTCGTTTTTTTTTTTCAAATTTACATTGTTTCATTAAGTATTACTTCTTGAGGTTTAGCAATTACATGGTCAATTTTCAGGATTTCCTTGACATTTTCACTGCTTTGTGGAGTTGTCAGCACAGTAGATTAGATTAGATTAGATTCAACTTGATTGTCATTACACATGTACAAGTACAAGGCAACGAAATGTAGTTTAGGTCTAACCAGAAGTGCAATAAGCAAGTGCAGGATATACAGTTGTGCATAAATACAGAATAAAGCAAAATTATGAAAACATTTACAAGTGGAAATGTACTATGAACATTATATACAGATGGCTATTTACTATAAACAGAAATTTACTGATGGATATATACAAATATAAATTAGACTAAGCAGAACAGTAGTGCAAATATTAAGTGTGCATAAATTATGGACAGCAGCTATTAAAGTTAAAGTTAACAGTGCAGTAGATGAGTTATTGGAGTGCAAATGATGTGGAATCATGGTTGTGGAATCAGTGGGGGGTAGAGTTCAATAGGCAAACTGCTCTTGGAAAAAAGCTGTTTTTCAGTCTGCTGGTCCTTGTCCGGAGGCATCTGAGGCGCCTGCCGGAGGGCAGGAGAGAAAACAGTCTGTGGGCCGGGTGAGAGGAGTCTTTAAGAATGCTGCGAGCTCGACGCAGACAGAGTTTCCTCTGGATGTCCTCCATGGATGGAAGTGGAGTCCCTGTGATGCGCTGGGCGGTTTTCACCACCTGCTGCAGTGCCTTGCGCTCTGCAACAGAGCAGCTCCCATGCCAGACTGTGACACAGTTGGTCAGGATGCTTTCTACTGCGCAGCGATAGAAGTTCACCAGGATAGCTGAAGACAGTTGGTTCTTCTTCAGTGTCCTCAAGAAGAAGAGGTGCTGGTGAGCCTTCTTGACCAGGCTGGAGGTGTTGGTGGTCCAGGAGAGGTCCTCCAAAATATGGGTCCCCAGGAACTTAAAGCTGGAGACACGCTCAACAGCCATCCTGTTAATGTGGATGGGGTCATGTGTGCCTCCTCTCTCCTTCCTGAAGTCCATGATGAGCTCCTTTGTCTTTGGTGCTGGATCTCCTCCCTGTAGGCAGTCTCATCGTTGTTGCTGATGAGACCAATCACTGTAGTATCGTCTGCAAACTTAATGATGGCATTAGATCCATTCACAGGCCTACAGTCGAGTGTGAAGAGGGAGTAGAGAAAGGGGCTCAGAACACAGCCCTGTGGTGCGCCAGTGTTAAGTGTCAGGATGGTGAAGCAAATGTGGCCTGACTTAACAAGCTGAGGTCTGTTTGTCAGAAAGTCCATAATCCAGTTGCAAATGGAGGTGTTAATACCCAGGTTCCCAAGTTTGGTGATTAACTTGGAAGGGATGACAGTATTGAATGCAGAGCTGAAGTTAACAGCATTCGTGCATAAGTGTTTTTATTGTCCAAGTGTGTGAGCACAGAGTGCAGTGCTATGGAGACGGCATCCTCTGTGCTCCTATTGCTGCGGTAGGCAAACTGGTATGGGTCCAGTGTGGATGGAAGGGAGTCCTTTAGGTGAGCCAGGACCAGCCGCTCAAAGCACTTCATAACAATAGGTGTGAGTGCTACAGGGCGGTAGTCGTTCAGGCACGTTGGGCTAGAGTGTTTCGGCACTGGCACAATGGAGGTGGATTTAAAAGCATGCTGGCACAGCTGCTTGGGTGAGGGACAGGTTGAAAATACCCGTAAAGACCCCAGCGAGTTGCTCTGCACATGCCCTAAGTACACAACCGGGAATGCCATCTGGTCCAGCAGCCTTTCGTGCGTTGATCCGGCTCAGTGCCGTGTAGACATCTAAGGAGGTGAGTGTGATGGTCGGGTGGTCATCTAAGGGTGTGAGCTTGGTGGCAGTTTCTTTATTGTCTCTCTCAAAGTGAGCATAAAAGTCATTAAGCTCATTCAGAAAGACAACATCTGTGGCTACGGGGGTGGAGTGGCTGGGTTTGTAGTCGCTGAAGGCCTGGATGCCTTGCCACATGCGTTGAGGATCAGAGTTGGAAAAGTGCTCCTCTAGCTTTAGTTTGTAGCAGTGCTTGGCCTCTTTGATGCCCCTCTTCAGATTTGCCCTGGAAGTGCTATAAGAACGGAAGGCAGTGTTGCGTGACTTCAACAGGAGGCGCACTTCTTGTTCATCCATGGCTTCTGATATGGGTATGTAGTGATCTGCTTCTGGGTTGTAACACTGCCTATGGTGATGTTGATATAATCCAGTACAGAGGAGGTATAGCTGTCTATGTCCGTATGAAAGCCACAGGTGGCCTGAGAAGCAAACATACTCCAGTCTGTCTTGAAATGTGGAGTCTGCCCCTGCAGGCCACACTTTGATGGTCCTCACTGATGGCTTCACACGATTGAAGAGGGGTGAATACTTGGGGCTGAGGAACAAAGAAAGGTGATCAGATTGACCCAGGTGGGGGAGGGGGGTCACGGCGTAAGCTTCAGCCATGTTTGTATAGACATGGTCCAAAGTTTTATTTCCTCTGGTGTGACAGGAAACATGCTGGTGAAATTTGGGGAGCACTGCCTTTAAGTTTGTGTTTCTCCCTCAACAATAAATGCAGCCTCCGGGTAAACAGTCTGTTGTTTACTGATGGACGCATGAAGTTCTTTCATAGCAAGCTTGGCATCAGCATCCGGAGGAATGTAAGCTGCCATTATAATGGTGGAAGTGAACTTCCGTGGCAGATAAAACGGTCTACATTTAACCATGAGAAACTCTAGGTTAGCTGAGCAGTGTCTCCCAACAGTAACCGAGTTCGTGCACCAAGCTTTGTTAACGTAAATGCACAGTCCTCCACCTCTGGTCTTACCGGATTCATCTGCCGTCCTATCTGCCCGAAGTGTGTGGAGTCCCGCTAGTTCAATAGCATTGTCCGGTATGCCGCTGTTTAGCCATGTTTCAGTGAAAATCATGACATTGCAGTTCAAAAGTCTTTTGCTGTGGATGATGCGGAGTCGAATCTCATCCATTTTGTTCACCAATGACCGTACATTAGCGAGGAAAATGCTGGGTAAAGAGAGCCGGTGCGGTGTTAGCTTTAGCTTAGCTCTTAGCCCTCCGGGCTTCCCCCGCCTTTGTTTACAATCTCGACACCACCGGCGAGCACTTCTGCTGTGTAGGCGAGCATCGCCGGCTGTGTAGGGTGCGTAGCATCGGGTGTTCTGGCGATCTCAGGGACGAGTCGAAGATTGCAGATAAAACTTCCGGGAATGCGCAAACCAATATCCAATAGCTCATGCCGGGTGTACGATGTTAAGGCACAGCTGTTCTGCACGAACAGACCCGAGATGAGCAAGAAAAACACTGCATAAAAGCAAAAACTGGAGAGACCCTGAGCCTCGCGATGTGCACGAGCCGCCATCTTTTTCGTAATTCCAGTACACAATGCACTAAAGATTTGTCTTATTTCAGATAGTAAACAGGCATTCTGTAGTCTTGCAAAGGCAAATGTGATGAAGTCTCTTAGGCCTTGGTCATCAGTTTGCTTTGTCTGACTGCTTTGAGAATGTGTGCAGAACATACAGTATGTGCAGCACAGTGTAAGGCTTGATGTCATCCTGTGATTTTTTTTTTTTGCCTGTGCAAATGTAAAAAGCTGTTTCCATGTAGGATGTGATTTGCTCCCTGTTGAAAGCTAGCAAAACACTCTGCTGTATGGTCATTTTTGAGTTTGGACAAATTTAATGTAAATTGCATGAGCCAATATGTGATTGGAGGAACTGAATGATCATTTAACAAAATTTTACATACTGGTAAAGGGGGTGCATCCACAAGATGTTGCATATTGGCAGAGCGCAGGGATCTAGTGGGTACATAAGTCTGTATAAGCAAGTGAAGGCTAAGGGGTGCTGAACCAGAGGTGGTTTTGAAGGCCAGGAGCAGAGCTTTGAATTTGATGCTAGCTACTATAGAAAGCCAATGTAACCTGACAAAAAGAGGAGTGATGTGTGCTCTCTTGGACTCATTAAAAACTCTTGCTGCTGCATTCTGGATCATCTGTAGAGGTTTGGTTGTGCAGGCTGGGAGTCCAGCCAGTAGCGTATTGCAATAGTCCAGTCTGGACAGGACAAGAGCCTGGACTAGGACTTGTGTAGCATGCTCAGACAGGAAAAGTCTAATTTTCCTAATGTTGTAGAGGATAAATCTACAGGACCGTGTGATGGTGGCAACATGTTCCATGAAGTTAAGCTGATCATCAATTACCACTTCCAGGTTTCTGGCTGTCATGGAAGGTGTAATGGTTGATGAACCTAGTTAAATGGAAAGGTTGTGATGAATCGTTGGGTCAACCAAGATCATAAGCAGTTCTGTCTTTGCAAGGTTTAGCTGCAGGTGATGATTGTTTATCCAGAGTGAAATGTCACTCAGGCATGCCGAGATGCGTGCAGAAACTGTTGTATCGTCAGGCTGAAATGACAAGTGGAGTTGTGTGTCATCCGCATAGCAGTGGTGGGAAAAGCCTTGTTTTCGAATGACAGAACCTAGGGATGTCATGTATATGGAAAAGAGCAGTGGTGTAAGCACTGAGCCCTGAGGTACCCCGGTGTTGAGAAGTTGGGACTCAGAGACTTCACCTCTTCAGGATACTCTAAATGACCTGAGAGGTAAGACTTGAACCACAGCAGCGCTGTTCCAGAGACGCCCATAGCCTTGAGGGTAGACAGTAGGATGTGGTGATTAACAGTAAGTGTATATTCATGAATACTTTGACATGAAAATGATATATTTATGGTCAGAAAAAGTTTGTTTAGAAAATCAGTTTTCAATAGTTGCAACACAACAATTTCCTAGCCACCTTTTTACTTGTTGGCCTTTCTTATACCTACCCATGATTTGACCACTTTTCACCTTAGTCTTCTTACTCTTAAGGTATCTAAATTACCCACAGTATTACACCTTTATTGTTTTTTCCACATCTAACACCTGCTGTCCTCCAATTTGACCTGACCTCCCACAGAGGTACATTCCAATGAAATTTTATGTGAACCCTATAGAAAAGATTTTGCAGAATGAGCAAAGTTGTCTTGTAAAATTAAAAGCTCATTCTCTTTCCAACTTAACTAAACATGATTTGTTTTTGATTATGAAGTTTCCAATATAACATGAAAGCCTAATGAACATACTTAATGTTGTTGAATGATTGTTGAATGAAGAGAGATAATATTCTTTCTTTTATGTTTTTAATTTGTACTATTTTGCATTCAGTTAATATTTCACTCACACAACATCATTCTCTGTGTAAAGAAAATAACTGCACAAAACACTTGGAGTATGTTTATTAGGATCAAATCAATATTTTCCAGCGTGTTCTATAACATTCCTTCGATCCTTTTAAGAGCTATTGAACTAAATGATGTGTCAATGGAGAAACCAATGCAATACATTGGGAGAAGAAATTGACCATATAAAGAAAATAAGTGCACAATAAACACTTGGAGTATGTTTATTGGGATCAAATAAACATTTTCCAGTGTGTTCTGCCTTTTATGAGCAATTGAACTGAAGGATGTGTCAATGGAGAAACAAATGCAAGAGATTGGGAGTAGTTATTGACCTTTTAAAGCAAATAATTATACATTAAAGAGTTGTAAAATGTTCTTTCCATTTAGCTAAATATTTTACAGTTTGTCCCTGTACAGTCAGTCTGTTTATTTCAAGCTATTGAATCATGTAATGTGTCAATGGAGAAATCAATGCAACAGACGGAGCGTACTTATTGTCATAGTCCTGTCTGCCTCTAGGGCCGTGATCCAAGTGATCCAATTCCGATTTATTTCCTCCAATGTGGCACAGATCGGATATGACCCATGATCGTGTAAACAGGAAAAAAACGTATGCATTTGATTCGCATATTTCAAAAGTCATGTAAACGGGCAGATCGGATATTCACCTGTCAAAGCGAGTCCTACGTCATTAACTCCTTACACACAGAGCAATGATTCCGGAAAATTGCCATACAGTTGCCAGAAAACAAGTTAAGCCAGTTCGCCTGTTATTTAAAAACTAAACAATATTATAATTTAGCTAAATCATGCATGCATGACACATCTAATCACCAAACTGGAACTCAAGAGACAATAGCCTTATCTGTTTAAATGGAGTTTTAACGTTTTTTTTTAAATGACTCAAAATCAAAATATCACCACAATATCAAAATGATCAACTCAAATACAAATCCCCTCAATAAACATGGTCGCTCAGCAACCTTTATAAACACTTAACGTTAAGTTAGCTGTTCCACGTAGCGGAGAAGCTTGTTTTTCTGCAGACAGCCGTTTTACTTTAACAGGATCAACACTTGACCGCGAGCATTAACTCATTTTTTTTCTCAATAAAAACATTTTACCAAAATGATGTGCAGTCTGCTTTATTAACTGGGTTTTCGTTCTGCGTGAGCTTGTTCACAAAATCTAAATGATAAAAAAACGTTCTCAAACTTCGTTTAAAAAACGATAGTCATTTTCCGTCTCTCATTATTTTGTATGTAATTTAACTGAAAACGCCCTGCTGTAATATCTTGTGCATTTTGTATTGCAGTTGCCAAAATACAGACTCAATTTTACTTCTTTAGAACTACGCTGCTTTCCGTTTTAATGTGTATTGAGACTCCTAAAAAAGACGCCTAAACAATTTGCTTTTATGTATTTTATGGCTGATATGGCTGAACTTAATCCTTCTCTCAGTGAGGGACAAATCACTGAGGGACAAATCCCGGCACATATTGCATATTACGCACGCATTTTCCGAGATCTTGTGTGAGATCATGCATTTTAATCTCTTGTGCACGTTGATAAATGCAAACTTACTACCACATTTGAAAATCAAGTCAGCTTACACACACACACACACACACACACACACACCGTGGGTGCATTACTGTTGAGCCTGAGGATGAACTATTTAATATTTGACATGTTTAAAACGAAACTAACTGCGGAGGAGTTCAGGAAACATCATTTATCTTTTGATTACTTTGAGACAGCGCTGAAACTTTTCAAATCCATTCACAGCAACGACAGGCAAATGCTCTGTTTTACTTGACATTATATTTACATGTGTTGTGAACATGAGGAAAAAAGTGTTCTTAATACACAATAAAATCATCATAAGAACGTCTTTAAGTGTGGATTTGGGTATGTTGACAAACTATAGCGTTACTAACTCGATCACTAACTCTATAATATCATCCGTAATGTTTCACAATCTCATGATTAAAGTTCAGCATTACGTAAGCATTAAATGTATGCATTACGTCTCTTTTACTGGAATGTTTCTTAGATTTCATAACATGTGGGACACACACTAAACACAGTTGACCAATAACAGTAGATTAGACCATCTGACCAATCAGAGGACACTGGGTTTATGATGAGGCAAGCGTTAAAGAGACAGGAACTAAAACCCAGTGTTTCACAGACAGGAGAAAAGACAAATAATGCATTCTAAAAAAATTTAATCGCATTTACGTATACTTGGAGACCCAAATAATAGAATTATGAACATTATTATCAGTAAAATACAGGATCTTTAATACAGCCCTTACAAAATGAACCATGGTCAAAAAACTAGATTACTCTAGTAAAACCATGGTTACCACAAAATAACAGTGGTTTTGATTGCAAAAACTATGGCTAAACCATGGTTCAAATACTACGTTTTTTAACTAAAACCGAATAAAAATAAACTTAATTACTGACCCATCTACATCAGAAGTGGACTTTGAACTTGAGCTCCTGCATGCAAAATGTAGGCCTACACATTCGATAAACTCTTAGTCCAGTGAAGTCATAATGAACTGTTTGTGAAGAAAATCAAATGATATATATATATTTGAATCGAATTCATACATTAAAAGCAAGCAACTATAGGCAGGTGCACAGCGCACGTACATTCTGCTTATCACACAGAGGGATGCGCAGCAGCACACAAACATGCCAAATATTAGATTAGAGATCTTGCAGCTACCTGTGAGTTTGGATCTACTCTTGATGAAATGTTAAGTGACCAACTAGTAGGAAATATAGCAAACCTGTCCAATCTACTGCCTATTACACGTCATTCTGAGAGTGACAGTGGACAAAAAACTGTTACTGTTAAATTAGCACTCTTGAATATTCGTTCACTAAAAAGTTTTCAACTGTATTTAGTATATTTTAGTATTTAGTTTACAGTTTATTTTTCCATTCACAAAGAACCATTATTAAGTCAATGCTTCTTTAAAGAACCATCTCTTACACCTTTTAATAGTCTGACGAACCTTTTTTGCCAGAAAAGAACCTCTTGTTAAACAGAAAGGTTCTTTGAATATAAAAAGGTTCTTCTATGGCATCTTGATATTTTTAATAGCGTTTAATAGTGCACGTCTTCGCACCCACTTTCTTTTGAATTCTGTAATAACATTTTTTCCCCTTTCCGTACCATTGCTTTTGTCACCTTTAAACTCCCTTACACTTAATAATGTTTTACATTCTTGCTTTTCTATCTTGGTTTAGACTAATTTACTAATTTAGACTTACTTAAAAAGTAAGTCCTTTTTGGTTAATGACCTCATCACCAGTAACAACCTGGACTTCATGTTTCTAAATGAAACTTGGTTAGATGACAGCTGTAGTGCTACAATCCTCAATGAATCTGCCCCCCCAGACTTTACTTTTATAAGTGTCTTTAGAGCTGTTAAGAGAGGTGGAGGAATAGCTGCTCTATTTAAAGATGTCTTTCAATGCAAGCAAGTGTTACTTGGTGATAACCCGTCCTTTGAATACTTAAGTATTGCTGTAAAAGGTGCACCACACTGTAAGGAAATTCGTGTAGGTGGAGGAAAGAGGCAGGGTCGGCAGGGTTAAACTCAAAAGATTTATTTAACTCAAAATGTAAAATGGCTTCAAAAACGCCCAACCAAACACAAATCAACTAAAAGGTTAGCTCTCCCGATAACCAGCACGTTCCCATTAGCTCTCTCCTATGCTCCAGGGTTTACGTCTCCCGACCCGCCGGCGACGGCGTTTTTTATCTCTCCTCTCCCCAATCACTGGAATGAGAGACAGCAGGTTAGAAACCACACGTGACCTACTCACCGTACTCCGGGCCGCAACTCCTCCCTCCCAGACGGAGCGTGACCATGCCCCCCTTGCCACACACGCATTCTGCACGGCCCCACACACAATCGTGGACACACTCTGGATCTGCTTATAGGCAAAGGTCTAAACATTTCATCCACCTTTATTAGAGATGTGGTGTTGTCTGATCATTTCTGTATTTTCTTTGATATATTGATCTGTCCTGCCACTGAAGATAGACCTGTCTCTGTAAAAAAGAGGTTCATAAATGAGAACACCAGTGAGCTATTTATGAATGCTATGTCTTTGTCACCAACTATATCTGCAGACTCTGTTGATGTTCTCCTCGATAGCTTTAATGCAAAAGTTAAAAATGTTATTGACGACATTGCTCCAGTAAAGGTCAAGATGATAACCGGTAGGCGTAAAGCACCCTGGAGAAACACGACAGCAGTACAGAGCATGAAAAGAACATGCAGAAAAGCTGAGTGTATGTGGCGAAAAACTAAACTTGAAGTTCACTATAATATCTATAAAGACAGCCTGCGTGCCTTCAATGTCAAATTAGGCAAAGCTAGACAGACGTTTTTCTTTAACATGATTAACTGCAACATAAACAACAGTCGCACTCTTTTTGCTACTGTAGAGAGACTAACAAATCCACCAAGTCAAGTTCCCAGTGAAATGCTTTCTGATGACAAATGCAATGAGTTTGCAACTTTTTCCTTGAGAAGATCAATAATATCAGAATGTTAATCAGCAAAGACCCATGTGACACTCATGTCAGTCCAACTTCATTTACAACAACCTCAGAAATTAGTAACTTTATCTGAATTTCAGACAATTAATTACAAAACCTTGGAGGAAACAGTACAGCATCTTAAAGCCTCAACATGCAGCCTAGACACACTCCCCACATCCTTTTTCAAAAGAGTGTTTAACTGTTTAGAAGCAGAGCTCTTAAAAATAGTAAATACCTCACTGCTTTCAGGAACTTTCCCAGAGTCCCTAAAAACTGCAGTTATCAAGCCTCTACTAAAAAGATCAATCTAGACAAAACTTTACTGTCTAACTACAGATCTTCCTTTAAGGTAAGATCATTGAAAAGGTTCAATCAGCTGACCAAATTCCTAAACTCAAATGGCTATCTGGACAATTATCAGTCTGGTAACAAAGATGAAACTAACAAGATAAACACATACCTTGACTCAAGAGTCTGTATACAAGAGACATTTTAACTTTTAGAATCTTGCTGCCTTCCTCTGTTAAACTAGTAACTTCTTCCCGTGATCCAATTCCAGTGCTTGGTTGCTGTTATGGTTACTAAGGATGATGTTACCTGCAAGCCAAAAATGTAAGAATATGTTTTTGTGGACTTTCAACGGTTTTCAGCTTTGCTTGAGAAGGCATTGTAAAATTGTTTTGCATCGAACACAATGTGATTATATGGGCAATCAAATTCTGGCAGCAACAGCGCATTTGTTCATCATCGCTGACAGCTTACCTTGCGCTCGAAATCACCCACGTGCCAGCAAATGCTGAAGAACGCGCAACAATCCAGACAAGTCATATCAATAGAGCGCAGGCGACAAAGCTACTGCGAATCCGATAAATAATTTTACTTGCTTATTTCCAACATTTTATCATGTAAGCTTTAAATTACATCTCAAATGACAAGAATTTAATTTATAGCCTAAACATATTCATTAGTCAGTCCGCGAACTTATTCTCCCAAAATGGCCTGGGTGCATTATATGGAAAGTATATTAATATACACATTAATGCAATTTTTTAAAAACCATTCTCTCTTAAGCTGCAGAAGCAGTATTAGCTTTGTATTCTTAATATTTACATGATTATTCCTTAGAAACATAATGAAGTCATACAGGACACCGGTCACTTCTGTTCTGGCTATATTTTTTTGTGTGTTGATTCCATTCATCTAAATATATTTTAAGAGCTGAACTTTGTGTTATATACTGCATAGGCAACACCACAATGTATTTATTCGTTGAACAGCCAGATATATTTAAGTCAATAAGATGTATTAAGAATATTGTCCACCAGATGGAGCCATAAAATAAGAAACCTATAGAAATCTCTTTCATGGAGTTTTCTACAGCATTTATTTGCAATGATGGTAAATTACTGACCTGAAATAAACGCATACAAATGAAAGTATTCAGTCCACTTGTGCGGTCTTTCATGGTCTGCCAGTTTGACAGATACACAACGAAATTATGTTTAAATGCCTCAAATGTCAAATATGTCTGTACTGATGATGTCTGAACGTTTGGTTGTTTCATAGAAATCAGGATTGTGGTATTTGTAAATACTGTAGTAATGGGGTTGTTTTGCATTGAATTTGCTTTAACATCATAGATTTACCTTGCACGCACACACACACAGAAAAAGGAGAGAGAAACGGATGCTCATCCTAACTCTCCCACACTGTTCATGCATTTTTGAAGTTCTGTGATCCAGCCTATGAATAATTCATCTCTGGCAGTGGATTTGCTAAACTTGCACTTTTCTCACTGGTCTCTGCAGTCCAGAGACGTGTCATATAAATAAAACAAAGCCTATTTAAAGACAATTAATACATTTGCATTAAGCTGTGAGATGTTTTTTCTTTAAGTTTTGTTGTGAGATAATGTGAAGATGTTCTCCTTCTCCATTTAACGGCATGCGAGGAACAATAACAGCAGCATTCTCTCATCCACACGATACACACAGAGAGAGAGAGAGAGAGAGAGAGAGAGAGAGAGAGAGAGAGAGGGGGGGGGGGGGATGAAAGAGGAGACCGTGTACTTCACGTGATGGAGTAAAACTGCAGGATAAGCGGAGCATACAGACGAAGATTTCAGGTGTTCGAGGATGAGGAGCGTCATCTTGTCATCATTCAGAAACATGAAGAGTGTTTTTCATTATTACCTCTTGCTGTGGATTACACACAACACCTCTGGATCTCATTCAGGCATTCCCCCGTCTGTGTGAGTATATCAAACCAAATCATTTCCTTTATCATGCGCTCATACATATGAAATTCATACTAGCACACACACAACACGGACTTTTGTTTCGATGACTTTTCTTTTCTCAATTTACGATCATGGAAAATCTTGTTTATAAAAGGGCAAAATGATCATTTCATACATGAACACATTTTCCAACCATTTCTTCATTTCCAGCGTGAAACTTTGGTCTTCGGCATTTGGTGGAGAGATCAAATCCATCGCAGCCAAGTATTCTGGCTCTCAACTGCTACAGAAGGTAAACTCAGTTCTGCTTTTCCAACTAAACTTAACCTGACAGTAGCGTCAGTTTTTGGCTGTAGCTGTTGTTCATCATCAGTGATTTCATGCTGTAATGGTGGCATGTGTGTTTTGTTGGCGTTAAGAGGGTGAGAGAGCCCGAGGGTCACATTACCAGCAGATAGAGAGAGAGAGAGAGAGAGAGAGAGCGAGCGAGCCTCTGCCCGCTGAGCACACATGCAGAAGAGCAGAGGTTAGACGTGTGACAGCGAGCCCGGAGGAGAGAATGTTCATGGCCATGTAGAGTAATGGGGCTGAACGGGCGTAAGTGTGCCCTTCGGCTACAGTACAGATGTACTCGCTCGCTTCTTTATTGTGTTTGTGACCTCATCCCACGAGAAGTGCTTTAAAAGCCACAGGACACGAAAACTCTCGGAAACTCTCTCAACACTACACGTGTTCATCGGTGGATTTCTAAACAAGTCTATTGATGTGTGCATTGTATCAAATCCAACTGCTATTCTAGCTGTATAATACATTAAACAGGACAGATGGTTTCAGATCAAACCTGCAGCAGAATAACAGTGTGGTGTGAAGAAAGAGAGGATTTTTCAGCACACATCTGAATAGCTCTTGTGCAGTAATGGCTTTGGATCCGAGAGTGAAGTGGCCATTATCAGCACTTAGTCACATTTCAGAGGCGTTTGTCTTCTACACGCTACTGTGTTCACTCATTTACCTAAAACAATCCAAGTGTCGAATATATTTGAATATAGTTAAAAAATAGTTCAACCGTAAATGAAAATCACGTCAAACCTGTATGAGTTTCTTTCTTCTGCAAACACAACAGAAGATATTTTGAAGAACAACACTTTTCATTGTATGAAAACAAAACCACTGAGACATTTCTCAAAATATCTTCTGGTTTACAGATTTACAACCACATGACTGAATAAATGATGACAGAATTTTATGTTATAGGTCAACAAAATAAATACATTTCAAGCGTAAATGCCTATACGGTTCTACGGTTATCAAAGCATACAGTGCGCATTGAACACAGTTTATGTTCTGGTAGGATGTATTTCTTCTCTCAATCAGGAAATATATAGTAGAACATCTCACCGTCTACCATTCATAGTGAGAGCTTTGAGATCAGAAAGTTCTGTGTTATGACTGGCAGAAAACAAGGAATGCTAACCTACACGTCAGCTCACTTCCACCCAAGCAAAAGCTCATTGCTGTTCTCCTCCTGATGTGTGTGTCTGTCTGTACTCTTCATCATGTCCAGCTCTTGTCTTCTGGACTGGTCTGCTCTCATTTCTAGAATCTATGTTAAACATACGCTGGATTTTCACATTCTCCTCAAGACAGTTATATGTGTTTCAGCTTCTTCTACGTTCTCTTCTCGGTTAATGTATTGGAAATCTCTCCCGTTTCAAGGTTAACTCAGCGGCGACTCTTCAGTGTGTTACTGGGAATGAGAGCGAGCTCTCGACTGATCAATATTTTTTATACAGTGTGAAACGTGTCATGTGTTTATGAAACACAGTAAAAGCTCCTGCTGTGGGTCTGATTCTCCTCTCACAGAGACGCTTTTATGTCCAAAACCATTCTGTCCTTCACTCGTCTCTATACGGTGAATGACATTTGATGGAGAAAGATTATACAAAATATCTGGTTTTCTAGTACAAATATCTAAAAATCCTTAAATCAAGATACATTTTCTTGACAAGGACAGTGACCTACAATATTTCATCTTGACAGTCTAGCCTTAAGAGAATTCCCAGATTTGATTCCAAAGTTGTAATATAATGATGTAAAACATTTAGCTATCAACATGTATGGTCATTTAACCTGCTTATTGACTGGTTTGCAAAATATATATTTATTTTTGAGCACCGTTATGTGTATATACACTACGGATCAAAAGTTAAGGATCACTTTTTAACTCATTTTCATTTTAGAAGAATAGTAAACCCATCAAAACCATGCGGTAACACTATTGTAACTGTGAGAATTATGTTATGACTAATAGTTTCCAAAATAATTAAACTCTGTTATATTTTAGCATCTTTAAAGTAGTCACCCTTTGCCCAAAAATTGCACAATTGTAAACTGTATTGAAGAAAGTTACATCTATGCTAGACTCTTACTGGCTGCTTTTATTTATTATTTGGTCCAGGTAATCCTTTTTAAAAAAAAATCAATAAACATTTAGCTTTATAATAAAGGAAAACAATATGTTGGCACAGTTTTATTTTTGTGTACTAAAGTCATTTGAAACATTTTTGTCAAGTGTACCTAAACTTTTGACAGGTAGTGTATACACATAGCAACCATGTTTTGTCAGATTTATTACAATTTGTATTATCATATTTTAACTTCATCTTTTTGATACTTCCATCATCCAACTTTGAATGAATACATTTTTCACTACAGTTTTTGTTGTTGAACATGTACAGTAAACATGTTTACAGTATTTACATAGATATTCCGTTTTTTTTAGATATCGGGTTTTGCAGAAGCATGTCTCTTCTCACAGTAAAGTGTTCTAAATGTTCTGTGATCCGATCAGATTTGGTATAAGCGTTCGTTCCTCGCAAGGTTTCTGATCACATGAGATGATTCACACAAAAGACATGTTTAACTTTTTGTCTATGGACACATGAGTCATGGATGTCTTTGATCCCACTGTATTTAAAGTGTCTCGTGTCACAAGGGTTGTATTTTAAAGACGCTGTGCCAAGTTAAAAATAGTTCAGCTAATGAAACGGATCCCCCATGTGCTTTGCTGTATCACGGTCCTCTATTATCAGCTTGCTTCCTCACCCCGGCTGTATTCTCTGTCAAGAGCACAATACACAAATAACAATTACATTCAACTGAACTAACGCATCCGTCACATCTCACACAGGCAAGAGTTCTCTGAGCTGATACAGCTTCAATGGGAGATCAGCAACTGCAACAACCATGAAATATTTCATTGACATTGAATCATTTAGCAGATGCTGTCATCTAACGTGACTTAAAAAAGAAAAACGTGACAAGCAATTTATCATGACCGAATGCGTGGAACGTTCTGAAGAAAAACCTTAAGTGAACTTCAGTCACTCATTGTTGTGGGAAAACCTTCAGATTTTTAGTTAGCTTTAATAGCATCAGTTGTTTAAATGTAAAGTAAGAAAGAATACTGTTTATATTTAGAATAATTGGTTTGATCTCTGGACATGGACATACTTATAAAATGTATACCTTCCTTGAGTCTCAAATACACGCATGTAAAGTAGATTTAGGGACCATGTATAAAGTTCACACGTCAAGTATAAATGCATAAGCATTTTCATTGGCTGTTATGGTCAAACATCATTTAATGGTGTTCATTTTTTTCCAACACCTAGGTTGTAATATGCTTCTGGCACAAACAACCTATGGATGGGCTCATAATCATTTGCATGTGATCTGATATAAACACCTTAAGTACTTTGTCATTGATACAGAACATAATAGGGATCCAGTGTAGAGATGAGACAATTAGTGTTAAAGGATCATATTTTTTGGACCTGGTAAGGACTCTAGTTTGTTTATTGAGGATGCAGGAGAGGGACATATACTGCACTACAATAATCTGTTCTAGAGGTCATACATGCATTAACAAACTTTTCTGTGTCAGAAACAGATAGTCTGTTCCAGATCTTGGCATTGTTTTAAGGCTAAAGAAGGTTGTTTTTGTATCATAAACACCAATCATCTTTTAACACCAAGGTCTTTAACTGTATTTGATGGAGTAAAAGTGCAACTTGTATTTCAAGATCTTATGTTTACAGGCTTTTGTTCCAATAAGCAATATATTTGTCTTAGGGGAATTTAAAGGGGTGATCAGTTTCAGTTTATTTATAGAGCACATTTAAAAACAACGCAAGGTTGACCAAAGTGCTGTACAAAAATTGCAGGTTATACATTCTCAGATAACAATCAACATAAAAAATTTTTATGAACAATTTCCACTAAGCAAGTGTCTTTTCAATTTTATTTTAAAAGAAGAAAGTGATGACACCAACCGAATCGGTACAGGAAGACTATTCCAGAGTTTAGGGCCTATGATCGCAAAAGCTCGGTCACCCCGATGTTTCAACCTAGTTCTATTGACAGAGAGCATTCCTAGGAGGATTGTGCCAATGTACCAAGTCAGAGAGATATGCAGGTGCTAATCCCTGCAAAGCTTTAAAAACAAAAATGAAGATTTTAAACTCAATTCTCTGTTTGACTGGTAACCAGTGAAGAGAAGTTAAAATGGGAGAGACGTGATCAGATTTTTGCCTCCCACTCAATAGTTTGGCTGTGGCGTTTTGAACTATCTGAAGGCGGCTTATCGATGATTGGTTTACTCCATAGTAAAGTGAATTGCAATAATCAAGGCGTGATGTAATTAATTCATAAATGACTACTTCAAAGTTTTTGAAAGATAAAATGGGTTTGAGTTTAGCAACGACTTTAATTAATTAGTTTATCAAATTTGAGCTCAGAGTCAAATAACACACCTACATTTTTTTGCGCAAGGAGTAATAGAAGCAGTTAAATTGCCGAAATCCAGGTCATCAATGTCGTAGGAATCACTTGGGCCAAACAATATTACTTCTGTTTTGTTCTCATTTAAAACTAAGAAGTTTTCACTTCACATAGACATGCTAGCAGAGTCTGTATAGAGGAAGGAACATGACTAAGAGAGAGATATAACTGGGCATCATCAGCATATAGGTGAAATGATACCCCAATTTTGGCAAAGATTGACCTCAAAGGTAGCAAGTATAGGGGGAACAATGTTGGTGCCAAAATAGATCCCTGCGGAACACCACAGGGAAGATGTACTGCCGAAGATGGGTGTTTTCCAATGGAGACTGGGAACCTCCTATTATTTAAATACGACTGAAACCAATTTAAAACAGTACCTTGAATGCCTAAAAGATAAGAATAGAGTGATCGACCATATCAAATGCTGAGCTAAGATCTAATACGAGCAGAGCGACAGCATTCCCATTATCTGTAGCCATCATGAAAGTGACCTATTTTTGGTCAGATATGGTGACCCATACCCGAAATGTGACCTGATGTCATTAGTAACTTTCAGTAACGCAGATTCAGTACTAGGGTTACTGCGTGGGAATAAAGGTTATGCGTGTTTGGCATGCTGTCCGGGAAGCAAGCTCCGAGCTTGCTGGATCTATCCGAATCCGGAGCACAGGGCAAGTGCGGCAAGCTAGGAACCGGCCCGAACACAGAGCACACCCCTTAAGGCGCAATAGACGTGGGACAGCAGCCAGAGTATGCAATCGGGAGATGCCTGCTGTGGCAGTGGATAAAGTAGAAATGCGGGCCCCTGCAGGGCGGTTGAGACAGAGGTGATGGGATGAGGGTGCCTGTTGGAGCTGTAAGATGTTGGTTCCTGTTAGAGCTTTGGTTGCTGTGGCGATACAGGCTTCTGCTGTAGAGTCTGCTGCGGCAGAGTACAAGATGGAAGCCCTAAACCATGCGGGAGTGATCGCTGCAGCGATGCTGGTTCTGTG
This sequence comes from Oreonectes daqikongensis, assembly GCA_026939265.1. Classification (NCBI taxonomy): domain Eukaryota; kingdom Metazoa; phylum Chordata; class Actinopteri; order Cypriniformes; family Nemacheilidae; genus Oreonectes; species Oreonectes daqikongensis. The sequence goes on along the minus strand of JAOTQM010000133.1, from coordinate 862,750 downwards.
GTAGAGTCTGCTGTGGCAGATCTTGCGATGGAAGCGCTGACCCTATTGTGGTGATGAAGTCTTCTGCTGGAGAGATGACTGCTGTGTTGGTGTAGGCTTGAGCCCATGCAGGGGCTACGGCGAGAATTGGCTTCTGGAAGAATGATGACTACTGTGGTGGAGAGAAAGTTGGAACACGGAAACCCTGTGGGTGCGGTTGCTGAGGAGATGTTGGCTGTTGAAGGTGGGGAGAAGCTGGACGGCGATTGGAGGATGGGCCTCCCTGATGAGTGAGCTGTCTGACCAGATGTAGCTTGTGAAGGCCTCCGATGTCAAGCGGCCAAGTGCTTGAATTTGGGGCTGGGAGAGGCCTTTTTGGGCAGCTGTGGTTGCGGAAGGAGTGGCCGGAAAAGTGGTCTGCGGAGATGCCGAATTGGAGCAGGACAGCTTTAAGGTGCTTTTGAAACCAGAAGCGCATGGCCGGGCAATTGGAGTTGTCGACGAAGAGAGGGTCTGATGCGGCTTTGGTCTGAAGTCTTCTGAAGTGTAGGTAGGCTAGGAGGGTTTGGCACGGTTGAATCAGAGACTGGACGTTGAAAATGTAGATGAAGTGGCCTTTCCTGCTCTGGTCCGTCTTGCTTTGCTTTATGAAGTATGACATCATTTCAGAATTGAGCACTGATAGGTCGGAGATGGTTGGATGGACTCGGGGGTTGAAGATGGATGTAGTGGAGCTTTCTGAGCATCTTAGGAAACCGAAGAAGGCCAGGAGGAACATGGCCCTCTGTCCCGCCTCCACTCCACCACCCACCTGGATGTTTTGTCTCTTAGGAGCATCTGGAATCCGCTCTGGGGGGGGGGGGGGTGGCTCTGTCACGATCCCAGTTTGTGTTTCCCCGATTATTGTGGTTATTTTAGTTTGTATGCCTTAGTTCCTGTTTCCTGTCTAGTGTTGTAGTTCTTTGTAGTTCCTTTTTCTATTGGTTGTGCATTTATTAGTTTCAGGTGTTCCTTGTTATCCCATTTGTTAGCCTTGTGTTTCTCTTGTGGTTTGTCAGTAGTTGTTTTGCTGTGGCGTGCTCCTGTCATGGGTCTCCTAGTTTTGCCCTGGGTTACTTGGTTTTGTTTATGTTAATAAATTGTGCTTGCATGTGGATTCTCTCTTTTCACTTCATCTCTGCCTCATCATTACAAGTATACAGATGAAATATGTGAAATATAAAGCGTTTTTTTTTTTTAAATGTCATTGTAACACTCCTGCCTGCTCCCCGTTTGTGTCACCGGACTACACCCCCCAGAATGCCTTGCACCCGTCATGATTGTTTCTGCACCTGTCCCTTGTTTCATCTTGTTTGATTTCACACCTGTTCTGAGTTTGTTTCTGTATTTAAGTTCAGTCTTGTGTCTTGTCCATTGTCCAGTGTTGTTGTTGTATGCTTGGTTTACGTTACCCATGTTTGTATTTACCTGAAAACCTTTGTCTGAGGAAATCCTGTGGTGTGATCTTCTGCCGGAACCACTGAACCGTGACAGTCATCTTCAAAAATAACGTTTTTTAACTTCCCCTTTAATAGAAAATTACTGCTCACCCTTTATTTTATAGAGCATCTCTAAATAATTCTGTCAGCTTGGATCATTTAGAAATTTCATCTTGTCTTGATAAAATAATATAATTATAATTTGTGTAACAACAGCATCAGGTAGGCTACTTGTTCAGATGATGTTTTTCGAACATGTGACAAAGAACTCTGCATACTGCAATTTTATGTTTCAAACAGAGATAATGATAAAGAGGCAAAAGTCAAGGAGTGCAGCTTATGTTTTATTTCTGTTTCATATCTAATGAATGACTTCTATTTCATAGCTTCATATTTAATATTTGATTTGATGATGTCATGCACAATGCCTTGCAACGTGTTATGAAACAACACAAGAACAGCCTTTTACTTTCGGCTTTTTAAGGGTGTCAGAATGTAGCTAAAAGTGAGTGATCATGTTGCAGTCTGTTTATTTAAAGTAAAGATGTGTCAGCACTTCCTGAATTTGCTGAGTAATTCATCTTCTTATAGGTCAGCATGTCCTGTAGGTCCTGCAATAGCAAAAGGATCAAGTTCTAACCCAATCCTCAACTCTAACCCCATCCGTTGCATTTTAACTTACTATATACCTACTCAAGACATTTGATTTAAATGGCGTATTTGCCTCTAAGCGAATACTAACTTTAACCTTAATCCCAGGACTAAAGCAACTTAATTCAGTGTAATAATGTTAAGAAACAATTTGTTTCGTCTTCTCTCTGCCCCTCTGAAATTAAGGTTTTAATTTCCATAAAATATTAAGTAATGCAATTAAATGAAAAGAATGACATCTTTGGAAATGGCATTGTATTGTCATTTGTAGGTGCGAGAAGGTGGAAGTTACAGTATAAGCATATGATAATAAAACTTTAGCAAATCCCAGACGTTCACTACAAATTCAGATATCCCAGCTGGCGGGTAAGTGAGCCCATAGCTATAAAACATCTGAGAGATTCTCTTTAAAATATAACATTCTGCAATGATGTCAACCCAAAATGACTTGGATAATAGTGCACAGTCCCAGCAATATGGCACCATTCATTTACGACCGAATTAAGACATTACAATGATTTTCATGTTCACTTTTATTTTAAAGCTTGAGTCAATATTCTTTTTATTACCCTGCTTCACAGCAGTAAGCTTTTGATAATGAGTTTATTACACACAATTGTGCACAACACTTGATTATTTAAATATTTCAGCTTTTGAATCATATCAGTCTGTATTGCACTCGCAGCCTGAAGATCAAGCCTGTGTTATTTGATCACGCACGCACGCACGCACGCACGCACGCACACACAAACACACAGTAAAATGTCCCCACAAGTGGGTTGTAATGATAATTCACTGTATAACTGAGGACATTTGGCCCTCACAAATATAGCTAAACCTGTACACACACACACACACACACACACACACAATCCGCAAGTGAAAATCGGCCTGTGATGAATATTAAACACTACAGAATAAATGTACTTTATAAGTAAATCTTTTAATAGTACCAAGGCTCTCTGTTTTTATTTCTGTATGTAGTTTAAAGTTGCTAAAGTTTGATGCACAGAGTGGTTTGGTAATAACAGTGGCTTGACCTTGCAGGGTTCATTTCTCAATAATAATCTTAAAGTGTCGTGATCCTGTCCTTCTCGTAAGTTGTTTTGTCTAGTTCGGGGTGATCGGATCATGTCAGTGCCATCTCTTGTGTCACACGACCATTGTTTATGTCTATTCTCCACGTGTCTTGCATCTTTTGGTAAATTGTAAATTATGTTGATGCTCTAATGTTAAACACAGTTCAGCAGATAGAAGTTGTTGATGTGAGTAAAGAAAAAAGGGCCGGGTCATGTTTTCAGACAGAACACCGAACACTCGCTTTAGTGAATCTTTTGTCTATTGAAACACAAGTGTGTCTTTTGGTCTTGGTTTATTGGTCTCTAACTATATATCTAAACTGGGAAACATTCTTCAATTAAACTTAATAAAATAAAAGGGAAAAAGAATTTAAAACGTCAGTTCATAACTAGTGAAATCACTGTCTACATAAGCACCATGACTTATTCTTGGAAGTCATAGTCAACAGAACATTTTTAGTCAGTGTCTCAATTTGAGACTTTTACAAACACAACACCCTGATGTTTGCTGGGATTCTATTTTTCATCACAGTAAATAAATATGTTATAGAAACGAGCATAAAGTGACAGAGCAGCATTGGCAATGGCTGATTTCTTTTTGTTTCTGCAGAAGTATAAAGAGTTTGAGAAGTCGGTGAGGGTGGAAGAGATTGATGGACTCAAACTCGTGAAAAGACTCGCTGAGGACATGGAGGAGATGTTCAACAAAAAGTCCCAAGCCATTAAGGTTTCTATCTCTTATTCTTCTGCTATTCAATTCATCACGTGATCAATCTCCTGCGAGCACAACGGCCTCGCTCATTTCCAAACAACTGAGCGCACAGAATGAACAGACTGGAAGAGTCTCGGCATGCCATCGGCATATGTGGACAAATGCAAAATAACACAAAGATCTGTTACTTTATGTTCTGACAGATAAAACCTCTATGTGATCATAAAACTAAAGATATCATTCTCAGATTTGATATAGATCACCATCAGATTAGCGGCTTTAGCTTCATTTTGTCTTTAGATGTCAACATGCTTATTTTATCTGAATACTTTATGCAAGAAATTCCAATGTATTTACATATAGACTTAAGTCTTTTTAACTACTGTTCTTTATCATTTTAATTCTGACTTTTGACAATAATTTCCCATGTGTCCTCTTTTGAATTATGCCCATAGTACAAAGAAGTCATGAACTGCAACCGTTTATTTAAAGTTTGTCTTTGTTAGCGCTCAAAAAGGGGATTCGGGGATTAGCAGATTTGAATAATTTTCTTTTATATGCACCAATAGTCATTTAAAAATGAAAATACTAAAACATTGTGCCAGATAAACAACACGATCCAAATAAAAGCATTAAATGAGAGTTTTGAATCGATTCATTAAAGTTTAATGGAGATGAATTGAACTTGTTTTATTATACTGACGTTTAAAGAGCTATACGTTTCCCTCTGTGTTCTGAAGACATGGAATCTCAAAGTAAATCTATAAGAAGCTCTTTGTCTGTTTCTCTCTTCAGCGGCTGGTGGAGGCAGCGGAAGAGGCTCACCTGAATCATGACGAGGATCCTGAGCTACAGGTGAGAAGCAACATCAGTTGCCATAGTAACCGCATCTCATCTCTAGGGCAACGATGATTTCATGAGTGATGTTCAGCAGTTGTTCAGACCCCCCAGGAACCATTGATACTGCGTTTGGCTCTGCTTGCGGATGTTTGTCTTGGAACATGCAGCATTATCTGATGTCATTTCAACTGATAAAGCAAACTGCCCGTGGCCCCTCCCTCTTCTCAAAAAACCAAGAGCATTTTGTTTTCCTCACAATCCAGCAAAGCCACATGTGAATGTTTCACACTGCTAGCATTTCTAAATAATGAATGTTTGCTTTCTATTGAGACATAACATGTGTTTTTGCATTACTTACCATAACTTGCATAACTAGATTTTTTCGAAACAGTAAACGTCTAAAGTGAATGATGTATGCAGTTGTACTCATCTGAGCTCTAAAAAATATCCTCTGGATGCTACTGTCTCCAGACTGTCCTACAGGTTACTGTAAAGGAAATATTGTGAGTTAGCTTTGAATGTGACTTCAGAAGTCTGTTTTCCCTTTGGAGATGATACGGTGAAGTTAAACACTTAGAAAATAAATAAGGAGTGCAGTCCTTGGGGAGGGTGTGCACGCTCTCCTGCTTTCTGGCTGTTTGTTGGATTTTGGCTGGCAGAAGAGAGCGGTGTGTTCTTATCTGCTCATAACAGAGCTCTTCCTTGCCTTGGTAATCTGTTCCAGCTCTTTCTCTGCGCCTGCCGCCGTCGCTCTCTCCAATCCGGATGGAAATAAGCATGCAGGAAAATGACATGCAGCGGATCGTACACGTTTGATTTCACAGTCACAGACGTATGGAAACTATAAGTCTACCAGCAGCGTGTCAGTGAGGCTGTTACGTGACGTGATTTAAACAAACTGTGCATGATAGTTATTCGCATTATTACATTGCATTATTTACTAAAAAAATAGTTTACTGATTTCACACATTCCAAAAGCCCAAGTCTCCTATATTATTTTAAAATAAAGTTTGTTGGTCAATTAATGTTTTCTGCAGTCTGGGTTTTGAGGGGTGGTCAATACATCTCACCCTTTATTCTTAAGAGCAGGCACGTCCAAAGGTGGAATGAAGGGTGCCTGAGCAACCGCCCCTTAAAGTGCCCTTTGTGATGCCAAACTGGCGGAGCGGGCAGCCCCCTGGAAGGCGATCGCGAATACTGGGAAGCGAACACCAAGTCAAGCACCTGCTCCTCCAAAGGTCTCTGCACGGCATTGCTTGAGAGACTATAGTTCTCTCTGTTTCAATGTTTCAGAGCACATAAATATAAATGCTGGAGAAGTTCTGGTGGGGATTTTCTCTTTTCCTGACGGTTTACAGATTAATTCTGTGTTTCCAGACTGTGAATGTGATTTTCACGGCAGTGCCGACTGTCATACGACAGGAGAGATGTGAGGCAGAGAGGATTATGGGTGAGATTTACATTTGTGTGTCTAATCTGGCTTATTTCTGAAGGCAGGTTCAGGTCACAGACAGTAAGCGTACACATCCAGCATTAACATTTTGTGGGTTCTGTGGGTCACTTGTTAAGCCACACGGTTGTTGCGATGAAAAACTAGCAATGACAGTGGTTTTGATATCTTACCATGAGACATTTTTATATGGCAATTAAATGTATATTTCATTCAGCAAAATAAAAACTTGATACTTAAAGAATACAAATGTGTATTGTTTCCCTCATGTTTTCATTTAAATTTGCGACTTTAACACAATTTTATTTTAAGCGGAAGGAGGTTCGTTTAAGGATGTTTTGGACTGCTTTTGGTTGTCAGATGGATCATGGTTTGTTCTTGATCTTTTATTATTTTTTGATTATTTATTGTTTGTGAGGATTTAATGCCTTACAGATTTTCACTAGTCATCCTTTCTCTTTGAGTACATTCAGGAGGTGATGATGCATAGTAACAGTGTCTCAAATACAGTTCACTCAACTTGTGAAGTGTTTCCTCTTTAAGAACGATTGAAAAGAGAATCAATGAAACTGGATCAGACGTGCTGGGCATTGTTTTTTTTCAGAGTGATATGAACATTTACACATCAGCTTGTATCTGTTCATCTTGTTTGCAGTTTGATTCCAAATTTCACATTTGTTATTTTAAAAACGTTCTGGGCAAGTGAAAGTCTGTCATGTAGGGCACTGCTCTTTCTGTCTTGTAAAGCTTTGATATTTTTGTCTTTGAAGCTGGTTTGTGTTTCTACAGTAACATATTATGTTTCCCTGTCACTGTCCTAAAGCAATGGAATAATTTACCATATTTTACCAATTCATGGTATCCTTTAAAGGTGCTGTGTGTAGTTTTTTGGAGTCTCTATTAACAGAAATGCAATATAATATCCATAACTATGTGTTCAGAGGTGTATAAAGACCTTACATAATGAAGCGTTATGTTTTTCTTACTTTAGAACAAGCTATTTTTTTTTAAAATTCTCTAGAATGTTGTTTCTAAAGTATCCCTAAACGGACAAACTTCTCTACAGAGTGCGTTTAGTAAATATGTTCTCTCTTTTGGAAAAGAAGGGAAAACGTGACGACAACTTAATCCTCTAATGCAGAGCTTCCCAAACTTTGGCGAATGTTGGTCCTGCTGACAACCCCACACCGGTCTGTGCTATGCTCAGAGACCCTTGCTAATGAGGCACTGAAACCATGCAAGTTACAGGCGTCACCTCGAAACAAAACATGGGTTGTTTACCAGCAAGTCTTTTGCATGGGTTGTTTTCCAGCAAGATAATTTTTTGAAAATAAATTGAAAGATTACCAGCATCGTAAAAAAGTGATCGAGTCAACCCGTGTGACGAGTGGCAAAAATGAAGAGGCAGTGACAGCATGAGGTATCAAGACTAATAGCTACATCTGAAAAGCCCCACACGATAGGCGAAGACTTAATTTTACCAGCTGCTAAGCAGATGGGCAGCATAATGCAGGGAAACAATGCAGTTAAGCAACTTAACTTGATTTCTTTATCAAATAACACGGTTAAGCGCCGAATTAACGATATGGCTGAGAACGTGTTCCAGCAGCTAATTTGCAGAGTTCGAGCGAGTCGTTTTTATGCAATTCAAATCGATGAGTCCACAGACATGGCGGGTATGGCGAATTTGCTCGCGTTTGTTAGGTATGAATGTGATGGAGAAATTGAGGAAAACTTTCTTTTTTGCAGGCCTCTATGTTCAAACGCAACTGCGGAAGCTATTTTTAATGTTCTGAACGATTTCATAATTGCCAATGACATCAACTGGACATAGTGCGTTGGACTCAGCACCGATGGTGCTCGTGCTATGCTGGGCCAACACAGTGGAGTGGTGAAGCGAGTCAGAGACGTGGACCCGCTGCTCACTCACGTACATTGCTGCATTCACAGAGAGGCATTAGCCGCTAAGAGAATGCCCATGGATTTAAAGACCGTTTTGGACGATGCTGTCAGAATGGTGAATTATATTAAAAGTCGTCCACTGCAAGCACGTTTGTTTTCCCTTTTGTGTGAAGAGATGGGTAGTGAACAACACCGCCAGCTTTTACTGCATTCCGAGGTCCGCTGGCTCTCACGCGGCAGACTGCTCAACCGGCTCTTCCAGTTACGTGACGAGGTCGGAACATTTTTCACGGATTCCTTATTTGAACTTGCAGATCACCTCTGTGATTTCGACTGGCTTTGTAAATTGGCCTACTTGGCCGATATTTTCAGCCACTTGAATGGACTCAATCTAGCCCTACAGGGGACAGCAGTAACAATGTTTCACGTGCAAAACAAAATAGAGGCAACCATAAAGAAAATTGATCTGTGGGGGAAAAGAATAGCCCGAGCCAACTATGAGTCTTTCGAAAATGTGTCCGACTTTTTATCTAAGGAAGAGAGGCCACTTCCCATCACTGCATCAGTTGCTATGACAGAGCACATGCAGGCTTTAAAGTCTCTCAAAGATGCAGGACTACTTCCCTGACATCAACAAACAACAGAGCTGGATACAGTATCCCTTTGCCAACCACACTGAGGATGTAATTGCGGGACTCACCTACAAGGAACAGGACAGCCTTGTCGATCTATCCTGTGACAGCTCCTTGAAACTGAATTTTTTCTGAAAAAACTGACTCAGTTCTGGCTCAGTTGTGTCAAACGAATACCCTGAACTCGCCAACAAGGCAATAATGTTTTTGATGCCGTTTGCCACAACGTATATGTGTGAAGTGGGATTTTCTGTGCTTGTGGCCTTAAAGACAAAGTACAGGAATGCGTTGAGTGTGGAATCTGATCTCCGTCTTAAACTGATGTCAATTCAGCCAGACATCAAATCCTTAGCAGCTGAAAAGCAACATCACCCATCTCATTAGTCATTGTCTGTCTGGATAGCTGCTAAAACTGACAGAGTCTACATCGTTAAGTTTTTTAACATAACTTTTCTTGCTAATTCCAAAGGAAGCTTTTTTTTGTGTTCCTCAGCTTAAATGTACATGGTTTTAGGTTTTTTAAACAGTGTTGTATTTCATTGCAATAGATTAGTTACACATGTTTGAAGCAATATAAGTGTAAATATTATGCAGAAAGTCAGTGTTATGGGTTTAAATATATTTGTAAAGAATGTTTACATGGTTTTATGGTAGTTCTCATAATTAATTTGAAATTCTTACAAACTGTTGATAAATGTTGATAATTTTTTACAAAGAGACAATCTTCTTTATTAAATATATCTAAATATATCATACTATTAATCTCTGTTTTATTGAAAAGGTGGGGGGGCATGGAGCTTTTGCTATGTTTTTGGGGGGCCTTACCCCTCTTAAGTTTGGGAAGCTCTGCTCTAACGGCCTCCGTAGCGCTTAGACCGAGAGGGGGAGGGGTGGAGTGAACAATTAGTTGCAATTTGCAATCTCACCACTAGATGGCACTAAAAATCCAGACAGCGCCTTTAAAATGAAGCGTTAGCTTTCAACACACACAAACACACACATTTGTGCTTTTCTTTTTAATGTTTTATTACTTCAATTGTTGATTCACTTAATCGTTTTTAATCTTCATGTGACTTTCATATGCCGCTGTGAATCACTTACTCCCCCACAGCGATGAATGTATTCTTTTTTTTATAATGTGTTGTTTTCAGGAATTGTAAGTCATCAAGTTTCTTTAATGTTCATTTCTGAGCTTCTCCTTATTCTCAGTAAGATTATTCCTTTCCTCAGAATATTTGCTAGACTGTATTAATGCATGTTCCATATGCTTCAATGCTTCTCTAATGCATTATTATATCCTTTTCTTTTTGTTTCAGTAGAAAATGTCATTTTCAACACTGAGAATTCAGACTCCCCACTCCCTGACTTTATTTAAAGCTGCTTGAATTTTCTTAACACTAAATGTATATTTCTTTTTATCGACTGCATTATCTTTGGCCAAATTTATATCAATTGTTGCAAATATGTCACTAATCATAATTATAAATAACAGATAAGTCTCATTCTCTTATCATGCCATTTCCAGATAAACAATTTTTACAATGTAAAAATCCCTGATCCAGTTATATATTCTCCCACCTTTACCAATCTTATCCAGCCTTATTATAGCAGTCCTTCCTTCCTTACGTAACGTACACTATTGCAACTATTGTTTTCCAAGGGCCATATGTTCTCAAATGATGGGTCAGTGATGGGTTTAGACCAGTTAAGTTCTTCCACAATGATCGTCATGTTGGAAAAGAAAAGCGTTATTATTCCTATTGCAGCTAGTGTATTGTATACACATTACACTTGACTTTGTATTGATGATAAATGCTGATCAATTTCCTTATAGTGCTACAGTGTTTATATTCATGGCTAGTATTTATATCTAGAAATGAAGCGGTTCCGTTTTGTTACGGATGCTTTTAGGAGTGACTGTAAAACGCCTTCAGAGATGCATCTCACAGAGGATGGTGCTGATCTAAATATAATACAGATGAATGATTTATTAACAGCTCCTCTGGTACACACACATCTAAAATACACTGCTATCTGTGCCAGAGGAAAGATGACCTGTGTGTTTGTGCGTACAGTAAAGTTTCAGTACTGTATGTTGTGTCGGTTGTTGATCCACATGCTGCAGGCGGGTCACTGTAACTTTCTCTCTCTCTCTTTCGTGACAGTACGAATACTTCAACGCTGTGTTGATCAATGAGATGGATGAGGAGGGCAACAGCGTGGATTTGGGTGGAGAATTCATCCTGCAGCCCAATGAACATTTCAATAATCTGTCAGTCAACCTCAGTCTCAGTGTTGTGCAGGTGCCCACAAACATGTACAACAAAGGTATGAACACGTTCACATGACATCACGTTATCTTGGTGCACGTGTTAGTTTAAAAAGTATCAGACGTTACTATGAATGGTACGAAAATCTACTGATGGCAAGTCAAGTAAATATATGAACATAAACAAAGACTCATGCCACAACGGCATCAGAAATGACTCAAAGCTCGATATACAATGAGGAATTGATTGATATCAGTGTACCAATGAGATGCTGCAGGGTCTTTATATATTAGAGGGGAATAACTTCTGTCACCCTATACATGTTCCGCAGTGATGTGTTTCACAATGACAGTAGCATCATGACGGTTTTCTGAAGTACGCCTTCATGGATTCTCTCTGGAGAACATTGCCATAACATTACACAGCTGATAGAAAAGTGTCTTGGAACTTCAAACTGAAGAAATACTGAGTTTGTCATAAAATGAAGCTCTCAACAATGGCCAGATTTGGGATCAGTGTAAAGAAGCAGACTCGTGTGTGTTTTCTGTTGCAGACTCAGCGATTGTGAATGGTGTGTACTGGTCAGAAGCGCTCAATAGAGTGTTTGTGGACAACTTTCAACAAGACCCTTCTCTCATCTGGCAGTACTTTGGTAGCGCAAAAGGCTTCTTTAGGCAGTATCCTGGTGAGTGTCAAACAAGAAATGAATAGCCGTCCAGTGCTCAATGTGATGATGTTGATGAATTTGTCTATTTCTGTGACTTGGGTTTGGCCAGGTATGCACCATTATGTACATTTCGGCCGATAACGATAACCACACTCTTCTATACTGGCTAATATCTCAATATTAATATACATTTTTCTGAGCATGAAACAAAAGGCAAATAGTGGCCACCTGCTTTTATTTTAAAGCATTGACTGCAGAAAACAAGGTAACATTTAGTACTCTCTTTTTGTACCAAGCCTGCTTTACACTAGTTAAAGATTCTTTAACTTTATAATGTTTATTTAATGAATAAATTGTAGATGTTCTTCCAGTAGCCAGGTCTCAAGACAGAAAGCATTTGGAAAGCAATCTGCTTCAAACAGCATGTTTTTGTATTTCCACATTCATAAATATCTACATACATCAGCAATGTCGTGCTAATAGCAGTAAGCGAATGATCACGACAGAACAAGGCAGAACTGTAGTAGAATTCAACTGTGAGCAGTGTGCATCAGAAGTGGTTTAATGACTCATCAGTTATCATCCTGGTTTTATTATTGGGCCAATACCAATAACTTTAGAAATGACAATTTATCCGCCCAAACCGATATGACCTATAAAATATTGTGCATCATTAGTTTTGGCATATGTGAAATCCATGTGGGGTTTCTGTAAGGGAAGAAATGGAGAAATTCTTACATGTCCATGCAGCTATTTAAATCAAGTTTAACCCATGCAGAGATTTGTAGGATAACTGAGTAAGACTGAAAGCCTAGAATGGCCATGCACTGCATTTTACTAAAAATGAAAAAATGAAAAACAGAATAAAAATATTTTTTAGAAATTAGCCCAAATGTGCGTATGATTACACGTATAACTATTGTACCCTCACAGGTATAAAATGGACACCAGATGAACATGGGGTCATAGAATTTGACTGTCGAAATCGGAAATGGTAAGTGTTTCCTCTACAGAAAATACATTTCAACCTAAAGCTGTAGAAGAGCATGAAGAACAACTACTGAAATGACTTGTTTGGCCTGTTGTTGAAAGTTTTCCCCATGAAATCAAAACAAATTCAAAGATCACAGATACGATGCAGAAAGCACTTGAAATGTTCAGCATCTCTCCTTATAGAAGATTGGGATATTATTTCATAAACAAGAACAATAAGTCAGAAACAGTTGGAAAGATCATTTGTAAAGATACTGTATGTGGTTGTGTGCAGGTATATCCAGGCAGCGACATCACCTAAAGATGTGGTCATTTTAGTGGATGTGAGCGGCAGTATGAAGGGGCTGAGATTGACTATAGCCAGACAGACTGTCTCCTCCATACTGGATACACTCGGGGATGACGACTTCTTTAACATTATTTCTGTAAGTTCATCTGCAAAATGTTGTCTCTGTACATGTTTAACAATCGGGCAGAAAATACAGATGTAGTGCTCTGGTGTGGTACATTAGAAAGTGATGTTCGGTATAGAATTCGGATCCATCGCAAGTGAATGTTTTTTACTACATACATGTTTATTAAACACGTGCTTCAGAAAGCAGATCATGTAAGCCATTGGTCACATCTCAACACTACGTATCGCTCATGTCTAATTTTATTGAAATGAAATGTCAAGATGATAAACAGATGAATAGTCATTACCAATAGTTAGTGGTTCTGCTCCCATTCATCAGAGAATCAACTAATCATTATGGTCTTATATGTTACTTGAGCTCATTTTAGCTGGTTTGGTTGATTTTTTAAATTATGAGCTCAAACTAAGATGTTTGTAAGAATGCTCTTTAATGATATTATTGTGAAAATGATGACCTTGACGTCGTCTTTTCATCATGTGATGTTTGTGTGTTGTTGTGACAGTATAATGAAGAGATCCAGTATGTGGAACCCTGTCTGAACGGAACTCTGGTTCAAGCCGACATCAGCAACAAAGATGTAAGTGCACACATCATGATGCTGTGGAATCTGGCCACCGCCTGGTGATCTGTTACTGCATCTGAAGGTCAGATAAGAACTAACATGTACGGCATCTGGAGAAGAAACGGAGAGGCAGAATGTTTGTGTGAGAGGGATCGAACACGTTCCTGGAATACTTGATTCTGATTGGCCACTCTTTCATCGTTATAAATAAATTCAATATAAATATGCATAATGTATAACATATATGAGATGAGAACTGTTCGTTCATTCAGATGCCAGAATTAAAACAAAAGAATATTATTACATACAATATTTTAATACTGTTTTATACAACATGCTCTGGATTGAGTTGATAAACATTGTAAAGTGTGCAGTTATTTTGCACAAATGCACACTTATGAAGAAGTTCTGATGGCATTACAGTATCACTGCACCAAGTTGAACTGTAATAACAGAAAGATTATAGCCCCCAGTCCATCACAGCACACGACCTGCGCCTGATCTGCCGTTTTTAATGTCAAACATTGAAATTACACTGCACGTTTCCATTAATTGTCATTTATACTATGGTGTGTCTGAAAAGCTAGAAGGTGTGCATTAAAAGCTTATAAGTCCGTTTGATCAGTGTTCTAAAAGAATGTTTTACCTACTGCAACAACATAAACACTTTTGTGGCCCAAACTTAACTTCCAGTACACATCAACAAAGAATAGAGTCCCCGCAGATAACAAGCAAAAGAAATAAGAAGTAGGCCTAAATGACATTAACTTGCAAATTAAAAGTATGTCTAGTCAGTATTATTTTGGGTTACCAGCAGAAGAACTGTTACTTGACTAAACGTAAATCTGACACACCGACCATTCAACAAATTGTTAGTTTAATAAAATTAATATACAATAAAATTTAACAAATTGTTTATTTAATACAATAATTATATAATATAAGGTGAATATTAATACAAATGATAAATGGTTATATTATAAGGCAGTAGTCAGACTTCAGGCCAGGCACGGCGTGTGTACGATGGAACAGTCTAGAAACATTGCTATGTATTCATATCACACACGCACAGAAACTTGTTGTCAGCGTTGCTCTGTGACATTCAGTCATAAATAACTTGATTAAATTCATTATAGAATTGCTATAATCTTCAGCAACAAGGGGGTAACATCACAGCTTTACTAGGATATGTAGAGAGATGCATCTCTCTCTCTCTCTCTCAAATAAATGCTATAATTCTAAAGACAATAACCATCATTTTTACCTGTCCAGTCAAAACATCAATAACAGCTTTAACTTTAAAATGCCCATGGTAAAAGTTAAAAGTGAAAAATAAAAGTGTCTGTGAAATGCATAGATGGAAACTGTATATGAATTCCCTAAACGCTGATAGCTTGCTTATTTATTTTTTGCTTTATGCTGATAGAAAATAAATAAATATACATTTCTGCAAACACATGTCTTATAACCGCTGTGTCTGCTTGTTGGCAGCATCTCCGTGGACGTCTGGAAAAGCTGGTTGCTAAAGGTATAGGTCTGCTGGATGTGGCACTGACAGAAGCCTTTGAACTTCTCAGCAATGTGAGTGCACACATACGCACGCACTGTTCTGTTCTGTTCAGACAGGATTCATTTGAACTGTAGCTTCTGAAATGCAGTTTTCTGTTGATCCATGCAATCTCATGACCGATCCGATCTGTTTGTGTGTATTCAGTTCAACGAGACGGGCCGAGGCAGTGGATGCAGTCAAGCCATCATGTTAGTGACGGATGGAGCTGTGGACACGTACGATTATGTCTTTGCCAAATACAACTGGCCAGACAGAAAGGTAAGAATAAATGTCCATATCACACTTATGTGCAGAACTTCTGCAGCTGGGCAATTCCAGCGTTTCCAGTCAGTGATAGAGTCCAGACATCAATAAAATATCTGAGTTTCCCATTTTACAGTATAGGGTATTTTATTGTTTTTTTTCCAACCATGATGCCAGGTGCTGTGTATGTCTTATGGTTCTCTGTAAAACGCCTTTCCACAGAAAGTTTGATTTATTTTTTAATTTTTTTATACTTTCTCAAAGACAAACATGGTGACATATTCATGATATTTTATTAGGAAATGGAATACTTTTGCATTTTCACAGGAAACTTACATTTGTAACTTGTGACTAAATGGTTCACATGTGTTCACTTTACAATAAGGTGCCATTTCAAAGGTTACTAATGTTCATAACTCGTCAATAAAAAGTTCACAGTTTTAACAAAAAGACATCTAACATATTATAACAAATATACAAATATCAGACTCCGAGCAGTCGTGGCCTAGTGCTTACAGAGTGACCAGAGTGACCAGAAGGTCACCGTTTCATTTCTCAGTACTTTGAGCGAGGCATCTGACCCCCGTTTGTTCCCCGGGCTCTGCAGTGATAGCTTCCCACTGCTCCAGGTGTGTGTGTGTGTGTGCGTGCGTGCGTGCGTGCGTGCGTGCGTGTGCGTGCACGTGCGTGTGCATGTGCGTGTGTGCGCGCGTGTGTGTGTGTGTGTGTGTGTGTGTGTGTGTGTGTGTGTGTGTGTGTGTGTGTGTGTGTGTGTTCACTACTCACTGGATGGGTTAAATGCAGAGGTCACATTTCAGGTATGGGTCAAATCCACTCCATCTGCAGGTAGACCGGTGCAACTGCGCATAAGCAGTCACAACATTTATAATAGTGGTGCTGAATCACATTGGTAGAAAAGTTGTCATTGCTTAGTTAAACTAACTAAAGATAACAAATTTCATCAAAATAAGTCATATTCCCTTTTTTAGTTAGAAAAATTAGTTTATAAATGAACCATTAATAAATTGTGAGTTAATATGGCTCACTATTTGGCAAGTATTGGATGAAAGTTGGGCTTATTGTATTTATAACTGCTTATTAATTATTTACAATACATTTGTAAATTAGTTAATAATCCTCAATAAATGCATTTATAAGGGATTTACAAAGGGAACCTTAATGTAAAGTGTTTTCCAACATAAAACTTTAATTTTTTTATTTTTATGTTCCCATTTATGAGGAATATGAACCATCATGGATGTGACAATATTGTATTTATATTGATAATTTATTCTATAATAATTGCATTAAATAAACAATTTGTTGAATTTTCATTGTATATTAATTTTAGTAAACAATCGGTAGCACTTTATTTGACAGTCCTGTTACCTATGTACATACTATTTACTTACCGTGTAACTGTGTAATTACTAGGTACTAACCCTGAAACTAAACCACTAAATACCCGAAACAGTACAAAGGATGTGTGTTAAAATATGCTTACATTTCTTGTCAAATATTCTTTTATATTACACCACATTGTCATCTTTTACAATATGGCTTCAATTGTTTGGGTAGCCACTATTTTAAGCAGAAAGTGAATGAAGTGAAGTCAGCAGGTCGCTGTTAACCCGAGTCTGTCGCTGCAGGTGCGTATATTCCCTTATCTGATTGGACGAGAGTCCGCATTTGCCGATCATCTGAAATGGATGGCGTGCGCTAACAAAGGTTAGACCTCACATCTACACCAACACAAACTGTTATCTGAAAGTCTGGAGGTGAGCACGAGGTCACAGGACGCTTTGTTGAAATGAAGAGTTATGTGTATTCAAGCTGTCACGTGTGTTGTCAGGTTATTTTACGCAGATCTCTACGCTGGCAGACGTGCAGGAGAATGTGATGGAGTATCTGCACGTGCTCAGTCGACCCAAAGTCATTGATCAAGAACATGACATGGTGTGGACGGAAGCTTACATCGACAACACAGTGAGTCGCACTGATAACGTTATCTGATGAAGTTTTTCTCATCTCATCCAATCCAAATCCTGTGGTAATGTAAATATGGCTGGTTTCGGTTCAAAATCATTTCATCGACAAAAAGCATTCAGCAAAACTCGCCAGCAAACACCGTATTTATGACAATATACAGTTCATTCATTTACTCAATTGAAATTTGACCAAACATCGTGTGAAATTCTCTTAAAATAGATAAACACACACGTTTGCTCACAGTTTGTGTTTTGTTTTTGTAGCGTCCACAGACTCGGAAGGTAAAAGTGCATCATTTTATGATTTGTATACATGTTCATAAACTACAGGAAATGTTATCATAATTTAATGTTCATAGCGCAGATTACTGACACTGTATAACATTGTGTCATTGTGTAATGTGTTGTGTACACTGCCCATCACCTGACTGAACAAACATATATTTGTGTTATTGTACATTTTTAAAATGAACAGCGGGTCAGGGGCTGCAGACAGATCATCAGAACATCATGTGTGTTGTCACATCACCTGCTTTACATCATCACGCACGCTGTAGCGTATAACACATTCAGTTTGATTTAACCTCAATACTATGTGTCATTCATGTCTCTCTCTCTCTCTCTCTCTCTCTCTCTCATATGTGTGTGCAGCTGCAGGGCAGGCAAGGTCCCGTTCTCATGACGACCGTGGCCATGCCTGTGTTCAGCACCAAAAATGAGACTGTAAGTGACAGATGAACTGTGGTGTGTTTCTGATTGTATACAGAGTTTTTGGACACGATAAACACTACATTTTTCTTTTTGCCCTGTTTTTGTGATTCTAGAGAAACAAGGGCATTCTTCTCGGGGTGGTGGGCACAGATGTGCCAGTATCTGAAATACTGAAGGCCATCCCAAAATACAAGGTACACAAGCACAACATCTCTTCTCCTGTAATCTATGAGAGTTTCTCAGTGCTTTATCACTTGATCACTGAGACAATATTTCATGGAAAGCTTTATCTTGATGGTTCATGATGTGCGAGAGAAACACGGTATGGATTTACATTGTTATGTTTCTGTAAACATTCCTGTGGGTAACAGAGTAAAAACAGATCATCACTTCACATGCAATCTACAGAATCCCATTTAACTTGTGTGATGTATTTCTGAATAAAACTGGATATGTGACCGGTCCTGATGATGGGATGTATATGTGACATGATCTCTGATTATCATCACAGCTGTGTGTTTGCGCTTGTGCGTGCGTGCGTGCGTGCGTGTGTGTTCACAGCTGGGAATCCACGGTTATGCTTTTGCCATCACCAACAACGGATACATACTAACCCATCCGGACCTGCAGCCTCTGGTAATGTGCTGAATGATGATGATGATGATGATGAATGCTTATAATCAGTGTCATTGTGCTGTGAAATATCCCTGTGATTTTGTGCAAAGACATCTTTCTGGATTCCTGTCAAAGAAACATAATTACCCTGTCAACCCTAAACATAACCGCACACACACACACACAAGCACACACACACACAAGCACAAACTAAACGACAGTACAGTATATTAAACTGTACATTAAAGCACTCACATCAGTAAAGTTTAGAGCTGTATGACTGTGTTGGCCTAATGTTTTGAGTGACACTTACAGTCATCTATGCTACAGTACACAAATAATCAGTGATGGTGGCGTGTTTTTAGAAATCGTTTGTGTAAGTGATTTTAAACAACTAGGTAACAGTATGAGGAAAGGTGAGTGTCTTTACAGTATGTCAACTAACAAAGAACTGTAAAGATGTCATGATGATCTGAGAATAAATGCCCATCCTCTGCTCGTGACGTTCACTCCGCACCGTACGTGCCTCTGTGGACTGAAGAACGCGCCGTTTTCATACTAACAGTTTTAAAGAGGTTTTGTGTACAAATCACATCATTAATACTATTATTTTAGGTGCGTTAACTAAAGTTCACTTAAAAAGTGAAGTCAGTGACGCCACTGGTTATTAATATCGCGATTATTGGCTGCTATATTGTGAAACCCCTACTACTAGCATTTATCTCTTCCGCGTGTTGTTATTACAGTAGGAAGCATGAGCAACTCACACTGCAGAGTTATCCCTGGAGATGGCACACAATCCATATTGATTTTACAGAAAAAGGACAAGGAGTTCTTCCTGCTAGTCATCGAGAGGCGTTTAAACTGGTTGGAGTTGTTCTCAATGTCATCTATCACACTATTGATTTAATGAGGTTTATTTTCAGCCTGTGGAAGAGCAAGTCTCGGGTAACAGGTCTCAGCTCGTGTCTGCTGACTACACAGATTTATAATAAAAGAGAAATGAAACAGCCTATCGCACACTTCATTAGATAGGGATGTGAATCGTCACTGGTGCCACGATTATGTTTCATTACGATTATCATGTCAACGATTTGATATCCTCCCCATACATCGCGATGCATCACAATGGGTTGCATCATCAATTGTGATGAAGATTGTTTAAGAAATAAGTTTTTAGTCAGTCCACTATAACAATTGTTTCTTTAAATCATACCTGACCATTTTATTTGTGTGCTTGCAAAGTAAAGGCCATTTCATTGTTATCCAGCGGCTGCTTGGCCACTAGAGGACAGCAAACACACGCTCACATGTTTTATCCTGCGGTGTGTGCGTGTGTGCGTGCGTGCGTGTATGCGTGCGTTTTCAGTATAAAGACGGGAAGAAAAAGAGGAAATCCAGCTACAGCAGTGTGGATCTATCAGAGGTGGAGTGGGAAGATAAAGAAGATGTGGTACATTTATCTCATTGTTCAAACAAACTTAGAGAATGTGTTTACTGTAGATGTTAACAATGAATTGTTTATTATTAAGTTCTTTTTTGTTAAGTGCGTCAAATTGTCCCGCATTTAAAAAACATATAATATATGAATCATTTAATAGATTTTTGTCCATTTCATTTTTTAATCCAGTTAAACGGTAAAGTGTAAAATTGTAACATATAACATTTTATTAGTAGTAGTAGTTTCATATCAAGTTCCACTTAGTAAAATCAGACACTCGTCACCATAGAAAATGCCAAGCACTACGATAAAGTAGGCTATATATTTTTTTATAATTATTGTATGCTTAATAAACATGCATAAATCAAGCATATAGTTATGTATTTATTAAACCTTTATTCAATGAAACTGTATTTCAAAAACCTGAACAAACACATTTTAGCGCACTGAACTTCTGCAATGATACAGGTCAGCTAATAATAAAACATCTTGCTGTTGGTGTGGCAGCATCTTCTATGGTAGCTTTAATAGCATCACTACTGTAATGTTTACAATCAGAATATATAGTCTCATAGTGTTTAAAATAACATCTTCAACAATCGTCTAGAAGTAAACCTACTTCCTGTTTTATATTTCAAAGACCTTTTGCTTGAATTCTAAACGTTAAATTGGTTACATTTTGTTCTAACATTTGATAAGAAACTGAAACAGGAAGTGCTTCTGTACCAATGTTGTTTGCATCTCGCTAAATGGTCCTGTCACGTCATGAACCACTAGAGGGCGCTACGCACACCAACAGTTTGAGAACCACCGGTCATGAAGCAGAATTTGGCTTCATGCTAAGTTTAAAAAACACATTTAACAGTGATTTTCATGCTGCTTAAATCATATTCGCTTCTCCTGTGACTGCTGCTGTAATTTATTAATGTAATAATTTTAGTTTCCATGTAACAAAAATGACCTGTTTTAATTCCTCATTGCTTTCATTTGTTAAGTTGCGTAATGCCATGGTGAACAGGCAGACTGGAAGCTTCTCGATGGAAGTGAAGAAGACTGTGGATAAAGGGGCAAGAGACTCTATCACAAACACAATAACAGAACTTCTTGCACGATTGTCTTTTTTCTTACAGTGTTTTTGTGTGTGTGTGTCTCAGAAACGTGTGCTTGTTTTACACAATGATTACTACTACACAGACATTAAAGGAACTCCTTTCAGGTGAGATTTCTTCAGCCGTCATATATGAGACCTGCACCGCTCGTGCACATCACATTAAACCGGCTGTGTCTAAATGAATCCCACGTCAACGAGGGTTTCGTTTATCAAGAAACTCTAAACCCATTGCGCTCATCATTAAGATCCATTGACACGGCACGCTTCTTCTAATAATGGACATTTGATTGTGGCTGAAATATTTGTGTGTATGATGTTATTGTCTATACTGCTCTTGTGTTCAGCTTAGGGGTGGCTCTGTCCAGAGGTCACGGCAAATATGTGTTCAGTGGAAACGTCTCTGTTGAAGAAGGTAACTTACTCACTCTTTACTCTCTCACTCATGGATAGCTAAAATCATCTCTGTTGGAAAAATCTGTTCTAGCTTTACTCTTCTGCTCTCTCAGTGTCTCTCCCTCGCTTTCTCACTCACTCTTCATTTCCCATAATTCCTTATTATGAATGTCACTGATTGTGTATGTAGAGAATATACAGCATCTTATATGAAGTGTTCCTTCTTTGTTTATATTCGTGCCGACTATGAAATGATGTATTCGGTGTATTAACATCTATAGTTTTTGTTTGTTGTGTGTGACACGTGTTTGCCTGCATAAGACATGAGTTAGTAAAGGTAATTTTGGGACTGCTTGACTTACCCCAAAATATATATTTTTCATGATTTCTCCAACCTGTATGAGTTTTTTCTTCAGAACACAACAGAAGATATTTTGAAGAATGAGGATAATCAAACAACACTGAACTCCATTGACTTCCGTTGTATGAACACAAAACCACTGACACATTTCTCGAAATATCTTCTGTTGTGTTCCACTGAAGAAAGACTCGCATACAGATTTACAACCACATGAGAGAGAAGAAATGACGACAGAATCTAGACCGATGTTTTCTTCTGTTGTAGGACTACATGACTTGGAGCATCCAGATGTTGTGTTAGCACATGAATGGTGAAGTATCATCTCAAGACATCACACCGAGTGGTTTAATATGCACAGCACTGTGTAACACGTGCGTGTGACTTTCAGGACGTACTGTAACACAGCTGAACATCCAGACCATCATTTTCTGTCTCAGATTGAAGCCATAAAGCTGTATTTTAATGGAGAAGCACATATCAAGTGTGAGTTGAACTCAGACGCACGCAGACGTATGAGCGTGCGACGCAGTTGATGTCACGCGTGTCTTCTGGCTGTTCCTCTAGGTGATAAGGATCTGGTCCAGGAGGTTCTGTTTGATGCTGTGGTCACCGCTCCGCTAGAGGCGTACTGGACCAGCCTCGCTCTCAATAAATCCGAGTAAGACAAGCACAGTTCTGCCTGCAAATGGACCTTTGTGAAACATCTTTAAAGTCAACCTGAAATCACTTTTCACATCTTTAAATTTCATGTTGACTTGAATCTTTATATTCTCATTTCAGATTTCTTCATGATGTGTCTTCTGTGGTTCCTCTAGAAACTCTGATAAAGGGGTGGAGATAGCTTTCCTTGGCACTCGAACCGGCCTATCACGTGTCAACCTTTTTGTGATGCCAGACCAGCTGTCCAATCAGTAAGCATGTCAGAATCACACATTACAGTGGAATAACACAGTAATGAATGTCGTGTACTTAGAAGTGTACTGTGTGTGTGTGGTAAGAGATTTGCTGACAGCAGAGGATAAAGAGCTGGTGTTCAGCGCTGATCATTTTCCATTGTGGTACAAGCGGGCCGCTGAACAGGTGCCTGGAACCTTCATCTACTCTCTTCCCTTTAACACAGGTGAATACACGCACACGAGCACTATAAAAAAACTGAAGACACTGTAAGAAGATCGCTGTGTGTCTTATCACTACAATAAAACTAAAATAGAGACAATAATATTATCTCTCGTCCAGAGGTGAACATGTTCAGATTACACTGAAAGAATTAAACTAACATCACACACCAAGTAACGACATACAAAAACTCTCACGTGTAATGTGTTTTCATTTTATCAGCCAGAATAAAGAAAAGCAGTTGAAATGACCTCATTGACTTTGGTAACAAAGTCAGTAAATAGATAAATTATTCATAGTTGAATAACTTGTCAATTTAACACTTGATTCAACTTATTAACAATAAAAAAAAAAAATACAATAAAGAATGAATGCATATGTTT
This sequence comes from Oreonectes daqikongensis, assembly GCA_026939265.1. Lineage (NCBI taxonomy): Eukaryota > Metazoa > Chordata > Actinopteri > Cypriniformes > Nemacheilidae > Oreonectes > Oreonectes daqikongensis. Next base: position 839,187 of record JAOTQM010000133.1, on the reverse strand, counting down.
AAATAAATCCTTACAAAACGGAATGAAGCACAACAATTGTTATATTGTTTACTTTATAATAGTTGGAAGCTAAAATTGAAAATTGATTAGGATTAGTTGCACAGCCTTAGTTTTAGTCATTTTGAGTGTGATTCATTGCCCAAAACACAAAATAAACAAAAAACAATGACAGGTAGCTTTATTTATTTGTGTATTTTCAATAGATATTGTGATAACGTTTTGCTCACTCGCGATAATGTAGTGTAGTGAAACATCTGATATTGTGACAGCCCTAGTATGTATATGTATACTACCAAGTGAAAACTATGAAAATTATGTTGCGACAAAATGTAAACAAAATATTTTTTTCGCCACATTTTGTATAGAATTTGCAGATGTGTTCTCTTGGCATTTTATCAAGCAGCTTCTTGTGCTTTTTAAACTATTTTGAAGGAACTCGCATCTATTCTGTGCTCTTAGTGGCTGCTGATCAAAACCTTTTTGAGATCATGAGAAACAGGTGTGTGTGTGTGTGTTTCAGGTTCTGAGAATGAGAGCGTGTTGTTGGCCAGCAGTGCCATTCATCTGTTTGATGAGAGAGAGTCACCCATCTCTGCAGGTAGCGTCACACACACCCTCAAACATTAAAGGGACAGTTCACCCAGAAGTTGTTACAAACCTGTGTCAATGTTCCTGTTGTGCTGAACACAAAGAAAGATATTTGGAAGAATGTTTGTAATCCAACAGTTCTGGGGCACTATGTAGATATACAGTGGTGTATAGTAGGAAGAAAAACTACTATGGGAGTCAGTGGTTTGCCACATTCTTCAAAACATCATCTTTGTTTTCAACAGAACAGCAAAAAACTAGGGGTGACCCCGAATCATCAACAAGGAGACTGATTCGACTACCAATCTCACGGTCGAATCTCCTGGATCTCCTTAGTCGGGTCACCTCTATACTAATTTGTTTATACGGGCAGTGGCGTAGCAGACGGGCACACACTGCGCTGCCAAAAAAAAAGGGAAATTTTAAGGGTTGGGTACTGAAACCCCCGGTGCATATGAGCGCGAGGTCTGGCTATGACACGCCGCAGGATCGCGTCCCTCAGCGTCTTCTGTGCTGTGAGCCGCAGCAGCAAGATCCGCACGCATCCGCAGATAACTCAGAAATTAACATGTGCAGTGTTTCCAAAACTTACTGAATGTTTGGCCATATACATATAAATGAACACTTTGGCTGTAAATGCACGTAGTTCGTTACTTAGACTGAACGTTGCGCTGCATGATACAAAAAAGTAATATAACCAAAATCACCGCATAAAGCAAGCTCGGCACAGACTTTCAGAACTTGTCGTTCTCTGCATTAAAAAGCCAGCGTGCACGTCAGGAGGACGAATAAAGAGTGAGCAGGAAAAAAAGGTGAAAGGGACTTTGTGACTGTTTAAATGGTAATGCTTTATTGCATTATCCTTCTTTACATGCGGTAGCCTAAATAAAGTAATTTTATTGGTAGTTCATTAATAAACGTGCTGTAGGCTATTCCTGTTTGTAAAAAAGAATTCATCAAGTAGTTTTGAGGCGAGATATGGTCTAGTAAGTGGCACAGCATTGTTACGTGATGTTTAATAAAAATGTCCATTCATTTTAAGCTACTATTTGTGGATTCTTGTGTTTTGAATGTTCCCCTGCATTTCAGACATTTTGTCTAAACACATTAATTTTGCGCATTTACATTTACGCATTTGGCAGATGCTTTTATCCAAAGCGACTTACATTACATTGTACTATACATTTGTACATTTTGTATAGTAAGCAAGTGGGGGTTAGGTGTCTTGCTCAAGGGCACCTCAGTCGTTACCCGCCAGCCCTGAGAATCGAACCAACAACCTTCTGGTCACGAGTCTAACTCTCTAACCACTGGACCACGACTGCCCGACTTGAATCTGGCTTTTTTTATTATTATATAGGTATATGTCCTAAACAAATTCTGTAAATTAATGCTCAATCTTGCACTGCACTTTGCGCTGTCCCCTTATAACCACCTGCTGTCAACCCCACGTGCACAAACGCACACGCGCGTGCGCTCACATCAGTCGACTATAGGCAAGACGTGAAAATTCTGATTCGACTACATAAGTCCTTAGTCGAGGACACCCCTACAAAAACCATCAACTTTACAGTGACAATGTAAACAATGACAGAAGCTTGTATGTGAAAAGAGCATGAAGCACATCCAGACACACCTCGCACCAGTTACCACAGATCATTCCTAACACACATCTGTGTATGTAGCACACTGGATATGTTCATGTCATCTGAGATCTCGCACATCTCATTCAAAGAACAGCATGTTTATTTCTGTATACTTGACTTTACTCGACATCTTTAGGACTCGCAGGTTTGGTGCCCCTGCCGGTTTTCTCAGGAGGTTTCCAAACCTTCAAACCCGTATCTCCTCAGTGAGAAACCAGTAAAATACTGTAGGGTGACACGCTGAGAAGCAAATGAGTAGATTTCATTTGGTCTTCAAAGTTTTTATTGTCCCACACAGCACTGGCTCGTGGCTTTTCAGTCTTGCGTACACATTAAATAATCTTCACAACAACAATAACAATAATAGTACAAAGAATAAAATGAAGAGTTATTTATACAGATATCAAGTAAATAAATCATAAATATATTTCAAGTATGTAAACTAACACTGAGCCAATGTTACCGCACAGTGAGCAATATTAAAATAATAATATCAACACTGTCCCTGCATATTAAACTCAGACAGACGTATTTTACTACACACATTTCATTTATTTAACACGTGTTTATGGGTGTGTGCTAGAAGAGAGAGAGTCTTTATATAAAACAAACAAAACTGAAGGAATGTATGAGAAGCGTTTGTAAGAACAACGGAGGACACACACACACACACAAGTCTTTCCATAGACACAATGATTTTTATACTTTGCAAACTATATATTATATCCTGTAACCCTCACCATACCCCTAAACCAAACCAACATCAAAAAAATGATTGCTGTTACTATCTTTGTGCAGACATTTGGTCCACACACACACACACACACTCGTGTTCACTCGTGCACAGGCTACTGCACATAATGCACTGTTACACAAACATATCAACTCAAAACTTCATGGTTTACTGTATTTGAATTCTATGATTCTATGTATTAAACGTCTATATATCAATACGAACACAAACATACACACATACAGCAAAAATATTGAACAGATTGCTACTGTACACATACAGTGATGCGCAGGTTTGGATTTGTCTGAAATGTGTTTCGTGTAAATTGACTAAAGACTCTCTCGTCCAAGCTGAAGTCTTTTGTTCAGCACATGTGAGTCTCACACACACACGTGTGCGTCTGTGCGTGAGATGTAATGCAGGCTGACACACTGATGACATCACACTCTTGTGTAACAGGGCCGTGTGTGTGTTTATCCTCAAGATATGTGCTTGAGAATATAATCTCACATTAACATTGGGAGTCTCTGGACTATTAAATGTTCAATAAGCGTCAGTTAACACAAACTCATAAGTGAATTATAGACGCTGAATTATGGCCTGGCTGTTTTTACACAGTTCAGGTGAGGTCTGTAAATCACAGTGTAAACGGCCTCCATCACAGATTAACAAACACACATTTATAAATAACCTGTATGAAAATAAAGAGTTTGATACCTGAACAGATTCCAGATTTTTCTTTACAAGCAGTTATTTACCAAAACATGTCACACTGATATGTTTGCATGTGTCTTTGGTCTAACTGGAGCTCGGCAGTGTTGTAAACAGCAGATATTGCTTTTTGTTTCGAGAGTTGTGTTTATATGAAAACTGCATGAAAGAGGGATTCTCGTCATCATCCGTTCATTTCTTTATCATATTATAAAATAGAAGCGCGAGTCTGCGTCTCCAGATCTGTTTTCAGGTAGATGCAGTTCGAACAGCTGTCCATGTTGAGTTGTGCCCTGCATACTTACTGTAGACTCACTCTAGCTGCGTTTTCTCCTGATCTCTCACAGAGATCTTCCTCTCCTCTCTGTCGGCCTCCATCGCTTTCCTCTTCAGATCTCTCTGATACCTCGCGTTAATGGCCGCGTATGCGCATCCGTAGACGGCGGCCGCCAGCATCATCAGGAACACGATTCCGCAAACCACTCCCGTGATGACCACCGTGGCTATGGCATGTCTGTAGTTGACGGCTCGGGGTCTCTGCTTGGCCTCGCAGTCGGGAAGCACAGACTCTCCCGGGGAGCTGAAATCACCTCCCGCCGGAGCTCTGGAGCTCGAGTGAAGCTGTCCGCCGAGCGTGCGATGTTTGCCGTCCAGATAGTGGATGTTGGCGAACATATAGCTGTAGCTGGTGATCATGCAGGCGTGGAAGAGCTCGTAGGGAATGTGACGGAGGTCTCTTTCCTGCATCAGGTGAGGCTGGACACACGTGACGCCGTCGACCACTCCACCTGAGACAGAAACGGTTCACATAATATAGAATGTGACATAGAAATCACACGGATGGAACTATGGTGTCTGTGCTGTAATTCAGTATGGAGACCAAAACCTTGACTCAAAATGGCCACTGTGAATGTGTGTCATTGTTTTTGATGTTAGTTCCCCAGCAACGTAAACAAGTTGGCATACTGTAAGATCTTTGCAGCAAAATACTAAAAGGTCATGTGGCAAGAATTCAGCACTACAAAAAAAAAAGATGTCGCTACACGAAAGCACTCTCATGTAAACATTAAGGAGTGTTATTTTATGAAACTAGTGTTATATTTTCACCCTGTTTGTCGTCAGCGTTCTTACAGTGTCTGTAGTGAATTTGTCAGTTCTGTTACCTTTGAAGGTGAATGTTTCCAGCCACAGCTTGAGTCCTATCAGATGGCAGTCACACCTCCAGGGATTGCCCCTCAGATGAAGAACTTTCAGATTTCCAAGAGCCTCCAGGTGAACGCGGTCCAGTTTGGTCAACCGGTTGTGATGGAGTGACAGGTGCATGAGATGATGAAAACTGTCAGCGAGACCCCCGGGTAAACCTCCTATGCTGTTATAGGACAAGTCCAAGAGAGTTAGATTTCTAATGGAAACCAGAAGACGACGGTCCACCTCCCGGATGGAGTTATTGGCCAAGCTGAGGATCTTCAGACCTCGGAGTCCCAACAGGGCACTGGGGGAAAGCGCCGAGATCGAATTGTTGGCCAGGTCCAGAATCTGGAGTTGCGGAGTCTCTCGGAAGGACATGGAGCCCAGGCCTCGGATGCGGTTGTTTTGGAGGTACAGCTCCAGGGTGTCTTCGTGGAGTTTGCGAGGAATATCGTACAAACTTTGTCCCCGGCAGTCCGCCACTTTGGTGTGAGTGTCACATGAGCACTCTTTGGGACAAGAGGAGACTGCCTGGAGTAAAACCAGACTGGATAATACAAAGACCACACCTGCTGAAGAGACGTATACGTGTTAACCACTGCACCCCGTCTGCCATTGGTTGGACAAACAGATTGTCCTGCTTCATACTCATGCCAGCGGTGTCTACATAGCTACTTGGTGTTTTATCTTAGAGGAGTACAAAAGGTTTCCGGAAGTGGTGTTCGGTTGCGGCTTCATTGTCGTCTGTGTGATGGCGACAGTAGACGAGTAGAGAAGGATTTGAATATTTTATGGGCTAGAAAAGCTCGGATTGAGCTGCTAAATAGATGTGATGTCTGTTGATTGTTTTCGGTCCATGTCAACTGTATTTATTAGGGTAAAATACATGATCTGTACATTATCCCTTACATGTGATGCGACGGACATTAAATCAGCTACGGAAATGTGACATAAAGTGATCACAGCCTGAAGTGACCTGAGGTTCATCTCAAAGGTGTGTGCTTTTACTCCATATCATCACAGCGAGAGAAGAGGTTTGCTTTGCACACGGCACTTGAATGTTGCGTTCATCTTCTCTCTACATACAGTGCAGATGTGATGTTTGCGCGTGCGAGAGTGGATTTGTTCAATGACCAGAAGGGTTGCTAAATAAAGGACATAAATGTCAGGCTGAGGAGAAGTGAGTTCTGAATGTCCTTTCTATTATATTCAGTCATTCTGGACCCATGGATCAGAAGTACTGTACGTGTTATTCTAGGTATGAACACACGCATGTGGTAAAAACATATCATGTAGTGTCGCACATCACACAGACACGTGGATATTTCGGGCATACGATAAATCTGCTTGAACTTTGCCGCAGTTGTTTATCAACAACACAACATTCAATAACTGCTGTAGTCACAGAAAACAACATCACTTCTGTTTTCAAGTACACACACACAGTGCCTGGACAGTTTCGCATGACAATGAAACTATTGTTGTTATTGCTTACGATGCAGATCGCAGCAGTAACACACATGGATTTTACTGAATTGTTTAGTTGTGAACTCACCTGTCATGATTGTGTCAGCGTGTGTCGACCTCCGTCCAGCATTACTGATCTGATACTAATGATAGTCCAGCGCTACTGGAGCACATCCGTTCTCTTCTTTTGTGACTCGTGCGCTCACGTTTTCTTTCTCTTTACATGTGCACGTATGCAAATATCTTTATCATCTTCACACTCACACATACAGACACGCTCTCATTGTCAAGGGCCCCTCTCTCTCTTTCTCTCTCTCTCTCTCTCTCTCTCTCACACACACACACAGACACACACACAGAACTGCTCTGACATCACAGAGTGGCCGCAGGCAGAAAACTGGCAGAGCATGTCCTATCATTTCTCTCATACACACACACACACAGGCCTTTAGCCCCTTCAGCAGCTCACGCTGTGCTGCTCACATCTATCGTGTCTTCTGAAAATCCCTCTTGCATTTCCAAATGTTATCTTGTGTACATTGTACAAGCTCAAGTGTGTCACAGAATGCTGTAGTCATATCAATCCTTAGATTTACACTGGCTTTAAAGACTGGACCCTTGTCAGGATTGTGCTTTACATCGTAGAATCTGTTAGTTTTACACTTACATATTGCTGCCATTTTGCATCACATCAGTTCACATTCAAAATGCTCTAAAACTACCAAAAAACACTTCATGTCAAAAATAGAACACAACTACCACACAGTTATCGGCGATAACACACAACAACTCAAAATTGTTGACACTTGTTTCTTATGATGTGAGTTAGCAGTTGAATACAATATAAACCAGTTCAGAATGCACAGAAACAATCAGAGAGACAGAGTAGAAAGAGTTTACATGAGACATGATGGATGAGGTGGAGGAGTATGAGCCAGAAGAGTACAAGGAAAAAGCAATAGATAAGGAGAAAGAGTAAGGAAGAGGTGGAGGAAGAGAAATAATATGAGGAAGACTATACAGGGAGCAGAACTGGTGTGGAATGAACTGGTGTGGCTTGACCAGCATGAAGATGTGATGCTAAGACGAAATGAATTTCTCTTTGACTGCAGTTGTACAACATTGTTGAGTATACAGTAACGTGCTTTTCGTTTAGACATTTTGATGACATTTTTGAAGTATGCAAGTGCTGTATATACAGACATGTGCAACTGGTCCTACTCGCACCCCGGGTGCTCTAATGAGAAGGCTAAAGACTGCAGCGTCTAGCGTCTGTTGCTTGAGCAACTCTTGAGGTTTACACACTGCACAGCTCTTCACTAGCTGGTCTCCGTTACACATGCAAAACTTCCAGGACTTCCAGAATACAATTTATAATTTCTGAACTAGATTGTGATTACTGTAGATTTTTAACAGCATTGTTAACAAGTGTGTTTATGATATACAATAAAGGTTTATTTTTCTTTAAGTAGGCCTACATGCTGTGGAGGCTGTGTTTTCTATTTGTTCATGTAGTTTGTAATGATTGCTGTGTAGTGTTGTTTATAGATTTGCGTGCGTTTGTGTGTATGATTTGAAAGCTTTGCTTGATTTTGAGCACAGTTGTAATAGTTTTGAGGCAATTGTTTGATTTTGCCAGAAGAATTAGAGGTTTTGTAAATGTAGTTTGTAGATTTGGTTATGGTATTTAAAGTTTTGAGAAAGTGGGTGAAAGTTTCAAGAAATGTGAAAAACTAAATGCTTTGATAGTATTCGATTTTTTTACTTCAGTTTGCATAAGCAACTTTTCTTTTGTAAGGAAGGACACCTCTCTATTGTTTAGCATTACAGTAACTGCAATAAGTGTTATATATTTCATCACAGGTTCTTATACACATAGATGCGGAATATATTTTCAGAAAATCTTACTGAAATGCTGACAATTGCGGACACACGTGTGCAGATCTACAGCCTGTGTTTGTGTTTTACTGTGTTACAGCTGTGGACACACATGTGCAGATCTACAGCCTGTGTTTGTGTTTTACTGTGTTACAGCTGTGGACACACGTGTGCAGATCTACAAGCCTGTGTTTGTGTTTTACTGTGTTACAGCTGTGGACACACGTGTGCAGATCTACAGCCTGTGTTTGTGTTTTACTGTGTTACAGCTGTGGACACACGTGTGCAGATCTACAAGCCTGTGTTTGTGTTTTACTGTGTTACAGCTGTGGACACACGTGTGCAGATCTACAGCCTGTGTTTGTGTTTTACTGTGTTACAGCTGTGGACACACGTGTGCAGATCTACAGCCTGTGTTTGTGTTTTACTGTGTTACAGCTGTGGACACACGTGTGCAGATCTACAAGCCTGTGTTTGTGTTTTACTGTGTTACAGCTGTGGACACACGTGTGCAGATCTACAGCCTGTGTTTGTGTTTTACTGTGTTACAGCTGTGGACACACGTGTGCAGATCTACAGCCTGTGTTTGTGTTTTACTGTGTTACAGCTGTGGACACACGTGTGCAGATCTACAAGCCTGTGTTTGTGTTTTACTGTGTTACAGCTGTGGACACACGTGTGCAGATCTACAGCCTGTGTTTGTGTTTTACTGTGTTACAGCTGTGGACACACGTGTGCAGATCTACAGCCTGTGTTTGTGTTTTACTGTGTTACAGCTGTGGACACACGTGTGCAGATCTACAGCCTGTGTTTGTGTTTTACTGTGTTACAGCTGTGGACACACGTGTGCAGATCTACAGCCTGTGTTTGTGTTTTACTGTGTTACAGCTGTGGACACACGTGTGCAGATCTACAGCCTGTGTTTGTGTTTTACTGTGTTACAGCTGTGGGAATACAGATGAAACTGGAGTTTTTTCAGAGGAAGTTCTGGACCGCCAGCAGACAGGTGCACACATGCACACGCACACACACACACAAGTATCATGTACATGTATGTTCTTCATGTAAAGAGTGTTGTTATGTTACAGTGTGCCGCTCTGGATGGCAAGTGTTCCATCAGCTGTGATAATGATGTAAGTGTTTTATCAGTAGATTTGCTTTTTATGAATATTAATTGAGCAAAACAATGACTATGAAAAGCTTGATATAAGCAAAGACTTTTCAATCTGTTTCATTTCTGTAGGACATCAGCTGTTATTTAATAGACAATAATGGATTTATTATCATCGCTGAGGATTCGTCTTTGGTGAGAGACTTTTTTCTGCACATATTATCTAGTGTTGTTTAATAAATGTGAGATTTACTGAAAGCCACATCATTCCCACATTTCATCAAGAGTTAAATTATATTCAATTGAGTGTAATATAATAAATGGTAAAGTGCAGTACAGTCGTCTTGTGTTTGAGTGTTATATTGTGGTGGTTTCTTAGTCTCTGTTTCTTTCAGACAGGTGTGTTCTTTGGGGAAGCTGAGGGTGCTGTGATGAGCAAACTCATTTCAATGGGTTCATTTATGAGGTATGTACATGAGAATTATCATTTAATATTCATTCCAGAACCCACACAATACCACCATTAGCAAGCTTGTGTTGAGTTATGGGAAAAAGTTTTTTGAATTAATTGAATTGAATTCAACTTACAGTACCATTGTACTCCACTACATTTGATAAATACATATTAATTGTTTATACATTTCATAAGTAAATAAACATTTTACTTAGAAAAGAAAGTTGATTTTTAATATACTTAAAAAAATGCATTTTTGAAATGTAGTGGAGTAAAAAGTTTGATATATGCTTTTTTAATGTAAAGTAACATTTTTCCAAAAACTACAGATACTTGAAGAATGTTTACATTTATGCGAAGCTTCAGTATGAAGAATACTGAATACTGATCAGTATGTGTGTTCCCTGGGAATCAAACCCATGACCTTTTGTGCTGCTAACACAATGCTCTACCACTGAGCCACAAGAACAAAATGTACTTGAGTCGAGTAAAATGAGTACTTCTTAACATTAAGATGAATCATCATTTTCACGGTTTATTACTGTGAAGCTGTTTTTTACACACGCGCACGCACACACGCATGCACACACACACTGTGATTTGAACAGAAAACATTCTGCATCTGTTTATATGGCTTGTATGGTTGGACACTTTTTGACCTGCTTGTTTTGTGTGCTGTCAGGTACAGCCTGTGTTTGGGAAACCAGTGAAGGCTAATCCACACAGACATTTGATACCATTCAAACAGTACTTTGATGTTAAATGATGTTTTCCAAGTGAAGGAGTGATGGTATAATTCAAAGATGACCAGATCCGATGACAAACCTGTAGATTTCTAGAAGAATAAATCTGTAGTGCTCTACAAGCATAGGTGTTGTTGATACAGTATGGGTTATGATTCTTTTTCAGGGTGAATATGTATGACTATCAGGCCACCTGTAGGGTTTACAGTGAGATCAGTGATGCGGCACACACGCTCTTGCACGTGAGTGTTGTTTAATATATACTTATGAAAGTAGTCTTTATAGCGAAGATAACCCACGTTGAATTGAATGTCGTTTTTCTTGGCTTTTGAGCGCAGCCGTTCTCGGCTGTCATCACATCCGTCCGGAAGCTGCTGGCAGAGTTTGTCATGTAAGACTGGAATGTCATGAAATAGAAAACAAGCTTCTTTAACCTGCTGTTGTTCATCATGTGTCATCTGTGTCGTTCTGACAGATTTCTCATTGAATTCAACCTGTACAGCTGGTGGTGTTCTGACGTCACGGCTAAAGGTTTGTTTCATGCATCGCATAGAAACCAATAACTAGATGCGTTCAGTGTGACAAAGACTTAACAGCCACATGAGCAGTAACCAGCAATCTCTCTCTGTCTCTCAGCTGATAGAGGAGTCCGAAGTAGGTTGGTTCCCTGTGACATGGAATATCCAGCCTTCGTGTCCGAGCGCACCATTAAAGAAACCGTGGGGAACGTTGAGTGTGAAGGCTGTGTTAAGTACGTCCAGCACACGAACACACACGAGGACGCGCGCGCGTGTTCGTAGGAAAGAAGCACTGCTGACATCTGCCATGGCATGCACATTAGCATTGTGTTGATGTTTGTTTCTCTGCTGTCCTCAGATCATTTGTTATCCAGCAGATTCCCAGCAGTAATCTGTTCATGGTGGTCATAGATAATGAATGTGACTGCAGTGAGTTTGGAGCCGTCACCCTGGACCCCATCGAGATCATGTATATCCTTTATCATAACAGACGGATGCTTCGGCTCCTATATGAGCATCAGGGCTGGATTGATAATCAGGAATACTGGGAATTTTCCCAGTGGGCTGGAACGTGAATAAACGTGAAACGCAGTCGCGAACGGGTCGGTAACCCGCAATTGAGCACAGACGGAACCGACGGGCTGCTTGGCAAAGAAGTCTTGGGCCGCTTCCCTGATGAGCATCCAGTTGTTCACCTGCTCTCTGATCATCAGATATAATGCAGGATATTTGATCAGATTGAGTGAGTCGAGGTGAAGTGAAGTGGCTGTTGACTGGCTGTGTGTGAAGGCAACGGTCCTAGACGTCAGCGAATTTTCACTTACTGCCAGAATACAAATACTGTGTTTCTGATTGAAAGTATCAAAATGTCTGATCGGGAGAAAGAATCCATCTGAGCAGAGAGGATACAACTGATAGACGCTTCACTCCCAGCGTGCTTTGTGTGTGTAAAAGAAATACTAACCATAGTATTCCAAGATACTAGTGTTTTTGAACATTCCTATAGTAAATACTGCAATTGTTGCTTTAGTATATCCGCTTACTACAGTAGTAATGATACTATATCAAACCCTTCATTCCTCTCATCTTTTGATAGGGACGAGCCCTTCTGAACGGGCCGCTGGTTCTGTCTTGTGCTCACGTGTTCATCTGTTTTTACAACTTGATTTCAAGAATTGTTGTTTTTGACTAAAAAGGAAGTTTTGCTTTCTGAACGTACAGTCTCCAGCTCATGAGAAAGCAGCCATGATGATTTTTTTCATGCACGTAGTAACCGTTTAGTGAACATTATTGATCTAAACACTTTGTCCATGATCTTTCTTAACCGCATGGTACATAATGAGTCTCTGAAGTGTGAGCGACTGACGTTTCAGAAAGACAGAAGGCGACCGGACACGTGCCACCCCTTCCACCACGAGGTAGAATACACAGCAGAATGAATGCAAAGGAAATCATTTCAAATGAATGTTTACAGTGTATATAATGCACGGTATGTGATGTCATTGATCATTGGATACACATGTTATTTAGATCTTGGTTTTATCTGCAGGAGAATTCGATGGAATGTGGAGGTTCTCTGGCCGTGACTCCGTCACTCACAGCAACAGTTGTTGTCCTGATGTTGTCCATCTTCTCCAGGTGACAGAAGCATCTCGGCTCCGTCTGTGTGACTGACTGCAGAATGCCGAAATGGTTTTGTGTATATTTCTGTACACTTAAAAACTGAAGCGCCCGGTGAACGACAGACGATGTATAGGGACTAGTTTGTTTTTCTTCTGTTAGTTATGTTAAGAGTTCATGAAGCCTGAGTGTGTTAGAAATATGACATTCTTTTAATAAATAATAAAAATGAATATTTTGCAACAATGGAATGATGTGTTAAGACAACTTTGCCTTAGAATTACAGATGTCAGTTGAGTTTGAGTACTTTTGAAATAAAGTTGCTTTTATAAATACAAAGAGAGCTAATGAATTAAGTATGAAGTAAGTTATATGTGATTTATATTATGTATTTTTCTACATGCGTTTGTGCATCTGTGTTGTTAGTGTGAAAGCAATGAAGCTCTTTTTTCAGAGAAATGTTGCTCCAGGACCAACAATATTGATTTATTGAAACTTTCCACAACAACAATAAATGCAATATAACCGAAAAAGGCGTAGGCAGAAGTCTTTGCCTGTTAAGCCTAGCATTTATGCAGAATTTTCTGATAAGTGACACTTTTCACTAATTAGTATTTCATAATTACAAATTAAACATTCCAGATCATTTAAATATTCTCATTCAATCTAAGAATTGTTGCTCATCTTATTTTTATTCAATTTCTTAAATTTGCCGAGTGACTTCATTGCCACAGTTATTCCATACGTTTACCCCTTTAACAGTTGTACACCTATTTTTTGTGTTTGTGTCCTTTCTAATTATACTATTCTCCATGTTAAATGAGTATTCTTCCTATGATTTTCCAACAATTTATTATAATAATCCTTTTTACAATATCTTATAATAATACCTATTTATTTTTGTCATATTTATTTTCAGCTTGTTGTGTTCGAACTTATTTCTTTTTTTTTATATATATATATATATATATATATATATATATGTACGTGTGTTATTCTGTATATTTCCTCTTTTTTTGGGGGCTCATGTCGTATTCATTAATTTAGGGGGGATTTTCTTATCCTTAATCCAGCTGCAAATGTTAGAGAGACTGTGAAATGTGGCTTAATGGATGGACTTAAACATAAATATTTTAGTAATTTTGAGCCACATGAAGCTATAGTAAAATAGCTATACACACTTTCAACACACATCACAGAATTAATGTAATGTTAAAGAACACTGGATGCAAGTGTTGCACAATAATGCAAAACATCAAATTCCTTCTACTATAACAAACAAAACACTGGCAGATCTTCACACTGTGCTGTAGTTACTATGATATTAATGGAACTGCAGAGAAAGGTAAAAAAAAAGGAAAATTGTTTATGAACACTAAATATAACTAGAATGGCTTTCCTGTGGCTCAGTGGTTAGAGATCATGGCGCTAGCAACACCAAGGTCGTGGGTTTGATTCCAGGGATTGCACATACTCAGAAACAAATAGTGTAATGCAATATAAGTCGCTTTGGATAAAAGCGTCTGCCAAATGCATAAATGTAAGAATGCAACAGTCCTGGGAGGAAAAGATGATTTTCATTTGACAGGAAACTAATGAAACCTCACAAACTGTGTCATGGTTGTCTGCATGTCATTTGTTTTGTCTGGTATCCTGTAATGGGCAAATATGTTTTTGAATAAACAAGTAAAACCAAAGCATCTTGACTTCAAAATGAACTTCATAATACACCCACGACATGGTCTTTATCTGGAATGTTCAAATGCTAACGGTACGATCAATGCCAAAACTCTTTGTATGAAGTGGTCAGGTGAAAGCATTAAGCATGGAGTGCCACATGGATCAGTTTTAGGCCCCCTGCTTCACTTTATATTCTTTCTATTATAGCTATTATATCTAGAGTATATTAGTTGTTATGGTCTATTCACACAGTGATGCAAAAAATGAACTAAGCTTTCACATCAAGGTTGAAACGAATGTTCTTTATCAGCTATTATTCAACAGTTCTTTTTGGTTCTCGAATCTGATTGGTTGAGAGCCATGAGATATTCCACCGTATCTTTATGCGAAGCGCTTCACTCCCGCTTGTATCACTCCGCCACTATTAGTCGGAATTATGAGACTGAAAGTAAACATGTAGTCGTGTGATGGTCACACTCCTACTCCAGCAGTATTGCATTATTAGGTGGCGCCGACAGACAATTAGTTTGCTGTCGCTTTGCTGAATTGAGAGCAATTTAAAAGCAAACTCGTGTGTATGATTTTCGAATGGCTCTCACTGTACTTTGATGTCATCCACCTGTCGGCTCTTACGGCACAGCGTGAAGTCGAACACACCTACTGATACTGGATGCACTTTTGCATGAAGAGAGAAACACGAGGATGCATTTAAAAACGCTTTAAAAGCATTATACAAACCAGTAACCCAAGCAAATGTGAGAATGTTTTCATGCATGTGTCATGATTTAACTAGAAAAGGATTACATATATAGATATTATTAATCTAGCATTTATCTGTGTATGCTGTAATCGTGAAGAGACTATCATTGATCTATTTTTCTAGATCTAGTTTTTAACTGAAGTGCTTTGTGATTTTCAGCTCAAAATAAATAGATTTTTATCATACAGTTTATTAAGGAGTATCTATATGTATATTTATGAATTTAATACTGAATTGTTTAAAATTGCAGGACATAGCAGATTTAAACTGAAATGAGTGACGCCTGGTTGTTCCATCACAATGAGGCTCCAAATCGCTTGCCAAAACCTTCACACATTAAGTTCCTCTGTGGTGAAATGATCTGCAGCCTACAGAATAAAACCATTACTTGAGTTTTTGCGCCATCTGGTGGATGTTTGGGCGAAGAGTATTGTTAAAGTAAATTAAAGTACTGTTTGACAAGATGTGCGGGACCATTTTAATTCATGAGGGTGAACAGAAGGTGATCTGGGCTCTCCTGAGAGACTGTAAAGAATATGTAAAACATACCAGATCTTGTGGTTTTTATAACGTTGTCCTAATAGAAGTAGTAATGGGCGTTTTTAAAGCTTCAAAACCTTTACGAATCGTTTTATTTCGAATCTGCTTCGGAGCTCCTGTGTATCAAACCGTGACGTGTCACGTGATTCTAGCAAACGAGGCTTCGTTATGTCATTACTGTTTGGAAATGTCTCGAACGTCTCTTGACATTTTCAGCAGTAGGTGGCGCCAGCAAGCAGTATATTTTAAACACTTCGAAAAACACTTTTGCGAAGCAATTTGTTCAGTGATTGAAAGCTTTGTAAAGCTCGTTTCTTCCATCCCTAACCGAAAGTGAAATTGGTTAAGTATAATAGTTATTTTTCATTGAATGACTCATTGAATCACATTTTCTAATGTAAAACAAATGCACAAGAGGCATCATTATATATCACTTATTGACGTTAATAGTAGGTTTTCATCAAGGGTCCTGTGGTTTAGCAACAATTTGTTCGATGTGTCAGGAGGGGTTTTTAAATACAAATTACAGGTCAAACCAATCAAACATAAACCTTCTGCTGAGCGGAAAAAATCAAAAAGTTCAAGATGTTAAAAATATTTGAGAAATGTTTAAAATATTCTTCCTAAAATTGAATCTCTCACATTGCATTGTTCCACAACACCTCTTATTTTAAATACAAAATGGCATAGTGACACAGGGTATCCTCTATCTAAGCACCAATGTTAGTCTTTGTGTGGTGATAAGACAGAGATTTAAGTCAACATGTTTCATTTACTAGAACTCTTCAACCTCTAACGCAGTGCAAAATGATTTCAGTCATACAAGACCAAGAAACCTTTTATTTATAATATCAGGCCTGTTTCACACTGTGCGTGCGTGGACCGGCTAGAGATGGATTTATACTGTTACAGAAGTCACTGTGTTATTGCGGTTTTACTTACTGACAATAATGAATGTACTTCACCTTTTATTAATGCAAACAGCTCATAAATAAAGGAAGAAAGCATGTTTAACATGATTGTTCTATTGTTGATCTAGTTTAAATAGCTTTGCTCTTTCCGCGTTGTTTTCCAGCCACTGTCAGTAACAGTGAAATAATATTGAATGGCCTGTTCCAGCAAAATCCATCCTGATTTATAAAGCATTATTAGATTTTTACTGCTGTGAAGTGGATTAAAACACTGATGTTGTATGAACTGTTGTTAACCGGAAAAAATGTGAATTGCAGATTTAAATTGTTACAATATTCGTGTATGTATGTCGAAAGCTAAATCGGACACATCCACCTCCATGAGCTCGCTCAGCAAAGTTGTTTAACAGTGGATTTTGCTAAACGGTTTTGTCAAATAGTTTTACAAGCGATTCTAAAACCACTGCATTTGTGATAAGCACAACACATGAAAGTCTACGAGCTTCTTTGACGTTCAATATGAAGCACTTGCTTGCATGCTGTGGATTTAGATCTGGCACCCTGTTCACAGTTTCAAGGTTTATAAACTCCTGCCATCTCAAGCGTGATGAACATGATCAGATCCAAATCAATAAAGTGAACAGCATCTAGAGTCCTTGCTGTATACAGACACAAGTAAAGAGAGGCATCATTTGAATAAAAGTATTTCAATGGCTGAACACTGCTTTTGGTTTGATATGTTCTCAGTTGAGCTACGTGCTAATCGTTGAGAATGTTAGACTTTTGGAGCGCTAGGCTAACACTAATGGGTGAAGTGAAAACTCTGTTTCAGCAATGAACTAAAGTTAAATGTAGGAAATAAAGAAGGGGTGAAAGAATGCAGACACTGGTGGGGGGAAGCAAAACATTTGTGTGTGTGTGTGTGTGTGTGTGTGTGTGTGTGTGTGTGTGTGTGTGTGTGTGAGATGGCGGTTTTGTCAACCAAAAACAAAGTTTTTTAAAAACGCTCTCTGAAGTGGCTCAATTTTGAAAGCAGTTATAAAGAGTAATATAATCTTATATATATTATTATAAATAATAATACGCGATACCTTTCATCAAATGTGTCAATTAGGGATGCATTATGCCCGATACTAAGCTCATGTACTCGTACTCGTAGAAAAGTTCATCCATACCTCATGTGACATAACTGACTGAAATTTGTGCTTTTAAAGTTTGTGACAAGCACACAAAATTATAGATTTTTTCATAATGTGTTTGAGGTGTAGTTGTAATTATAAGGTTATTCTATTTTTATTAGTATCACTGTGTTGTGCTTGGAAAATTGCCACCTCACTAAAAACAAAAGAATGAAAAAATACAGGTAAAGGGCTCGGTATCAGCGAGTACCAGACATAAAGTATCGGTACTCGTACTCGAAAAAAACGGTATCGGTGCATCCCTAGTGTAAATATATATCAACGCAATCCGATGGGAATTCATACCTATTTGACCAGGTGGCTCATTCTTGTGAATTTTTATTTCCTCATTCGTATGTTTTGTTATGATTTGACTTTTTCCCCTGTGACGTCAGGTTTAGTGGCGGGGTTAGGGGAGCCATTTATCGTTTCTTTGCCACCCCGTAAAACTCGCGGTTTTAGCAAAATTAGCTTTTGCGGCTGTGATTTTAGGGTTTGGGGTGAATGCCTAAAATATGGACGACTTCTTTTGATATCGGGTTATAAATATATAAATCTACATACACACACGGTCTGTGAACTGAAAGTCGTGCTGGTGACACGAAAAAATTGGGAAATTTGTGTCTACCAACACGAAACAATAGGTTAAATTTCGTGACTATATTACGAACTGCCGTGAGACTGGTTGTCAAGGTATGTCCGAATCCAATGTTTGCTTTACTTCCTGTCTCCTGAGATGCATCCTTCACTGCCTTCAATGTCCCACAATTCTATGCCTGTGCTCGTGCGGGGAATGTGATTGGTCGGAAAAATTAAATGGTGGCCAAGAAAGCGGCCGGAACACAGTTTTTGTATAAAAGTTATATATTTTCTTTTTACAACTTTTGAATGTTTTCAAATATTTGATTAGTTATCACAAAGGCGCCCTCTGTTTATATTACGCCGCCTTCATGCCCAAACCCTGCCTCCGCAGTCATTGCCTCCTGACAGTCTGTAGGGATTCATTACCTTAAAATGACCTCAGAGAAACCCACATCTAAAAAAGCTTTCCTGTGGCTCAGTGGTTAGAAATCATGACGCTAGCAACACTAAGGTCATGAGTTCGATCCCAGGCATCGCACATACTCAGAAACAAATGTATAATGTAATGTAAATCGCTTTGGATAAAAGCGTCTGTCGAATGCGTAAATATAAATGTAAAATCACATACTTCCAAAGTATGCCTTATATTCTGATCGCTTTCAAAAAGCAGTAGGTGAGAAATAGGCGGATGGTGTACCAATGCCGATGACTCTTTTCACATGTTTTCACATGTTAATGATAGAAATGCCGTTCCTAAACTATACTGGTTAAAAACTATTCGAATTCTTCCTAAAATATTAGTAATATCAGATGAACGCTTGGTTTTTGTCCTGTCTCTGGTCAGGACTGTAACTTTGCATGCTTCGAATAAACCTCTGCTTTTGCATTTCTGACCTTTAGCCTAACAGCCAAACTCGCAGATTTCTCAATGAAGATATCCTTTTGGTCATTTTGAAGTCAGAAAACGTGAAAAATGCAATCCCTTTAAGCGCTGAATATTAACAGAGTACAACATGCTGTCCTTGTTTAGGACCTGTGCTATATTTAAAGGGAAGTCCCTGTTGGAAATAATGATGATGAGATGGATGATGTGTGAAGTACACTAATGTAGTGTCACACTAGTGCTTCTAGTAGAAATACTGTCCCCACAAACATTCACATTGTGAGTTGGCACTTTCATTTAAGACGGCAACAGCCAAAAGCATCTTTACATGCGGCCGTGAGCAACAGAAAGTGTCAATATATTCAGCAGGCACATTAATCATAAAAACTCTTTATTCATTCTGATAACTGGATTAAATACTACTCGTACAACACTTGCGCGCGTGTTTGGTGTTGCCGCAGCAGTTCAGTTTCTATGGAGCTGGCAGGGAAGCTTACCTCGTCACCATGGCAACGGTTCATCCGCTTAAGTTAGGACAAGTTTTTGGGAAAAGTTCACATCAGGCCGCGCAAACGTCCAAAAACGAGATCACAATCATGTCGTAGCGCTTTTCTGACGATCTAAGCATCTCGCGGTGCGTGCGTATTTGTGCGTCTCGCTAGTTTCTATAGAAGAGGGACGTGTGTTGATGGGAAAGCGTGAGCTGGAGATGCGAGGGACCCGTCAGATCCTCTGGGTACGTGACGGGGGCATATTGTGTCGCTAGTCTCTAAGTAACAGCGCCGTCTCTGTGGAGTAAGATCTCAGTGATAATGAGCTGTGGGTTTGAGACTGCCTCACTTCAGCCCGGCCTCAAGTCCCTCGTCTACTTGCCTTTCATTTGTTCCCTTTATTTTTTGGGACAGACTTGCTTGACTCTTCAGCTTCGCGCCGGAGGGATTTGGTCTCAGCGAGAACATTTCATAAACAAAAACAAGTGCTGTGTTAGCTACGTGTATGATGCAATGGACTCGATGCTGAAAGATGCGTATCATTTCCACACAACACAGTTTGTGTGTTTAAACAAAAAGGATCATTTTTACACCTGCATATGTTCATCGATTTCTCTGATGTAATAAATGAATTAGAGGAAGAATAGTTTTGTACTTCTTGGAAATAGACATTATGTGTTCTAAATTACTATTAGTCTCATAAACAAGTATCTGCTCACAACAAAACTGGGACAATTTTGAGGCTGGTTCATTGTTATTAAAAACCTGTTGATTTTATCCAGTGACAGAAGGAGCTTTTCAAAAGTAAAGAAAATTTGTTTTGATTTCATTTCATTTGATTTCATTTACGTTACAAAAGACAAAAGTATTGGTACGCCTCCTTTCTAATGAACAGGTTTAACTACTTTAGTCATTTCCATGAGCATATAATAAAAAGTGCTTCTAAAACGGACAGAAACTAAATTTCGCGATTTTGTCCACATAGGGTTTTTTATTAAGCAGGCTCAGATGACTCTCAAAGCTGGCCAGAGGAGAGATGTAATGGATCTCAGTCACGTATATATAATCGTAATACACAAGCGAAACATTACACGGCTGTGTTTACTTCTCATCCTGCATAAAGCGTCTACGATCAGTGCAAATATCATAACGTTTGAAACGATTTGTTGTTCATGGTTATTCAAACTAATAGGAAGAGCAAGTTTTTGTGTTGGGCTGTATTCAGTGTACTGCGATTTGACCGGTACAGATTCATATGCTTAATTAATAACATATACGAGATGCAAAATGATTCAAGCATGTTGCGTGCTTTCTAGTAAATGTAAATGAAACTCTCCCAGTGCTTTAGAACTTAGGCCGTTTGGCTCGACGATAATTTACTGGCTCATTGCCGACATTTTTTTGGAATGCGTGCAAAGGATAGTGAAGAGTCCGAACGAAGGACATGAAACAAAAGCTGCCTTATCCCTATGGGATGTCCTTCAGCGGCGTTTGATGACGTGGCAGCTGAGGACACAGCCTTCCGTTTGAGAAGCATCTTCTATACGTATACTTCTACTTCCTATGTGCTTCCAGGACATTATTGTTGTTTGTCACAGGTGTTACTCCCACATCGGTGCACCTGTGCCTCTTCTCTTTTCTCTTTCTCTCTCTATGGAACACTGGAATTGCCAGTCAGCTGTAAAGAAGTTAATTCCAGCCTTCAGCGCTCTATCAGCTATTGCAATGCTCTACTAGCTGGTCTTCCAGCGTGTTACAGCTCATCTCTCTTCACTGGCCACTGTTCCCGGGACACACAACGTTCATGTCACTGATGTTTGCAAACAGAACAGGTACCCTCATATCTCTCTCTTTTACACATCTACAAGTGAGTGAGTGAGCACCTTGTACCATGACAAAAACGCACCCCATTTTATCTTTCCTCTGCCTTTGTAAGTTGCCTTGGACATAAGTGTCTTCTAAATGAATAAAATGAAAGAAACATTTAAAAGCCTCATCTTGTCAGTGAGTAATTTATTTTTCCATTTAAAAAAGCCCTTTCTGTTCTTCAACTATTTCTTCTTAGTTGTTCAAAAAGTGTAATCTGGATCAGAATGGTCAGGATTTGGAAAATGTTGTCAGTCTTTATCGATTGGCTCTTTTTACTGGAAGGTGGGACTTCCTTCACTAAAGCAGCCATATTGCCCCATATTGTTTGTGGGGACATATTGAATTCCCTCCTGATTCATAGTAACGGCAGTGGTGCATCTTGTACATTTCTGTTATCTTGGCCATCCATGTCAAAAGCATTAAGGCTGGTTTATGGTCCTACGTAGGACCTAATTGAATGTGTTTTTATCACAACCAACAGTCAAAAACTGTTCAATGCGGGCGAACACAAACTCTCTCAGGTGAACACAATGCAAAACTTTTCTGAGTGAATGCAAAATGATTGAAATACAATTTTTTCCCCTCCCCATATTTTTCCATCACCATGTCCTTTTAGGGCCTCTGTATAGAGCACTTGTAATCCAGATTTGGTCATCTGAAAGTGTATTTGGATCAGGGTGATCCTTTGTAAAACCGGCACAAAAATAAAACAGCTTAGGGATTACTACAGCATAAAATTCTGATGCAGATTACACTCTTTGAATAACTGATACCACAGTTAAACAAGAACTATAGTTCATAGGGGTGGTTTCCCGGACAGGGATTAAACTAGTCCTAGACTAAAAGAAATGTAAGAGTTGTCCAAACTGAAAACAACTTGCACTGACATATCTCAAAATACATCAGTGCCTTTGTGTTGTCTCAAAATGCACACAAGTCATGTTTTTAGTAAGGTATGTTTGTTAAAACTACTTAAATTTCCCAATTAAACTAAGACCTAGTCCAGGTTTAAACTAATCCCTGTCCGGGAAACCGCCCCTTAGAGTCTTGGAAACATCATCATCACGGCCACCATATTTTATGCTACGGAAGCTGTGGGTGGCAGCTCTCACAAAATCCTTTGTGCTTCGAGTCAGATCCGTTGGCGTGGCTTGTTGGTTTTGACCAAGCAGCAACCTTCCAGTCTCTCTCGTCAAACCAATACGAAAGTGACTTAAACTCCAATTCATTGACTGGCCGCTGGAGGCTGGCACCAAAAGAGAGTAAAATCTCATTGAGCCCCATGTTAAAATGTCTAAGTTTATAGCAGAAAAAACATGTTTACAGCCTGGTACACAAAATGATTTTGGTCTATTTTGCCCTTCATGACAACTGTGAGGGGGATTAATTTTTTTATAACTCATCCGTTTAAACTATATGAAGCCTTAAAATTCTGCATAATTAAGGGTGTGGCCACCTGAGGGATACCCTCCTAAACCTAACCATGTAGACTACATCACGCCCGCGTAATGTTGTCTGACTTGAAACACTGCTGCTTAGTATAGGAGTGGTCGCTAAAGTTTGTATTCAAAGGACCAGTGTTCGTTTTTTGGAGGCTCTGTTGACAGAAATGCAATATAATATACATAACTATGTGTTCAGATGTGTATAAAGTAGGGCTGTCAAAAGATTAATCGCGATTAATCACATCCAGAATAAAAGTTTGTGTTTACATAATATATGTCTGTGTACTGTGCATATTAATTTTGTATTGATAAAAACAAACCCATACATGTATATATTTAAGAAAATTATAAAATATAAAAATTAATACACATTTAAATATGATTTCAATTATTGGTAAATGTAAATAAATATTTCCTAAATATATATAGGCCTACATGTATGTATTTGTGTTTATAAATACAAAATTAACATGCACAATAAACAGACGTCTATTATGTAAACACAAACTTTTATTCTGAATGCGATTAATCGCGATTAATCTTTTGACAGCCCTAGTATAAAGACCTTACATAATGAAGCTTTATGTTTTTCTTACCTTAGAACAAGCTATTTTTATCTACATACATCGCAGGGTCACCTTACATAAAATTCACCATGTTGTTTCTACAGAGCGCGTTTCGTATATGTTATCTTTTGTGACGACATGTTAATGTTCTCAGGGTCTCCGTAGCGTTTCAAACGGGAGGGGTGGATTGAGCGGTTGGTTGCAATTCGCAACCTCAACGCTAGATGCCGCAAAAAATTCCACACGTGACTTTAATGTAGGCTACCATTGCTTCATTACGTTATTCCATATAAGAAGTCGCTGCGCACTACAGAAGCGTTTCCTTTTGTGCGCAGCATACAAGATGGCGACCTTTACTGCGCGATGACGTCACGTTCTCGAACTCTCTTTGTTATTGTTTTAAAACAGCATTCATAACAGTAGAATTAGTTTGTCAAATACAGTTGCCTATACGTCATTGAACAAAAGAAACACTGTTTGCATTAAAACCATGTTAGCTCGAAAAGGAAAAACATCGCCTCACAATTGAATGTAAATATATCATTTGAACTATTGAAACTACGGAACGTTAATAGTAGGCTAATGATTCCAGTCAAATTCATACACGTGATTTGGCGCGAGTCGGCGTGCGTGATGACGCAGGCGCAGCGTGGGGTTTCCCAGCCTCGAGAACAGGGTCACCGCGCCCATCTTCCGTCTGACGGCCAGAGCGCGAGAGAGACCGAAGAAACGCTCCATCAGCCGTGCAGGGCGTCAGGAGAGCGAACGAGCGTCACGTTAGCCGCGGTCATCACAGGACATTTGACTGCAGCGTGTGTTGATTTGCATCAGACTGATCGCTGCGCAGCGGTCGCGGGTTCGGGGAGTAACGGACTGATCTAACGGACCGTCTGCCGGCCGTAACGGCAGCTGTGGATCTCTGTCCGCTGTTTACAGTCAATGAGAGCAACACAACAAACTGCGCCGACTGATCACAGGTCAGTGCTTATCTACTGTCCTTTATTGCGGACTCGCGTTCAGCGGTGGGTGCGATCGCCTCTGTAACTGTACATGTATTCGGTATAATGATTTGTGGAGGCCACATCCCTGGTTTGATGCGTTAACTTCCTCAAATCACCGTCATGTGCCAAATATGAGCTGTTTTCAGATCTGTAGCCGCTGTCTTCAGCTTATTAATAATGACTAGCAGGCCATTTTTGCTGCTGACATACACAGAAGCTCGCGTTTATAACAGCTCGATCCAGACGCGTATTAATGTCTTATTCCCTATGCAGAAGTCCTGCTGTACAGTATCGTTTCATTTGCTCGAGCTATCGTGTGTGTGTGTGTGTGTGTGTGTGTGTGTGTGTGTGTGTGTGTGTGTGTGTGTGTGTGTGACTGCGGATGAATAAATGAAGGATAAGGCTAAGTCACATCCGCTCACTTAATGTTTGTGCATGTATGTGTCATATATCATGAGAATACTGTCTTGATATTGTGTGTGTGTGTGTGTTTCTTGCGGTCGCTGATGTGAATTGCTCGCGTGCAGCGATGGTGGACGTTTGCACGCATGAGGTGTTTATGTCAGGATTGTTGGTGTGTGTTTAATTGGCTTGTGCTTGAATTAAACCGATTGTCGCAAACCCCAGTTAAAGAGCGTTTAATAGCGCGCGGCCGCGCTCGCGCGTGTTTTATCGATGTGAACGAGGAAGAGCAGCGCGACAGATCCGCCTCAGTATTTCATCACCACACCGACGAAAAACTATCGATATAATCGAGTAATGCGATGATTTTTTACAGAGTTTTACTGTCGTCGGCTTATGATAATCGACGTATGTGTGTGTCCGTAGTGTGTTCATGTCTTGAGTGAGAGTGTGTGTGTGTGTGTGTGTGTGTGTGTGTGTGTGTGTTCACGGCCTACAGCTGCTGCTGCAGCCAACAAGATGGCGACTGATGAAGACACAGCCCTGCCTCAACACATCTGATGTGCAGTTAAAACTCTGAAAACGCATTTCATCTGCTCACTGACACGTATGATTGTCACTCATTCATTTGTTGTGAATACACGAGTGATTATCCGTGTGTGGATCACGCAGAGAATATGATCTTCATGACATATATTGTTAAAACCCCCCAACCCAGTGTGAAGCACAGAAAATTCAGCTTATTAAACTCGTTTTAGTTGTAGTTATCTGAAACATCATGTTTGTGATTCGTCTGTGCGAAGGACTTGTTTTTTTTTGCAGGAAGTATACCAATATCCTGCTGTGAGGTTCTGCACATTTTATAACAACGTTGATCCATATGCTGCAGAGAGAAATCCTTACACAAATCTCGACCAGAGATAGAGATTTAATGCTAATGCAAATTATTTAATGCAATCAAAGTCTTTATTTTAATTACAATTCCATGTTAAAACGTGATTTAAATTTGTTGTGCTTTTATCCGAATGAGAGATTTTTTTTTGATCTTTTTATCCCACTTCATTTTTTAATGTCGCCTCACAACAGGATTAAATTCTTACCGTCTGTAGATGGCATCTGTCTGGATTATGGCTTTGGTCAGTGATATAGCTGATTTGACTTGTCATCCAGCTGCTGGTCCATCAGTTACTACAAACATGCTGTTTATGCCACTGTGACTGCAGCGTTTGATGGGTGTGTGAGGGTTCAGTTTAAGGTGACAATCGACTCTGAAATAAGGACATGAAAATGTCTGCTTGTATTTTTTTTTTGATATTGAGTTTTCACAATCTCCTGTATGGGTTTGTGTTTTTATAAGGGATTTCACATTCACATTTATTTGCTGAGCTTTTGACCTCAGCTATCTCGGTACAAAATATCCATCTGTAGTTTAATCTGTCATCTTTTTTCACCATCATGTTGTTCAGAACCTGTATATGGCTTCTCCTGTGGAACACAAAAAAAATATTTTGAGAAATGTCTTCTGGTAATACAGTGGAAGTTAACCGGGTCCAGTGTTGTTTGGTTATCAGCACTCTTCCAAATATCTTCTTTTGTTTTCTGCCGAAGAAATACAATTTTTGAATGAGTATAATAAGTAAATGATGAATTCTTATATTTGGATCAACTGTGGGCGAAAAGAAACCATATAAATCCAAATAGTTTTTATTTTATAAGACCAAAAACATTTCATATCCGCAACTGACCATTTTTAACACCTAAAGTGCCAAACTTTATGATCTAAGACCGAACAACAAGCATAAAGGTGCTAAAAAATTCATGAACGCTAAAAAAGAGCACTGTGTGAAACAGCCTTTCGAGCATAAAGAAAATGCAGTGCATCTATCAGCGGTACTTTAGTTTATATTGATGGACAAAGCGACTCTTTTAGCAGAAAAATAGCAGATACCAAACAGGTTATATTTTTACTGACAGCTGCAGATGCCATTACATCGCTATGGGCTTAATATCAAATACCGAGCATGGTTTTTTTTTTGCATCATCTATTTATTTAGCCAATTTTACCACTATTGCATAAACTGAATGGTCAAAATGTGCTTTTTATATTTTGTGTTGCTTTTTAATATAACTTAAAATAAAATAATATTGAGCAAAACAAGTAAATAATTAACAAATAAAAAAATCGTGCCCTCTCCCTTATTTAACGGGCTAGCTGACTGCTAAATGTAATGTACTCTGTTCACCTACAACAAAGTAGTTTTTAAAAAAGTGTCATTCAACACAAGCCAAAAATTTGCCACACCAAAGCAAACAGGACAGCATACAGAGACAGTGCCACTAGAATTGAGTTCAAAATTAAAATATGTAGTTTATTTATACAGGGTTTTTCCTGGCTTAAAATGAGGCGGAGGTGGTGCCCTCCTTATCTTGTACACACGCACGTGTAGGTCTACCGTACCTTTAAGTGGCTTAAACAAACACTTTGCATATTAAAACATAAAGAAATGATTAAGTTATATTAAACATTACTTTTATTTAACCAAACAGAAATGTTTTTAAAACAAATTAATTAAATTCGCCTGTCGTTCATTCCTGCTGTGAATGGATTTGAAATGATCCAGCGCTGTCTTAACAGATACGTTCCCTGATCTTCTATGCGGTTAGTTTCGTTTAAATGTCTCAAATATCACATTGTTCTTCCTCGGGCTCATTAAAACCCGTCACAGCAAACACCGCATAGTAAAGCGCTTACGTTGCGTGTATAACGTTAGGCTATACTTGTCAATGACATGCGGTAAAAACCGCGGAACTTTTCTGCGGAGCTCTGCGGGTGATTATTCCGTGCTGCCTCTTCGAGCATTGGTACACTGAGTAGTACACAAAATGCAGAGGAGAACGCTGGCACTGAGCATGCAGGACTGTTACTAGGGGACCTCGAACCGGCATCGGTCCGGCATGAGAGTCGAGCGCTTTGACGAGGAAGCTAAAGACTGCAGTTTCTACCGTCTGCCGCCATAGCACCTCTTGAGGTCGGGAAGTGAGGTTTACCTGCACAGCTCTCTCTCTCTCTGTACGTTGTACCTCCAGCGTAAAGGAGGAACTTTCAGGATGAGGCCGAGTGTCAGTTCTTCTCTCCTCTCACTCAGAGACATTTCGTTTCGTAACAGTTGCAAACACAGTACGCTAATAACATCAGTGTCAGATTAAACCAGCGGATTAAAACCGCATATGAGTTCAGACAGTGTGTGAAAGCTCACAGCGGGCAACTCTCATGCCGGAACCATCATCAGTTCGCCTCGCCACCCACACGGAGTGGATTCATGTCGTGTCGGTTACAATAATTACAAGAACATAAGTGGTTAAAGAACAGCCGTGAAACACAGCTAATACAACAGCTCCTATTAGCTCTTGTACTGTAACTCTCCAGCGCCTCACTGATAACTGATAACAAAACAGCGCCTACCGCAACTGCAGTTACAAACTGTTGAAACTGTTGAATACATGCAGTGTTTTTGTGAAGACATCCAACATAATTTTGGCGAGAGTGAGGCTGCACGAAATTCAACGGAGGCGGCCGCCTCCAATTTTTCTATGTAGAAAAAAATCCTGTTTATATCAAACGTATTGGGTATCATATTGTTGTTACGATTCCCGGTCCCGCCCACTCTGGCTCACTTTTTTCCTGTCCTGTCCCAGTCAAGTGATAGTGATTTTGTTTCCCATCCCGTGGCAGGGCTCGCAAGATTTTCCATAAATCCCTGGTATCCCTTCGGGCAGGCACTCTTCAGTTTTTGGTAGCCCGAAATGAATTTCAGTAGCCCAAATAAAAAGACATTATTTTTAATGTAGAATATTGTAAAGGTGACAAAGCATCAGTCAAAAATCAGAACACTAATAACAACAATTGTGTCAAATAATTACATTACAATCATCAATATAAATATTGGGTTCTAACTGAACAGAAATTTCTATGAACTGTAAGAACAATATAAAACATGAATCTGTCAGATTCTGAAATTTCAACAGAAGCCAGTGCCTCTTGATGTTGAGGGCATATCATCTTTTTCCTCCTGTGTGTCGGTGCATTCTTGTTGGGGTTTTATTGACACATCAGTACTGTCGTGCCATAATCAAAATTAGGGCTGTGATGGTCTCCGTGAACTGCCACCGGTGGTAGGTCCACATCACACACTGTGACAAAGTGTAATAATAATGATAGTTAGATAAGGATTGGTATTTAGGTTTAACTGGTTTTATTTATAAGATTTCACATTAACACAAATTATTGGGATACATTTCTGTTGGTGCGGTCGCGGCTGCGTGACAAACCCCAGTTTATTCTGCGATGGAAATGAACAGTCCCATAAAATCAGAACCGGCTATGAGCGGCTTGCTTGTTGTCGGACAGCGCACGGGTTGCCGCAGTTGCGGAGAAATATATATTGATTTGCGCTTCTGAACGCGCATTTACAGTGGAGAGACCCATCTTAACCAGGACAATGACAGCATGTTTGTTTTTCCATTAACAAATAGAAAAAGCATTTTTTTGGGGGCAATCTGAATAGGAAAGCCGAGGTAGGTTTAAACGGTCTGTTTCAAATTGAATTGTTGTAAGGGTTAATACCCGACTGACTAAACACTGCAACTAATGCCTTTTTGTTTAATTTTAAACTTTCTGATATTATGTAATCATTATAATCATGTTTATTTAAATGTTTGATATGCTTTAGTGTGCCGTTTCACTGACGGATGTGCGCATTAAACACAGACGGGACATTTCATCCTCATTTATTTCAAAATGTATTTAATATAAGGTCTATATTTATTTCTCTTCCACACATACACTTGTCACATGGTTGCAACTCGCAAATAGAATATTATAAATATTTCATACTAAGATAAAAATCTGCCACCATCACAGCCCTTGAAAATGAAAGTTCCCCACTTCCCAAATTACATGCAACATAGTTACCCAACCAAATTTGTGAGAGAATGTAAAATATTAAAATATAGTTTTCCCCTCTAGCTCGACGGGCAAGTGTAGTGGGTTTTACATTTTGGTAGCCCAACTGGAATATACAATAGCCCCAGGACGTTGGGCTAGCGATTTTGCGAACCCTGCGTGGTATTCCCGAAAAAATGTCAGCCTCTACCACGCATCACTAGTACAGGATCTTTTCTGGCTTAAAGGGATTCTTCAGCCTTGAAACTAAATTTTCCCATGTTTTACTCACCCTCGGCGCATCCGTAATGAATATGACTTTCTTCTTGAAGAACAATGCAGTCGGAGTTATGTAACTATTTATCGGGAAGAATGATTTTGGAAGAATGGGAGTGAATTGGACCCCATGTTTTAAAGCTCCAAAAAGCGCACTCATCGATCAAAGAACTGCTCGACACAACTCGACACAAAGGTCTTCTGAAGTGAATCGATGCGTTTGTTTAAGAGAAATATCCATATTGACAGCGCTATTAACGTTGATGTCTAACTTCCGTTATCCTCTGCTGCGTGTGTGCACGTGAACCTCCTGGCTTGTTTTTTTCCTGAAAATGACAGTGGCGAAAGCTCCCCACAGAGGAGACGGCATCCCATTGGAACAAAACGAAAAATGCAACCTTCGTCAACGGCCTGCATCATTTGCTGGTGCAGACGAGGGATAACGGAAGCCAGACATTATCATTAATAGCGCTGTCAATATGGATATTTCTCTTAAACCCACCGATTCACTTCAGAAAACCTTTGTATAGACCACGGAGCCGTGTCGAGCAGTTCTTTGATCAATGGATGCGGCGGACTCCAATTTTTCTTTGCAGGAAAAACCCTGATGTAGCGGAGTAAATCCATGGCAGTGGAAACAATTGTGATGACCAACATTAATGTTAACCTGCTGTTGTTTCTCAATATGTGTTCTTGTCATAGACTGTATAAAACATGGACGTAGTGTCCGTGACGTCACCCGCAGTCCGTGAATTGCAGTTTAAGTCACTTCCGTGTTTCACGAGAGAGACCGAAAGGTTGCTGCTTGGTTCTTGTCTGTACCTGTGTTCTTGTGAACTTGTGAAACATCATCAGCAGCAGTCCAAGTACTGTTACAATTCAAAGTTCACATCTAGACAAGAACAGTTAAAACTCTGGATGTGTCCTTGCGCCGCCCCTTATATCCATGATCCGCTGGGCGGTGACTTTTGGAAATCGGCGCTCGTGAACCCCGCCCAACGAAGCCTCACCTAGGCAAGTCCTTCTGACATTTACTGCTTGCTCTGATGTCTCTGTAGCAGTTAAACATGACTTTTTCACTATATCTTACAGCGATCTTTGGTCTCATAAATCTATTATTTGTTCCTGGGCTAATTGTTTCGACTGAGGGCAAAGTTAAGTTTCATTTTTTATTTAACTTTGGACTGGCATGCTGCCTAGTACTTGTTCCAAATTATTTGCTTGTATATTAACTATTGCACAAACTTCTTATACTTTATAATAAAGCATTGTGTTTTATAGTTCATTTTATTATAAACATATACAATTGTTTAGGATAATCGAGCAGGCACATGTTGTTAAATGAAAATGACAGGACGCACTGTTGTGTTTTACATCATATTTCATTTTGCTTGGTTTAAATGACTTTTTTAAACTCATTCAGCTACTAATAGAAATATTTTGTCTGACTTGCTGATATAAACTACATAAGCACTGCAAGTCATGCATCTGCTATTTTTTTTAAATATAATTTTTTATATATAAGCTGTGTGTGTGCAAAGTGAAAGTATGCTACAGTATGCAAGCTGAAGCACTCAATGAGGGGCTGTGAAGAAGACACATGCCTCCCAGCATCTTCAGTGCGCTCTATATATCACAAACACGCTGCTCGCTGCCTGTGTGTGTGTGTGTGTGTGTGTGTGTGTGTGTGTGTGTGTGTGTGTGTGTGTGTGTGTGTGTGTGTGTGTGTGTGTGTGTGTGTGTGTGTGTGTGTGTGTGTGTGTGTGTGTGTGTGTGTGTGTGTGTGTGTGTAATGTTCGGCCCTTCATCTGCAGCTACACACACACTTCACAGGACAATCAGGTCTATTGAGTAAATGCATTACTGTATGTACTTTAAACTTGAATACAGGAGCTGTGTGTGGCCTCAGGCTGAATACATTTAGCATGATGTTTTTGAGGGGAATACTCTTGGATAGTTCATATCATTTATTTTACTGTGCTAAATGATCTTTCAGGTTTATGTGTAGTGGTCGACCGATATATTGCAGAGGCCGATTTCGATAAATTTTTCCGTTTGGCCGATAGATTCTCATGTTTGTTCGTGTTAGCGCATTAGCATTTGGTTCCTTAGGAAGATGGCTACACTCGACCCCACGCAGCGCCCCACAGACCGGTTGGCGCACAACACCAAATCAGAACAACCTGAGAGCCAACGGCTTCATATGCTTTCAAATCGCTCGTGCAGCACCCGGGTGCCACACGCCACCTAGCCTGCACGGCACAAGATGAAATCGAACGCACTCCAAGCCAGCATCTGACAGACAGTGAAATTACCAATCCTCATTCACTTTCTAAAGTGATTTTTTTGTGTAACAGTTAAAACTCCAGCCTGCAGGAAAGTCTTACTTAAAGAGTTCCGTGAGGTGTCATTTACGCAGGCCAGCGGTAACTGGGGACACAAATAAAATAAAAAATGAAAACAGACAAATCTCAGTAACCTGTCACTGTAATCCCAGCATGAGAGCTGTGTTGTGTGTCTGAGATGAACGAGACAGAAATACATACACTGTATGTTAAGTAATAATACGTTTGCATTCCTATGTCATTTTATTCAATATCCACCGCATTTAACTGTCCACGATAACTTAATGTGTGGACTGGAGTGTACGTTTGTTTCATATGTTCAAGTCTGTTCTGTTTTGTTGACAAGCTACATGCCACTAACTAAATATAGGCTGTGTTTTTTTTCGTGTTTTTGTACAGAAAAACAGACATTATATTTATTAGTCAAGTATTATTTTGTAAACTGACTAAATTTAAGAAAGTGAAACATACGGAGTAAAATAATTTCATGAGATTTATTTGTACAGTAACTGTATTGAATATTAAGGAATTACATACGGTTTTTGTCATTTAATTGTACACGTTATCAGTGGTGTCAAAAGTATTCACATTCATTTCTCAGGTAGAAGTATAGATACTAGGGTTTAAAAATACTTCTGTAGAAGTTGAAGTATCAACTCAAGCTTTTTACTCAAGTAAAAGTGTAAAAGTACTGGTTTCAAAACTACTTAAAGTATAAAAGTAATAGTAATGTAAGGTAAAAAATGCCATTAAGGACTAAACTTAGGCCGTGCCACAGGGGCCTATTGTGCACTACCCCACTACTAAAAAACTTTTTCAAAAGGCAATAGGCTAATGTTATATGAAAATGTTAATGTTGAAACATTTGGGATGCACTAGGCTACCTGTTTCAGCTGCATACTGTATATGCTCATTGAAAATGAACGCATTTTAGTACAATGCAAATACATTAAAGAACCATATATCATACCTCTCAACATTTGGGTCCAAAAATCCGGGAGACCCACAATGGAGGGGTTGCTGGGGTGTTGTGCAGGGCAAATAGGGCTAACATAACATAACTTTCATTTCAAATTCTTAAATGTAATTCAGAATAATAAGACACACTGTTTAATGCAGCTCTGCAAGATATCATTTTAATTTAATATTTACATTTTGCAAGAGATCTCAACGTCAGACATTCAAAAAAACGCAGTTTAAAAATGTACAAACAGTTTGTCCCTTCACCTTCCTGTAGTTTGAACTTTTGTTTATTGGTTAGCAGATTCTAGTTTAATTAGACAAACTTCCAAAAATACTATTACAGTAGACCGACAGGTATGCCATATATGTATATTACTGAGCAATCAACTGATAACAAAATTTCAGCTTACCTCAATATGCTTTTTCAAATTAGACGGCGAGTTTTTGAAAGCCATTATAGCTGGTGGTAACTTACTTTGGTGCGCAGAGCTTGCAGCGCATTCGAAAGTTGTTTTGTATCATTTCGAAAAATTCTTAATTTGCGGAGGATGAAGAGAAAGCTCCCGTTTGATAAATGAGCCAGTAGTGTTGAAATAATAACTTTTAAAAAATAATCTTTTTTGAGTAACGACCCCAACACTGGCTATGTCCTTGCTGGAGTGTGACATGATTTGTGTCATGTGCAGGTGCGATGGATCGCGTACAAACAAATAGGGTGTCGGAATGGTTTATGTTTATATTTCTCATCCAACCACAATCAAATTCACTCTATCCGGATGGCGCGATTTATCTGGATAGGTTTTTTTTGGACGATGAGAAGCCGGAATGAAAACAAGCCGAAATGAAATGGGAGTAACGAGGCTATTTTTAAAATGTAAGGAGTAGAAAGTACAGATAATTGCGTGAAAGTGTAAGGAGTAGAAGTAAAAAGTTGACTGAAAATTTTTACTCCAGTAAAGTATAGATACCCAAAATTTCTACTTAAGTACTTCGTTACTTGACACCTCTGCGTATCTAGAATCTTCTGTTGGATTAAAGAAGCAGTAAAACTGTTAAACAAAAAAAGTATAAATATATGTATAAAATGTATCTCTCGTTTCTTTTTAAATAGCCAATATTGTTGTGCAGTATACAGATGTCTCGCACACATTTCTAGCACAATTATTTTATAACTCTAATAATTCTTTACGGTTGTATATGCATATTACACACAGTTGTGCAATGTAGTTTTTTTTGGAAGATTTGTTTATACTGTTTACATGACACATAAATCCCAGATGTCTTTCTTTTCACATATGCGGGCCTGTTTTGCTCTTAAATTCTGGGATCAAATCCTAGTTGATGTTTGTAATAAATGCAGACAAAACCTTCAAAGTTACACAGAATAAGTTGAATATTTCATTTATGAGTAGTGAATACAATGATGATTTGATCCCAAAATCGTGTGGATTCCAGATGTTTCTGTGATTCATTCATTTTTCTCCTCAGTCTGCATGAATGTAACTCTCATTAATTATTGAATATGTTTGTACAGTGGATCACACATTATCTTTAGTTAAATCCAGCAGGTTGTTTCTCAAAGTATTATAACGTGTTTAATCTGTATGCATGATAACCAGCACAACAATGGTGGACTGCAGGACTGCTTTTGTGCGACTCGGGAATAGACGGGTAAATTGTTGTCGTGTAGTCAGTTTCTCTACTTTAGAGTTTCCGATCCCCTTTTTCCCTTCCCGGTACCGATTCTGATACCTGTGCTCAGGGTATCGGCCGATACCGAGTACTGATCCAATACCTGGGTGTGTATCTGTATACAGCTTTTTATTATCTGACACACATTTGACGGTAATATTACTTCTTTTTCTTAAGTGCAGTTTTACTGGCTGGTCCACTCTGAAATACTGCCAAGCATACTGCTAGCTTCTTCGTTGCTCTAAACAGTGGTTGCTTGTGAAGACACAGCACAACTTCCTGCAAAGCTAGTGGGCATAATTAAATCTGTTTAAGAAAATGGTATCGGATCGGTACATGGATTCAAGTACTCGTCGATTGGCATTTCCCATACTGGTATCAGTATCGGAACAACCCAAGTAGAAGTCTTGGTAGATGTCTCTTGTTATCAGTTGCACTGAAACAATAGCCTACTTCAGCTATCACAAGCATGTAACTGTGTGTGTGTGTGTGTTTCATACCACCCTCATTTCCTGTCTGTGATGCATGCTGTCAGCTGAGCGCAAAAGCCAGTCACTTGATCAGGTGGCGCGATTTGCGCAGGTTGTGCAGACATTTGTTAAATTTGCTTATACTAGAATAGTGTTTGTATCACCTGTGCTCTGGTTCGGAGTTGCAGCGAGCATCTGCGTAGTAAAAACAGGCCACACTTTTGAAGAAGTACAACAAACAACGATCCTGCATAATTTTGCCCCTAAATTGTAGCAAAAAATTTAAAAATCTCACATAAACTGTAACAAATTTAGTTATCTCTAATTTGATTCATTATTGCATTATCTTCACTAAGATACTGTACAAATGTTGCCTGTCGCTAGGGCTGTGATGGTGGTCGTGGCAACGGCACCACCGTGGTGGTAAAGTGACATGGCGGTAATGCACTTCACACACTGTGACAAATATAAGTGTAATAATAATGACAGTTGCGATAAGGATTGGTATTTATAGCCCTTCAGTTGTGGAAGATTTTACATTAACACTTATAACAATTATTGGCATAGCCTATGTTTCTGTTCCGTTGGTGCGTTCGAGCGCGGGTTTGCACGGCAAAACCCAGGTTATGCTGCGGGTTCTGCAATGGATCTTGTTGTGAAATGAACAGTTACATAAATCAAAAGCGTCTTTGAACCGCTTGCTTGGTGTCTGAGCATGTGCAGGTTGCTGCGGTTACGGAGAAACATCTCTTCATTTGTTTTCAATCAACGAGTAGGAAAAAGTAACTTTTGGGCCGGTCCAAACTAAACAATGTGAAAGCCACCTCAGCCTCGGACGTCACGCCTACGGATCGTTGGCTAAACGTCTGATGCAAAAGGCACACTTTTCAGGAAACGCTTCAGCACGTTCAAAGTCATCGTCTGAATGTGTATCGCGTTCTTTACCGGTCTGTCTGGAAACGACACGAAGCCATCTGATCTAAGACGTAAGCTGTTGTGTTTACATCGGTTGCAATAAGAACTCGTCACAAACAACTAAACACTGAATTCTTAAAAGTATGCAAGGTTCACGGCATAAACTCATAAACGTTGTTGGTGTTAACTTCTGACCCATTCGTGATTGTAAACCGGTCTGTTACTGTGGAGACATTTCCACGCCTCTAAACGTGACGCGGCACAAAACGAAACATCGGTTGCTTTACCCTGTCAGTCATATGCCCTCTTGGGTGGGCCTTTGCCAATGAAAGCTGCCATGAATTCCAGACCTTAACACGTCATTAACGACAATCTAAACGATTTGCTTGAAGTTTGCTTTAAGGAGTGAGGTTTGTATTTTGGTTTAAATACATGAAATGGTAGACATTCAGCTGTCACACATTCATTGACTTTTAAAAACCAAGTTTTAGAACATTTAAATCTTTTATTTAAACCATCAAACGTGCAGATCCTGTTTGAGATAATACTTGGTGTTGAAGTGTTGTTTCATTATTACCCTTTAGCAGATTTTGAATTATATTAACGTTGGTCGTGATGCAATGAAACGAGACAAATGCAATTAAATGAAAAGATGTTGTTTGTAGGTCTTTGTGTGGTGCGAGAGCAGCATTATTGAGGTGATATTCAGGTCATCACAGCTCTTATTCTGTATTAGCAATATCAGCGTGACACTTTCTTAGCAGGATTATACACAGCTTAAACTCTCGTGTTTCTGAATGCAGAAGCATTCGCTGGCATTCAGGTGAGAAGATCTCTTCAGAAAGACGCACAGAAATACAGCAGACAGGTAAGCCTTTTACTAGAAAGATGACAACTCACCAAGGCAATGACAAGTGTAATGTTTGATGTTCTACAGAGATGAGCAGATTAATTTCTTGCAATTTTGCAGTTGGAGAATCTTTATAGATGTGGTGTGTGGTCGCTGACTGGTTATTGGGCTTAAAGTCGAGAGGTTGTATGTGAGTTAAACAGATTTTTTGTTCATGTTTTAAGACACATGAAAGAAATGTTTGTCAGATGTTTCGGTGAGATGTGAGTGAAGTTTTAGATTCAGGTCAGCAGGATTGATGTTAACCGGATTATAATGACTGAATTAACTGTAGCTCTGGATTACACCAGTGACATTGACATCAGGACGAGCTGTCCGTCCTCTCACAGTTTATTTCAATGGCAAGAGAAAAAAACCCTCGTTTTCTACCTTTTGACTTTTGGAGTTTTAATTAGATGCCTTCAGACTTCTTTTCCACCAAACCGTCTTTGCTGCAGTTTAAAAGGTTTAATCCAAAAATGAAAACACAAATCGAAGTTATAAAATCAATTCATGTTTCCCACATTTGTATTCGCCTAAATGAACTCGAAATAACTTTATTCATATAAAGTAGTATATCAGTACACCTCAGAAATGCATTTTAAAAGTGTTTCTTAAAGGACTCGTAAAATATTTGCTGACACAATTTCATGACAGTTTTTTTTTTTAGCTAAACGCCTAAATGTGGACATTTTGAAAGGCTTCACCGAAATGAAGTTGAATTAAGAGCCGCTCTGTGACTCCTACTCGAGGAGGGTTTCTGAATTTGGTCAATGATTTACTCCTCAGGAAAGTGTTTTAAATCATTGTGAAAATCTTCTAATGTCATGTTGATTCTGTGCGTGGCCTGTCATGTGGCTCTTGTCATTTTTGGCACTGTTGCTTTGATGCCTAGTAACAGCATCGTTCCACAGGCAGAGAAGATGTCTTCTCCGGCTGTGCATTGGTGTACAACTCCGTTCTTGTATATAGATCCAAATCTGCACAAATACACTGATGTATGTGTGTGTATGTTTTCACCATCGGCCTTTAGGTAATCTTATGTAGTGGGCTGATTTAAAGAGGACCTGTTGTGCCACTTTTACAAGATGCAATATAAGCATCAGGGGTCCAGAAAACTGGGCATTCAGAGGCTACTCGATTCTTCAATATCTGCCTTCACATGCTATCAGAAATTGTATAATTTGTTCAAATGTTAAAAGGCTAAAAATTCAAATTCTCCCACCCTTAAGTCGCACGCTCTCATGGATATGCTTTACACTGTTGAGTTGTAATAACTGGTTGTTGTGTGTCCTCAGATCCGTGCGAGAGCCAGTGAGTGGACGGAGTAAAGCCCATCGTCAAGAGGAAAATGAGCGAACTCGACCAGTTACGTCAGGAGGCTGAACAGCTGAAGAACCAGATCAGAGTCAGTCACCACAACCACCATACCTCACACATACATTGACCACCTCACCATACAATCCACAACACCTCACACACAGTCTTAACTGCAACTAACTCTACACGTCACATTAATCCTCTGTATGGACACAGCTCTACACATTTACTCGATACACTTCTTTACTATCATTATTTCAGATTTGGTTATATTTAGTTTATATTTAGTTTTTACCAAATCACATTGTACCTGGCTTTGTCACAGTGTTAGTTTGGTCGGTTTACTGCACATAACTTTAAATGTGAATATGACAGAAATCTATGTCTTATGATATATAATGTAATAGTGACTGAAATTACAAAGAGTAAATTGTTCAAATAATCACAAACCCATTCATTTTTAATATCATGCTGTTATTAAATTTATGTTATGCCGTATTGTTGTTCTTAATGTAAAAGAAAATTTAAAAGGCACAACGCTGCTGGTAGGCAGAGGTTTCTAAAGATTAGTGTGATTACTGAAGCATTGTGGTGGCACATTTTACCACAGCAAAGACTTCACCTAGGTTTTTTCTTGCAGTTGATATGGTAATACCTAAAAAGACAGAGGTTCAACTAATAGGTTTTGGTTCTGGTGTTGAGATTTGACCCTCTAGTGCCCTCAGATTAACAGAGCTCGACCTCACGTCTCTGAGAGGTTCTGGTGTTGAGATTTGACCCTCTAGTGCCTTCAGATTAACAGCTCGACCTCAAGTCTCTGAGAGGTTCTGGTGTTGAGATTTGACCCTCTAGTGCCCTCAGATTAACAGCTCGACCTCACGTCTCTGAGAGGTTCTGGTGTTGAGATGTGACCCTCTAGTGCCTTCAGATTAACAGCTCGACCTCACGTCTCTGAGAGATTCTGGTGTTGAAATTTGACCCTCTAGTGCCCTCAGATTAACAGAGCTCGACCTCACGTCTCTGAGAGGTTCTGGTGTTGAGATGTGATCCTCTAGTGCCTTCAGATTAACAGCTCGACCTCACGTCTCTGAGAGGTTCTGGTGTTGAGATGTGACCCTCTAGTGCCTTCAGATTAACAGCTCGACCTCACGTCTCTGAGAGATTCTGGTGTTGAAATTTGACCCTCTAGTGCCCTCAGATTAACAGAGCTCGACCTCACGTCTCTGAGAGGTTCTGGTGTTGAGATGTGATCCTCTAGTGCCCTCAGATTAACAGCTCGACCTCACGTCTCTGAGAGGTTTTGGTGTTGAGATCTGACCCTCTAGTGCCTTCAGATTAACAGAGCTCGACCTCACGTCTCTGAGAGGTTTTGGTGTTGAGATGTGACCCTCTAGTGCCTTCAGATTAACAGAGCTTGACCTCACGTCTCTGAGAGGTTTTGGTGTTGAGATCTGACCCTCTAGTGCCCTCAGATTAACAGCTCGACCTCACGTCTCTGAGAGGTTTTGGTGTTGAGATCTGACCCTCTAGTGCCTTCAGATTAACAGAGCTCGACCTCACGTCTCTGAGAGGTTTTGGTGTTGAGATCTGACCCTCTAGTGCCCTCAGATTAACAGCTCGACCTCACGTCTCTGAGAGGTTTTGGTGTTGAGATCTGACCCTCTAGTGCCTTCAGATTAACAGAGCTCGACCTCACGTCTCTGAGAGGTTTTGGTGTTGAGATCTGACCCTCTAGTGCCTTCAGATTAACAGAGCTCGACCTCACGTCTCTGAGAGGTTTTGGTGTTGAGATGTGACCCTCTAGTGCCCTCAGATTAACAGCTCGACTTCACATCTCTGAGAGGTTCTGGTGTTGAGATTTGACCCTCTAGTGCCCTCAGATTAACAGCTCGACCTCACGTCTCTGAGAGGTTCTGGGGTTGAGATTTGACCCTCTAGTGCCTTCAGATTATTAGCTCGACCTCACGTCTCTGAGAGGTTCTGGTGTTGAGATGTGATCCTCTAGTGCCATTAGATTAAAAGAGCTCGACCTCACGTCTCTGAGAGGTTCTGGTGTTGAGATGTGACCCTCTAGTGCCCTCAGATTAACAGAGCTCGACCTCACATCTCTGAGAGGTTCTGGTGTTGAGATGTGACCCTCTAGTGCCCTCAGATTAACAGCTCGACCTCACGTCTCTGAGAGGTTTTGGTGTTGAGATCTGACCCTCTAGTGCCTTCAGATTAACAGAGCTCGACCTCACGTCTCTGAGAGGTTTTGGTGTTGAGATGTGACCCTCTAGTGCCCTCAGATTAACAGCTCGACTTCACATCTCTGAGAGGTTCTGGTGTTGAGATTTGACCCTCTAGTGCCCTCAGATTAACAGCTCGACCTCACGTCTCTGAGAGGTTCTGGGGTTGAGATTTGACCCTCTAGTGCCTTCAGATTATTAGCTCGACCTCACGTCTCTGAGAGGTTCTGGTGTTGAGATGTGATCCTCTAGTGCCATTAGATTAAAAGAGCTCGACCTCACGTCTCTGAGAGGTTCTGGTGTTGAGATGTGACCCTCTAGTGCCCTCAGATTAACAGAGCTCGACCTCACGTCTCTGAGAGGTTCTGGGGTTGAGATTTGACCCTCTAGTGCCTTCAGATTAACAGCGCTCGACCTCACATCTCTGAGAGGTTCTGGTGTTGAGATGTGATCCTCTAGTGCCCTCAGATTAACAGCTCGACCTCACGTCTCTGAGAGGTTCTGGTGTTGAGATTTGACCCTCTAGTGCCATTAGATTAAAAGAGCTCGACCTCACGTCTCTGAGAGGTTCTGGGGTTGAGATTTGACCCTCTAGTGCCTTCAGATTAACAGCGCTCGACCTCACGTCTCTGAGAGGTTCTGGTGTTGAGATGTGACCCTCTAGTGCCCTCAGATTAACAGCTCGACCTCACGTCTCTGAGAGGTTCTGGTGTTGAGATTTGACCCTCTAGTGCCCTCAGATTAACAGCTCGACCTCACGTCTCTGAGAGGTTCTGGTGTTGAGATTTGACCCTCTAGTGCCCTCAGATTAACAGCTCGACCTCACGTCTCTGAGAGGTTCTGGTGTTGAGATTTGACCCTCTAGTGCCCTCAGATTAACAGCTCGACCTCACGTCTCTGAGAGGTTCTGGGGTTGAGATTTGACCCTCTAGTGCCTTCAGATTAAAAGAGCTCAACCTCATGTCTCTGAGAGATTCTGGGGTTGAGATTTGAACTAGTGCTTTATTAGACAACGCTCAAACAAACATAATGCAAGGATTTGGTGAGATAACATGAATATTAAATGAATATTAAACATTATCATGAGTTTGTGCCGAAGTGTTTGTGAATATAAACAAATGTGTTTTTCTTAAAGGATGCGCGGAAAGCATGCGCAGACGCCACCCTCTCCCAGGTAAGAGTCTGAACGTCACAGTATATGAGTGAGTCAGATCATGTTTCTGTAGTGAGTGTAATGCAGATGTGTTGCGTGTTTGTCAGATCACAGCAAACATTGAGCCTGTGGGCCGGATTCAGATGCGCACTAGACGGACACTAAGAGGACATCTGGCAAAGATCTACGCCATGCACTGGGGCACTGACTCGAGGTGAGACGTTTATCACATTCTTCAGTGTTCAGCTTCAGGACTGTGGCAGGATTAAAAGAAATCACATTAAATACTATAAATTATACAACAATTCTTCTTGGTTCTCGATGGTTGAGAGCCATGAGATTGTCCACTGTATTGTTACAGGAACTGCTTCACTCCCGCTTGTATCACTCCGCCACTATTAGTCAGACTTATGAGACTAAAAGTAAACACAGGAAAACGCAGCGCCAGCTGATATCGGAGTCTTTTTTTGTAATAATATGGAAAGGTCTGAATATTATAATAAATTGAGCATTAGGTGGCGGTATATGCTTAGGTCACCAGTTCGCCATTTAATGATAGAAGAAGAACGTAAACACAACAGAAACAGAACCTCAACTTGCTATTATAAACAAGCCCATGTGTAACCGAGCCGGTCTTGAACCGGCGAGACGAGCGATCGGTTGAGTGTGATTTAACCTGCACAGCGCTCACACTAGCGTGAGAATTCTCCTATAATAGAGGTCAATATGTTTAGAGAGAATTGTTTTTAGGATGGTACACCCCTGTCCATCCTGCCACTGGGGGGAATTTCTGTTCATGGTCAATCAGTCTCTATCATAAGGATCATAACAGCAATAGTTTCACATTAGACCGGATGAAGGAATGATCCTCACAGACCATCGTAGCATGTACAGATCAGCTTTACTGGACTCACAAACACACACACATTAACACAGAGTATAATTCTCTCTCTTCTCTCTCTCTGCCCGCTGCCTGAGATTTGTAACCTAAGTAGTGCACTTACTGCCACCTACTGTTACAGGGTTTGTCCTGGGTCAAAATTGGTCTTCGGTGGTGGCTGACGAACACTGTCATCCACACATTTAAACGTACCCTACTCTTAAACTGCAAGTCCAAAACTGACAATAAATCCAATATAAATGCAAAACAAACTGATTTGTCATTTTATTCAGTTATTATTTATTTTTCCAACCTTTTCCAAATGATATAATGGGTATGATATTATGTGACACACATTACCTGTCACTCTCACATCCTCCTTTCTTGTCCTCTTTGCAAAAAAGCTGTAGTTTTTTCCACTGGCATTCATTGATTTTTATTTGCCAGACTTGATAATTATATTGATATATAAATATATCAGTGTCCTAGGACATTAAAGTAAACTATTATTATTACTCATCCTTTACTTTAAATAACAGTTCTTATTTATCTGATGCAGTAATACGTATGTAAAGCACACAGATGTGAAGGGTTGAATGAACTCAGCAGTGTGGATGAAGATGTACAGTAATAATAACAGCACACTAAAGCAACACCAGACGCTACACGTGTGTTCTTGACCATTTTCACATTGATCGTTTCTAATCGAAACGGTCATCTGTTTGTTGTCTGTAGGCTGCTTGTCAGCGCTTCTCAGGACGGAAAACTGATCATCTGGGACAGCTATACCACAAACA
Organism: Oreonectes daqikongensis; assembly: GCA_026939265.1. Taxonomy (NCBI): domain Eukaryota; kingdom Metazoa; phylum Chordata; class Actinopteri; order Cypriniformes; family Nemacheilidae; genus Oreonectes; species Oreonectes daqikongensis. The sequence continues at coordinate 795,352 of JAOTQM010000133.1, read as the reverse complement.
AGGTGAAGTGAAGGCCACACACACGTTCATGTTTGTTGTTGTTAGTGCAGGATCTGTGATGAACACTCATGACTCATTGAACACGGGGTGTGTTGATGTCATAGGTACATGCGATCCCGCTGCGTTCTTCGTGGGTTATGACCTGCGCGTACGCTCCGTCTGGAAACTACGTGGCCTGCGGAGGTCTGGATAACATCTGCTCTATCTACAATCTGAAGACCCGCGAGGGGAACGTGCGAGTCAGCCGGGAGCTGGCGGGACACACAGGTCAGTATGAGGAAACTTTGGCTGTGCTTTTGCGTGACTCTGTGCGATGTATTTAGATTGAAACTGCTGTGGTTTCTGTCTGCAGGTTATCTGTCCTGTTGCCGTTTCGTGGATGATAACCAGATTGTCACAAGCTCCGGTGACACCACCTGGTGAGTTTATTTCCATCCAGATGATGATGATGTAACACTATCATAATGTATCATATACATTAGGCCTGTCAGAGTTCAGTTGTACGTATAAAGTTCACCTGTGACATACGTTTTTTGTTCCTGCATATATTAGACTTGTACAGTTGCTAAATTTAAAGTCTCAAACGAAAAGATCTCTTCCATTTAAAGTGGAGGCTTATCCAGACCTGGCTAAAACGCCCCCACAAATCTACGAAGCTTTGTATAACACTTTCCAAATGTTTACTTAAACAAAGAAGGCGTAACTATTCTCACTGTAGTGTTGTTGTATGCTTTTGATCCATAAACGCACTGTATTACACCGAATACACACATTAACGTTCGTTGTAGTCACGTCATATGAGCCCTTTAATTTAACATAATGACATTGTGCTGTAAAAATGGACCTATTTAGTAAAAATATATATTTATATCTCATCACCAACGAGTAGCATGTAGTTAGAAAGCCAGGAGTGAAGCGGTTTCATGTCCTAATGCGTTTGTGCGTGTGTTTATTTTCAGTGCTCTCTGGGATATTGAGACCGGACAGCAGACGACCACGTTTGCAGGTCACACAGGTGACGTAATGTCGCTTTCTCTGGCCCCGGACACGCGCTTGTTTGTGTCGGGCGCCTGCGACGCTTCGGCTAAGCTCTGGGACGTCAGGGAAGGCATGTGCAGACAAACCTTCACCGGCCACGAGTCCGACATCAACGCCATCTGCGTAAGTGTCACACACCCAAACATACTGACGGCATTTTGGCTCATGTAACCTCACCGCCGCACCTTCTCTCAGTTCTTCCCCAACGGCAACGCCTTCGCCACCGGCTCGGACGACGCCACCTGCAGGCTGTTCGATCTCCGTGCCGATCAGGAGCTGATGGTCTATTCTCACGACAACATCATCTGCGGAATCACATCCGTGGCTTTCTCCAAGAGCGGACGCCTGCTGCTGGCGGGTTACGATGATTTTAACTGCAACGTGTGGGACGCTCTGAAGGCCGACCGTGCAGGTCAGTGTCAAAGTCGCTGTTTGCGAATTTAAGCAGCATATTAAGGAAAATGTCAGTCTCTCGAGACTAGTGGCGCTCGGGGTCATGATACGAGGTTTGGTTTGTCCATTGGTTCTCAGGGGTTTTGGCAGGTCACGATAATCGCGTCAGCTGCTTGGGAGTAACTGACGATGGGATGGCCGTGGCTACAGGCTCCTGGGATAGTTTCCTGAAGATCTGGAATTAAAGCTGTCAGGTAAACGGCTCGCATCGTTTTAGTCTCTGTAACCCACTGCTTTTGCAAAGCTTGCAGTACCTGAAAGTGTCTATTCATTGCTTATTATGTCTTCCTCTTTATGCCATCTCACTGGCTTTGTCTGGATGGCAACAGAATGAGTGACGGTTGAGAGAATTTTTAGGCTGAAGCTGGTTAACATTCAGAAAATTTTGAGAAGTATTAGCAATGCTTTAGCATGGAGCTGTATTTTGTTGCAAATGCATCACTTCTGAAATCAGAGTATCGGACGTCAGTAGTGTAATGGGACTTATGTTTTTGTGCTGTCACTTTTATTCTTCACAGATGGCGCCCAGACTCTACAGTCGACTGGAAGACCGGTCTAATGTCGAAACGTTGAGTTTTATTGTCCTTTCTGCTCCTCCTCAAACACAACAGAACTGACCCCAACATCTTTAAATGAAAAATCTCTCCTTTGGAAAACAAACAAACAACAACAACAACAAAAAAAAGAGCACAATTGTTTCACTCAGCTAGATTGTAGATTGTAAGCGGATTCAAGTTGGTAATTGTGCAGATTCCTTCTGGGACCATTTTTTGATCTTGTATTGAAAGACACTCATTCCACCGCTATGGTCATTATGCTAACATCACGGCATCATTCTATCTAACACCCACACAGGCGTTTTTGTTTTGTTTTTTAAACAAGCTAGCTCAATAGCTTTCTGGGCCTCTTTTTTTTTTTTGGACCCCCTCCCTGTGGGTTGAGGAACACAGGCGTGCTTTCGTCTCCTAGTTTTAAAATATTTTAGGATCAAGTTTGTAGTGGGAATATAAATCGAGCATGACATCATCAATGTTGTCAAAGCTTCATGGATTTGATCGGGGGTCCACTAGCTGCTATCAGGCCTGTTTATTTAGTCCAGGGATTTTGTTTTCTGGTCAGGCGAGTTTGTTTAGCTCATATATGTAATAACGTTCAGCTATGTTAACCAATGCTCAAATTTCATAGATGAGACCATGTCAATTTGATCAACCCTTTTCCTTAGGCTTTTTTGGAGAGTTCAATGAAGATTAACCAATCATGTAATGTTCTTTTTCATGTTTTTCTTATCCTGACCTGTTTGCTGTAGAGGATGTTGACAGTAGGACTGGGGCAGTTCTTCTAGTTTAGTTTTTTGTTTGTTTGTTTGTTTTTTGAGAGAGGTGCCCATGTTGTGCTTGGAAAACAGTTACTGCTCTGTGAATGACATGTTGTATAAATCAATGTTTGAAAATAATGATATTGAAAACGTTTTAAGTTAAAAATGAAAACCGATCTTATTTTGGTTGTCTGCCATGGGTGGGAAACTCGTAGACTTGCATGCTGTAGAATTGCTTAAAAGAGGTGCATATGAAACGAAGCCCTTGATGTTTTTTGTTTTTTTTTGTTTCTTAAAAATAACCTGTTAAATAGAGATCATCACAGTATTTATATTATTTCTTCGTTGTTTCTGTTCGTTTCGTTTTCTGCTACTCTGTGCATACATAACTGGGTTTTATCTTGCAACGCTTCGGAGCTATGCACGTAAGAGAAGCGAAGAGTAAAACACACGACGGTGAGCCGGTTTGTCCCTGGAGAATCACCGCAAACAAACAAACAAACACGCGCGCACCGACCCTGTAAAAACGACACATTTGAAGAACAAAGACCGTCTCATTCTCTCTGTAGCAAAACAACATTTCGGATACAAAGACGATGCTAGAGACGTTTTGTAACAAACAGGTTTTTTGGGGGTTTGTTCTTTGATATAAAAAAAGCAGAATTAAACGGGAGAATCTGTTGTTCCACTTGACGTGTGTCAAGAGACGCTCTCTTTACTCGGCTGTAGTGGCATTTCTTCCATCCTCTTATTCATTCTGTACAGAAACACAACAAGTCCTGTCGCTGTACGTTAGGCCTGGAATCGGCAACACGAATAAAGACTAAAAATGAACTAAGTTTCCTTTTCTCTCTCCATACCAGTAACTTGCTCTGCATTCTCTACTCTTATTCATCTTTTGTATTTCATTTTAAAGTCAGTGTACAACAGAAAGCTGGATGCAAGATAGAAACTATATTAAAACGTACTGTTATTTAAAATATAATAAAAGCAGTTTGAGACGATTTCATCTTGTTTCTTGTGTTTTCTTCTGTTAGCACTGTTTTGACGTGCATTTGTTTTCTTAATAGACTGAAAGGAGATCCTTCCTGGTTCATTCATCCTGTTTGTAAAATCGAATGGAAATGTCCTATGTATTTCATTAAGTTCACTGATTTATCATGCACAACTTTAATACTATGCCGAGTATTATTATTATTATTATTATTATCAGCATCATCAACATACAGTATGTGTGTATCATATTGTGCTTTTCTATTAGTAAAATAATAGGGTCCGTGTCACAGACCATCTAAAGCAAAAATAAATCATTACTTGTGAGTTAATGACCTTTTACACAGAATCCCTGACAAATGTGCCAGTTACAGCAGAAAACTCGGTGTTTGTACAATGGGTGAAGCAGCTTGATATCACCGAAAACTATACCGATACCACTGAGATCACACAGAGTAATACACAAAAACGTGTAATAGTAATGCACTGAGCTTCTGGAAATAATGCTTTAAAAACAGTATACAACAATTTATATAATGATGGACAAAAAAACTCATTACAATCTAGAACGGTTCGAAAATACTCTGCAATCTGTGTTCGTGTCCTGCAGAGTTTAGCTCCAAACCTTATCGAACTAAACTCTGCAGGACACTGGCCCTCCAGGACCGGATCTGAGGAACCCTGCAATACAGACTTCATTGCACTCAGAATCATACTTTTACCTCTGTCCATATTTGGAGAGATTTAAAATTCAGCTCAGTTTGTCCCCGAAGAGCTTCATCATTTAGAGATGGGACATTACACATTCAGAGATGTCATATGACATGAGTCAGGTGAATTCTTATACTTCACTTCTCTGCAACAACATATGCAGCTCCTGGGTTCTTAATGTGCCAGTGAAGCTATATTTCAAGAAAATAACCAAAAGTTCTTTATAGTACTGTATTGTTTTGTGTTCATAAAACCATAGAGTTGTATAGTAATTATAATGTAGTAATATAAGTGTATGTATATGTCAGTGGGCTAATATATTGTCAAGAAATCTCTGCACTTGTAACATTTTTGGTAGGTTTTGCATTTAGTCGATGTGACTTAAAAAGATGGAAAAATGAAGCAATAATATGAGAAGACTATGTATTATTAAAGTACAAATTTAAAACTATGGCATGTAAAACTTTTATACACCCAAATGCCCACTGTAATAGGTCATACACTGTTAAGCTTGTAGTAGTTTATTCCTTATTAAAGTTCCTATATTAATCCAAACATTTTTGCATGTGTTCAATGAAAAATGTTTTCTTAATACATTTTTCGAAAATGACAAAGATTTATGACCAATTTAAACCCCTCCAGTAGGTGTTATACGAAGTGCTACGTAAGAAATATCTGTTGTTTTGTCATTGATGAATGTGTTCAGAGTTAGCGCAGTCAATAAACGTCTCAATCGTTTTCACCGTAAACGAAAATGTGGCTACTGTGAGCCACGAGGTTATTCATGTGTTATATACACGGCCGTTAAAGCACAATGCTACAAAAATGTATAACGTAATACTGACCTACTTTAAATGAAGCGCTTTATATGTTTCCCGTAGAATGTGACATCAAAGTACCGCGAGAGCGAGTCAAGAACCATCAGCGCCATATGCTTTGGAATCGTTTTCGCGATATTCCGTTGTCACAGGCCGATTAGGGTGCGCAGCGCCGCGTGAAGTCGAACATAACGGAACACGCCCATCGTTTTTTCAATGACGTCATTCGCAATTTCTCTTGGGATTGTAGTCCAAGTCCCCTTATTTATAAAGACTTATCTTTGTCCGGGTTTCAAATGCTTGTATTTTTTTAAATTAATGTTTGTAATGTTGAGCCGACTGGTTTGTTTCGTGTATTAGAACTCTTCAATACATGTAACGTTATGGAGAAACTGAATGAGAAAAACACTTCCGGAATAAAGATGTTAAAATGTGGGCGGGGATTGCACTGGGCTGACGTCCTTGACGTGCGCCTGTCGTCTCTGGGTCATGACGTGTTTAGTGGTCGCCATCATAAAGTTGCAGCAGCACATTGCTGAAGACAGACACGAGTGACGTGAGCGTTTATATCTTGTTATTCATGCTGTTATAACGTTGTGTGAAGCGCGTCAGCTGCTCTTAGCACGATACGGAGCGATTCTGAGGCGGATTGTTTGTGTTCGCTGAAGGTGAGACGCCAGCGTTAATACACACGAGCACATGGACTGTAAACAGTGTTTATACGCTGCTTTAGTCTGCTATAGGTGTCATTCTGTCTCGTGAACTGTGAATGCAGGACACGCATGGGGTTGAAGTTACACCACTGTGTTTATACACAAACATTCGGCTTCTGTATTTATACACAATACTGTTCTGACTGAAATGTGAATAGATTTACTGTGTGCATGTATATGCGCTATTCTTTAATGTACGACTACGACACACTTGTTTGGTTTTGTTGCGTTGTATGTGTGAACGCGCTTTCTTTGACAGCTGCGCCGCTGCTCGCGCATGAGCGGTGCGTGTGGCGTAGTGTCAGGTTAAACGATATTTATGTGAATTAGTGCTTAAATGAGAAAGATTTGTAGAAATCTTTATCAAAGTACAAGCATAAAAGAAAGATGCAAATGCAGCAGTATAATGTCTCATTCACACCACTAAATGTGACCTGAAAACATCCCCAAAGTCTTTTGAGAAGAACAAATGCAAAACAAATGTCCGTTGGTTACGCATGCGCGGTATTTGGCGCTGATCGAGATTACGTTCAAAACTCGGCTAGTTTTTAAAGGTTTGTTTTTTTGTTTAGGCAAACAAGTTATTTGTGCTAAAACACAATGTTAATATTGTGTTACCCGAACTTCATTCCAGTGAAATATATGGCCCAGCACATCATGTAACCATAGTAACGTTAGGTGCTGTAGTGATGCTTAAGGTTATTCAAAGTCAGCTTTATTGTCAATTCTGCCACATGTACAGTACATACAAATGGAGGATTGAAATTGCGTTACTCTCAGACCCCAGGTGCTTACAGGGATATGTAACCGAGATAAATGTGCAAACCAATGAAATAATCAACAGTGCAGATGAAGGAATTCACAGTGATGCCATGGATGAACCTTATTTGTCTATATGGTTCCATAAAGAAGCTTTAACATCCGAAGACCCTTTCTGTCTCACAGATGCTTCTTTGTGGTAAAAAAAGGTTTTTCAGATAATTCAAAATAAAGATAAAAAATGGTTCTTCTATGGCATCGCCTTTTTAACACCTCATTTATTTAGAGTGTAGGGTGATGACAGGTCACATATATATCCCATAAATTGATCACAAAATTCATTACAACATTTTTTTGTCATTGTTTATTTAATCTAACTCTAATGTAGGCATGAGCCGGTATGATACTTTGAGGGTATGATAACCTTGAGCCAAAATTTCACGGTATGGCGGTATTGCAATTGCAGCTTTAAAACGTGTTCTGTAAATTGTCTGGGTAAAAACAGATTTCACAGAGTAATTCTGCAACACAAAATATTTGGAACAGTAGTAAACATATACAGTATGTCCGGTTATATCAGTGCTTCCCAAACTTGATAAAATTTCTAGCATTGCATTTGCATTTCTAGCAATTAAACTTAAATGCATACATACACATATAAATATAAATAAATTAAATGCAGATGAGCAAACAACAAATTAAGCATAAACAAAATAATAGCACCGAACCTGGTAGATTTCTGCACTTTTTGTCTTTGATGAGACATAAAAACAGCTCATACCTTTGGAACGGTATTACAGAAAATTGTAACAAACAATATATGTCCTGTATGTTTAGTATATTCATGTTCTTATGTTTAAAATGACAGTCACAGGTTTCTGGAAACACTATTTTGCATTCATCCTGTCTCTCATTGGACAGAGAAGAGGCAAAGAAAAACCATCTCACAGTTTAGTACAATAGGACTGGATGGATTTGGTTTTCTCTTCCTCCATTGTTGCCGAGTACATCGCTCTTGCAGTTAATATCTGCCTTTTATTTCTGATAACATGACATTATTATTATATTAACTAACATTTAAAAATCAGGATTTTTTTTTAATGATGGGAGTCGGTCAATCTGTAAGATTGAATCATGATTCGTATGTGAATCAGGACTTATGGATGAAATGACACACTAATTACACATTCAACACATTTTCTAGATCCTACATACTATACTTAAAAACAAATAAATCAGAACTGAAGTAAATCATATATTACATAAAACATGCTTGTTTTAATTTTATGTATTTAAACAAAATAAACATGCATATAAATCTTTAGAATAAAATTCAGGCACCCATTTAAATATACTTTTGTGTTAAACTCCTCATTTGTTGTTTCCTTATTTGCATAAAAGTATCAAAAAGAACCAATGAGAATGCTGTTGAAGGACTGGTAATAGAAATAGAAAACATTTCCCCGGTGCAATTTTTAACATCAACTTAAGTAGTGATGAAGGCAAAATATTAAATGCCCCCGATGAATAGTAACTGAGTAATCCACTCATTTTCACCTGAAATATGGAGCCATATTACATGGGGTGAATATATAGCAAATAGCAATAAAGTATTGAAGTTTGAAGTATTTTTTTCATCTGGGAATGCTGCTTACATGCTAACATCTTTACACTGTAAAGAAGTTAGGGATGTGCAATTAATCATAATTGATTTTCAAGTTCAATTTTTGCTCCAAACATTAATGAAAACAAAATAATCGAGGTAAAACAATTATTGTGCCATATTCCATTTATTTTTGTTATTGGTGTATTAATTTGTACGTATGCATTTATACTTTGTATTTTTATTTTGTTTTTACCTAGTTATTTTTTGTTGTTAAGTTAAATCCAGTGTTAAACTGACAAGTTTATTTATTAATAATTGACCTATTTATTGACTTAGTTTCCAAAGTTAGTTAGTAATCGTGTTAAATAATCATGATCTCAACATTGGGCAAAATAATTGCGATTATACTTTTTGTCATAATCGAGCGGCCCTAAAAGAAGTGCTGGATTTTCATGCTAAACATGAGCAAAGAGTAAAAAAAAACTAGCTAGACATATGACACAGTTTTCTTGCGCAGATACACTCCTTCGCACAAGCTTCTGAAAGTTTTTTTGAGTATTGCCTAAGGCTGCACAATAAATTGAAAAGAAACTGCAGGGGATTTGGCAGTTTGCTGCAATGTTTTATGCACAGCTTGTCAGTGAAGAATGGTTAAATGTTGACTTCTGCCTTTTTTTTTTCGACGACATCACAATATTTTATTTACTAATATTAAAAACCTTTTTTTTTTTTTGTGAATTGATTCGAATCGCTAGAAGATTAAATTGTAATTCATATGTGAATCGATTTATTTCTCCCATCCCTATCATTTTTCATATACATTTTTAACAGACTTACAGAAATAATGACATTTATTTGATATAATTGTTGATCATACAATAATACATAAATTGTGCATCAGTCTCATACTGTGCTGTCCAGAGCTTCAAACCGCATCTTAAGCTTGATGCCCTCAGTTTCCTTTTTCCATCGTTTGTTTTCATCGTGTTTTTCAACTGCTCTAATGCAGCTGTCATTAGCTGTAACTTTGTTAATTGTGACTTTGTAAGATGACTGTATTCATTGGTTTCTCTTTCTCTGTTCTACTTGCTCATGTGCGTCACACAGATAGATGTGTTTTTTTCAGGTATCCAAATGTGATTTAATGTGAATCGGTACTTTAAGGGTATCGACCGAATTACGCCGATACTACAAAGACACGGGGTAACGGATATTTGAAAACGCTTTAAAACACCAAGTTGAGCCGAGTACTAAAACAAACTTGTAGCCAATCAGCAGTAAGGGGCGTGTCCGCTCATTGACAGAGGGAATGCTGATATTGCACAGCATGTTTGAGAGGGGAGCAGGAAGAGACGTGTTGTGTAGTAGTGCGTTTTGTTGTCGATTTCAAATATCAACCTCCTTTAAAACTATTGAGTTCGGTACCTAACTCTAGTTGACTGTGGGTATCCAGACAGAGACAGACAAAGTATTTTCATTTTTTTTATTGTTTATTCACAGATTTGCCTAAAATTATTGCTCGACTAATTATGCTTTTGTTTAAAGTTGCAGTTTGTAATTTGGGCCTTTTGCGCAACAAAATCTGTTGCTTGTTTAGTTGTCTTTATGCGAGTTAAACTTTGACCCTGCCAAAGGTATTAGATGTATAACAAGATGTGGCACTGCCATTAGTACTATGAATGGGGAGAGAATGCAGTGCTAAATATGGCCGCTGTAGCGAAGCCTCGGAGTCTGCGTGGATGAATCTGGGTTGCCAGAGACCTGCGTAACACAATCAGCCCAGTGGCATTATGTTTGTGGGCATTATGTTACCATTTAAAGGCAACTCAACCTGACATCATTCCAACTCCTAAAAACTTTTAAGTGATTGATTATTATAAGCTTACTATTGTTAATGAATGTGAGTTTTGAACACTGATTTGAAAAAGTAGATTTTTAACCAATAAAATGTGCAGCTTTTAAAAAAGACAGAAAATTGCAGAATTTACGTGTTAATGGCTTTTTTATTGCTAATGTGTGAAAAGTTCATTGTGAAACATAAAACCAGATGACCTCTCACCTCTAATACATTTACATTTATGCATTTGGGCAGAGAATGATGTTAATTCGGTGTTTTGGTTGGTTTCATTCGTACAAAGTTGCTAGCTGCAGTTCACTTAATGACCACCAGTGTCGCTAATACGTTTCGAAGTTCTAATTCCTTATCTTTTATAAGAGAAAATAATTATATGAGAAGTAAGGATTCTTTATTTATTTATGTAAACAGAAGATTACTGTTAAAGTATTTTTTAGTCCAGCAATGAAAATAGAAGAATAGAATAGGAGAATAATTTTTAGTTGTTTTGTAGAATGGTTAAAATGACAAAGTAAAAAAGATGCACCTTTTTTCTATCAGTTTGATTTTCTGTTGTTGTTTTTGTCATTCCGGTATTTTTCACTGATTTTAAGATGCCATCTAGAGGAGAAAAGCTTGTTTTATTTGAGGTCTGAACCGTCTGATGTTAAAGATGAGCATAATGTTGTGGTCATTGATATGTGATAACACACAGCTAAAAGCCACATGAACACAACGTTTAACAATGTTATACTGTACACCCAATTTGAGTAGTCGTTGTTTTTTTTTTATTGATTTGAACTCCTAGTTTGTGTTTGTCTTTATTTGGATAGTGAATATATTTCAGTGATTCAGTGATTTTTATCTGCTTTTATCAGATGTTAATGTGTGCCTGCTTTTGTTTTACAGCAATAAAACAGTTTGACTGCACGTAAAAGAGTCATGAGAGGCGTATTGAACAGTATAATTTGTGATCTCTGTGTCAGCCGTTTATCAGGTATTTCGTAGTAAACAGTGTGATGTTATTGTTGACGTGTGTGTGTTGGCGTTTCAGATGGCGTCTGCCGGTGGCGAGGGCAGCGTGGACTCTAAAGCAGAGCTGAGCTCTCTGCTGGAGCAATGGGAAAGAGAACAACAGTCTGGAACAAATGAACTGCTCAACATTCTCACCAAGTGAGACTTGACAACCAACACACCAAACATTACTATAGATTATAGACTACTGATGTTTCATCTGTTAATAAGTCTCTTGAGCTTTCAATGTCAGCTAATAGTTCACACATGTTTGAACATCACTGGAGATCAAATATGTGCTGGATCTGTACAGCTAGAAACTTCTGTGATTTATTAACACCGTTCTCAATTCCTGAAGGATTTCTGAGCTTGTGGAGCGGGAGACAGAGGAATATCACAAGGCCGATCCTGATCCGTTTGATGACCGACATCCTGGTAAAAGTTTATAGTCTCATGGATATTTCCACTGTTTCAGGTCAAATTTCATTTAAGATTGAAAACTAATACTGAAAATGAAATCATGCACACTTGATCCAGTATTGATTAAGGTGGAACGTTTGCAGCCATGTCATACTCTGGGTTTTATAATAATTGAAATGTATTTTCTCTTATTGTGAAGGACGGGCAGACCCGGAGTGCATGCTGGGGCACCTGTTGAAAATCTTGTTCAAGAATGATGATTTTATGAATGCGGTAAGATAGATGCGTGCGCCCAGTGTTTTTTGTGAATAAGCTTGAGCGGCTCTGAGCCGGCGTTTGGTGTGTTTGTGTGATTTTACAGCTGGTGAATTCCTACGTGATGAGCAGCAGGGAGGTGTCGCTGAACACTGCCGCCTGCAGACTGCTGCTCAACATCATGCCGGGCCTGGAGACCGCCGTGGTCTTTCAGGAAAAGGTGCTTTTTAATTCTTTTTTTATTTACAGCGCCCTCCACAATTATTAGCACCCTTAGTAAATATGAGCTGTAAAAATAAATCTGCATTGTTTCTTGTTTTGATATTTTATTTTAAAAGTCTTTAATTTCATTAAGGTAAAACTATTTGAAGTAGGGGGAGTATTACATTGTGATGTTTTTTTTCCTCTAATACACCCTGACCACAATTATTAGCACCCTTTGTATTTAATACATTCTGCAACTCAATTTGTAAGAAAAATAGCAAAAACAAGATGTCCAGAATTTCTGGTATAATAGTAGGTCCACAACAATGAATATCTGGTGATGTATTTATATTTAACTGTGGACATGGGGCACTTTTTAATCCCTGTGGGCACCAAACCCATCTTGCTGCCAAAAAACTCATATCCCCCCTAAATTTCATATCCCCCCTACTTCACATAGTTTTACTACAATGAAATGTTGGAATTTTGTAGATAAAAGATCAAAACAAGAAACAATGCAGATTTATTTCTACAGCCGTCTTTGCTCATATATTCCAAGGGTGCCAATATTTGTGCAGGGCACTGTATTTGTGCGTGATGTTTGCTGTATAAAATGAGCAGATTATGAATGTGTGTGTTTGGGACAGGATGGCATTGTGGAGCGATTGTTCAAATGGGCTCGGGAGGCTGAACAGCCCCTCAGGATCTATGCCACAGGATTGCTGGCTGGAGCCATGGAGAATCAGGACATCGCTGCTAACTATCGCGAGGAGAACTCTGTAGTCGTGAGTCCAGAGACACTGAACGCTGTGAAGAAATGGATGTTAGATGTCACTCAAACAATAATTGAAGCGTTTTGAGTTTGTAGCCGATGCCGAATATTGTGATGTGCGTTACAGGTTCCTCTGATGCTGCAGAGACTGCGAGAGCTTCAGGATAAAGATGTTGAGAACAGGAAGGACTGTAAACGGATGCTTAAGAGCGTCCCGCCGCTGCTGCCCGTGGACGAGGAGGCTGTGGACGGAGAATTCGCCAACAGCCTTCCACACGCTCACATTGAGCAAAAGAGCTCGGACACCGATCTGCCCGCGAAGAGCACCGGAAGATGTGCGGGGATGAAGGGTCAGATGAAACCCGCCGTAGTGCTTGCGATGGACTCCGGTGGAGCGGATCCTCCCGCAGAGGGCACGAAGAATTGGAGGAAGAAAGAGAATGGAGGCAACGTTAAGCAGAAGCTCAACTTCTCCACGGCGGATCCGGAGCGCAGCTTCGGCGAGCTGTCCAACAGCAGCTGGTCTGAGATGAGCCCGTGGGTCATAGGAAACAGTTACCATCTGTACCCTCTCACAGACGGCATAGAGCAGCGTCTCATACTGCAGTATCTCACGCCACTGGGAGAATACCAGGAGGTAATTCAGACTGACATTTAAAAATTGTACGATGTGAATGAAACCTGTTTATTAATCATAACTCTCATGTATGATCCCAGAGCATGTTCTGACATAGATAATGTCTCTCTCTCTCTCTCTCTCTCTCTCTCTCTCTCTCTCTCGCTCTCGCTCTCTCTCTCGCTCTGTGTGTGTGTGTGTGTGTGTGTGTGTGTGTGTGTGTGTGTGTGTGTGTGTGTGTGTGTGTAGTTGTTAGCTGTTTTCATGCAGTTGGGCGCTCGTGAGCTTCTCATGCATTACATGGACCTCAAACAGACAAATGACGTCCAGCTCACTTTTGAAGCTCTGAAGGTATGGGAGAAATGTCTCGCTCGCACTAGGGCCATGTTGGCTTGCTCACCGGGAGACTGCATTTATAGTTATTTTATTTTATTAAATTAATTTAAAGGTTTAGTAATTTTTACCTTATGTGTTTTCTGTTGCTTTCTCCTGTAAAGCTGCTTTGCAACAATACTCATTGTGAAAAGCACTATATAAATACAATTGAATTGAATTGAATTGAACTAGCAGTCAAACATTCGGAGGCTCATTATCTTCTGTTTGTAATAATATCTCTCATGTTTTGTCTTCAGTACCTCGCCTCTCTCCTCCTCCATAAAAAGTTTGCTGCCGAGTTTGTGGCTCATGGCGGAGTGCAGAAGTTACTGGAGATCCCGCATCCCTCCATGGCTGCCACGGGCGTCTCTCTGTGCCTCTATTACCTCGCCTACAACCAGGACGCCATGGAGAGGGTATCGGCATACCGTTCGGTTCATGATAATGTTTGGACGTGTCATGTTTTCTTGTGTTCTGACGTGTGTGCTGTGTTCAGGTGTGCATGCTGCCACATTCCCTGCTGTCGGAGGTGGTGAGCTACACGCTGTGGCTGCTGGAGTGCTCGCATGCGTCCGGCTGCTGTCACGCCACCATGTTCTTCTCCATCTGCTTCTCCTTCAGAGCCGTCCTCGAGCTCTTTGACAAACAGGATGGCCTGAGACGCCTTGTGAACCTGGTACACACCTGCACGTGTTTGTCTGTGTGCCGATCTGATGCGAAAATGCAGTATCATAGATAATTTTTTATAAAGCACTACACTTTTTTACTCCACTGAGTAAAGAATTTGAAGTTTTTTACCAAATTTTGTCTTGTAACAGTATGTGTGGCGTAGTCATGATATTTTGTATTAAACAAACGATTGTGTGTTATATAAATGTTTGGTGTGAACGGCTGTTTCGTTGCATCTGTGTGATGTAGATCAGCACTCTAGAGATTCTGAATCCAGAGGACCAGGGGGCGCTGTTGAGCGATGATGAGATTTTCTCCAGCAGACAGACGGCCAAACACACCTGCATGGCTCTGCGCAGGTACTTTGAGGCTCACCTGGGCATCAAGGTGGAGCAGGTGAAACAATCTCTGCAGCGCACAGAGGGAGGCGTCACCGTACACTCGCAGCCTTATTACAAGGTACGTCTGTCTAACATGCCGCTAAGGAGACGTCACTCTTCAGCCCGGTCCTCGCGCTGACGTTCTGCCTTTTATTTTACACGGTGCTTTCAGTGGACTGTTGTACTGTTACAGAATAAATGATTAGAAAACATTTCAATACCTTCAGTACATCTACAATACAAATGTATGCTGAAGATGAGATCCTTTTTACACAGATGTCTCAGATTTCTTGACTACATCATAATCCTATTAACTGAAGATACATTCTTGTTATCTGATTGGGCGAATGTTTTCATTTTGAAATCTAGCAGCCCATTGACAGTAAAAAGGGTAATCCAATCACAAAACTTTTTGGAGACCATCTTTCCATTTTTTTTGCTCCGATCAAATGGCATTAAGTGCATTTTAAGCGGGTTCTGTGGTGTTTCGATGTCTTGTAGGCGTGTTCATACACACATGAGCAGGTGGTGGAGATGGTGGAGTTTCTGGTGGAGTATGGACCGGTGCGTTTGTACTGGGAGCCTGCGGAGGTCTTTCACAAACTGTCCTGCGTTCAGCTTCTCCTGCAGCTCATTTCCATCGCCTGCGACTGGAGAACCTACTACGGCAGGTGAGTCTGGACAAACGCATGCCTTTTGCCTTGTCATTTGAGGGAAATAGCTTTTGTTATGTTCTGGTCAATGTGTGTTTCAGGGCTGATACGGTGAGGTACGCTCTGGATATCTTGAGCATTTTGACAGTTATTCCTAAAACTCAGCTGCTGTTAGCTGAGAACGTTCCGGTGCTGGATGAGAGCGGATCCACCATCTCTACTGTCGGTGAGACATTACTCTTCATCCCAGCGCTTGTAGCTAGACGAGATCAGTGTGTTTTTACTGAAGCGCATCTTTGCCGTCTGCAGGTATGAGCATCGTTCTGGTGGTGGCCGAGGGTGAGGTGTTTGTGAACGATGCAGAGATCCAGAAGTCTGCCCTGCAGGTGGTGATAAACTGCGTTTGCGCTCCGGACAAGCGCGTCTCCAGCATCAGCAAGTTCATCTCCGGCACGCCGCGCCGCCGCCTGCCGCACACCCACCGCGTGAGCGAGAGCGTCCTGGCAAAGATGTGGAACGTGGTTCAGTCGAACAACGGCATCAAAGTTCTGCTGTCTCTGCTTACCATCAAGATGCCCATCACGGATGCCGATCAGATTCGCGCCCTAGCGTGCAAAGCGTTGGTCGGGCTGGCCCGCAGCGCTGCCGTTCGACAGATCATCGGCAAGCTTCCGCTCTTCAGCAGCAGCCAAATCCAGCAGCTCATGAAAGAGCCGGTACTTCAGGATAAGCGCAGCGAGCACGTGCGCTTTTGCAAGTACGCAGCCGAACTGATCGAGCGGGTGTCTGGAAAGCCGCTGCTAATCGGCACGGACGTTTCGCTGGCACGTCTGCAGCGTGCTAATGTTGTAGCTCAGTCACGCATTTCATTTCCCGAGAAAGAACTGTTGTTGCTCATTCGGAATCATCTGTTGTCTAAAGGTCTTACAGATACGGCAGTGGTGTTAACCAAAGAAGCCGAGCTGCCCATGGGGCTGCACGCGCACGCTAGCGTTCTGCCGTTCAATGCTGTTTCGGTCGCGTCCCCGCCGCCTCCGGCCGTCGCCATACCACGGACTCCTCGGCTCACTAACGGGGTCACGGGACGCCTGGGTGGTCACGCCCCTCATACTCCACCTCCCCAGCCCCGCCCCTCCACCTCACAGGCTCCGCCCCCTCCACCTGCTGCTACATTTCACCACAGCAACGGCTCTCCTCTTATCGGGCGTATCGTGTTCTCACGGGAGCGGCCGTCACCTTGTGCCTCTGTGGGAGCGAAGAGGCCCAAAGTGTTAAGACAGAAGTCAGATCACGGTGCCTTCAGTCAGAGTCCAGCCATGAAGAAACAGCTGGACAGGCACCTACCCTCCCCTCCCTCTCTAGACAGGTGTGTGTGTGTGTTACCTTTATACCCACAATGCAACAATCTCAATATCTTCAAATGTGCACTTCTGTGTCGATCTGTCTTTTTTTTGTTGATGAATCGGATCTATGATCTATAGATCTGATTCTTGTTCAGTTTGTGTGGCGTTATGAATACTCCTTGATATTATTGCTTTAAATATATAATGCCTTCTTTTCTGATTCCGATCGAGATCTTCAGATCTGTATTTCAGCAAACTTTTGTTATATCAGTCTGTTATACAGCCATTGTATTTTAATAAACGCACACGACACACAACACACATCATCAGTCTACCTTAGCTTTTTTTTTTTTTTAAGCTGCAGGCCATAACATTTTTGGGTTGAAAGTAAACAAAAATCAGCTATTTAGCTGGTACACAGCAAATCCGTCTCCTTAGCCTGATTCACAACACTAAAATGACATTGATTTGTTTTTTTTTGTTTGAATATGTATGAAGGTGACCTGCAGTTTGATGGTGAGAACGTTACAGATTTGCAGCTTTGAGATGTTTGTGTGTATTTTGAAGCTTCTAACAGTGCAGTAAGTGTAAATGTTTCATGTTTTCAGTATCATCACAGAATATTTGCGAGAGCAGCACGCGCGCTGTAAGAATCCGGTGACGACGTGTCCTCCCTTCAGTCTCTTCACACCCCATCAGTGTCCTGAACCCAAACAGAGACGACAGGCACCTGTGAACTTCACTCCTCGACACACCCGCAGGGTCGTATACCCAAAATATGGCGGCGTGGACGGAGGCTGTTTCGACAGGCATTTGATCTTCAGCAGGTGATGTAGATGCAGTGGATCTGTGATCAGGTGTTAATATTAATGTCTGTGTGTTAATGTTGTGCTTTGTGTAGGTTTCGGCCGATCTCTGTGTTCAGGGAGGCTGAGGAGGACGAGAGCGGCTTCATGTGTTGTGCGTTCTCTGCACGAGAGCGTTTCCTCATGTTGGGCACATGTACGGGCCAACTCAAACTCTACAATGTGTTCAGCGGACAAGAAGAAGCCAGTTACAGCTGTCATAACTCTGCCATCACACACCTCGAGCCCTCCAGAGTAATACAAACACACTCACACACACAATCGTTTGTTTTTGTATTCTAGTGGGGACATTCCATAGACTGCCATTGATTTTATATCCGACTTATGATATATTCTATCCCTTAACCCTACACCTAAACCTAATAATCACACAAACATGTGCAACACATTAGATTTACAGAAAAACACTTTATGAGCCTTTTTATTTAGTGGGGACCAGTAAAATGTCCCCACAAGTGGGTTGTAATGATAATTCACTGTATAACTGAGGACATTTGGTCCTCACAAATATAGCTAAACCTGTACACACACACTCACACAGTCCATACGCGTAATGATTTTTATACCGTACAAACTGTATATTCTATTCCCTAACCTTACACTTAAACCTAAAGATCATAGAAAACATTTTGCATTTTTAGATTTTCAAAAATTTTCTTTATGTACGATTTATAAGCTTTTGTGCACGTGGGGACCAAAAGTGACACGAGTCCCAATGAGTTGGTGTGCATTCTGGTTTTCGTACCCACCGGCATATAAAAACCAAACACACACACACACACACCTTAAGTAATACTACTTATAGTTGTATTTTTTTAGTTGTATGTAAGGGGTTAAGTTTATGTATATTTGAAAATTTGCTGTAAAGAGAAAGAAAGAAGAGAACAGTCTCAATTTTTCATTTTGTCGTCAATGAATCGATTGACCGGTGACTGAGAGATTTATATTGATAGATACTGAGATGATGTGTTTTTGTCAGGATGGATCTTTGTTGTTGACGTCAGCATCCTGGAGTTATCCTTTATCAGCGTTGTGGGGTATGAAGTCCGTCTTCATTATGAAGTAAGTCCACATGAACACTCTCATATAGACGGACGCACAAGCTAGCACATGTATCCAGTCGAAGTCTAATAAGAAACATCTGAAGTGTCTTGGTAAATACAAATTGACCAATCTTGAGCTGCCACATCACCTAGAGCAGGGGTGGGCAATTAATTTTCCCATGGGGCCTCATATAATTCTGGAATAGTTGTAGAGGGTCGGACCAATAAACTTAACTCATTCTGCTCAATACATACACTTATTAGCAGGGGCTAAATTGGGATTTGTTATGTGGCGAGGCTCTGTGGGGGATTTTGAGGGGTGTGTATACAGAGCTTATACACTTATTAATTGATAAACTGAAAAAATATAAGTTAAGAGAGGCCTCTGCTATGAACAATACAATTCTCATCAAAATCGTTCTAGATGCCAGCAGTGTAGCTATATGTGATAAGAATAAAATCTTTCTGTATATGCCTATGCCCTATTTATTAACATTTACATTTATGCATTTGGCAGACACTTTTATCCAAAGCGACTTACATTATATTGTACTATACATCTGTACATTTTGTATAGTAAGCAAGTGAGGGTTAGGTGTCTTGCTCAAGGGCACCTCAGCCGTTACCCACCAGCAACCTTCTGATCATGAGTCCAACTCTCTAACCACTGGACCACGACTGCCCAATTAACATTTATTTACATCCATAGAATTTTCTTTCAAAACTTCATACAAAATTCACAATAATTAAGATGACCCATTCATTTGTGCAATCGTTGCACACCATGAACAAAACCACTTTTAATTTGATTAAAATGACATAATCTGGAAGTTGAGCATTTCCTCACAAACAGCTCATTATGACTCGAAATGTTAAAACAACAGTGCGCACCGGATGAGAAGCAGCGCCACGCATCATGTCTACACCACACAAATAGGCAGTGCGCGGCTTGGTGCTGCAGAAAGGAAACACAAGCTTGCGCAGACACGGGTTTCTGCGCGCGCACACGGTTAATGTTGCCTCTGCGAATTGGGTTACTACGTCGCATATACTGTAGATCCGTTTTTTGGCGATTATCTATGTAAGTGACAAAAAAAATAAGTTGTTACTTGTAAACTTGAGATTTACGCTGGGGCAAAGCAGATTTATACTGTGGCGGCCTCTCCATAACACCAGAAGAGCCGCACACTGACTGGGAGCAGAATGAGATCATCAGCCTATGTGACGGGACACATTTGAAACGAGGATCATTTGACCGCAGTTGATCACAGGATGCATGAGTGTCATCGTACGCTAACTAGGATCATACTGATAACACCGGTGTGGTTGTACTCGTCAAATGGTTAAAAACAAATTGCCTTTTAAATAAAACCAATGCAGTTGTTTTGCGTGCACCTATAACATTCATTTGCGTTTGACTTCTAATTTACTAACAACCTCACGTGGGCCGTACCATGCCCAAGTCTGACCTAGAGCCACTCAACTGTTTGCTAACAGTGCTAATAATAATCCACTGTAAATTTAACCCCAGACGGCGAGCGTATGTGCATGTGCAGTAACTCATGTCACACGAGGTTTTGAAGTAAATGATTTTTTTTTCAGGCATTCCTTCCTGGATGATCATTATGTGGAGTTCAGTAAACTCTCTCAGGACCGAGTCATAGGAACAAAAGAGCACATCGCACATGTAAGTCTTTGTCGGTGTAAAGTACATGTGTACATGTGACGTACCATCATGTCAACTCCATGCCTACAGATGAAGCTGTGTCACTGTTATAAGCTGTTTTTCTGTCTGCTCTGAAATCACTGGTTACAGGCCATCTCATTCATCTTTGTATTTTTGTAGATCTACGACATTCAGACTGGTCAAAAAACCCTGACCCTCAATAACCCTGACCTAGCCAACAACTACAAGCGCAACTGTGCCACATTTAACCCCACCGATGACCTGGTGCTGAACGATGGCGTCATGTGGGACGTCCGCACCGCTCAGGCCATCCACAAGTTTGACAAGTTCAACATGAACATCAGCGGCGTCTTCCATCCCAATGGTTTAGAGGTCATTATCAACACCGAGATTGTATCCTTACACTCTGGCGTTTGTGTGTGCCGCCGTGCGTGCGTGTGTTCTGAGGTTCTCTCAGGTACTATGGTAAAGCGAGATGATGCAGTGTAATTCTTTGTGATGTTTGTGTGTACATGGACAGTGTGTGTCTTGTTCAGCCTTCATGAAAATGTCATATTGACATTGGGGAAGTGATGCAGGCTTATAGTATCAGGACGGAGGTGTTGTTTTCTTTGACTTGAGCATCAGTGGGATTTAAGGACGTTTCATCTTCTGCACACAGTACCAGCTCTCGATCAGTGCAGAATTGTCTTCAACAACAACGGAACGGTGATTTACGGAGGTGACCCACGCACGCACGCGCACACACACACACACACACACACACACACACACACACACACACACACGTATAACCCCATCATCTGTAGTAGGTGTCTTACTGTGCTAATATCTGGTGTCATGTTGCTGATGTTGTGGGCTGTAGCGATGCTTCAGGCTGATGATGAGGATGATATGATGGAGCAGCAGATGAAGAGTCCTTTTGGCTCCTCATTCAGGACCTTTGATGCTACAGACTACAAACCCATCGGTGAGTCTATTGCTCGCTCGCTCGACAAACAATCCCGAACTTTCACAAATGTGTTTGCATAATTAGATAGCTTTTAAAGCCCTCCCCTCAGAGTTCTTTCCATAGCCATGCATCCTTTGTCTCAATGACCTCATGTCTCATTTACCAAAGAGTATAACTATACTTAAAATCCCCAGTCACCAGATTTAATACATCAGAGGGTTTTCTTATCCTTTATTTATCAATGAACCGACTGATGGTAAAATAATATTTGTCAAAGATTCATTTGAATGGTTTTTTTTTTCTTGTTCACGTTTGTATTCACAGCCACAATTGATGTAAAGAGAAATATTTTTGACCTGTGCACAGACACTAAGGACTGCTACCTGGCTGTCATCGAAGTATGTATCACAGCATACAGCTGATTTTATGTGTCATGTCCAGCTCTGTTGAAATTGAGTTTCTGTGTGTTGTGTGATCGTATGATACAGAATCAGGACTCGATAAATATGGACACAGTGTGTCGACTGTATGAAGTCGGTCGACAGAGACTTGCTGAGGAGGAAGAGGATGAGGAAGATCAGGTGAGACATACAATTTTAAAGGGTTTATGAAATGTTGTAATTAGTGTGAATCAGTCAATGAAAAAAATGATCTGATTAATCACACATAACATTGTTTTATATATACTTTCATATTCTGATAATTTCACATTTAATCTCCAACAGATTAACAGAAACATTCTGATATTAGTACTTTTTCTTTATTTTAACAATAATTATGGCTGTTCAACATTGAAGTACAGTATAATTGAGACCTATCATGTCTAACAGGTAGGAAATATAGAGAAATTGAATTATCAAACACTTTACAGTCTTTAATGCTAAATTCTAAATGAAATACAGAAGAATTCTCATTAAAGCTACAAAACACATTGATTTCTTCTTTTCTTTTGTTCTTTGATTAACATTAGTGACAGGAGTCACAGCAGCAAGTTTAAGAATGCGGTCCCTTTAAGAGCTACGCAGATCTGACGCCTTATCCCATTTTCACAACTCTTTGCATTCATTTAGGATTTTATTTAACACGTTGAAGTCTGTGCTTTTGAAAATACTAGACCAAGCAGGCCTAATGACATAATTTTGTGTGTTTTTGTTCATTCAAGCATGAAAGAGAAGTTAATACTGGTGCGCTAGTCTGACAGAGATTCACTGACGCAGCCTTTAGCCCGTGACTGTATACTGGACCGCTGTCACGTTGTGCCGCGTCCCACTGCTGTCTATCTATACTGAACACGTCAAAGCAACGGTTTCAAATTGCACTTAAATGGTTTAAAGGCCTTTACATGAATAAGAGCGTGATTTATATAATGTAACACTAGACAAAGGATGACAAAATAAATGGATGCTGCGTTAATATAAAAAAAAATTATTGCATACGATAGCGCATTAACGTTGACAGCCCTACTTGTAATGCGTTTGGAAAAAAATACTAAAGCCACTTAAATCCTTTTTTGTTTAGATCATCCATCAGGATTTAGGTGTTGTAGGTCATGTTTCTATTCAATCACTAGTCACTTGAGCAGTGACATGTAGTGTTTTTCACGCAGGAAGATGACGATCAGGATGAAGACGACGATGACACTGATGATGACATCGATGACATCGATACAGACCCACTGCTGGCGGAGCTTGAGAATGAGAACAACGGAGAAGAAGATGTGGAGCAGGATTTCTCGCCGTCTGATGATGAGGAGGTGGCTCGTCTGCTGGATGAAGAGGCTGATGATGATGATGACGACGACGACGATGATGATGATGACGATGATGACGACGACGATGATGACTTTGAGGATTCTGACGACAATGAGAGAGATGTGGAGCTTGTGCTAGACAACAGTGAGTAGTGTTAAAACACAAGGTGTTTGTTTGTAATAGTAAGGAGGATCTTTTGATAGAAAGTGGTGTATAAACACCTTACATAACGAAGCGTCACTATTTCTGTCTACATACACTGCAGGTATCCCTACATGGGATTCGCCATGTTGTTTCTACATTATATTATATTATTATTATATTTATTTATATTATATATATATATATTATATTCTGTTGCAAATTAGTGAAAACGTGATGACATCTTAGTTCTGTGTCAGCCACTGTAGTGCTTCGAAAGAAAGTGAGAAGCGATGGAGTGAGACGTTGCTTGCGATTCACAACCTCACCTCTAGATGCCGCTAAAACTCCACATTGCTCCTTTAATGTGACTTGCATGCAGTCTTCAGTAGTTGCACAACACATTGTTGTTAAAGTGAAGATCTGCTCTTATTCAACAGTTAGGTGCTTGGATTTGAATATCAGTTGATATTTGTCTGGAGTGACAAGTGGATTTTATTTTTGGTCTGAGTGGATGAATCGGGCAAATACCTTGCATGATCAAATTTTATGCTAAGTAAATGCAAAAGAAAGTTTCCAAAAATGCATGGAACTAAAAATTCTAAACAAGCACACATTAGCCCATATTGCTGGATGTCTTGCAAACAAATGAAAAGCAGGATATTATAAACAATTTGTGAGTTATGTTTTTTTGACTGTAACATTTGCTCATTGGTTTGTCACCTGTGATGACGACGATGATAATGTTCTCTTGTTTCTCCAGCAGACAGCTCGGATAACTCAGACCTGGAAGATGACATCATCCTCTCTCTAAATGAGTGACTCTGAAAACATCCTGATGTCCCTCAGAGATGTTCTGTGGCTGTGGGCTGGGGTGAACAGCCACTAAAATCATAATTTAATGATGAAAAATATGTTTTATATAAGGACATCTGATATAAAACAAATGTAATTTCTATGTACAAACCAATTTTTGTTTATGCTGAAGTTCTTTTTTTACAGCCTTTTGCCCTCCTGAATGCCTGATCCATTTTCGAGGACTGATGGATTTTAAAAGAGAAGACCTCATGGTCGCTTTAGTTTTTCTGCAATCGAACCTTGATCTCATTGCATAGAGGCAGTTGCTGACAAAACTGCAGTAAAAAATAAACATGTTCAGTTGTACAAGAAAGTTTTTCTTTTAGGCCCTGTTTTTCAGTTAACTATTTCGATGGAACCCTTAAAACACCGAACAGTAATCTGTTATTTGATTCAGATGACTTTGTCAGCCATCTTTAGTCTTCTGTACTCAAATCGTCAGCTGTGAAGGAGGTGAAGGTTGCACAGACTTCAATTCTATTTCACATGATGTTAAACATTCAACATCTGTGTGAAGCTTCATTTACTTTCAGGTTTCATGTTCTTCATGTTTCCCCAAAGTAAAGAACTGAAAGCAACATCTTGTGTACAGAATGTAATAAAAATATTTTTACTATAAATGTTATTACAATAAACCAGTCAATTGTCATTTGATTTCTTTCACCTCTAGGATTGTAAAACTCTGTGTGATCCAAAGATGTCTAAAATCTCCTTGATTGTATTTTTCTTGACTCATGGTAAAAAAAAAAAAGAAAATGATCAAAATGTTAACATTGAGGAGGTATGGGAAATAGAGCAGCTGCTGTGGCCATATATTGACATCAATCAGTCTGGGTTTCCCCCATCTTTTTGTAATTTATACTTGCAGGAAGGTACCATTAAATAAAAATAAAACCTTTTTTTCCCTAATACAGAAAAAGATCTGTCAAATATATCATCAAGAGGTGTGGAGTGGTACGGTGTTTACTGTTTGCTGCTTTGAACTTAAGAAAAACATGGCCTTTGTTTTTGGCATTTAAAACCAATTTTAAACCGCAAACCCTTTATGCCACAAGATGAGAAAGAAACGGTAGTTTGATCAGTTGTAGTTCACTCACAGTCATCAGCACAAAAAACAAAACTAATATGTGACAATTACTAATATGAGACCATTAATATAGACAGTATAAAGGAAAGGCCCCAATACATAACCCTGAGGAACGCCTCCTGAAATCTGCAATGTCTAGGAGCAGATAAATGACCTAGCACCTGTTGTGTTCTATCAAATACTTTTAAGACAAGGTTATCCTGTATGTAATTTGTCATGATAAATGGTAAACCATGCCCTAGATCAATAGAAATAGATTTAACTGCAGCTGTAGTTGTACTAAAAGCTGTTTGGTAAAATGGTGAAATATGTTCAGTTAAATGTGATGATTGTTCACAAATGAAGAAATGCAGTTTAGCCATTTCAGAATGCTGACCTGTGTGGTCCAATCCAACAGACGAGCTACTGGAGCTCAAACTGCAGAAGAATACACAGTGTTCCAACAAGGGGCCAACACAATATTAGGAAGGTGCTCATAATGTTATGCCTGATCGGTGTAAGTTGACAATTACAATTTACATTTGTTACATGTAACAAGCAGGACAAATATTAAAGAAAACCAAAATTCATGTTTCTACATACAAAGTCTCCATGTATGTACAGGTTTTTTCTTTATGTTTGTTGCTTTTGGCCAATATCTTTTGAACAAATTAATGGAAATTGGCCCACAGATGTAATTGGCTACACCAGTTTGACTTATATAAATGTTTTTGATAAAATTTTGGCTTCAAGGCATCTAGATGTCAAGTTTTGAGTTAGCCTTACAAAAGGCCTAGGGCAGTGGTTCTCAAACTTTTCCGATCAAGTACCACCTTTAATAAAAATGAGTTGTTTCAAGTATCACCTAATGACCGCCATCTTTAATATAGCTTTGTAGTCTTTATACAACACTGGGGGAGTGTATTGAGCACAGATATTGTCCAACTCGTTTTTTGACAAGTTGACCTTGTGAAGCAGGAGAAAACAACATGTTTAACATTGTAAATAAGTCAGAATGCATGACCCCCCCCCCCCTTTAAAGAGAGGAGTCTTGAGTTTAGTTTTAAACTGAGTGTGTCTGAATCCTGAATCCCGAACATGGCTGGGGAGGCTATTCCAGAGTTTAGGAGGCAAGTACGAAAAGGATCGACCACCTTTAGAAAATGTTGATATTCTGGGAACTACTAACAGTCCAGAGTTAAACCATTTAATGCTTTATAAGTTATAAGAAGGATTTTTTAAGTCTATTCAAAACTTAATAGGCAGCAAGTGCAGTGACGATAGAACTGGGGTTATATGGTCACATTTCCTTGATCTAGTGAGCGCTCTGGCTGCTGCATTTTGAACCAGTTGGAGTTTGGAGATATGGACCAAAATGTAAAATACCTTCAGCACCACCTGAAGTCGGGCGAGTGTCACAGCACTCAGTAGCAGGGGGAATTTGGGAACAGGTTTGGAGTGTCCACGGCACTTTTGATGCAGGAATAAAACATCCTTCCATATTCAATATAATATGGTTTCACGATACTGAATAAACAACACTATAAAATATGACAAACAGCTAAATCTGTCATCACCTGCACACCGCTTCAACTTTTTTCTGCGTGTTTGTACCTCAGTCCATTTTTGTGATACATTTTTTTCACAGCACAAGACCTGTTTCGTGTGCGCGCATTGGATCGGTGTCATTGTTTTTGAGGCTATCTGGCTTAGTATTCATGTCTTTAGTTCTCCACACAGATATGTTTTCTATTTTAAGGGCATGACTGCATTCAGTTCAAGGATACTTCTGGTATAGTTATACTGTAGAGAGTTTTGTGAACGAGCAATAAATCATTTTTGACACCTGGAGCCCTCCGAGTCTCTCTAATGTGTTGAAAGCCAGACCAACCCTGTGGTTGAAATATCATTCGCAAGCCGAAGGCCATCAGTTTATGCGTTATAAATCTTAAAATGACATCACTTAGATGTAGATGTTAAAACCCCTTCATTTGAGTTGATTTAATGGACCCTGTTTCCACCTGCTTCCTCTGTGCTGATGATGTGTTTAGTGATGTGCCAGCGGTAGCTTTACTCTTGCAGTAAATGGCAGAATGTAATCTTTTAAATATGTGCTGCATTTGCACCTCAAACTGGGCTCGTGAACTTGTTATTGCATTGAGCCAGCAGCAGAGTGACTGTGCAGTTCACTTGCTTCACAATGTTAGTAATCTTGATGTGCAAGCACACTGTTTGATTTAGAAATCATTCCCGACTTCAAATGCACGCGCAGATGTGTGCAGTGTTTTTCTGCAACAGCGTTGTAGTAGTAAAGCTCAAAGCGATATTAGGTTCATTAGAGCAGTGCTGTAACAGATCAAGACAAAAGCTTTTCTGATTGACTGCCAACGGCACACCCCACAGTCTTGTAGTATGAGCTGTGAAGATTTTCTGCCTCGCTTTATAAGCAGAACATCATCCATGTGCCTGTACAACACGATCCACTGTATGGGTGAGACTCTCTCTTTGAGCGCGAGCGCGCACGTTTAAATGTAGAACGGAACGCAAACGGCAGGAAAGAAGGCAAATGTTGTGCATAAACAAATGATGATATAGTGTACACGTGAGGCGTGTGTACTGTATGAATCTCTGTCCCCTCCCACTGAATCCGCATGAGAGAGAGAGAGAGAGAGAGAGAGAGAGAGAGAGCGAGCGTGCGAGATGATGATGATGATGGCGGAGGAAGATCAGCGCTGAACGCGGCTTTATGTCATTGCGTTCACCCGCTAGATTACACATAATAATATATACATAGATATAGTCGATTGATCCAAACATGGGTAACGAGGCGAGTATGGAGGGCGGCGAAGGCGGGCCCGTGGTTTCAGCACCGCCGGGCTCTGGACAGCTCCTGAAGCCCGTCAATGGCGCAGCGGCCGGGGCGGGAAAAGCCCTCGAACCCACCGCAGCCATGAACAGGTAGGAATGTTCGCGCCGGCCTGGTTTTCTGCACGCACACGTTTGCTTGGTTTCGTTTTGCGGTTCTGTGAGTGAGATTTACGATTCACAACAAGCGCTCGTGCGGTTGCGGTCGACGGAGGATGCTCGGCGCTTTCCCGGCGTCTCTCCGCTCACTGCGGTGCGAAATAAAGACATTACGACTTCAGATTCGCGTTAAAACCGGAGAGATGGACACACCTGAGATAAATGACTGAGATAAACCGAAGAGTCGTGGAGATGCTGTGTGTGTGTGTGTGTGTGTGTGTGTGTGTGTGTGTGTGTGTGAGAGAGAGAGAGAGAGAGAGAGAGAGGCTGAGGATTGTGTGTGAATGTGTAATGTGTTCAGTGCTGTTTTCTAAATCCAGCGCCATAAAGCACAGCGTTAGCTGTTAGGAATATTTGATGACATCCGTCGCGTATTCTATAAGCGCGCAGTTCACATACACATTTACTTGTTTCTTAAGCTACATTTGCGATAAAGAAGAGTTCCTGTTGGATATATGTGTGTGTCCGTGAGTCATGAGCTCTCTGGGGATGCGCATTCACACGCAAACGCAAACGCAAACGCACACACGAGCTCGGCTTCCTTCTGCAAATGGCTGTCTGCATGTGATGGAGCTTTTGCATGGAGAATTGATAGCACTGCATTACACGCACAGCAGCTCGTGTTTACAACTCTGAGCTGATCTGTGGCGTAAGATGATTTTATGAAGATTCAACACTTACACGACATGCTTGGTTTTGTTGTTCTGTTGATGGAAAAACATTCATTTATTTGCATTTGACTGAGGTTGAGTGACACTGAGGCCATTCCACTCGTTCACGCATACGTTTATACAGCTGTTTCATTTCTTATTTGAATTCATTCAGATATTTGCTTTGGTATAAGAATTGGGCGCTGTAGACTTTGTGTAGTAGTATTGTGAGCTTTATTAATTCTCTGGTGTCTATAGAATAAATGATGTTCAATGGAGACCGAATTCTGAATATCAGAATTTACAGTGTGTAGCCTACCATGTTAGAAATGTCTTTTCATAAATCAGTTTACTGAGATTACAGATACAAGGGATGAAATGAAAACATCTCAACTAAGAGCCTTGGCTTAAGGGCTTAATCCTGTCTCAAGAACTATATGAAGAAAAGGTCGGAAGATTATGTCATTGATAGGTATTTAATCCCATTTGCAAGTTTTTTAGAGACGACAGTCATGACAGAGAGTCAATGTGCAGTAAATTAATGCTGATGTTTCAATTATTGGATGCTTCACTGAAGTCTACACAATCACTATGACATTTATTATTGAAGCATCTCTTTTCTAACCAATAATGTCACCACACTTTGGACAGAAGTCATCGCATGAAATGTGTTGTATTCCAAGCTTGGCAGAAATACTCGTTCTAGTTTTCTTCAAAGTGAAAGGAGAGCATACACAGAACTTTGGCTTGCTAAGACGTCATCTGTAAACTGGTTGTAATCTAAATATAGAGTATACAGAATACTGTACAATTTCACAGTCAATGCGTCTGGTTCAAAGTATTTTTGGTCTCGCTTTATTTTACAGTATAATTACACAAGTACTGACTAATATGTGACCCTGGACAAAGAGCCCATATTTTACTGATAATAACGTTCATAATTCTAATATTTGGTTAAGTATAACTATACGTAAATGCGATTAAAACTTTGAAGAATATACTATATAAGTTATATAATATAACTATTTAAAACTCTAAATCTGAGGTCAAAACATTGAGAAAATCTTCTTTAAAGTTGTTCATCAGAGGTGCTGTATCAGGCCGCTGCTAAGAAGAAACAGGTTTGTTTTAACTCTCTCTATCGTCTTACCGTTGTAATGATGTTGTGGAGAAAAGATGAACCTGAAAGCTTTACATAGATACCAAACCTCTCAAAGAGCGACAGCAGCAAGTGAAGTTTTTCTTAGCGATTTTGCTGCATCCACTACGTTTTGATATGTTTATGGGAGGAAATGTAGAAAATATCTTCATGGAACATGATCTTTAATCTTCAATGATTTTGGGCCATACGATGTATTTTTGGCTATTACTAGAAATGTTCTCGTGCTACTTAAGACAAAGAAGGTTTTGTGATCCAGTGTCACATATTTCTTAAGAACATGTACTTTCCTTAAGGTTAGATAAGTATTAGGGTAGATTGCTTGCAATTATGCACACTGTACTGTCATTACTTCTGAGAGGAAGCACATGTAACGTGTTTACCATGAACACTATTATAATATAAAGTTTCATGAGGAATTTATTACAATGTGTACGTTAGGTGGGGCGATTGTGTCTGTGGTGATTTGGTTGATTTCATTGTTTGTCAGATTGTTATTCATTGAAGTTTGCTGTGTATTGGTCACATTGTTGAGAAGCAGCAGAACAATAGTTCTGAGTTAGAGGCACTAAAGACCGAATCCTTGCCAAGAGCATCTCCCAGACAGACACTTCCCCGCTCAGCACTTCAGCTGTTGGTATCTTTCCGCACCGAGAGAAATTCATCATCTGGAAAAAGACTGCGTGTTAATGGAAGGAATTATGTCAAACACGTCCACTGCTGTGTTATTAAAGCCTCAATCCCGCTCCCTACCAAGACTATCATCAATGTCCCTGACTGCAAAAAGCAGATGCCACGCTCAGCAAGCTTTACATTGCTATTAGCCTGCTATGTACAAAACGCCCTATGAGATTTTCCATGGTAGCATGTGACTTCACCACACCAACCTGGCATCAGGTGTTTATTATTAACATTGTAATCGCTATAGAATGTTTCAAAGGTAAAAAATGTTAAGATGTTTAAATAAAACAAGGCATGGTGCCCTCATTGTGTCCATGAGCGTTGAAGGGATTTGCTCCAGGTGCGATCTGGCCTCCTCTCTTCATCCAGGACACAAGGGGTGATGGCTTACTTGGGCTTGCAATAATGAAATGGCAGACTGGCACCCCGGCTCGTTGGCTGTGTCGCCTACCTCAAACTTCATAGCTCTGCTGATGGAGGGTTTCTCTCCTGGGCCGTACAAGACACCAGAGTGCATGCAGGTTACAAACAAGTCTCCCAAAGAAAAATCCCAGTGATGATGAAGCTTTGTTAACATCAGGGTTGCCCTGTCAAACAATGCCAGACCTGTGCGTTATGGCATCACTCATCTGTCGTGACCAACACAGTCTGGCCGAGGGGGTATTAGCTTTGTCACACCAATTTTCCTTTTAAAGCTGAACTCAGTAGGGCCTTATGAAATCCGTTTGATTTATTTCCAAATTCTGTTTTTTCCGTGTCTACAGGTCTACATAAATTCAAGTACTGTTTTTAATGAAGTAATATTGAAGTTCTTATTCAAGTTAACCAGACTTTTATTTTGACGGGTAGCCACAAAGTGTGTTTGACAGTAGCCTCAATGCAGTTCATGTATTTGCGTCCTTGTTGTGATACGTGGATGCTGGAAGCTCCACGAGCATCACGCGTAAAGTACAAGCAAACACACCACTCTTCCACTCATAGGTTAAAAAAATAATGCATTTGCCAGATTCCATTCCATTTCGTGTTATACAGCAAATTTTGCTTTTATGCCTGGATTCTGTGACTCCATCGCGATTTCCGCATTGCGGAAATTATAGGGCCCTAACTCGGTGACTGTTGATGAAATAGTGAGTTTTTGTGTTGACACTGACTGCAAAAATTGTCAACAGAATAGTAGAGATTTTACCAACTAACAACACTATTCCCACTTTTTCAAAGCCACAGGAAGAGTATTCAAACTAATCTTTGGATCTCTGAGCCGTCTTTTTCAATCACAAGATTGAGCTTTAAATTCCCATTGGACATGCGTTTGTCCAGTTGACTTGCTCCTTGCTAACACCAAGTTACTAGTTTCCACAAAAGCCAGAACACAACCTATTGATAGGAAGAGAGAGAGGGGGTTAGTATTTTTGTTATTTACTTGTCAAGTTTTCACAGAAGAGATGTGTTTTAAGATGTTGTTTGAATGTTGTAAGAGATGTGGTTGACCGAACAGAGTTTGGAAGGCTGTTCCACCAGCAAGGAGTTGTGCAGGAGAATGAACAGGAAAGTGATCTACTGCCCTTTTGAGAAGCAATACAAGACGCTGCTCATTTGCTGAACGCAAGGATCTTGAAGGAGTGTAGGAGGGTATGAAAGTATGCCGGTGCAGAACCAGTGATCGTTCTGTAGGCAAGAGTTAGTGACTTGAATTTGATACGGGCTTCGACCGGCAACCAGTGGAGAGAGATAAAGAGGGGTGTCACATGAGCCCTTTTGGGCTCTTGGAAAAAGAGCCGTGCTGCTGAATTCTGAACCAGCTGGAGTGGTTTGATAGCTTTGGCAGGAAGAGAATTGCAGTAGTCCAATCTTCAGATAACTACGGCCTGAACAAGAAGCTGTGCTGCATTCTCAGTGAAATATGGTCTAATCTTCCTGATGTTGAATAAAGCAAATCGGCATGATTGCGTTGTCTTAGCAATGTAGTCACTGAAGGACAGCTGATTGTCAAAGATGACTCCGAGGTTCCTGCTTGTTTTGGAAGGAGTAATTAGGGGAGAGCGATGCAAAGGTTATGTCAAAAATAAACTGGTGGAAAAACAGCCGACTGCCCTTTTTAAAGCAGGACAGTAAAAGCATGGTATCAAGTTAATCAACCCAGTGACAGTATATCCTTATATATACATATATATATATATAATCTTTTCATCCTTAACTGTATTTTACGAGCTCGCCTATGCAGATAATAAAGTTAGCAGAGGTATGTAAGGTATGCATATTTGGCATGCTGTCTGTTAGAGTTGACAAAAGTCCCAAGAGGTCAGAAAGGTTTATGCAAACTTGTGGAGCGTGAAACAAAACTAACAGCGAATTAATGAACCATGATTTGTAAAAAGAATGCTCTCAAAACTGTTCATAATAATGCACTTTAATTGAAAACCATGTTAAACTTTATGCATTTTTAATTTCTGGTATTCTTGTTTTTCTTTCACATTGTATATTTTTGTAAGTTTTGTAGCAAAAAGTTAGCGTTCCTTTGAATATGAGCTTAACGTTTATTTTACTGGCACAAAACTAAGCCCGTTTCCCACAAATCTCATGTGTGCTGGCACTTACAGAAATGACAGTTTCATGTCACTGATTCTAAACTAACAACAATATGTACAGTACGGTGCAAAAGTCTTAGTCACGCTAGTATTTTACCCCCAAAAAGAGGTTTTAAGCCAGTTAAGTTTTTCCTTTGCTGTATTGTGCCAGTAGGAATTTTCAGTTTACATTTCTAAACATTCATTTTGTCATTATTTGTAATAATTCAGAAATTGCCACAGAATTCTTCTGGATTTCGTTTTCTCCTCTTTCTTCATGTAATAATAGACAGACTTGATGATGATGAGATCAGATCTCTACGTGGAGCACCTGCTGCTGTCAGACTCTTTACGCATATAAAAATCTTACTGTATTAATACAAATAATGCAAAGGCATGTAAAAAAAAATGTAAACTGATATTTCCTATTGACACACTATAGCAAATGATGTAAATAACTAGCTTAGAGAAAATACTAACGTGCCTAAGACTTTGTATATTGTTTTTGGAGAATAGTGTTTCATTCAAAGGCTTGTTAAAGTGTACAATGATCCATGCATTCAGTTTTTCTGATGCTTATGTTACACACACATTATGTTACAGAAACATCATCCAAAAAAGACTGATCAACAGAATGATCACAATATGCAGCCAGAACATTGTTGTCACCAAATATCACCTAAACAACTGTTCAGTGCCCTGTGAATGTTTACAATCTGTTTGTTAATTCATTCATTTATTAAAGTTCCCAATGAATATACAGCTGAGGATTGATAGACTGAAGACTGATTAAACACTTTAATCGATTAAACACCTTCACTAAATACATAAAGAGCATTCAGAACCTTATCAGAAGGCCTTTTAGACACCGCTACAAAACTGCACTCTCTGTTGCGTATGAATTCGACAATGATCAAACTTTCACAAAATATACTGAAGTCAAAACTTCCTCTTCAGTCCAAAAATCAACAATGATTGAGATAAACACATGAGAACAAGACATCAATGCTTTCAGCTGACCTCTTTGCTTCTAACGCTTGGTCAGTAATCTGATGGTTAGAGATTGGCACCACGACCACTTAACTAACAATAAGATGTCATGAATTTTGTAATGACCAGAGTAGCCAATGAACTGTCAGGAAGTCCTGGTTATGACTTTCATTTAATCTATAAGGACAAGATTTTCTTGTTCACAAGAAAACGATGTGGGGCCTCATTTATAAAATGTTGCGTAGAAACCATCCTGAAATAGATTTTACGATCATTGTGATTCATAGAAAGAACGTACGCACAGAAAACGTGTGTGCGCCTCTCTTTAAGATGTGAAATCTATACATCGCAATATACATGGTGTGCAGCATCCACCTGGATGATGTGACGGCAGCCACAGTACAAAGATGCTAGTGCGCTTACCACACACCAGCTATAGGTGAAGAGGAGAGGAGAGGAGAGAGAGATTCAGAGGGTGGGGATTATTAGGAGGCCAGTGAAAGGAATCTGGCCAAGACATTTTTTACAGTATAATGTCCCCATCACTATACTGGGGCATTAGCACCCCCTGCTGGTCTCACTAACACCTTCTCCAGCTGCAACCTAGCTTTCCCAGGAGGTCTTCCATCCAGGTACTGACCAAGCTCAACCCTGCTTAGCTGGGCTACAGGGTGATTATGGCTGTCATTTATTAACTTATCTAATTTATCATTTGACATCTGCCAACCAATTAACACTGATATCTGCTCATTTCTAAGATAACAACATCCAGGATTTGTGATTATCTATGTTAATACCACCCTAATGTTTGTCTTTGTGTGCAAAGCACAAACCACAATTTCATCCGCCGAATAATGAGATAAGATTTTCTAAGAAATCATTCGAATAAGCGTCATGCAACAGAATCATCTTCTTTCTCTCATTTTCTTCTTGTCTTTCTTCAGGTTGGCAGGAGGGGGAGGGCCTCCATCAAGTCCTATGCAAGGAAGTGGAAACCCATACACAAAGGTCGTCCATGATGGTCCGAGACACTCCCAGACTTCTTCTGTACATCAATCTCAAATTCAAGCTTCATCAGGGGGCATGGGAGCCAATCAAAGCCCTGGACAACACGCCTCCAGACGCAACCTTCAGGTGGACTTTAGCAGTAGTGGCGGGCGAACGGGCCGCTCGCCAACTGTGTCTCCTGACCGAGCTAGCGCGCCAACCTCACCCTACTCAGTACCTCAGATAGCACCTATGCCCAGCAGTAAACTGTGTCCAATCTGTAATACTGCGGAGCTTACGAGTGTTGATGGCTCTCCAAACTTCAACAAGTGTACTCAGTGTCACACTACAGTGTGCAATCAATGCGGCTTCAACCCCAACCCACACCTCACCGGAGTAAGAACCTTCTTACATACTTTCTTTTCGGTTTAGATTATAATATTTTTAAATCAGATGTTTACATGTCTTTTGTGAACTCTAGTCATAGTGTCATAGTTTTACATTCATAGCATTGTGAATATTGGCTTTGGTGTGCTAATTTACTTTGGCCAATGCAGTGGTATTCTGGTCATGCCCTCGCTTTATACCTATTTATACCTTTACTCTCTGTAAAACGTGCCACATCGCCTTTTCTGCATTCATGTGTGATTTCTTGCATTGTGCGACGCAAACTTTGTACGAAGCATATATACAAACATAATTGGAATGTATTTTATTTTTAGAAAGAAAGAAAGATAGAAATGCTGAAAAATTAAACACATGTAAGACATGTGCTCACCATGTGACATAGTGACGATGCAAGCTGCCTCTTAAAACAACGAAGAAGAAGAAAAACAACAACAACAACACACTCTGTAGAGCAGATTGTCTGTTTAAATTCCTTACATGGAATTTGCTATATGGCAAATTCCATGTAAGGTGACCTGCGCTGTATGTACTGTAGATAGAAATAGCTCATTCTAAGGTAATAAAAACATAAAGCTTCATTATGTAAGGTCTTCTTACACCTCTGAAGACATAGTTATGTATATTATATTGCTTTTCTGTCAATAGATCTTCCTAAATCTTACACAGCACAGTGCTTAGTAATAATCCTACATCATCTTGTCATTTTTGCTACTAGATTCATTATTATATCTTGGGTTATACATTTGACCTTCCAAGTAGATGATTTTAATGTTTAAAACACTAAAGAGTTGATGATTTCCTTCTGTAGTGACGTCAAGGTCCTTCTGCCTCTGACCATTAACATAATAAAAGTGCACAGCTTCAAGTTCTATAGAGCAATGATCGAAAGTGTGTTAATCTTAAAGGCAAATATAATCTGCAATCTATGTGACTCAGATTGACCCCACTGTCAGTCAACAGTATCCATCATAAAACCTTCAGGCAAGAGCAGTTCTCCTCTTTATTCTTTCTTTGTTTAAGAGACGTAAGCTGTAAGACGTTATCATCTCTCATCAACCGGACACATTTTAATATTCTATAGTATATGTGTGATCATTTCGAAGTAAAAGAACTGTGATGCGGCACAACTGATGTAGTTGCAACCACTAGAGGTACTAAACTTAAATGGTCACCAGTCAGTCTGTATGCATCAGTTTACAGCATCTGCCTAAAAGAATGACGTGTGTTTTGGAGTGATGCACTAATGTGTGTGCTCTCCATCAGGTCAAGGAGTGGCTCTGTCTAAACTGCCAGATGCAGAGAGCTTTGGGAATTGACATGACTACACCACGGTCCAAAAGTCAACAGCAGATACATTCCCCCTCTCATCAACCAAAGCCTGACCCCATACCCAAGACCCACCTCTCAGCTCAACCCACACCACAGCTACAATCCCAAACGCAGACACAGCCGATAATTCCGCCCCAGACTCAGGCCTCCTCTGGGATCCAGAGACAGATTGGTCCCACTGGGCCTCACCCGACTGGACTTCATAGTGAACCACAAAGTAGTCACCAGGCACAGAAAGAAGTGGCACAAGCAGGTCTCCAGTCAGGGCCCAAAGATCTCCAGAGGCAGCACAGGAAGGTGTTCGGACCAGAAAATCCAGAAAGTGGGATCCAAATGAGAAAACTTCCTCACCCAGGAGCAGTGCCTTTACCTGGCTTAGTTAAGGCTCAGTCGCAGTCGGACCTGGGGCGTGGATCTCCTGTGCGCTACGGAGGTCAACCTGAAAGGACCCGAAGTGCCGGAAGCTCCCCAGCCCGTCAGCCACCGACCCAAGAAGCTCCTCCTCAAGATGGCCTAACTAAGCTGTTTGGTTTTGGGGCATCTCTCCTAAACCAGGCAAGCACACTGATTTCTGTTGATCCTCTCTCTGGACCCTCGTCGCAGCCCTCACCTGTCCGCAACCAGAGTGCTCAGGGCTCCAGGGTGATCTTTAGTGACGCTAATGCTGGAGCCAGAGCGAGGCCCCCTGGAACTGCCAAAACAAGCCCAGGAGGTGTTGTGCTATCTAAAGGTCCAGAGACTGCTCAGCAGCAACAGTCACCAGTGCACCATCAAAAAGGGCCTAAACAACAGCAGTCGCCAATACACCATCAAACAGCAGCATCACAACAGCAGCCGTCACCACTGAAGCAGCCCCAGCCAGATATGCAGAAGCCAAATGTCACCTGTCCACTGTGCAAGACTGTATTTAATGTTGGGACAACAGAACCACCCAACTACAGGTCCTGCACCCAGTGTCATACACAGGTGTGCAATCTTTGTGGTTTTAACCCCACGCCTCATCTGCTGGAGGTAAGACATTCTATTAAACCAGTCCAGTTTTAAAAAAAGAAAAATCTAAAAGTCTAAACTTTTCAGATTTATTGCCCAACTGCATCATAATAATCTTTGAAATCTAAAGCTTGTTAAGACAAGCCTTGATGTTGGCTTTAAAGAGATCCTTTAATGATTTTTTTAGCCTTAGTGTGTAATGTTGTTGTTTGGGTATTAAACGTTATGGCAGCTTGGTTTCAATAAAAGCTTTTTTGAAGGAGTTTTGGTTCTGAGGATGTTTTATTGTATAATGACCCCTTATTTGTCAATAGATCAAGAACATTTTGATATCCCTTTAGCTTTATATAAAATGAGCTGCAAGTTGAATGAATTTGTGCTTTCTCTTCATTTAATTAAGACACAATGTTAAATGCTCCCTCACTTGCAAGTAGCTTTGAATAAAAGCATCTGCTAATCTTACCTGTTGTTTTTCAGAAGAAAGAATGGCTCTGTCTGAACTGTCAGACCCAGAGACTGATGTCTGGTGGGCTTGAACCTCTTCCTGTTCCACATTCATCTCCCAACCGCCAACCACTGGGCTCACCCAAACACCAGCAGCTCTCCAGTCAGCAACAGCAAGGACCTAAAGCAATGACACCACAGCAGAAACCTCCAGTTTTTCAACAGAGTGGTCCTACAGCCCCCATGGCTAAAACAGGAAGTGATATTAAAACTTCTTTACAGCTTACTCCAGCAACTCCTACCTCCATCACGACTACATTTATTGG
Organism: Oreonectes daqikongensis; assembly: GCA_026939265.1. NCBI lineage: Eukaryota > Metazoa > Chordata > Actinopteri > Cypriniformes > Nemacheilidae > Oreonectes > Oreonectes daqikongensis. The sequence goes on along the minus strand of JAOTQM010000133.1, from coordinate 756,495 downwards.
TGAAGATCAGAGGAAGGAAACTGCACCCAAACTGGAAAAAGAGTCTGACTTTCACAGTAAATCATTTGAGAGGAAAAAAATAACAGAGCCAATTCAGACACCTGTTAAAAATGACAAAAAAGAGTTACAGAGATCCAAATACTATGAGGTAAGCCACCGGTCATAGACTATTACCAAGCATTTAGCAAACTGTAATTTGTAATGTTAATCCTAACAATTGTTAGACATAAAAATTCAAGTACAAAACAGCATTCAGCAACACACAATATGTATATTTCTTGCTTCTTGCACAGTCTAAATTAAACTTGTTTGATGAAAGAGCAAACATAATTGCATCCACTAGCACTTCCTTTAGTGGCTCATTGTATTTGTTTGTAAGGCAGGAACAGGCAACTTCAAATGTATGACAAATTAAAAATGAAGCAAGTTCATGAGTTCATGTTATGTTCTAACTAAAGCATTCATTTGTTTGTTCTTGGTTTCCAGGAAACCAGCAAGACAAACAGCAACAATGATCTATCACGGAGCCCGCAGAGTTTGAGTGATACGGGTTATTCCTCTGATGGAATCTCAAGTTCACAGAGTGAGATCACTGGTCTTATCCAAGAGGAGGAGCTGAAGCTTAATGAGAGAGGTCTCACTGGGCACCATACTCCACCAAGCCCATCTGAGTTGCTTAAGCTGGAGAGTTCCATGCGACCCCTTCTCGAGTCCAAATTGTCATCTGAAGGTGAAAGGACAAAGGACAACAAGCGAGAAAAGGATCATATCAGAAAGCATCGCTCTCGCTCAATATCAATTAGTCCAGAGGAATACGACTCTGATGAGGACCTTGAAGGCATTATGGAGGAGGAAGAAGAGCCAACTGACTGGGAAACCAAGCGAGAACTTAGATCGATTTCTGCTTTAGGGGGTAACAGTGGCCATAAGAAAAGCAGCTTAGAACCTGAAGAGATTACTGATGAGGAATTTATGAGGAGGCAAATAATGGAAATGAGTGCAGATGAAGAGAATGAGGATGAGGTTGAAGAAGAGGAAGACAACGAGGATGAAGGCTATAGCTACAAAAAGCCAAAAAAGACACAAAAGCACATCAGTGACTCAGGAAAAGAAAAGCACCGTCTCACATATCACTCTAGTAGCTTTGAAGAGGAGAGCAAAACTACAAGTGATGTATACAAAGGATCGGCTGAAGAGGACCACATGGCCTCTCAAGGAGGCTTGCGCAGATTCAAAACCATAGAACTCAACAACTCCAACAGCTATAGTCGAGACATAGAATTAAACAATGACAATGACCTAAGTCTGGACAGAGAGCCTGAGCTGGAAATGGAAAGCCTCACCGGCTCTCCAGAAGAACGTTCTAGAGGGGAATATTCCTCCACCCTTCCGCCAACCACCTCTAGCTACAGCTCAGGCATATCCCCTACTTCCATATCCTCCATGGAGGATGACAGCGACAGTAGTCCTAGTCGCAGACAGAGGCTGGAGGAGGCAAAGCAGCAGAGGAAGGCCAGGCATCGCTCCCATGGACCACTCCTGCCCACAATTGAGGATTCTTCAGAGGAAGATGAACTGAGGGAGGAAGAAGAACTCCTAAGAGAGCAGGAAAAGATGAGAGAGGTTGAGCAACAGAGAATAAGAAGCACTGTGCGCAAAACAAAACGTGACAAAGAGGAGCTAAGAGCACAAAGGCGCAGAGAGCGTTCCAAAACGCCGCCCAGCAATCTGTCCCCAATCGAGGATGCTTCTCCAACAGAGGAGCTGAGACAGGCAGCTGAGATGGAGGAACTCCACCGGTCCTCCTGCTCGGAATACTCTCCTTCAGCTGATTCAGATGGTGAGGGCTATGAAATGCCATCAAAGCTATATAAGTCTGGCAGTGAGTACAATCTGCCAACATTTATGTCACTTTACTCTCCTACTGAAAAACCACAGACAACTTCTTCCTCAGCAACTATAACTACTACTTCTAGTGGCAAACAATTGAAAAGCGCAGAAGAAGTATATGAAGAAATGATGAGGAAAGCTGAGATGCTTCAGAAACAACAGAAGCAGCAGCAGCAGCAGCAGCAGTACTCAGGCCAGCAGTACAGCACAAGCTCCTATCAAGAGTCTGACATTAGAAACCGACAGGAATATGAGGATGAATATGACTATGCTGATCAAGATGATATGGCTTATGAGAATGAGGATGCAGTGGACATCTATGAAGAGATCCGCCAAACTTCACAAAACATTTCAAAGCAGCTTGATGACCAAATAGAGATGGATGACTCCTACTCAGAAAAGCAATTACTGGATACAGGCTCAGCCTTTGCGAAGTTGTTAGAACAAAGCAATGCTTTATTGACTCCTGGCACAAGCCCCACCCAGCTCTCAGCACCAGTGTCCTTTTCCGAAACGGGGACTGGCGGACGCATACCCGATGTCAGAGTAACTCAACATTTCACGAAAGATGTGACCAAAGACAGACTTCGAAATCAAGCTGGTAAAAATGGCATTACACCAACAGTTGCTGCCACCACTATTGCTGCTTATGGAGTGTATGCCAGGGATGCGGTCACTGTCTCTCACACTAGTGCCAGTCAAACCGTGTCCATGACTCAACCCAACTTATACAGTCGGCAAACAGGACACTCTACTGTGACAACCAGTAACGTTGCAAATTTGTCTCACAAAATAGCTGCAATCACTCAGGCTTACAATCAAAACGCTGTACGAAAAGTGGCAATCGGCAAAGGAGTCCAAATGAGGGATAGTTCAACCTCCTCAGAATCTGGCACATCTTCGATTAGAGGTTATACATATAATGAAAGGAGTCCACCTCTTTCTCCCGCTTCCTCTCCTACACACAGTCCATCACAATCCCCCTCTAAGAGAACATCAGAGTTTTCAACTCAAACTGTAAGTCTTTCAATGTTAGCTTCTGCTGGAAATCCTTATCATACCTCTCCAGTTATGACACAAAGCACTCAGACACAAAGGACTACCTTACCATGCCTCTTTCAGAAATCCTCTCAAAATAGCACTTTTGTCATGAGAACAGAAGAGTTTGAGCCCACTAGCCCACAAAAGCCTGTTACAGTAAACACAGCTACATCTCCTTTGTCTTCACCAACAAGGTTTAGCCGCCAATCAACATTTGATGACTACTCGCCTCCCGACAGCCCTCCTGATATTGCACCACATCAACAATCACCTCATAAGTGTTTCTATAGGAGCTATAAGCCTGCTAAAGTTAATGTTGGAACAAGCATGATGACCACTGCTAGCATGTACACACATGGTTCGCTGTCCATGGACAACATATCGCTTTGTCACATTTCTACAGTTCCAGGCACCTCAAGAATCGAGCACGGGCAGAGGTTCCATAGTGGGAGTGTTGTAGATCTAAGAACTGGCATGAAGCCGAATCCGTTTATCATGACTGACCAAGGAATGGATTTGTCTACAGAATCGCAAAAGTATTCTGGCAGTATTGAAGGAAGCCCCATTCGTCAATCCACAACTATTCAGCCCTTGATTATGAACCTAAACACACAGGAGCAGCAGCATGTTGTGACCTCAACAGCAACAACCGTTAGTGTTACAGTAGCTGCTTCTATGTTCATGTCCCATCCTAAGCAGCCTGTGCTGTACTGTGATCCTCTTGAAAACCGAGTTGATCTGGGGAAAGGTATGGGACCAGTAGTTTGCCTTGCTCTAAATAAATCACCCCCAACCGATCCATCTATACCAAAGATTGATGCAAAGCTGGAAGAGCTGAGTTTCCAGCAACAGCAGTTACTCAAACAACAGCAGAAGCTCCAGCAACAACAACAAATTCTTGAAGAGCAGCTTCAGCAACACCATCAACTTCAACAAGCTGTTTCATTTGCAAAGGTGGACCTATCCGGCCGACTACCCGTGTTAAAAAAGGACATGATTGTTACTCAGACAAGCACTGCCACAGAGGTTAACGTCATCTCTCCAGCTATGACATCTGATGTATATAGTCATGTTTATCAGCAAGAGACAGGTTTCGCGAATTTAACGAATGTTAAGCCTCATACCATGATGGTTCAGATGGCTGGTACTGCACAAGGATGTATTGTTACACAGCATATCAAATCAGATGACAACCAGGATGCAATGGATCTGTCAGGTCAAATAAAATCAGAAAATCAAGTGACTTGTTGTGACATGGTTTATAACCTACCTTTTGGTGGCAGCTGTGTGGGTGTTCCATTCTCTCAAAAAACAGTCTTGGATGAGACTTCTAAGCAATCTTCCATGACACCTTCTACACAACCACAGCTCTATCAGCAATCTGATTTGTATCACGATAGACAGACATACCAAAATTGTGAAATCAAATCATATACCCTGCCATTCCCCAGACGCCTTCAGCCGTCAATGTCTGAAACTAACCTTGCAGAGGCAGGTTTGTTATCATATTCAGCAAAGCTTGATCATCATTATCAGTCCTCTGGAGAGTTATTTACAGACCCAGTTAAGGATGGATATGAAGGAGAATACAGTGGGATGGGGCTTCAGTATGGATCCTACACGGATCTTCGTCAGGGCGATGTTGCAGCTCTACCAATTCGAAGGTATAGCTCCCTGACTAACATCGGCTCAGATTCTGGATATTTCCCAGAAGACTTTGCAGAGTCCAATCTTGCCCAGTATAGTGCTACAACTGCCAGGGAGATAAGTCGCATGTGCGCCGCCCTTAACTCTATGGATACATACAGTAGCAACCCAGACATTCTGGCTACTGGGAGATATAGTGGTCCACCTTTTAAAGGTAATTTGCTGCAAGGTCCCAGACATAGCTTAAAGCCACTTTCCCACAGTCAAACTCTAACTGACCTGATCAATGCAAGGCAAGCCAGTCTTCGAGCTATGTATCCATCAGCTATCAGATCTGTTGATGGTATGATCTATTCAACTATAAACACACCCATTGCTTCCACAGTCCCAATTACTACACAGCCCGCATCTGTGCTCCAGCCTTTATTAAGAGGGGTATACAGACCATACGCTGCACCAAATATGACCCCAGTACCTCTGGCCAGCCTAACTAGATTGCCAGTAGCTCCAAGGACAGGGCAACTACCTTTCCAATACCCTACACCTAATTTAGTCTCTGTTACAACAGCAAAAGTGACTGAGTCAGTGGCTATAACAACAGTCCAAGACACACCGTTGTTCCATGGCAAGTCTCCAGGAAGCTTATCAGTAGCTGAGACAGCGACACAACCCCAGCCCTCCTTTGTGCCTGCTTGTTCTACCACATCAGCCCCTATTTTGACACAAATGGTAGTGCCAGTGAGCCGACCTGACATGCCAATAAATCTATCTTTGTCCAAGACCACTGCTCAGCCTCAAGTACATCACCAGCAACCTCAAGCTACACCGTCTGCTCATTCCTATCTTCCAGTACATGGTCAATCCAAAACTGACCAACCATCCCCATCAAGTCAAAGAGGCCCATTTACTACTGCTGTTCCTAGAGGTTTTTTCCCAAATCAAGAGAAAGAAACAGAGGAAAGACTGCATCAGCAACAGGAACAGCTTTTGCAGCTAGAGAGAGAGAGGGTAGAGATGGAAAAAATGCGGCAGCTACGGCTTCAGGAGGAGCTTGAGCGGGAGCGTGTCGAGTTGCAGAGAGACAGAGAAAAGGAGCAGATGTTAGTTCAACGGGAAATCCAAGAATTACAGACTATAAAGCAACAGGTTTTGAAGCAGCAGCAAGCTGAAAGGGAAGGTCAGTTAATCCTGCAGAGAGAACAGCTAGCTCAACAAAAACACCAGCTTGACCAGATACAGTCTTTGCAACAACAGCTACAGCAGCAACTTGAGGAACAAAAGAGACAGAAGTCTGCAGCATCCAATACAAATACCCAGCACCTTAGTGGCAAAGCTGGCAAAATGAATCAGCCACAGGAATTGGTCCCAGATGTGCTATATAAGGATGTTCACGTTTTCCTAAGATCTGCATCAGAAATGTGCTTAAGGAACAGTGATGATCAGACAGAAAGTCGGTCTATGCGAAAACAAAGATCCATGCCTCGTCTACAGGATGGAAATGAGGGAGAAGTGACAATGTTTCCCTTACCCCAACGACTTGTAAACAGTAGTGTGCAAACAGATGATGAAGATGGAGAGGAGAGGTACCTGGTGTCAAGAAGGCGACGAACTAGGCGCAGTGTGGACTGCAGTGTTCAGACAGATGATGACGAAGACAAGGCAGAATGGGAGCAGCCAGTTAGGCGCAGACGCTCTCGTTATTCTAGACATTCGGGTGAATCTGGTGTGGACCATAAATCGGAAATGCCCCCTTTCTCTACTTCAGCTGCTAAGGTTACATCATCCAGCATTGCCGTCCAGACCATCCGAGACTGCTCTTGCCAAACCGAGACAGATCAACTGGCTCGTGTATCCCCAAGCATACATGTCACTGTGCCAGACCCCAGCAAGGTTGAAATTGTCCACTATATTTCTGGTCCTGAGAGGACACAGAAGGGTCAAAGCATAGCTTGTCAAACTGACCCTGAGACCCAGCCCCAAAGTATTGTTGCTTCGCAGATAAGTGTTCCTACCACTGTCTGCCCCACCAGTGTCCAGTTAGTTGGTTCGGCAGATCAGCTCTCTCCCAGTCATCAGAGTGTTATAATGTTAGCGAGAAGGAGACCAGATCCTTTGGAGTTTGGCTACCAACAGCACCTACATAATGAGTCTTTGTCCAGCTTGATCCGGCAACAACCTAAATCTCCACAGGTGCTGTATTCCCCTGTTTCCCCACTTTCCTCCCCACAACACACAATAGAAACATCATTTTCTTCTAGTGAGAGGCTGAATAAAGCCCATGTCACTCCGCAGAAGAAGTCGAGTATTGGTGAGCCGCTACAGAGACATCAGGCCCTTCCTAGGCCAATGAAGAATATCCAGAGATCCATGTCAGACCCCAAGCCCCTGAGTCCTACCATGGATGAAAACACCAAGGCTAGGATTACCTTTTATCAACAGCAAGCTCTTCAAAGTCAGGTATGGCTAATTAGATGTCTTCCTTGTTTATAAAGGTATAATATAATTACTTGTATGTTACAGAATCTCTGCTAAGGAAATTTAGTTTTAGAATGTTTTCTAATTTACCTTTAACTGGTTCGTGTATTCTTAATTGAGTTACAAATTTGCTAAAATGGTCATTGCATCAATGACAATATTGTTTTGCTTTGTAAATTGTATAAAAGTGATCAGAATCACATTTATGTCTGGTATGCTAATATGTGACATTGTGTTGTTCTCTGTGTTTCATGCTTCTGGCTCTTTTACTCTTGGATACTGTGTCTCTGTAGCTGGCAGCTCTGCAGCAAAGCTCCCTCCTAAGAAAAGTGAAGAGGACTTTGCCCAGCCCTCCACCAGAGGAGACGCTGACTATGGTTGCCCCTAACCTGTCCCAAATGTTCGTGCCCTCTTTATCCTCTTTCAAGGGTGGCTCCCGCTTAGCTGCAAAGACAAGTCTGTTGAAGGACCTAACCCATGAGCTGAAGGCTGTAGAGCAAGAATCTTCAAAACTACGCAAACAACAGGCTGAGTTAGAGGAGGAGGAAAAAGAAATTGATGCCAAGCTTAGGTACTTGGAACTAGGCATTACACAGAGAAAAGAAACGTTGGTGAAGGAGAGAGAAAGGAGGGATATAGCATATCTACGCTGCATGGGTGAGTCTCGAGACTATATGTCAGACTCTGAACTCAACAACCTTCGTCTAACATCTGCAGCCACATCCTTTGATGGCAACGGGCTACTGACCAGACCAAGCACAGCACCACTGAGCCAATTTACTTGTGAGCTAAACACTGCTGCCCAGTTCCCCCCCACATCGTCCTTCGTGTCGTACCAGTATCCGCAAAGCCTGATAACAGCACCGACCCCACAGTCCTCTACATTGCCGAGCACAGGTTACAATCAGCCTCCCTACCCATCAGTCACCCAAGCCCAAGCTCTCCCACAGCCCACCCCCTTGCAGACGTATCCAACCCTATCATATCAGGTCCCAGGGACCTTTCCTTCCCAGGGCTTTCCACTGAGCCAACCTCCATATCCAACAGAAACCTCAGTGCCACCTCCAACACAGCCAAGCCATCCAGGGTTCCAGCCTACCCTACCACCTGCTGGTGTAACCACTTATCCAACCCACAGTGCACCGTACCCGAGCCAGGCACCTCCTTACCCGGTCAGTCAAACAAGCACTTATCAGCCACAGGCCGACACTCTCACTTTTCAGCAAAAGCCCCGTCAGACATCACTTGCCGACCTTGAATACAAGTTGCCCATTAATTATGAGGTTGTGAGCAATCCTACAGTAACAATTACTGCCCAAGACACAAGTTACAGTCAGCCTGGTCTGGGTCCACCCTATGGCCAATACAGCACAGCTGTGGCCAGCACTTATGGTCCCTACTCGTCATCTGTTTCAAATACTTACGGTGGGTCATTACCAACCTCAACATCCTCTGTTTATGGACCGTACACAACAGCTTCATCCAGTAGTTATGGGCAGTACACAACAACTACAGCAAATACATATGGATACACAGTAACCACAGCTAGTTCCTATGGCCAGTACAACACAGTTGTTACCAACACGTATGGGCAGGCACCAGTGTCAGACCATATGCATTCAGTGGACAGTCTTTCTATGTATTCCAGTGAAGGCTTGTATGGATCTTCTAGCCTAGAGCAGAATGCATCGAGGAACTATGTCATGATTGACGACATATGCGAGCTGACAAAAGAGGGCATGGGCACTGCTCCAGACTCACATCGCAGCGATAGTCATGTGCGCTATGGGACAGATGGACTTCACACTCGAGGGGGGAGCTCATGTGGCAGACCAGAGGAGGAACGTGATGCAGATCTGTACGACCAGCACCACGGCAGGGGTAAGAGCACCGGCAGCTACCAAGCACAAGGGACAAATGCGCATAGCCGAGTAGTGGGCAGCAGTAGCATGGGTGGGGGATCGTCACATTACTATGATGACTACAGACACTCGGCGCCCACACGGGCAGTCTACAGGCACAAGAGTCTGTGGCCTCCAGCTGTCATGTCCTCCAGGAAGAGCAAGCATCGTAAACAAAGCACTGAGCAAAAGATATCTAAGTTTTCGCCAATTGAGGAGGCTCATGATGTAGAGGCTGATCTGGCCTCCTACACCATGAGCACCTCTGCGACCAGTGGTTACGGCTCAGGTTCCCATTACCATAAGCTTCAGGATGACATCTATGGGCTACCAAGTACCTATGATACACAATGGGGCAACTATAGCGACGATCGACTTTATGGTTATGGCAGGTCCCGTTCAGCTGGTTATGGCATGGACAAAATCTCGTCCTGCGACAGGGGCTACAGCAGCAGATCATATGAGGGGGGCTGTAGAGACCGGTCATACCACGGCAACTATGGCCACAGCGTGCGCCCCTCATTGCACTCTCAATATTCAGAAAAGGAGGGCTCCCACCTCATGGTGAAGCTCATGGGTGCTGGGAGGGCTTTCAACTATCCATCAAATTCATATGGTTCAAGTCACTCTCTACCTGATGTGCAGGACCATTTTCGAGACCTGCCCCGGACCTATGTCTACGCACGAGATGATATGTATATAATTGACGATATGCATTGTGCTGTTTCTGACAGCGAAGGTAATTGGGAGCTGAATGCCAGTGTCAGTGCCCACTTTATACATCCCCCACCCACCCAGAAAAAGAGAGTGAATAGCAGAAGTAAAGAAGTGAAAACCAAGTGCATGCCCATGTTTTGTCTACAGGCAGCTTGCGGCTCTCGACAAAACTGACTGTCAGTGCTGTGCTCAGTTGCAAAAACTGCATGAGTTGTTGTGTGGTCTCCTTATTTTTCCCCCTATTCTTGTTCCTTTCCAAAGCATTTCAAACCTTTTAATAAGCTGCATCTCGTATTAGAGCTAAATCTTTGTGTTCTCTATATTGTGTACAGTGTAAAACGTGCTGCATGTTTTTCTTTACGTTTTGCCTATCTTTGTTCTTTTTCTTTTGCATGGTCTCAGTGTGCAATCATCTTGTGCCAACGGACATGGAAATTGATTGTGATCTGCTTTTGGTTTCCAAAGCGTACCATCTTGGTCAAGAAGAGACGGACTGGTTCGAGAAGCCGCGTGATGTTCGTGGTTCCCGTCATTATGGCAGCAATGGTCACCCCTCAAGGCGTGGCCATGTCAAGCACACATACCATGACTACGACGAGCCCCCGGAAGATATTTGGTCCCAAAGTGATTATCGCCACATTTCTTCTCGAGAGCACCGCAACCATGGAAGTGGAAGTTCTGGTAGGCACTCCTCACGCCACTCGGATGAGCCTCGTTCCACTCGATCATCACGCTCCTCAAAGGACCCGTCGGTGCGGCATGACTCCCGCTCCTTGTCGTCGGGGAGAAGGGGAGAGTCTCGTTCTCAGGGCTACCACTCCTCAGATTACTCCCGTGATGCCTCAGGCCAACACCATAGCTCCCGTTCTGGAAAACAGTCCTCCCATCATCAGGGGTCCTCCAGTAGAAAGCAACAGGACCACCTCTCATCTTCCAGGCAGCCAGGATCTCTTGGGCCCACGCAGAAGGGTCCAGGTGGACCTTCAAGTTCAATCAGGCAGCCAAGCAGCTCCCAGTCAGCCATTGATGGACAGCAGGGTCAACGGTCACAGCTCCCACAGCAGGTGCAGACATCGGCCGCCAGGCCAGGGCTTCAGACATCTGTCACAGGTTCAGCACAACCACAGCTAGTACAAGCTCAGCAACTGCAATCCAAACCTGCCCAGGCTGGTCCAATGGCTCGGCAACCCACCTCAGTGGCACAGCCAACTCCCACTGCAGTGAGTAAATCTTTCAGGTCGAAAAGTTTACTTTATTGATCATCAATTGATCTGACTATAATGAAAAGAAAATGTGTGTATTTCAAAGTAAAGTGTATCTCTTTGTACTTTCTAATAGTTAAATATCTTATTCGTACTAGAAGATATATTGCATACTCAGACATACAGTGATTAGTAAGATACACTATATTGGCAAAAGTATTGGGTTACTCTATCTAATAAACAGGTTTGATGACTTGAGTATAAATCTTAATGCTGCAGCATATCATGATATTCTATAGAACTGTGTGCTTCTAGTTTAATAGCAACAGTTTGTGAAGAACCCTTTTCTATCCCATCATGACAATGTCTCTGTGTATGAGACAAGATTCAGAAAGAAATCATTGATTCAGTCAGTGTGGAAGAACTTGACTGGTCTGCATAAAACCAAGTCCTGAACCCAGCTGAACACATTTGGTTGTGACTTTAAATGCAGACTTTGAGCCAAAAACTCATCACCAAACAATGGCTTGTACACAGGAGTACAGTCAATTTGGAACAGAATAAAGGTGCTTCCAAAACTGTTGCTATTAAACTAGAAGCACACAGTTCCATAGAATATCATGATATGCTGCAGCATTAAGATTTGTACTCATGGAAATTACTAAAATTTATTAGATAGGGTGACCCAATACTTTTGGCAATATAGTGTATGTGATCATGTAGCTCACCTGATCATGAAGATATTAACTCAGCAATTAAATGATTAGTAATTAGTTTAGCTTTAATCCCTAATGTATCATTACATGTATCGTTTTTATTAGTATTTATTAGTACAGTTCCTTTACTTTTGTGACTGTCTGCAACAGAAATTTGAAATTTTGCAGGGAACCAGACTGGCTCTGGTCTTTTTATGCCATAATTAATGTACATATGCTAAATATTATGGAGTTACATCTATGGAGGATACATTATTAAGTAATTCATTATTTCTCATTTTAATGGCCAATAGAAAATGTTATTATCAAAATCATTTATAAACGATATATGACATAATGAAGTTATCAATAAACAGTTCAAATAAAAAAAAGGAAACAAGTGAAGGAACACAGGGAAACTAAACCAAAACAGAACATAACAAACATGACAAATACAAGTTTGAATCTGTCATTTAAAATGTTATACCCGTTATTATTTGAACTTTTATTTTACTTATTTATTCAATTATTTATTCCTCTTTTTAAATCACATTTTCAAATTCATTTTAAAAGTCCATTAGTTTTACAATTAGTTATTAAACAATGAAACGCTTTATTAGTTTTCCCGTGACTCTTCTGGTCCTCCATATACAGTAAATCAGGTACATGAAATGAGTAGCTGATGTACAGCCACAAAACACAAAACAATTCAAAAAACACTTCAGATTTACTATTTATAGGTGTGTGTTTGGGTAAAATTATTATTTTTGTTTCATTCTGTGAACTACTAACAGTATTTCTCCCAAATTTCAAATGAAAATATTGTTTCTATTTGCATTACTTTGCAGAAAATGAAAACTGGAGAATCAAGAAAACAAGTTCATATTCACTTTTAAGTAGAAAGAAAAATAGAAAGTGAAACTTAACTTTGCCCTCAGTCAAAACGATTTGCTCAGAAACAAATAAGAGCTTTATGAGACCAAAGACTACCCGTTAGATAAAAACAAAATAAATGATATGCCATGTTTAACCGCTACAGAACATCAGAGCCAGCGGTGAGTTTCAGAAGCACTTGCCTGCCGAGGTGAGGCTGCGTTGGGCGGGTACATGAACGCTGAGCTCCGGTGATCGTCTGGAACTCACATCTCCCAATTCGTCCAAACAAATAAAAAAAAAGACGCTACTTTATTAACCGACTGCAGATTTGATACATATATTCTCGCCTGAAAAACTCTTAAAACTACATTTTGTGATCAAATAAGAGCAATATTATAAACTTTAGGCAGTTTCACGGCTCCACTGCCGTGGCTGCGCAATGCATGTCGGGAAATATAGCTTCTTAAGTCCACACAAGTCACCTACTGATGCATCCTCGATAAAAGGGGCGGATCAAGAACACATCCGGGGATTTTAACCGTTCTTGTCGAGATGTGAACTTTGAATTGGAACAATACTTGGGCTGCTACTGATGACGTTTCACAAGTCCACAAGAACACAGGTACAGACAAGAACGCATATTGAGCAACGGCCAAGGCTTAGCTTAAGCCAGGATTATTCCTTAGCTAAATAACCTTTATAAAGATGACTTAGAACATTACTGGTGTGCATCTTGTGGCAAACAATGGCACAGACATATTTGATAATATTTCAGGGCAAGTTATGTTTTGTTACGACAGCTCAAACATTCATTTTAGTCCAGGACTAGTCTTAAGCCTTGAAACTGGGCCTAGGTGTCAGCAGATTCATTCCTGTTGCGTTTTAAGGTCTCGCAATTTTACAAACACAACAATTGAGTATTTCCCTGTATGTTATTTCTGGAAACTTTTCGGTCATGTTGTCTAGTCAGCCATATTGAACTATTTAGACCATGAAATGGTCACAATATCCAAAATTTTAGCATACACTGCAAGCCATACGCATGACACTTAATACACCATATAAATTGACCTGAACTGAAAATGTAAGCGGCATGTCTTGTAAATTTACGTACACGATGACAACTTTTTTTTGTCAACAGACGAAGCCAGAGCCCGTCACTGCTATTGGAGCGAAAGCAGCTCCGACTCAGCCTGCCAAAACAACCCAGCCGCCTCTCACAGGGATCGGTAACCGCGTTAAGACTTTCACACTACTGCCATATACTGACTTTACTCACAAGTGAATAATTCAGGAGGATGTGTATGTCCGTAACTTTAGGCTCGAAAGCAGCCCCGCGGCCCGGTGGAATCGGCAGTGCGGCTGCAGGTCAGCCGGGTGTGGAGGGAGAAAGCGTGCTGTCCAAAATCTTGCCTGGAGGAGCTGCAGAACAGGCTGGCAAACTAGGAGAAGGTAAACGGAGAACATACATAAATGTATTCAGTATTACAGCGATATCTAGGCGAAGATTCAATATATACTGCTGTTTGGTGGCAGGAGAAACCGTTGTAATGTGTACAATATTAAATCATCGATCTGAAAATGAACCAAAATTTGGTACTGAGCAAAAGAATCAGTGAAATGTCTCCTCAATTGTATTTTTCAACTTTATGTGTTTTTTGTTCAAGTGATCTGAATTGACATGCAAAATAATTAGGTTTTCTTTATCTTGGTTTCATGTTGTTGACAATGTTAAAGGCGATATTTGAATGAATTATGATTCTTTGATTTTTTCCATTGTGATTGCTCATGTGTCGGAACAGCCATCAGTGGATTTGGCAAGAAGTTCAGCTCGCTGTGGTGAGGAGGAGTGAACTCGAGGTGTGTTCAGCTGTGTGTTTCTACTCTCAGTCTCTCTTGTTTAGAGTCTATGTGTGGCTCATTGTTTCATTGTTTCAGGCAGAGGACATTGAAAGGCTTCGAACCGGCCGGAAAAACCTATGACGTTTCTCTTTCATGCTTTAATTTTAAAAGAAGGCACTTCACGAAAGAGAGGGAGAGAAGCAATCTGGTTCTTCTGGTGAGAACATTAGCATTTGATTTCATTTGCATTGAACTTCGACTGCTGTTACTTCTATGGTAATTTAAAGAGAAATGATATTGTGAGAGCAGAAAACAGAATGTGGAATGTAACTGATGGTTGTGTGTGTTAGTCTATCAGAAGTGGAATCACAGGACTCCAGCAGCTCAGGTCTGCATCATGTCAAGACTACACAGTTCCTCCTGGACAGCAGACTGTAAGGAGCTTTAGAACCACACGCTCATCAATCCTCTAACAACTCTCTTGTCATGTGCTGTTTTTACTCATTTTCTTGTTTTCCTGCAGAAGAAAGTATTCACACAGGTTTGGAAGGACATGAGGGTGAGTTTTCTATGGTGGAATACAGATTTTCTGGCCCACTTTAAAAATGAATAGCAATATGTAAACAATTGAAATTGCATTTCCATTTCCAAAAAGTCTGCCACTTGCAATTGAATTCCCTCTGTAACCACATTCTATATATCATAGAGTCAAATGGGTGAAAGCACAATAACCAGTTAACATGTATGACACATCACCTTAATTCAGGTTCATTTGTGCTGACTATGCCTTTACATTCACATGTATGCATTTGGCAACTTACACTATACACTTGTTTCTGAGTATGTGCAATCCCTGGGATCAAACCAATGACCTTGGCGTTGCTAGCACCGTGATCTAACCACTGAGCCCCTGGAAAGCTTGAGCTATACATCATAACTGCTTGTTCTCAACTTGTATAGCCAAACATTAAATTGGAAATTAAGAACAACAAAATGAATAAATACACCCCAATTTCATATACCATGCAAAAAAGAAATAAGAAAATATATAGTGCACGCACAAACACATTCAACCACACACGCTCATGCTCACACAGCGCACATGTAAGAAAACACAGGCACAAAACACAGACACACGCAAATATTTAAGACCCAATGGAAACACAAATGCAGACATTTGGGCAGACATTGTTCATTTGTGTAAACCAAACATGCAAATGGTTTGCATTTGAATTGTCTCACAATTTTTTACATCCAAACTAGAAAACGCTATTTGTTAAACTACAATTTGTTCGTAAAATGCCTTGCATTGAGCACAAAGGAGGCATTTCATTCAACATATAGAAAGGAGAGATAGGCATTTGACAATGTTAAACATTTATTATGTTCTAATATTCTAAGCATATTCACCTGTGCACAGACGGTATGCTTGGAATAAAAATCAAATGTTATGTGATGTTTGTCACATGACTAGTACATAAATCTTGTCTACTGTACATTGAGTCACATTATAGCCTATGTGGCAGTCGTGGTCCAGTGGTTAGAGAGTTGGACTCATGATCAGAAGGTTGCTGGTTCGATTCTCAGGTCTGGCGGGTAACGGCTGAGGTGCCCTTGAGCAAGACACCTAACCCCCACTTGCTTACTATACAAAATGTACAAATGTATAGTACAATGTAATGTAAGTCGCTTTGGATAAAAGTGTCTGCCAAATGCGTAAATGTAAATGTATATCATGTCTTTATTGGCCATGAAGAACTGGAGAATGCAAGGCCAGCGATCGAAGCTCATTTACTGGATGAATCGCGCATGCCTGTCATTGGAATCTAATGACTTCTCTACTGTTTCTCTCAGACTGAACGGCCAGGCGGGCCTCGATGAGCATGTCATCTCCAGACCTCTTTCTTCCGCTGGTCCACAGAACATGGCACATAAGGGCCAATGTCAACAAACTACACCGGTCAAATGCCAAGCCATGCGGGCTTGGTGTAAGATCCCCATGGACCTGTTCAGCGTGATGCAGAGAACTGTGATTCCATGCTTCACCCCTCTCGCAGGAATGAAAGAAACTTCATAGGTTTTTCCTCAAAAGAGCTGTTTAAAAGAAAAACATGAACACACACACACGTCTCTATGCTAAGTCCTTTAACTCAACATTCCAGAATAGAAAAAAGTCCTATTTGGTTTTGTCGTTTTGTTTTTTCCTCTTGCTATAAACGCGTAACGTGGACTCGGAATGCATGTAATCCAAGACCTTACACTGTTTCATATATCAATGAGAGGATTTACACCCAAACACACAGAATATGAAAAAAGGACAAAAGCAATTTAAGTAGGAGCCAAAACATACTTGTGTGATCATCACATAACACAGAGAAAAATTGACAAGTCAGGTTTCACTTATTTCTTGTTTGTCCTATTGAAGAAAAGAATCGTCCTCAGGCTGGAGATGAGCTACTATTGGCGAGTTGATGGTGGTTTTTACAGTGCATTATTTATTTTTTTCGTTGTTGTTTGGATGTCCGATTGTCGCCTTGTGTTTCTAGAGGGTTCTACATATTTTTCTATTTTTTTCTTCACAGTTTGTACATAGCTGAAAAGTTTATTTTTATTTTCCTTCTAATTTGATTTCTTTTGTTTAAAGCCATTGCTCTGCTACGTGTTTACAGTTTTTTTTGTTACACAGATTTTTCTTGGTTTTCAAATCAATAGCAATAGTGGATGGTGGTCAGTAAAGAGTTAAGAGCACAATTGTTCGATGTGTTTTTACAGTAGTGATCAGCAGAGTGTATCTGTCTGTAAATCTGTAATATCTCTGTAAGGTTCAGGAGAAGTAAAAAACGTGATGCCCATTCTCTTGTAATAGCATTAGGTGTCAAAGCCATGGTTTGTTTCAAACAAAGATTTTTTTGATAACTAAAATAAATAATACGACGTTAGAGAGAGAAATAAGAAAGCTGCTTAGTGGAATGCGAGTGCATGTTCTAAAAAAACAAACAAACTTGATATTGCTACAGTATCTGTTGTAATAATACGTATGAATGAATTTGGACGTGCTTGTGTATGTATGCATTTAGATTTGTTATCATTCCAAAGAAATCTGATCAACAATCAGACACACACACACACACACACACACACACACAAAAAAGCGATTTTTCAGACCTTCTATGCAATTATTTTCTCGCTTGAGAAAAATAGTTGTCCGAGTATTAAGACAAAAATAATTCCAAGAATAACTAGATAGGGGACCCATGTGTCTGTAAACCAGAAACTAATGTAAATAATTCATCCAAATAGACCTTTGTTTTCCCATATTTATGGCATGTTTTCCATTCTGTGGTAATTTCGTAACACCATTCTGAAATGGAGCCATTCAAACAAATGTAAATTAGCCATAGTGACTGATATAAAGAGCATCATTTGTCACTCTCACGGATGGTTGTTGATAGACGGTGGTATAGTCTTTCAATGACGCCATGTTGTTACCACACGTCGGTAGAAATCACAAATTACGATCATATCACAAACTGGGCAAACGTCCTTGAAGAAATACAATTAGAAAGAGTAGCTGGTTCGACACAGTGATTTAAACTCGATTTATTTATATCAAATGGTAGCGCTACGTAGGAAAGATGGAAAGAATCATATTTTATTAAGCAAATAAACAGAGTACTATATATGAATATATGATGTAAATGGAAGAGAGTAACTTATATGATGAAAAGTTATATGACATTGTAGCAAAATGTATAGCACCTGCGGGTCACACTGCCAACAAACTGACAGACGAAGACGAGTCGCACTGTCTGCAATACTAGAACAGTATTCACTGTTGAGAAAGAACGAGGATCTGTGTCCTGCATCTCCATGCTTTTTGCGTTTGATCAATTCACCTCAGGAAAGCCTATAGCATTCATGCAACGTGCAGGAGGGGGAGATATATGCATAGACAAAGGGCTGATTTACAATGAGAAGAAAGCCATTAACACCCTATAGGTTTTGATCCCTTTTGACTGTGATGTGTGTCAGGAAAAGCAGATCACCTGCCATCACGTGTGTCTCATTCATTCGTTCCATCAGATCGGACGCTTCGAGAGCGTGAATGCTACGTCATACATTTCTTTTGAAAATGGTCTCATGATAAGTGCATGTAGTACCCCAGCGATCCTCTTCACGATAACAAGAATGATGATGATAATAGTAAAAAAAACTCTTGTTTTGTGTAAATTAGGTTTGACATAAACACAGTTACAAGGGAACATGAATAATGTAATCCATCACACTGTGTGTACGTGGTTGGCTTGTGGACTGTTTGGAAATGTAAACAGTTTTTGGTCTACATACTTGTGTTTGTTAATGCAGAGAAAACAACTTCCTCTTAAAAAAAAAAAAATGAAAAAAGATTGTGGCTTCCATATGACCTGTGGGTGGGGAGATGACATTACGACATGTATTTTGGAAAAGAAAACATCTGAAAACTTGAAACACTTGGAAATCAATGTTGCATTCACTGCTGTGAATGACGTCATAAACCCATTGTAAACTTCATGTTCGTTTCAGTGTAAACCTGTGGTAGGCTTGATGTAACATGTCATGTTATGTGATGAAAGAAATAATACAATTTAATAAAAAGAGGATTTAAAAAAAACTCCCTCCCTCTCAGTATTGTGATAGACGCATGGAAGATGAAAACGACAACGACAAGTCTTCTGAGAAGAGACAAAATTTCAGGCATTTCTTCCCAATTCTTCAAAATGTGTTTAACATTATTCTGTGTCCTTACTGAGGTATTCATTTTTATTCTTGAAATATACATTTATAAATTGTAAACTAGTACAATGTTAACGTTTACTAGTTTACTTCATTTTACTTCAAAGTGTATTTCTAGTAACTAAAAAGATTACTATACTCAAAGTAGACTTAAAAGTAACTAAAAAGTGGGCCCATTTAGTCCAAAGTAGAATTAAAATAGTATCTTTACACGTATACTAACTACATGAAGTATACTTAGGAATAGTTCCTAAAAAACTTCATTGAATATTTTGGTTAATTTTGTAGGCGAAAGTTAAAGTTACACAGTTGTTAATGCTAATAACATTAACCAATAACGTCTTAAAAATTCTCATATCTTTTAATTGTTCATGTTGATGCTGAGTCCAGTGCAAACATCTGCCACCATTTTTTATTTTCTTTAACATTATAAACATGGTTTTATTAGCATGTACTGTAATTAGATACAGAAGCAGCACAAAACCTCTTTTGAGATTCCAAACTCTTAGCACCACAAAGGCAACAGCAAAGCTTTGACCTACTGACAGTAAACTTGATGTGCATCATCTCCCTCCTCTAAAGTCAATATAGACTATATAATAACAGAAAACAAAATATTTCATTACTTTATTTTTCCAAAACCTGAAAAAGGTTTGTACGAACCCCATGTGCCAAACATGTGATTTTCTCCCTCTGTGCATCAAACCATGTACAGCAGCACCATCAGCTCCAAATATTCACCTGCTTTGGCTTATAAAGTCTTTTTACTTAAACCCTTTGAATTAATTTATCGTTTGATCATCTTCTTTTTCAAAACCTTACATGCACTTTCATTAAAACATTAATGCAGCAGTCAATTCTCAAACTTACTGTATTTTCACCAAAATCAGCTCAGATGATCTTCAGATGACGAAATAACCAACCAGGACTTTCCTCATGGTTCCAAATGTAAGATGGGGTGAAACGGGCTGTGAGGACATATCTGTGTCACATACCAGTTACAAGACCCCGAAACTGTGTATCACCGCAAATGTCACAGGTTTCATCCCAGAGAAACAACAAAAGAAAATGTTTGCCTTCGCTGTAAAATCTAAATTAAGTGCATTCAAATTATAGCGGGTGAAAATGACTTTAAAAAGATGTCAGCATTATTATATATGATACAGAACTATCACTGGCTCTGCACCGGCATACTTTCATACCCTCCTCTCCATCAAGAGCCCTGCGTTTTTGAGCAGCGTCTTGTATTGATTCTCAAAAGTAGATCACTTTCCTGCTCATTCTCATTCGCAACTCCTTGCTGGTGGAACAGCCTTCCAAACTCTGTCCGATCAACAACATTCAAACAACATCTTAAAACACATCTCTTCTGTGAATACTTGACAAATAAGTAACCCTCTATCTCTTTCTATCAATAAGTAGTGTTCTGGCTTTTGTGGAAACTTGGATAAAAGCGTCTGCTAAATGTAAATGTTTTCATAAAAAAAAAAAGATTGTAGCGCTATATATTAATGCAGAATCTGTTGTTCTTATCAATCTTTGTTGTTGTATTACAACAATGATACAACCCAGAGATTAGTATCTTAATCTGACTCTATCTGCAAATATAGGATTATGTCAGAAAGAATATATACATCTGAATGAAGTGTAGCAAAATGGCTCGATAGCGCCACCTATAAAATGTCAACACAGCAGGTTTCTGCAGAGTTCAATGGCAAAGTATTGTAGAGTCAAGATCATTTGCGATTTATAGATTTCACATCTGAAAGAGAGGTACACGTTTAACGTGTGTACGTTGGGTCTATATATCACACATACACACTTTCAGAAATGTTATAAATGAGGCCCCAGATCACGTATTATCCACTGCTATGGGCTGTATTCAACAATATCACCTCAAAACAAATATACTTTTCTAAATTATTTAAATGGCAGGGCATAGATATGTTTCTTACGTACCAATCGGCCATATTCAATGTCACACTTCTGTACATTCAAATGGTAGACTGCATCACTTTCAGAAGATGATATTTAAAGGATAAATGAGTTTTGTAAACGTACATTTGCCGGAATCAAAAAAAGTGAAATAGTTTTAATATGATTTTTTACAGACTTTATAATAATACGTGCATGAATGAAGGTACAATTCTAGTTTCAACACTGTGTGTTCTTTACACATTCCTCTTTTAAAACAATAAAACAACATTTGGTTTTTAACCACTGAAAATGATCACAATTAGCACGAAGTCACATTGAGATCCTCTCTGGGCTGTATCATACAGGTCTTAAAATGAAGAGACCAAACGTTTATTGAAAAACAGCATGAAAAATTTTATAATCAAAGATGAAAGTCAAATACTTTATGACTTAGGATTCAGGCATTTTTTTACACTGGTAAAAAAAACACAATGCTGTCACCATGTAAAGCAACAGCAATTGCTAATGGACTATAATAAGATTCCAATATCAATCTCTGTGTAAAAATAATTATTTCATATTTCATTACTTTATTTTCCAAAACCTGAAGAAGGTTCGTATGAACCCCATGTGCCAAACATGTCAGATTTTTCTCTCCTGTGTTCTCTAGGCTCAGTATTGGCCAGCTGCATTTATTTGTTACTGTTTTCCTGAACACATGATATAAACGAGCAGTGTTTGATGCACTTGTGATCTGTTAAATAATACATGTTGCTTTGAAAGCACATATATCAAAAGAGCTCTTTCACTGGTGACACATGCATGTGTCATTTTAACTGATGTCCGTTCCTCTGATGTTCCGTACTGGCCGTTTCCTCCACCTGCAAGCCTACCAAAATCTGCACCATCATTTTATCATCATCATGCATCATTCCTAACAATAAAACAAGTGCACGTGAAAAATGCAGTTTAAAAATTTTGGATGTAATTATTATTACAAATAATAACAAAGCACAAGTAAACAAAAATACATTGAAACCTTTTTATAAAATAAAAAAACAATTCTTTCAAACTTGGAATGGACAGATTGTACAGTAATTTACTGTTAAACAGGCTGCTTAAGAATACAGTGGTTTAAACAAAGTCCATATTCATATTCAAGTTTACATTTCCATATCCAAGATGTACACCACTGGTACATTTGAAGTGCGATAAGAGAATCTTTTCCCTGAATGACAAGATGTTAATGTGACAACATAAGGCACAAAATTCACTTATTGCTGTAATCCTTTAAATGATCCCGCCAGCCAAAACCTGACAACACACACACACACACACACACACACACACACACACACACACACACACACACACACACACACACACACACACACACACACACACCTAATGGAAGGAACTGATATCGAGTTATAGAATAAATGTCACAAAACCTGTCAAGAACACATCCAGATCATACTTGCTTGTTTTGAGACCATGTTTACCAATTCTTACCATATACACCCCACTGAAGAAGCATTACTGTAATGCAAAGAGTTATTATAGCCTTCGCTGTACTGCCTTCAATTTATGCAATGTAAAGTAATACTATTTTAGTACAGCATTTATTTAACATTACACAGCAAAAATGACCGTATAAAAAAGATAGAAATGTCAATGAAAATAGCCCTTGAGATTGATGAGATTCTTGATTCTTGCGCCATCATCACTACTGTCCTCAATCCGTAACACTACTGGATAAATAGACACTATTGGCCAACACTGATGACAGATTTGAGACACAATCTCACTCGTCCTCTCTCTCTTCTGCACACACACTGTACAGCAACAGCTCAAATCGTCCAAAACGTTGTTCCAAATTGATCAAATAAGCAACGGGACCTTGTCTAACATGGACCATAACAGTTTTATAAAGGTAAAATATGACCTGGAGCGTGTGACATGTTTTTATGACACTTACCCAATATAGGTCCTGAATGATCATGACAAACAAATCTTTACAGTGTGAATAAAACCAGGATTGTTGAATGTCAGTCCTCCTCTTCAGAACTCAGGTAACTTTGTGTCTTACGGACATTCCAATGCAAACATTGTGCCAGACTCTCAAACCAGTCATTCATCGGATCACGGAAACAGATAGAGGGAACAGGGAAACAGGATGTAGTGATGGTGATACTATGAGGAAGAGAGGGTTATTGCAGAATTACTTTTATTTACTTCCTTAATGACTCGTCAATGCTCATAAATCGAATGAATAATTTAGTTTTTTAATTAAGACACTGGTTGACATTGAGCCCTCAAAACCGACCCGTATATGTGTCATCATACCCTGGTTGCTGGTGTTACTGTAAAGATATCACCAATGAATATGAATGTGTGCAGTAACACATCTTACACATCAAAGGTTTTCCGTACAGTGCACACTGAGCTTTGAATTTAGTGCGAGATCAAGACGCCTTCTTATTCACCTCGAGCAACTGTTGGACCTTTCTGTCCATACCTGTTGTATACCATATGAAACTGTGTGAGTATAAGCATCATCTGACTATATATATATATATCCCATGCATGCATGCAGTTCATGTTCGTGGAAAGACGAATTATTATCATTATTTCACATTCATGTGAAATAATGATGTCACGTAACAGACTGAATATACATGCATGAAGACGATTAAATGTTAAAAAGGCTTGCCACATGTAATTATTTTTGCTTTTGACATTTTAATAATAAAACAGACGTCAATATTAAAGCACGATATGAATAACCTTCTGAAACTAGGTGTGTAAATGGTACGTATTTGGAGTGTCTGCGCGAGAGCGCCCTCTTGCTTTCAGACGTGGCGGCATTCAACTGTAATTCATTGCGAAATTCATTGATAAGAATCGCACGAGAAATCGTCACAACCCTAGACACAAGTCCCAGCAGGTGTGATGTTCATGTCACTAACCTGTCCCCATGTGATATCTCCTGACGTTTTCTGCCATCGAAAGACACCCAGGCCGTATTTCGGGCGTCACGGCAGAGCATAATCTAACACGAGGAGGGAAGAGGGTTACGAGAGCGTCTTCATGCACTCATAGTGAGAGAAGAGCAGCTGTGTTTACCTTCAGCTCGACACCAGCAGGCACTATGATGGGTCTGAAGGACAGCGAGTGCGGACAGATGGGTGTGATCATGGTGGCTGGAACATTGGGATGGATCATAGACGCACCGGCCGCCACAGCGTACGCTGTACTTCCTGTGGGCGTGGACACGATCAAACCTGACAGACACAAAAACAAAGGCACGAGGATCTTGAACCTCATCATGCTTACAAACTCAAATCATATCCCAGCAAACAAATAAAAAGCATCTCTTAAATTATTATTTTTTTAGTTTACCAAGAAAATGATCTGGGGTTAAAATCATCTTAATGTAAGTCTTAATATCCTGTGTTATCTTTGATCTTTATCACTGGATGTATGTGTAATTGTGGGTGAATTATTTACTTAGTGTTGGTCAAGGGTGTGACTGCCCCACAGACACACACATTAAATAACTAAACGGGAACCTGCTTTTCCCATCAGAAATATTTTGGGCCTCATGCAGCAACGTGCCAAACAAGAAAATAACAACACGAGGAAATAGAATAAGCCAATTCTTCTCATAATAATTCTTTCAGAACACAGGCGCCTTCGCATCCTTGGCACTTTCCCTGTAAAAAGAAAACCAGAACCGAACACATTATTGACACACTAACCGTCTCCTTGAACAGTGGTGATGAGATGACCATCCAGAAACAGGTCGACATTAGACAGGTATGAGGATGGACCTCTGTCCACCACCACTTCATTGAGCACCTGACACAGAAAGACAAACACACACAGGTCAAACTCTATATTCTCATTGGATGAGCTGTGTCATTGTTAAATGACAGTAAATACACACCCACACGCATTCTGTGTCGCTTTGACTACTGCTAGATGGTTTTGTCTTAAAAGCACTATGCCGGACTTCCGGTTATGTCACTCTACTGAAGAGACGTGCGAGTTAGGTCCGCTGTCTTATTCAAACTTAAACCCAATCTTATTCAAACTCTGAACTTAATTTGTTCCAAGTGAATGCTGTTACAGATGTCGCCTAAACCAGCAAAGCAGAAGCTGAAAAACCCAGAAAATACAGATATTGCATCCAACCATGAAGGCATGGAGGAGCTGCCGCGAGCTAACGTTACATATGGCGGAGATCCGACGAGTGAAGACCAAGCAAGTGACTTCCGTGGTGATACAAGTGATATTATTCAAGCAATAAATTCTGTGAAAGTTGACATGGCCTCTCAATTTGAAACCGTGCTTTTGGCAGTACAAGATATCAAGAATCAAGAAGCTGAGTGTATCTCTCAGACCGAAGACGACATCGCTACACTTAAATTGACAAACAGAGCTCTCGAAAAGAAAGTTACCGCGTTGACTTGGAAAGTAGATGACCTGGAGAATCACTCAAACCTAAGGCTCCTAGGTTTACCAGAAACGTCAGTAGGGTAATGATGCATGCGCATTCTTAGAAAGCTGGCTACCTGAGGCGCTGGACATGAAACCGCTACGAAAGCCGCTGGCCATAAAGAGGGCACACAGGATCAATGGATCGCGTAAGTCTGCTGCGAACACGAGCTCAATCCTGAGAGTGATGATCGTAAAGTTTTCGGATAACAGAGACAAGGAGTGAGTGATGCGCGCAGCCAGAGCGAAGAAAGATGTACTGGTGATTTAAAAATCACCGGATCATGCTCTTTCTAGACCTCTCTGCTGAGGTAAACAAACAACGGAGGCACTTTGACGAAGTTAAGAAAAAATTACGAGCTAAAGGGCTGTCTTATGGATTCATCTTCCCAGCATGTCTTCGGGTGAATGCCAGTGGCAAGTCTCACTTTCTTCAAAATCCATCAGAGATTGAAGAATTTCTAAAGACTATGTAAGTTGGTGACGGTATCTCAATACATAGAACTAAAGAAGATATAATGAAAAGGAACATGTTTCATTCTTTATAATGGAATGTAATAAATCATCCAGAAGGGCTTAACTGGAACGCGATTTACCGCAAGGTTTACTTTTTCACCTAAGCTGGGGTGCCTTACCTGCCAGAGGAAGTTAGAAGTAGTGCTGGTGGGTTTTGGCAGATCCTAATGTGGTTGTTTAAAAGTTTCTGTGTTAATATGTTAATAGTCGTTGTAATTACGCTCTTATGTTCTTTCTTAATTTCCTTTGTTTTTCTTTTTTGCTCACAAGGCGCATGTGATCTCTGGTTTAGTAATAAGGGAGAATATTGGACTATCTTTTACTATTATAGTGCATGGCAGAGACCATAGGGGTTAAATTTACTTCATGGAACTGTAGGGGGCTGAATACACTTACCAAAATTAAACAAGTAATGACTAGGCTAAAACAACTTAAATCCAAAATTGTTTTTCTTCAAGAAACGCATTTAATGCCCAAGGACATATGCCGAATACGTAATAGGTGGCCGGGTCAGGTGTTTTCAGCCTCATTTAGTTCTCAAGCAAGAGGGGTTATTACAATGATTCATAAATCTATTCCTTTTCAAATGGTTAAAGTAATGCAGGACCCTTCAGGTAGATATCTAATTGTTCAAGGGACTTTAGTAACTAAAAAACTGATTCTAGTCAATGTTTATGGTCCCAATGAGGATATCCCAAAGTTTTATAGTAACCTTCTTCTAACTTTATCCATTCTTTCTGGATTTTATGTGATAGGAAGAGATTTGTGATTTTAATTGTACCCAGATCCAGTTACAGATCGTTCATCTGGTCTTGATCAATCACATAGACAAACCAGAAAGACCCTTAACTGTCTTATAAAAGATTTAAACCTGATAGAAATTAGATTAGATTAGATTCAACTTTATTGTCATTACACATGTACAAGTACAAGGCAACAAAATGCAGTTTAGGTCTAACCAGAAGTGCAATAGCAGCAAGTGCAGGATATACAGCGGTTGCATAAGTTACATAAATAAGTAACTTACAGCTGGATATCTACTATGAACATAATATACAGCTCTGGGAAAAAAGCTGTTCTTCAGTCTGCTAGTCCTGGTCCGGAGGCACCTGAAACGCCTGCCGGAGGGCAGGAGAGAAAACAGTCTGTGGGCGGGATGAGAGGAGTCCTTAAGAATGCTGCGAGCTCGACGCAGACAGCGTTTCCTCTGAATGTCCTCCATGGCTGGAAGTGGAGTCCCTGTGATGCGCTGGGCGGTTTTCACCACCCGCTGCAGTGCCTTGCGCTCTGCAACAGAGCAGCTCCCATGCCAGACTGTGACACAGTTGGTCATGATGCTTTCTATTGAGCATCGATAGAAGTTCACCAGGATAGCTGAAGACAGCTGATTCTTCTTTAGTGTCCTCAGGAAGAAGAGGCGCTGGTGAGCCTTCTTGACCAGGCTGGAGGGGTTGGTAGTCCAGGACAGGTCCTCCGAGATGTGGATCCACAGGAACTTGAAACTGGAGACACGCTCAACAGCCATCCCATTGATGTGGATGGTGTCATGTGTGCCTCTTGACTCCTTCCTGAAGTCCACAATGAGCTATATAATGGTGGTAGATAAAACGGTCCACATTTAACCATGAGAAACTCAAGGTTAGCTGAACAATGTCTCCCAATAATAACAGAGTTCGTGCACCAAGCTTTGCTAATGTAAATGCACAATCTACCACCTCTGGTCTTCCGGAGCCATCTAACGTTCTATCCGCCCGGAGTGTGTGGCGTCCCATTAGCTCAATAGCATTGTCCGGTATGCCGCTGTGTAGCCATGTTTCCGTGAAGATCATAACATTACAGTTAAAAAGTATCTTGCTGTAAGTGATGCTGAGTCGAATCTCCTCCATTTTGTTCACCAGTGACTGAACATTGGCAAGGAAAATGCTGGGTAAAGAGAGCCGGTGTGGTGTTAGCTTTAGCTTAGCTCTTAGTCCTCCCTGCTTCCCCCGCCTTTGTTACCGATCTCAACGCCGCCTGCGAGCACTTCCGCCCGGCCGGGTAGAGTGAGTGGCCTCGGGTGTTCTGGCGATCTCAAGAAGAAGTCGAAGGTTGTCGATAAAACTGTTGGGAATTCGCAAACCAATATCCAAAAGCTCACATCGGGTGTATGATGTAAAGGCACAGCTGTTCTGCACAAACGGACCCGAGATGAGCAAGAAAAACACCGCAAAATTGCAGAATCTGGAGAGACCCTGAGCCTCGCGATGTGCTCGCGCCGCCATCTTGCTCGCGCGCCGTTAAAATAAGTTGATACCTACACCCCAAGGATGTTCAGTATTCCTGTTTTTCTAAAACGCATCAATCTTATTCCAGAATTGATTCTTTCCTAATTTCAGCTACTCCAATATTACTGACTGCTGTTATGATGCTATTGTAATTTTTTGTAAAGTTTTACATGTAATATTCAATTCAATTCAATTTTATTTATATAGCGCTTTTCACATAAATAATAAAAAGTAAAAGTAAATAAATCAAAAGTAAATAAATCAATAATTCACATAAAGTAATAAATCAAAAGGTTACAAGAAAGAACTGACTGAGCTTGGCACAATAATGAATCTCCTTGAAAAAAACTATCACACAAAGATGATTTGAGCACTCAACAGGAACTACTAAGTCTTAGATCTAAATACAATGAACTATCTGTTAAAAAAGCAACAGCTAGTCTTATAATGTTAAGACAAAATTACTTCGACCAAGGCAAAAAAGCTGGGAAATTACTGGCTTTGAGACTTAACCAAATTCAATCTGAACAATCAATAAATTCTATCGAAGACTGTTATGGCAATCTGACCGTGGACCCAATAAAGATAAATGACCTCTGACTACCTAGACAACAGTGCACGAACAGTCTTTCTGGGTAATTTGCTTAGACCTACTATTTCTGAGGAATCAAAAATATCTCTGGATACAGATATAACAGAAGAAGAAGCTATAGAGACCATTGATAGTCTATCGGCTGGTCATACGCCAGGACCAGATGGTCTCAATGTAGACTTTTACAAAAAATGTAAAGGTAAACTAATTACACCAATTTTAGATATGTTTAAAGAATCCTTTATGAATGGTCTTCCCCAGAATCTCTAAGAAGTGCCCTAATCACATTACTTTCCAAACCTAACAAAATAAATACCAAGTGCGAATCAATCCTTTTATATCCTTTATTTCTAACTTGGATCTCAGTACAATTGTAGATGAGGCTGAAAGAGATCAGACAACATGATATTGAATGTATCAGTATCCTCCAAATTGTTATACCCTCTGCATTTTTGTTTTGTTTTTCTAATTCTCCATATTGTGCAGCTCTTTGTATCACCATATGCCAATTATTATTTATTCAATTATTTACATTTACTATTACACATGTATATATGGGTAGATGTCCTTTTAGATATTTGTTTCTTATATGTTGGTTATTTGTTGGTTCTTCCTCTACCTTTTTATTTCATTTATTATTGTTATAATTTTTTTCTAGTCCCTTTTACTCATTATTATTTTCCCTTACCTATATTATTATAGTTAATATGTAAAAGAGACTGGAATATTTTCAATTTGTAACATTTTTGCATTGTTATCATAAGTCTAAAAAAATTATAAAAAAGGACTATGCTTACATCTAATTCCCATTTTTCCAGTTTTAAAACGTTTGGTTTGTTCCATTTAAATGAAACTGTTTCTTCACACTTTGACACACTAACATAGGCTCTTGTGGATTACTGCTTTAATCAGGACCACACACCTTACAAATGGTAAAGCCACCCAGTGGGCTGTTACCCAATTTACTTCCTGAACAAATGGACTAATTTTTAAACACACATGTGCACATATTCCCTGTATGGCCACCGGTGTGTATCTGCTGCTACTCACTTGATATTGCATAGCTTTGTGAGCGGCCTCGGTTTCTCCTTTAGTGATGATCAGGCTCTTTTCATCCACCGCTCCATTCTTCTCTTTGCACTCTTTCACCACCTTCACCTTCAGACGAGTGCGCAGCACGATTGCAGCATTTCCTACACAGACGAACAGCCACACACTCAACAAACCTTCAAACAATATTACTGCATCTACATTCTCATACTGCTTTTATATCAAGGTTATAAAAACAAGCCACGTTTCCATCCAGTGCATTTAAAATCTCACATAAAAGCGTGCATTTATTGCGCCAAAAAAAATCAACTTTGATGGAAACACATGTACCGAATAAATTCCTTAATTCCTTAATCATGTCATGTGATAACTGGATTCACCACCGAACCAGAACAGCAACCATGGTGGCTTATCCTTTTTAATATACATGACTTACCTTCAATAACTTGTGTGACCTGAGACTGATATGTGTTGAAGTCAAAGGGTGTGAGAAACCCCAGAGAGCCCAGATGAAAAGCCATGACAGGAGGAACACTCTCCTACATCACACACACACACACATCGATTTCTCATTGTTTGAAAATAAGAATAACATCATCATTCTTTCAAAATTATTTTTTATTATTTCCAAACCTGGAAGAGAGAGGATGCATATAGTAACGTCCCATCTCCTCCCAAACAAATGATAAAGTCTACATGATTGGATATATCATCATAATCTGTAAA
Source organism: Oreonectes daqikongensis (assembly GCA_026939265.1). Taxonomy (NCBI): domain Eukaryota; kingdom Metazoa; phylum Chordata; class Actinopteri; order Cypriniformes; family Nemacheilidae; genus Oreonectes; species Oreonectes daqikongensis. The sequence goes on along the minus strand of JAOTQM010000133.1, from coordinate 725,871 downwards.
ACACACAAACACATTTCAGACAAGCTTGTGAATGATCAATTATAACATCGTTTTCATTTATTCTGGCTTTCTTTAGTCGCACCATAATTCCCAAAGTTACCGTTGCGTTATATCGTAGTTTTGATTCGTTTACTGGTAATAAGGAATGAGTGAATGACCCTAAATATTTGAAAAAACAAAATAATCACCAACGCAACAAATTTCTGCTCACATAACCCTGTTCCCTGAAGTGAGGAACAAGGTGCTGTGGGTGGAGACTCTCTAAACCAAGCTTAAGTATCACATGACTTGGGTGACGCTAAAGCTCTTTTACATATATGTAATGGCAGGAGCTGGAAGTCTGTCCCAGTCCACCCCATCAGGGATGCAGGGTTATGCAACCATCAATCCTTCACAATCGCATTGATCAGGCAGTTGGTAGTATTGTTTTTTAATGAAAGTGTCCAATGGGGTATATGCATTACGGACCGATGGCGTATTTCCGCTAAAATCTCTGCCAGCTTTGTTATATCCGGCGCACGTAGTGTCCATAGGGAAAAATGGCGTTTTCCACTTGGTCTCTTGAAGATGCACCCAGGATTACGGTTAACGTCAACGATGCAAGTTTAATCACCCAAACACTACTTCATACATCAACAACTATAAAGGAGAAGGGCTTCAAGCTATATGTTTCAAGCCACATTCACAGATATAACTTGAGGCTTGATCACAGAGGCACTTAACAATGCTCAGCAGTGGTGCTGTCGGTTCGCTGAAATTTGAACGTTTTCTTAGTAAACACAAAATTATCACTTGGTTCAACAGGTATGAGAATGGAAGTGGCTTAGCCTGCTGAGATATTTGCGAAAAGTACACCATCTACCAGTATGCATATACCGGTTTAGGTTTAAGACATTATGTTTGGGCTTTAAGACAGAAGCGTAAACTGTCAATGTGGCAGACGATCCTCTCAACAGATGTGAGACACACAGAGACTACTGCTTCTTCTGGATTCAGGTGTTAGGATTATATCTGCCCTCAGGAGCAGATACTGACCAACCCTAGAGTCACAGGTTATTGGGCCACTTCAGCGTTAAACCAGCCAAACCACATGTATCTCATCTTCAACAAGCTGTTGTTGGTCACGAGAGCTGCGTTCATTGAATCACTACTGGAGAGATACAAACACATCAGCCTCCACCCCCGCTGTCCATAATGATGCACATATGTTTGCTTTACATATAATGAAGTATTTGTTCTCTGAATGAACGCAGAACAAATGCAGAACTGTCTGAAGTCATGTTTGGCTCTGTGATATTCCCTTCAGAGCAATTCAAACAGAGCTTGAACTAAAACACACTGAAAAAACTTTAGGGTTTTGTTTTTTTTCAGTCTTTGTTTGAAAATTATTACTTTACTTTTTTTTATTATAATTTAAACACACATCTTAACCTGAACTTTTAATACTTGCTGAATGATTTCTCTACTCTACAACATGACCAGCTTGAACCGCTGGTGGTGCTACAGAGATCACAAAAACAGACTGTTTGCTGTTGTGTTTATGCTGGCATGAGAAGAGAGACATAATAAGTAGTACAGTTCAAAATGACACGGTGTGTGTCGGCCAATAATGGACCAATCAGTACGAAGTATTCCAATCATTCCATCATAACTCATGTCTCACCTTCTCTAAAAGTGCAAAAGTTCTTTGTGATGGAGGTGAAGCTTTCATCATTGGCAATGGCTGGATCCTCCAGGACTTTTCTTTCCACGTAAACAATCATATTTTTCTGCTGAAAGCCATGAAACAAAAATATAACCAGAACAAATATATGAGCTCAGAGAACATTGCGCTTTCTGAATTGAAGCACATTTATGGTAATGTTATGTTGTCACCTGTGTCAGGAAGATGCAAAGCTCTTTGAAAGGCTGCAGCAGACTGGCATCTCTGATTTTCTTTATAACAAGGACACTTTTGGGTGGCTTACTCCATGTCAATCTCTGACTGGCTGGATCTTGAATATACCTGAATGTACAGAAACAGACAACAGAAAACTCCAGCTGGGTTTACTACACACAAAAAGCTTTGGAGGAATGTTCCAGATGCAGTTCAAGTTGTATAATATTAAGGATAACTCAAATCATGTGCTCTTTTGCTTCAGAAGAAAACGACTAAAGCATTTACCATAAACCATCTAAGAGTCCGGTTAAAAAAGCTCATCATTAAAAGCACTTTAATAACTTTTTCTCTTGGAGGAATAAACATGATTTGAGCTGTAAAGTTATAATCATTACTGCAGTCCAAAAAATAAGACTGTTTATGCTCAACGTCTATGTGCCACACTTACAATGGACAGCTAAGTAAGTGAGTGTTTGGTTGAGAATATCATCAAATTGTAGAAAGACATGTTAAGATCTGAACTCAATGACGGAATAAATGTGTGCATTCAGTGACTTTTTTTAATGTCATTGCTGAGAAACAATACAAGCGTTTTCATCACAAACCTAAAACCTCTATCAAGTAGAGACTTACATGACAGCTTTAGGGTTCCTTAGCATGCAGGCCTTGGGTCCGAATGTGGTGATGGGACTGGGTCCATGAAGAGACTGTGTCCTCCTTGAAAACAGAACAGAGAGACCTGACTGACATGTTTACACCAGTGACTAATGTTGACTGGGCATTTGTCTTCATTGACAGCAGATCATTAACATTTCAATCAGGTAAAGCAAACAAGTTTCACACTATTAACCTCTGACATGATATGCAGCGTGACAGCGTGAGGTTTAGATGAGGTCGATTTCCCTCTGACGAATAGCCATACAACTCTAGACAGAGTAATCCTTCCTTTAGTCTCGTATCTTCATGCTGAAGATCTGGGAACCATTGCCCCTTTAAATGGCCAAGGACGGATCAAGAGGCCATACTGTATGACTGACAGGTAAAGCAACCAAATGGGTTTCACTTTGCGTTTATAGGGTTAGGGTTTCAAGTTGTTCATGTTTTTCTTAAGTTTCACTGACAAACACTCGCTGAACATCAACAAAGCTGCACATCAAGAAAAGCAATGAAGCAAAGGATATTGGTATTGTGTCTTGTGGACTTTATGTAAACATTTGTTATGTGAAAAAACAAAAGTGCTATTTGTATTATTGGTTTTTTGTTCTGCACAAGGTATGTGCACTCAACTGTAATTCATAATACGGAATTACACACGTTGAAGCATCTGGCCATGCAGTGGAAAGCAAAAAAGACATTTTGGAAGTGAATGGGACACAGGTAAACCCTAAAAACACACATGTTCAAACAATACGAGCAAGTTTCACAGAGAGAACAAAGGGTGTGTGTCAACACAGTTTTCTCCTCCTCCTCAACGTCCTCGCCCGTCAACATTCCTGCATATTCTGGATTGTCTGTGGCTGTGCCCATTTCAGGGTCTTCTGATGCTCATTCCAGACTGTCCAAACTGAGTGCGGCAGCAGCATGATGGACCAGTGAAAGACGTTTCCACCATACACTGTATAGAATCTTTCAGCTGTGTGTATGAAGTGAAATAAGGTTTCCATAAGATAATACTTGTCGTATTTGCGGTCAGTTTATTGTATTATTCAATTTCATTATGCTTTTGAGTATAATTTGGCAAATTCCATGCTGGACTTCTCTTAATGGACATTTAAAAGAAGCAGAAAACTACAAGAATGGTACACATGCAGAGGATATGAGCACTAACATCTATTCTGTGATAGTCAGTATTACAACTCAGCCGAGCCACAAGATTTTGTAAAAGCAGAAGTTTCGCAAATAATGAAAGCCTGACATGTAATAACAGAACTACTGTGATAATGCAATATCACGATAGCACAAACACAGCACAAATAACTTCCTTAAATACACTCTAATGCCATGTATCACCTGTTTATATAATTTATTTTCCTTAATCTATTTTTTTAGTAAAATTGAATTGAACTGAATCTCACTTGAACTTGTCTTCCAGCAGATGAAGACATGTGCAGTAGTAAACACAATAGCTTATGAACAGTGAACGGCCCATTAGCATCACTGAAAAAAAGTGAAGAGCAATGACCGCACAACGTGTGTGAAACCGATTCATGTATTTTGGTAAATGCATTAGTTTGGTGATTCCAAACACGATTTTTTTCAATACTTGCATCAATAAAGGTCTTAAAAGCATACCGTAACAAAATGTCAGGCCATAGCATGTTGTGTTTTGTCGTACCTGAACTTAGTGGAGCTGTGGCCTGACAGTGAAGACAAACTCCTGGCTTTAGTTCTGCTCCGCAACACTTTCTCACTGCCATCACAGGCCGAGCAACAGTATGGATGTGTCTCTGCGCTCAGATCTGAATTCAGTGTCCAGTCAGACCCTTCACAACTCTCCATCTAGAGACATGACAAAACACAGTCAAACACAAATGCAAGCTGACAAGCTGTCATTCGCTACATTGCTGTCACGTGACCTTATTATATTGTATGTTTCATTCCACGTATTATATGAACATAAACAATGTGGGAAAATATGACAAATTGCATAAGAAACGACTGACACAGACTGTGATATACAGTACTACAAGTTTAAGTCATTGGTCAACCATCTATAAACAGAATAAACAATGTTCTGTACCACACAGACTTTATCTGAGGACAGAACAGCCCGACACTACAAACTGCTTGTCCTTTAGTGTAAAATCACGATTCTAAGCTTATCTAAACTCGTGATTTTCCTCAGACACATGATGACAGAATCTGAGTAGAGAGAAAACTAGAAAACACACTGTCTCAGGGCTCCAGACAAAAAAAAGTTAAGGAGCCATTGGCTCCTATAGGGGAAAAATACAGGCGCCAAATTATTTTTTTAAGAGCCAGATAATATGAACTTACATTTTTACATACTTTTAGTATCCTGTTGTGTGTACATCTCCCTCTCATAGTTGTTTACCCTCATAAGCAGGGCCATACAGAATCTGCAGACTTTTTTGTTAAGTCTGCCCTAAAATTTTAGAATAATCTGCAATATTCTGCAGAATAGTTTTAAATGTTTACACAAACATTTACCATTTTTACACAAACATAAATGTATGTAAATGTGTTCAGATAGTCTTAAAATGCTGCCTGTCTATGCATTTAAATGCAGATGACAGCAGATTTGGTTCGGCTTATTTAAAAAGAAGCAGAGAACCTTTGTTATTGATTGATTGATGCTACTCTTAATACACCAAACGACTCTGAATTCATTTTAACCAACAGAAAATGTGCATGTCAAGGCCATATTTATATATACTGTATATTTTATTGTTTATAGAGTTTGAAGCAAAACAAAAGGGCTAGTTAAGTTCACTTATTATGATGATTTTGTGTATTAAGGACACTTTTCCCCATGTTATAAGACAATGTACAGATAACTAAATAAAACTTAAAATAATTCGCCTGTCGTTTATTCTTGCTGTGAATGGATTTGAAATGATCCAGCGCTGTCTTAACAGATACGTTCCCTGATCTTCTATGCGGTTAGTTTCGTTTAAATGTCTCAAATATCACGTTGTTCTTCCTCGGGCTCATTAAAACCCGTCACAGCAAACACGCATAGTAAAGCGCTTACGTTGTGTGTGTGTGTGTGTGCGTGTGTGTGTGTGCGTGCGTGCGTGTATAACGTTAGGCTGAAAAAGTCCAGCTGCTGTTGTAACCAGTCTTTTAGATTCAAGATTCAAAGAAGCTTTATTGGCATGATAAAATAAATCTTACATTGCCAAAGCACAGGAAAATTAAATATAAACATTCTTTACAATCTAGGTCTTTTATTCGCGCCTCGACTGTTACTCCGGCATGAGAGTCAAGCGCTCTGACGAGGAAGCTAAAAACTGCAGCCTCTAGCCGTCTGCCGCCATAGCACCTCTTGAGGTCGGGAAGTGAGGTTTACCTTCACAGCTCTCTCTCTCTCCCTCTCTCCCCCCCGTTACACCGGCTTTTCTTTTAAAGTGGAGCGCTTCCGTTGTAAACACTTTATAAACGAGTAAATTTGCATGGCCGCAAGTGGCGATCTCCGCAAAAATATCACTCGCAAATTAATATTTTTGGTTGCAAATGCGACCGTTTTAGTCGCAGTCTGGAGCCCTGTGTCTGCATGAAGATCAGCAACCCAAGTAAGGATGAGGACTGGCTAGCCTACAATAACATGACGCACAAAACATAAACAACATCTCTGACACCAAATATACCTGTGATGCCTATGAAGTGTATTACAGCACAAAAGTGTATTAAATTATTTTTGCGGTAATTCTGCACTCAAGTGTTTTACTATCTTATTTTTTACAACATTATAACATTCACATGTATTACAATCCTCTCAAACTATCTAGACATTTTCTATTGCATGGTTTTAAACTGAGTGAATTACTTTGTAAAACATTGTAACTTATGCCTTCAAAAGTAAGTGAACTGCCAAGAAAACATTTGGGGATTGCTCGCGCCCATTATGTACACAATAAACCAGGTAACTTAGGCAGTTCATTGGGTTATGAAAAAACACGGGCAAAAGTTACGACAACTTGCATATGGCCGTACATGTAAGCGTCACAATATACTGCGTAGTTTGACACAATGCAAAATGACAATAAAGAGCAGGTTAACAGGTTAAGAGCAAGTTAAACTGTCGCTAGTGTGATTAGGGTTAACGTTACCTCACACAGACGCGACACTGATCCGTTGAGCAGTTTGCTCTCTCTCTCTCTCTCTCTCTCTCTCTCTCTCTCTCTATCCCCGCCGACTCTGAACACACGGTACCGATACGTCCATAGCTGTCGGTGTCGCGGCGGATAGAAAACTAGCCGGTTGAACCGACTCTTCTTCACCTGTCATCATACACTAACCGAGCACTTCCTCGACATGGCGTCAGCGCTCTGCGCAGCATTCTGATAGGCGGCTCGTGGCTTTGTTCATAAATATTTATCACGTATTGTTTGTTGTATGAGCTGATTGGCTAAAGGAAATCGCTGATAAGAGGGCGCTAGCCAGTAGACGAATCAGCGAATTGTGCTATTCTAAAGGCGTGATTAATGCATATGAATGAAAAAAAATGATAGAAGTCGGAGGTAAGACTATCCGAGTTTAAATGTCCTACCTCGGACCTCAGACATCCGGCCCGAGTTCAGAGGTCGGATGTCTGACTTTAAGCGCCGTTCCAGATGTTATTTTCAAGTTTGACATGGTAAACTGCCGAAATCCGAGTTGTCTCGAACGCATTAATTACGATGGTGTGACACACCTAACTCATTAGACTACAAGACATGAACTGCCCCAGATAGCAAACCGACGTAAAATCGCCTGATAGGAAGAGTAGGCGGCTGCACTATAATGGGAGGAGTGAAACACAGACGGACACTTCCCAAATCGCGCTGTCAGGTCGACTGGAAACGTCAGCAATGGAAGAGATCGCGTTCGCGTTTTTAATCGAATTTTTTTCTTGTTAAACAGAAGAATATATATATATTTATCTGTATTTTTATTTATATACATTTTTTATTCTGTGTTAGTGTTATCTGTCTGAGAGTAGGCCCAATGCAATTTCAATCCTCTATATGTAGCCTATGTACTGTACATGTGGCAGAATTCTCACACCTGTGAAGAAACCCCCAGGTATGATACAGGTAAAATAAAGCTATGTCTTAGCCTTGGCTTAGTTCCATAGTTAAATAACAAAGACACTAAAATGACATGCCTATTATGCAGGGAAACCCCAAACAGTTTTAAACTTATTACTTTGAATGTAATGCCATATATTTTAATAAAATGGAAAGATATCTGATCATTTGTTATGCTATTGCTGTTTGATGTATAAAACATCAAAATGTATGTTTCTATGTCAATACTTGATGCAGGAGTCTGTGGAGTTAAGCTGATTGTTGAAGAAAGACGGTCACGAGCAGGAGTCTGTGGTGCTGGGGTCTGTGGAGAGCTGATTGGAGCTTTTTAGATGTCATTACTTATTTCCAAGAGGTGTAAAACGTTTTACAATGGTGCTACTGCAAAATGAACTGCAAACCTCAGTTGACACTTTCACATTCAAGTTCGCCTGTGCATATAATAGGCGATGTGAGCAAAGCAAGGGTATGGAGGATATGCATATTTGGCGTGTTCTCCAGGGAGCGGGCTCCGAGACCCCAAAGCGCACGTATTACGTTGTAAAAACTCCTCCAAACCAATCAACAGCCTCTTACTGATGACATGACAAAACATTACGTTACATTTACATTTATTCATTTGGCAGACGCTTTTATTCAAAGCGACTTACAAGTAGGAGAGCATAAACATTTTGTCAAATGTTGTCTAAACAAGACCATGTTACTAGGAGGATTAAGCTGAAGTAAGCAAAGCAGAAAATGAACAACATAAAAGGAATAAATATATATATTTTTTGACAATACATACATTGATACTTTTTGACATTGATACATACATTGATACATTGAACTTGATGCGTGCGGCAACTGGCAGCCAATGAAGTGAAATCAGGAGAGGTGTTACATGGGTTCTTTTAGGCTGGTTGAACACCAGATGTGCTGCTGCATTCTGGATCATTTGCAGGGGCTTGACTGTATTGGTTGGAAGACCAGCCAGTAGAGAATTGCAGTAGTCCAGTCTTGATATGACTAGAAGCTTGGAGCTTGGGTTAAAACACATAAGTTATAACCTGCTTGTGATTTTTTAAACCTTTATTGTGTCTTTAAAACGGCAGTTGCTAACAAGTTGTTAAAAGCGATTACTTCCTTTGGCGGAGACCAGGGGTGGTTCTAGGATTTGATTCTTGGTGGGGCTTAGCCCTCAGTGAGTATTTGTGTAGTTCCTTGAACTTGATATTTATCTTAATAATAATTATAAAATTTTCTCTGCTGTTTTTGTACTTGCGTTAAATTTTATAATTATAATTTTTTAAGTTAAATTTTTTAAATTATAAATTATAATTTCTTAAAAACTACTGTTTTAAATAGTAAAATAAAAATGTAAGGGAAAATCATAAAAAATCTATTAGTGTTGGTATTGTGGCGATGTATAGGAAACACTGTGTTTTGATAGTTTAAAAGCTGATAGGTTTAGGGGGGCTAAGATGACAGACATCTGGATTTGCATTTATTCAGCATATGTTGCAGCAAGTTTTTAACTCCCTTAAATTTGCTGTCAATGTACCACTCCTGCAGGAGCAGATACTCCTCAATTTTTCCCTCGCCCAAAGCGATGCCACCTCCCTGCTCCCTCAGGAGACAGCTTCATTCCAACACGCCTTCGGACTTTCAAACCTAGCCGTATATCAAATTCGGCCCACCACTGCAGCAGCACTATCTACGCCGCTAGCACAGGTGCCCCGTTGCACATTTCAAACTCACCCAATTGCCCCAGCAGTGCTATCTCTCCAGCTCCCGAGACCCATGTTTCCATATCATGCTCGGAAGCAGCAGACACAGCTCCTCCAGAAGCCAGTATCGCCGCATCTCCACTCTGTCCTGGAGTTCAGTGGTTGGAGCATGGTGTTAATAATGCCAAGGTCATGGGTTTGATCTCAGGGATTGCACATACTTAGGAAACAATGTATAGTGTAATGCAATGCAGTCCGCGAAATGCATAAACCTAAATGTACTCTCTGCTGACTCAGCACCACCGCTTCAGCAGGAGTATGCATCCCTATTACTGCAGCCCTATCCGCTCCAGCAGGAAACTGCATCTCTACTCTCCGTTGCCTCAGCAAGCACTGCTCCAGCAGGAGCCCGCATCTCTACTCACAGTTGCCTCAGCAACCAATGCCCCCGCAGGGGCCTTTGCTTCCATCTCGCGCTCTGCCGCAGCAGACACCGCTTAACCAAAAGCCACTCCCTCCAGCAGGAGCCCACATCTCTACTCACAGTTGCCTCAGTTCGGGCCGGTTCCGAGCACGCCGCACTCGACCAGGAAGAGAGTGCTCAAGGGTTCGGAAGAAACTGGCGAGCTCGGAGCCCGCTCCCCGGACAGCATGCCTAATACGCACAACTTTTCTACCCCAAGTCGGATTTCGGAACAACACCGGCACATTCCTAAATAATAAACTTACTTGTGACATTTAGAATTTTCCGAGCCCTGCAAAAGCTTGTCCCTATCCACTGATCTCATTGCGTACTGTTTAATGCCATGGCATATATTTCACATTTCCATTTGGTAAACTGCGTCAATAGTTTAATTTATAAAATGTTTAGGAAAGAGCTGTTTTGACACACCACGCTTAACTCAAGACAATAAAATTCATGAACATGGCTTTTCTCTGAAGGTACGCGCACTCGATGCGGCTGCCACATTTAGAAACTTTATAAAAGCCTGACATTATGAATAAAGCCTACAGCAGAGACATTTCTTGATTTATGACAACATATTCCCAATGTACATGAAAGTGTCAATATGTACGTGAATGTTTATAATGATCTAAATCAGGGGTAGGCAACGTCGGTCCTGGAGTGCCGCTGTCCTGCAGATTTTAGCTTTAACCTAATCAAACACACCTGAACAAGCTCATCAGTGTCTTCAGGATTACCAAAGCTACAGACAGGTGAGTTTTATTTTAAGGTTGGAGCTAAAATCTGCAGGACAGCGGCACTCCAGGACCGACGTTGCCTACCCCTGATCTAAATTCTGGGTTAATAGCGGGGAAACGCAGTGCAGTGTTAATGCATGGATATTATAGAGTACATTCGGTTTAAAGGAAATAAAACTAAATCATGTGTTAAGAGTTGGTTAAGAGTTTTTGCTATTTTATGCATAAAGCGCAGTGCAGTACACATGAGCAAACAAATGCAGAGTTTTATGCTCTGTAAGCAACCCAGCAATAACTGTCCCTACACTTTATTTATATATTTAAAATGATTCAAACCGAACAAAGTATTGATGTAATACATATGACAAATGCATAAATGCATTCCTTGTTAAATGACATTCAAGCATTTGTATATATAACTGTTAAATATAATTACTTGTGCCTGTGGATTTAAATTCTTTTAACTTTGATATTGTAGACAGCGTTTGTCTTTTTATGTGCACTTTAAAGTGCAGTTAAGACAATAAGCTTGACGCATCAACTCATGCTGAGCGAAAGATCTGTGAATAGATTGCCACTCAGTGGTAAACAATAGCAAGCAAACATTAACATGAAATACCGTCGAGGGGACGGCGGAAGGATTATTTTGGTTGAGTACCTACTGTAAGCCTACGTCATGAAGTAAAGTGGGGATTACTTTCCTTTTTAATGTACACATAAATGACTTGTCTGAACAACTAAGATGTTGTTAAACTGTATACACCCCATGTAGTTGTGTGTGTGTTTGTGTGTGTGTGTTCTCTATATGAGGTAAAATATGATAGACAAAACAATAATTAAAAATGTTGGCATTAAATGTGGCACCAAATTGTGGTGGTGTTTGTTTATTTGGGGTTTGTGGAGGATTTGGGTCTGGGTTACTTGGTGATGGTGCATAACACAAAAACACAAAAAAGTGTATTGCTATTGTTTTGATTACATAATTGGTCTTACAGGTGTGGGTGAATAGGGTGATTAATTCATCACAGAATTGAGATTCTCTGGTGAACTAACTCTTTGAGTACGTCAAATTTTATGTATAAGAATAACAGTCTGTATTCACATCGTGAGTACACAGGTATGTGTTAACATATGGTTGCATATAGTAAATGCTGACCAGGCAAATACGTAGTCATGCGCTGATGACACTAGATATGTTAGTTAATGTTAGTGTTGGGTGGCACAGTAATGGTCAAAAGTGATGTCCAACATTGGAAATTGTTTTGTAATGAATGAGCCTGATGGCTATTCATCCAACCACCAGGTGGCATCCTCTTATAGAAACTGACTGTGAACCGTCTTCATCTATCTCACTAACTATCTATCTTGCTGTCAGATCAAACGCCTTGAACAACTTTGCTATTTAGCTATCTGCTTCACTACTCTCACTGTGTACTACACAACACGCAAGAAATATATCTAATTATAGAAACCTTCACAATAGTATACATGTTATATGATTAATTACGCTAATATATTTACTTACTTTCGTAAAGAAACGTTGTTGCTTGAATCACTGCTATCTGCTGTCTCAGTCGACAACATCTTTTTTTACTGTTGCGGCCACCGTCATACTTCAAAAGGGACGAGTGAGCAAATGGCTGAGAGATTCGTTGCAAATCTCTCTGCAAAGTGTTATTAGTTCTTACTGTATTACCAAACATTTTCATTTTCACGGTTCCTGTTATGACTTCTGTGCCCGTTCTCTTGGATTACTGTTTTATAGTGGTGGCAAGATGAAGCTGTTAGGCTTTCCAGCAGGATGTGTGATGTGTAGAAGTGGTTCATTTCTCGATACTTGCACGCTAGGGACAATGCTAGGGTCAATGCTAATTACTGTGCCAGAAAGAAATGGTTGTTAATGTCAAAATGTGTGCTTCATGCCATGGTTTACAAAGACTAAATACATAATAATAAACACATTCTGTAAAACAGTTTTTCTTTATTGGACATTGTATATTTTAAGAACAGAAAAATACAGGAATGGGACTGGGATTCAATCTCAGGTTGCCAGAGGCATGTTTTGAATTGCATATGCCAGAGCACTGCCCACTATCAGCTTTTTTTCTAGTAAAGTTACCACAACACACGCAAAGACCTCATTATTTTACATAGGAATCAACAAAGATTTAATAGTAGACAAACACCCACATGAGATAAATTGCAATACAGTATTTATAAACACAAAAACATCAGAAAAATGCACAGTAGCAAAGTGGGAATTTGCAAATGATTGCATACGAAACAAAGAACTCAAGTACTCAATATTCTCATCTCTGGAGTATAGGGACTTTGCTTAAATTGCATAACATCAATGTTACAATCTTAATTGATAGAAAAGATGAACGAACGATAGAGAGATTCTAGTTGTGATGCGGTAGATGGCATGAGTCTGCGGTTTAAGGCTGCTTTGATGTTATTGTAAGATGAGTGTGTAGCAAAAACGTAGAAAAGCTCATTTTCCAGTATCCAGTATCTTTTTTAACACCAAACTTTAAACAAAACCCTAATCTCATCTGTTTTAACACATATGTGTGACCCTGGATCACAAAACCAGTCTTATGGGTCAATGTTTGAAAGCTGAATAAATAAGCTTTCTATTGGGATAGGATTTGGCTGAGATACAACTATTTTAAACTCAGGAATCTGAGGGTCCAAAAAAAATCTAAATATGGAGAAAATCGCTTTTAAAGTTGTCCAAACAAAGTCCTTAACATAGCATATTACTCACAAAAATAAAGTTTTGAAATATTTACGGTAGGAAATGTACAAAATATCTTCATGGAACATGATCTTTACTTCATATCCTAATGATTTTTGACATAAAAGAAAAATGGCTCATTTTGACCCATACGATGTATTTTTGGCTTTTACTACAAATGTTCTCGTGCTACTTAACACATATTAGGGTGGGCTGTAATGGATTATTAAGTACGATTAATAATCTATTCTAGAAAAGAATAAATAATAATAAATTAGAAAAATAAAATAGTTTTTGTTTTATTTGTAGTAAAACCATAGTAGCTTCAAAATTTCTATTATCGCTCTATAGTAACCATAGTTTACCATGGTATTTTTAGGTAAACTAATACAAATAGTAATCAATCTGCAATGGTCACTACACTTCTACTAAACTAAAACCATGTCTATTTTCCTAAGGGTGATATTTGCAATGATATCACAATATAAATGACTTACTAAGCAAATGTTGAATTCTGGGGCCTGGGGCCCCTTAATCTCATGATCCCGCCCTGTTTCCCAGGAATGCTAATTGTGAAATGCATGATATTATTGCAAGTTCTCTTTTGACCTATTGATAATGTATCTGAAGTCTCTCTAGCTCATCATTTGTACGACTTGCAATAACATCATGAGCACTGTACATACTTCTTTTTCTTGTACAGCTGCTTTGATGCAATGCAAATTTTAAAAAGCGCTATAAAAATATAATTGACTTTTAAATAAACTGGTGATGGCGTCTAAACTCTACAGAGGTTAACACAGAATGAAACTAATGTTAATGTTATATGAGTTTACTTACCCAGGTAAGAAAAGGTGCGCTCAAATTTTTGTTGTGCTTTAATATCTACTAATGGTTTGGGTGTAACTCTGAATAGATGTTTGGAAGTATGCAGCAGTGTTCTTTTCCGGTTGAAACAACATGATGTAGGATTTTGGTATGAAATAGCTGAAGAGAATTGCATATACACTGAATGTCTGAGCCAATGCATTGATAAACAGGTTGTCTTTGCTATTGATAAAAAAGAAAATGGTAAAGTATAAAATCCAGATCACAATGAAAAAAACTATACTGAAAGTTATTGATTTGGACTCATTGTAATTTTTCGGCAGATCTCTTGCCATGTAAGAAAACCCTACACACACGGAACCAAGAAACATATTTACGAACACAACTGTACTAACAAATATAACATGCCCCCTTCCACAGGTGAAAAAAATTAAGTCTTTAAAAGAAACAGAGTCCCTGAAGGGTTTAGGAGGTCCACAAGTCAACCATAAAACACAAACAATGAAATAAAAGACAGAAAATGAAGCAACAAAGACCCACTGGCCATTGTACTTTACCCACATTCTGTGCACATTAGGGAACTCAGTAGCCATTTTAAAGACACACACTATTTGAAAGGCTCGGACAGCCAAACAGGAGAGACAAATAGGGTTAAAGAATGCATATATGGCATTTCTCATGGCACATTTTTCTAATGTGGGTTCACCAAAGAAGAAGAACATACCTAAGCAAGACATGATCAAACACACTAACATCAGAAAACACATGTTACCACCAGCAGACCTCACCATTGGAGTGTTGTAGTTGTAAGCAAAAATAAATATCACACCAATGAGAAGAGCAATCAAACACGCATTACAAGTTATAAGTGCGATGGAGGGAATATCTGTGAACTGAAGATAGACGACAGGACGTGTCTTACATTTCATACCGCTCCCATCAGACCATTCAGTCTCTCCACATGAAAAACAGGTATAGGGGTCCCCTAGAAAGAAAGAAATACAGTAATACAGCCAAAATCAGAAGTCGCCACACACACCTATAACTGCTCCATACAGTATTAAGTATTATGGTGGTGATTAAAACAAGGTACAACACTGCTTAAGATACTTACGAGAATAATTCACGTAGCTGTTTTGTGGGCATTTTTTACACAGAAAGCAGCAGTCATGATATCCCACACGTTCTCTTGAAAATCCCATCTTACACTCAGCAGAGCAGTTTGAGAAAGGAACCTTTAAAGAAGAGAAATCTCCGATTTAAAACTGCTAAATGAATAGTTGAAGGCTCACAAAGAGAAACAAATAGAACTCACAGCAGTGTTGTTACGCCAGGGCATGAGAGAGTTGTTCATGGCAAAAATCATTTCTGGATATGTGTCATATGTGCCCACCATCTCAATCCATGGATGATTTGTTCCAGTGTGCCACAGCACGACTGCATAACTGACAGCTGGATCACCATTAACATCATATTTTACATGATGACCATTGAGAGGAAAATCCAACTTCTTCATTTCTCCCAGAAGCTGTTGTAGTGTTAGCAAAAAAGACAAAAAATAATATAAATGTTTAGTTAGTGATTTGCAGAAGTGAACAATTTACAGTCGAATATGTGTAACTGATCAGGACCGTACACCCCCCTTCTGTATGGCACAGGGAGAGCATCACACTAAGCTGGTTTTCATGGCTGTGACAAGAGATCCAGGAATGGCAACTTCAGCCCCCCAAAATTGTCTTAGGAAATTTCAGGGAGGTGTACTGTGGGATGAGGGCAGCCACTGGCCTGAGTTCTGGGATGAGAGGGGGTAATAGGCTGATCTCTGGGATGAGAGTGGGCACTGGGCTGAGCTCTGGATGAGACCATGGACTGGGCTGAGAGGGGGTAATAGGCTGATCACTGAGATGAGAGCGGGCACTGACTGAGCTCTGGGATGACATTTACCAGACAGGTAAATACACAGGATAGGAAGGATGATGTTGGTATTAGTAACAGTCAGGTAGAGATGGTGACGTGACTTATAGGGCTAACAGGTGACAGGGGAAGGAGTCCAAGCAGCAGGCACCTCGACTGATCCAGGTAAGTATTGCAGATGGAGATTGAACACACGCGTTGGATGAAACACAGGAACTAGGCCTGAAGAGAAGTACTCCGATCCATAGAATAAACATGAACGGTAAGTAGTTCTTGCTCTTTCTGTGACCATAATATTTAGGTGTACCAGACCAGACCAGACCAAGAATGATGCTTTTATGTTGTGTTGGGTGATTAGGGAGATTGGGATCAGCTGTGGTGAACACAGGCAGGGGAACAGACATGGATTGTGACAATATGTATGAGATAATGTACAGTCAGCCAGTTATCGCAGAATAAACCCTAACAGTGTGTTCAGGACTCTTTATCACTCTCACAACAACAGCCGGCTGGCTGTATGCTTATAACACAGATATTTAAAATTTGATTTAAATACCTATCAAGTCATTTGTAAATCTAACATAATATACATTATTAAAACAAAATATTTTTATGTTATGTGCAATATGAAAACAGCAACCGGTCAAAATGACTCCCAGTAATCAGATGACTGTGCATTATTTATTTTGACCGATCATTATCGGGGAATAACTGACCTTGGAATGGTGCGAGAATCAAGTATTCCAGAGCATTGTGTTAATAATAATTAAATGAATTATAATAATAACAATGTGGGGCGTACAGCAGAACCAATATCTGTATTTCTCTAGCAATCTCAACATTTTTATTATGAGCTTAATCATCAGAGTTTTTTGCGGATCTGTGTGTTGTTGTGTCTATGTAAAAGTTTTAAAAACATGCAGACTAAAAATGTTCACATTTTCATCACATCAATAGCCATGTTTCCATCCATGTTTTTTTTTTTGCGAAAGAAGGTTTAACGCTTCAAAATGTTTAGCAATATAGCTGATTGAAATGCTATTGTCAATAACATTTCTCAAATGTCGACACAATCTTTTTCCGTTTATTTTTAGAGCATCAAATCTATATCAATACCTTAAAAGTCGCACAAAATAGTTTGGAATGCTTTATCATACATAAATGGGGTGTCACATGACAGAGTTCGCCTATACACGCAGCATCTGTGGTGTTGCTCCCATTAAAGCACTGCTTCTCTGTCTGTAAATATAAGATGCATTACGTGCGTGGATGAGGAAAATAGTGTCTTGAAAATGTGCAGCTCCACAAACATTAGTGGAGTGTCTGTCAAATTAAGGAAGACTAAAATTCCAAAGTTTACAAAAAGAAAGGTAAAACAAAATACATATATGATGAATAAATAAAAGTAATTTGTGAGTGTTTCAATTGCATAATCAGAGGTGGTTCTTGGCTACATGACAAAATGAAAATCACAAACTTGTAAATAAAATTGCAATTTATTAATATAGAATTTTCTCTCAAATAAATTAGGAGAATAAAGTGGTTGAATCCAAATGCTCTAATTTTAGAAAAGAGAAAATGTGAGAATAAGCCTCAATAAGACCACTTAAAAAAGGTTAAAAACACAAATAAAATGGTTTTAGGTCAAAGCTGCATCTGCAAACATAAATTTTTCACTCTAGCAGTCTTTCTACAGAATCTACACCTTTTAATGGCATAAAGGACAAATGAGCTGCTCTAATTCCAAAACTGAGCTTCGTCAAATAAAAGCAGTTAAGTCCTGTCAGTCGAGCTGCTCCACTTCAACATTGTCTTCTTATTTAATACCATTATATGTTCAAATAAGTAACACATGCAAATTTGGATTTTCTCATTACTTTGTACATTTTATAAATATTCGGGATGCATAAATACTGTCACGTGTAACAGACCCAAATTTGTAGAGGAAGGCACACAACAAGAAGAGTAAATCCAAAGTGGGTATTTTAATGCAGCCAACCAAGCGAACAAACCATACACGTAGCTTGAAACACTTAACAATACTGGACAAAGGAACAGGGAGAGTATATATTGAGTCTCTGTGATGAGGGGGATTGCTGACAGGTGAGGTTGATGGGAGACTAGAAACAGGTGAGGGAGTGTGGAGCATGATGGGAGATGTAGTCTGGAGGTAATACACTGGAAACAGGTAGGGTAACAAAGGAAACCGTGACAAATAAACACTAGAAAAGACTTTTGAAATCTAGTAAGGCTTATCTGAATGACTTCTGTGAGTAATGTTGTAACATGCGCCCTTTAGCCGTAACTTATTTACAATAAAGCACAGCCTCTTGTACCCTATTGCATAAAAACACCTAAATAAAAACAATGTGTATTATATATTATTATTTTAAAATGTGTTTTGCAATTTAAAAAGCATTTACTTACCATGTATGGTTTAATCGTTATGTTTGTGCTGCATTCATTGATGTCACACTGCAGAACTTTATGTAAAGCATGAGCTATGGTATATATGGCAGAGTAGATGGCAAAGGAGAATGTGGGATCTTCATTGATAATTTCCTCTGCGGTCAACATTGAGCAGTTGTCACAATCTTGATTACATGTCTTCATCTGGATTTCACTCTCAACGTTATCATTAGTATAAATCTCACTTGTTCCTTTGGCTTTATAGATGAATTCATTAAATCCAGGCAATGATAGAAATCTATCTGTAATGCCAATAATTGTTCCAATTTTCTCAATTCCTGGCTCTCTTTGAAGCTGTCGATTCATAGACCATGTTTCACTTGCTATCCAAACTTTGTCTCGGATGTTGTTTGCTATGGCCGCTTTGATTATGTTGTTTGCATATCGTGATCCAGTGAAAACCACAATGACATTGATATTGAGCTTATCTATCTTTTGAAGAGTTAGACTGTAGTTTATACTTTGACTCAGAACCTCTTGATAGCCCAAACAAATGCCAGTATTTTTGATATAACTGTTAAACAATTGCAGGCCATCTTCACTGTTACTCTCTTGGTCTTGAAGAAAAGCAACCCAGTTCCATCCAAACCACTTTATGATGCGAATAATCATCTGTATCAAGTCCTTGTTGCTGGGAATTGTTCTAATAAATGATGGATAGTGAAGTTTATCACTTAACATATAGCTGGTAGCTCCATAATTCACCTTGGAAGGAAAAAAATACTTAACATGCCCACTTTAAAGTACATATATTATATAAAGTAAGAACTCAAAAGCACACATGTATTTAAATGTGTCCCTGGGTCAAAATGATGCACTTCGGATGCACAAGATGAATGTTATGATTATGAAGTATGTGTATCAAATACATTATAAGTAATAAACATCATGTACCAGTGGCATGAGGTCCATTGTGATCAACGGTGCAATAGTAATAGTTCTTGTGCTTCCATATGGTCCTGTTAAAGCAATCACTTTAGGCTGATGGCTGTTGAGTTTTTCTTGAGGTTTTATTGATCCATTCTGTGAGATGAAACTCAAGACTGATGGGAAATTCTTAGTGTCAGAACAATGGTCAAAAATGTCATAGCCCAGAGAAACATTGGGCAGCAGGGTGGTGGAGTTATTAATCTCTTCAACAGCAAACCTCATTACTTGAAACATCTGATAGCCAGATTTTGAGAAGGTGTGCCTACAAAACATTAGTAAGAAAGTTAATGGCATTTAATTTATGTTTGGTCTGAGAACTATTAGTTTACCATCAGTGAAATCCTGAGGAAATTATGCTTCTATATACAGTATAAAACTGCCTAGTAATAAACAATAGTAATAAAGGTGTAATAAGCATTCAGATGATAAGTGTGTTAAACTATCAAGATAAAACAAGAAAAACCCTTTCTTACCTGAAACAGTCAGTGGCCTCTGGGGAGAACAGGGCTGTTGCATGTTGAATTTCATGCACTGGAAAAAGACCACCCAATAAGTAATCTCCATTCAAACTGAACTCAGATGAAGAGCAAAAAACTTTGAAAAAGACAAATTGAGTAAAGGCCACAAGAAAATTGTAAATGTGGCTTAGAAACATGATTAAAGATGGATTGTTGCTTAGGAAACAGGGATGTGTAATGGTTTTTATACTATTGTTTCATTTGCCTAAAACACATGCAATTTGCTTAAACCACGTTGTTCATTGACAACTCTGGTTTCCACTCTCAAATTCGTATTGTTGTAAATGTTAGACACACTTAAGGGTTTCTAGATTAATTCATTAAAACTGCACAAATCACAATAATTGTTCAAATTTTCTGGCCCTTTAAAATTGTCTCCATTTTGAGACTGTGTTTGCAGTGCACTAAAAATGTGTTTGTTGTGCACATTTACTGCTGAGAAACCTGGAAAACTAGACAGGATCTTGTGTTATTTGACAGCTGGTAAATACAACAGCAAAATACAATACAGCAACAACAGTTAGGAAGTATTAATAAATTAACTGGAACACAAGATGGAGCTCTTCTTAAAAAATGACCTTTAAATTTGAAAGTGACCTATTTGTCAGATATGGTGACCCATACCCGAAATGTGACCTCTGCATTTAACCCATCCAGTGAATACACACACACCGGGAGCAGTGGGCAGCTATCACTGTAGCGCCCGGGGGTGGAAACAAGGGGAAAGGTGCTTTGCTCAAGGGCACGTCAGTTGTTACCTGCCGGTACTGAGAATCGAAGCGGCAACCTTCTGGTTATGAGTCCGACTCTCTAACCATTAAGCCGCAACTGCCCCCACTCTTTGAACACTCACATTAAAATTGTAATGTTGTAAATTAATTAAATAAAAAAATCAGTTGTGCCTTTGGTTTGAATCGCATTTAATGGGTAGACCTTGCTTTGTTGGTTCTTCCACTCTCATTATTTTGGTTCAGGTAGAACATGCAGTACAATAGTGCCTCACTAAGGCGCCCATCCAAGGCTTGTAAAGGAAGATAATGTCTAAGTTTCAACTGTAACCTCTGTTCCCACAAGGCTGAACAAACTGCTACGCTGGCTGATTCCTTCTTTCTGCTCCACTCGTCAATTCTCACTAGACTTTTCTAAAAACCCTTAGTTTCATGTCAACAGGACAGCTTCAGGTCACCATGACAGCAGGTCACAGTGATGAGTGTGCATAGTCTGGGCTGCCTCAGTATATTCAGGGTAAAATGGCATTTTCAGAGGCTCATTGGGCATGTGGCATCCTTGCAGCAGTAGTACCACTTGAGTAAATGCATATGAGACCACTCCAGCATTCGCTGCAGACCTGAGTGGCCAATTGCCACTGTTCTTTCAAAACGTGAATGGTTTGCTGATTTCTATGGGCAGGGTTTTTCATAGAACAGGTTCAAGATGTGTTGTTACAACAAACATAATTGAATATAGTCTGGGGCACCATTTGCAATGGGCACACACTCTTAGGGCCTACACTGGCATATAAATTGTCTTGTGTTGGTGGCCCTGCAAAGGCTTTGACCTTGATACAGAGCAAAAACATGAATGAAAAATGTTTTGTATATAATGAACAACACAACAAATGTGGCATATACAAAGTGCCAAACAAGTCTTGCTGGATATGCTGTACTGGCCTACACATAATTGGTTCTCGGAACTCACACTCATCTGCATCCCCTCCCTTGTAGATTTCCCCGAGGAAGGACCTTTTTTTGCAGTGGCAGAGCACCTGCACCCAGACCTCTGGAACCTTCCTGTCTGGCCCCTGGGCAGGACATAGAAGGCCTAAGTAGACTATCATCACTCAGGTCATTGCCATGACCTGTCTCTACAAGGCAACTGTATGCCTCACATTGTTCTATTTTTGTGGACTGTTGCATGAATGCATAATGGTCTGTTACTGTGGGGACATTTCCATGCCCCAAAATGAAATGGCACTGGTTGTTTTACCTCACGATCACCAGTTGAGGGCACTCTCTACATCACCCGGACTGCCATTATACACTACAATTCCCATAAGCCATTGCCCACACTCATTATCCACAATTACTACGGCGTAGGTCCGACGCAGAAGTAAAAATCCGCCTTTAGTCTAAAGCTTTTCCAGTAAGCAGGCACATCATGAACACAAACTTCTTAGATTTTTGAACAAATTACTCTTATTGGCTAGAGATTTCCAAATTCTAAGGCAATGTAACATGGTCAAAAGGTGGGTCAAACAGGTTACCAAACAGGTAAGCAAATCCAGTTAAAACAGTAATCCAAGATGACCAGTAAACAGGCTCAATGGTAACAGCAAAAGTCATAAACATTTGGCAGTGATAAACACCAACAGAAAGTAAGTGATATCTGTATGAAGTGAATGTTTGAAATGTTATTTGTATATTTCTTTTGATCTTTTTGTATATAGATGGACTTTTGATTATCTTCAATAACTTCAATGACTTTGTTGTTTGCTGTACCTTCAATACCTGTAGTGCCTTTGATGGCATCTTTGGTTGGATGCACTCATATGTGCAGTGTCCTTTTGTTGTCATGCTGTGTCTTCCCGTGGTCTTGTGGAAGTAAGGAGTTGTGTGAGAAGATTGTGGAGGAGCCTTGTAGGTTACTTAAGCCACAAGGACGTTCATCTCTTCATTCTCATTGTTGTACAGCGCAGGGACATAAGCTAAACCACCACCCATTCAATTACTCTCATTTGTGCATTTATGGATAATATGTGTTTGTTTATTGTTGATGATTTATTTATTGGGTATTTTATGTATATATGGTGTCTATGTCAGCTTGTTTCGTAAATACACTTTCATATGCAATATAAGACTCCGAGTTTGTATTTTGTGTTGAATTATTCGAATTATTTAAAGAAAATATTATTAAGGGCAGTGTGTTACCTTTTATAAATTAATGTGTAGCCAACTGTGGGTGTGTTGAGCCATAGGAGGTTACAGTGTTACACTATCTTTATCGGTGGATACATTTAGTATCGGCACATCTCTAATTTAGATTATTCACACAACACTTTGTATACAACACAGTAGCACATCTTGCACACCTAAAATGTGGCTACAGTTGTAAAAAATATTAATGTGTTTCTAGTACTTTTACCATTTTCAAAAGTTCATGATAAGACATGAACACATGGATTTCCCTTTGTGCCCTTGCAGGGCTTGACCCTGTAATTGCTGTTTGGAGCTACATTTATAATTTTATCGAAAGACAATGAACAAAAACAGCAAAAGGATCATTGAATCAATTTACAAAAAGCTTGAACATATATTGAATTATTAAAACGGCTTCATATGGGCTCGTACAAGTGTAAGGTCGGTGCCAAAATGTCCTGACCAGAGACATTATTTACTCCTAATCAAAGATCACACAGTGAGGAACCCTGGCCAAAAGAGTGCCCCTTCCTGTTAAACAACATATTCACTCCTGATGACAGATCATCTTCTCGAGAAAAGACAGAGAACATGTCTCACAACAGAGGGAGATCTGAAACAAATGGATAACTTTGTGTGAGAAACAATGGACTTCCTCCAGTATAGCGAACTCCCTACAGAGATAGCATCTACATCTCAAACGACTCACACCAGTGAATCAAGGATCCACACCTCAACCTGCACCCCCAACTGTTCCTTCTTTCTCCCTTTACTCAGCACAGGACACCCAAAAGATCACCTAAGAACTATACAAAAGATCACACATAACACATACACAAAACATACACATGCTTATTTGGTATCATTTGAAAGGTCTCAGTGCGTATGGTACAATGATCTCATTTCTACAGCAGTAGAGCAGATCAACATAGGTTTGAATATTCTAAGATATTCTGCTCACTGCTGAGAGTTTTTCCCTTCCTGTGGGTCTTCACATGTAAATGTCCATTTGTGGCCTGATCTGATTCAGGACAAGGTCCTTTCCCATGTAAATAATGTCTTAATGTGGAGGAAGGGTATCTTGGTCCGGGTACTTAAGGGAAGCTAACAAAATGTTCAGGGGGAATTCTATCGAGATGAACCCCATAGTGCTGTGTGTTCTTTGGGACACACAGCACTATGCTTTTTCCTTTAATTTGGGGAATCTGTAACCAGATCTCCCGCACAAATTATAGTGTGTCGTCTCCTGCCAGGTATGACATGTTGAATTTCTACTTATGCTGGTTGTTGTGATTTTCTACTATTTGTTGCTAAATTGATATTGATTGACAATTGATTATTGGATTGAACCTTGAATTATGTTTTCTATACCTGGCTATTAAATTGTAAATAAATTGTTATGGTTGAATCTAATCCCACATTGTTCTGAACTCATGAACTCTAATATACCTAAGATCCAAGATGGCGCCGAGCATGGCTGCCGTGTTGCGAGCTCCGAACAAACTCTGCAGTTTTTCGTCTGTTTTACTTGTTTTGTTGGTGGTCTTTGTGTTGGATGTTGTTAGTCTTATCGTGTATGACAGACGCACACTTCTAGAAATCGGCTCATTCGTTGCTAACCGCAAACCGGACTTTGAGTTCAGAAACGCCGGTACTTTGTTTACAAACACGGCACCAGAGCCCTTTGTCTGGAACGCGCGGCCGCGACCACGGAAATGAAAAAGAGGGAAAAGAGCCGGCGTCCTCGTCAGACTTAGACGCCGTGCCCACCGGCCTCCGCTACCAACAATTCTGCTGTCCAACGTACAATCGCTGGACAATAAACTCTGTGAATTCCGTGCGCGTATCTCCTATCAACGAGAAACAAGGGACTGCTGCATTATCTGCTTAACAGAAACCTGGATGTCTGTGGAGGTACCTGATTCAGCCATCGAGCTCACGGGGTTCTCTGTACACAGTACGGACAGATCAAGGGAGCTCTCGGGGAAAAGCAGAGGAGGGGGCGTCTGTTTCTTTATCAACAACTCGTGGTGTGATCGAAGGAACATACACTCCTGCAAATCCTTCTGCTCTCCTGACTTAGAATACCTTACAGTTCTGTGCCGACCATACTGGCTACCGAGGGAATTTACGGCGATCATCATCACAGCTGTTTACATCCCCCCACAAGCCAACACAGATCAAGCACTCAAGGATCTGTAAGCATATATGCGAGCAGGAAACCGCACATCCAGATGCAGCATTTATTGTAACTGGGGACTTTAACAAAGCAAACTTAAGAACAATAGCTCCAAAATACTTTCAACATATCACCACAAACACACGTGGGGATCGTATTTTGGATCACTGCTACTCTCCCTTCCGGGGCGGCTACAAATCCCTCCCCCGCTCACCTTTCGGCAAATCAGATCACGCTTCAGTTCTACTCCTGCCCGCTTACAGGCAGAGACTAAAACAGGAAGTGCCAGCCCTAAGGACGATTCACTGCTGGTCGGACCAATCAGACTCTATACTACAAGACTGTTTTGATCACATTGACTGGGAAATGTTTCGGGCCGCTTCTGATGACGACATCGAGGTTTACTCGGACACCGTAACGTGCTTTATCAGGAAGTGTATAGAAGACGTGGTGCCGACAAAAACAATCCGCATCTACCCCAACCAAAAACCGTGGATTAATGGCGATGTTCGGACAGCATTATCAGCACGAACCTCCGCTTTCAAATCCGGCAACGCGGTAGATCACAAGCGGCCAATTAAGCTCTCCGGAAAACCATCAAATCTGCCAAACGTGAGTACAGAGACAAAATAGAAGGACAGTTTAACACCAACGACGCGAGAAGCATGTGGAAGGGCATCGGAAACATCACAGACTTCAGAGGGAACACAACAAACACAGCTAACATCGCTGCCTCTCTACCGGACGAGCTAAACACTTTTTACGCTCGCTTCGAAGCGCACAGCAACCACATAGAGAGCGCACCCGCACCCGCGGCTGATACGGACGACGTCAGTACACTCTCCGTCTCCATAGCGGATGTAACCCGATCTTTCCGGCGCGTGAACATTCGCAAAGCTGCGGGACCGGACGGCATCCCAGGCCGTGTACTAAGGGCGTGTGCTGACCAGTTAGCTGGCGTTTTCACAGACATCTTCAATCTCTCCCTCTCGCTCTCTGTGGTCCCCTCATGCTTCAAAACGTCCACCATTGTGCCCATCCCAAAACAGACTAAATGCTTGAATGACTGGCGCCCTGTAGCTCTAACACCCATCTTCAGCAAGTGTTTTGAGAAGCTTATCAGAGACTACATCTGCTCTGTGCTTCCTGCCTTAGACCCTCTACAGTTTGCATATCGCAGCAACCGCTCCACCGATGATGCCATCGCCTTCACCCTACACACTGCTCTCTCCCACCTTGACAACAAGAACGCACATGTGAGAATGCTGTTTGTAGACTACAGCTCAGCATTCAATACCATAGTGCCGACCAAACTTGTTCTAAAGCTCCAGGCTCTAGGTTTAGACAGATCCCTGTGTGACTGGATTCTGGACTTCCTGTCAGACAGACGTCAAGTTGTCAGAATGGGAAACAATACTTCCTCCCCGCTGACTCTCAACACCGGAGCGCCCCAAGGTTGCGTTCTAAGTCCACTTCTTTACTCTACTCCACTTCTTTTACTGTACACACACGACTGCATAGCCACACACAGCTCCAACACCATCGTGAAATTTGCAGATGACACAACAGTGATAGGCCTGATCACCAACAACGATGAGTCGGCCTACAGAGAGGAGGTGTGCAGTCTGACACACTGGTGTAAGGAGAATCATCTCCTACTCAACATTAATAAAACCAAGGAACTGGTGATAGATTTCAGGAGACAGGATAAGGAACACAGCCCCATCACCATCGACGGGACACCTGTGGAGCGGGTAAACAGCTTCAAGTTCCTTGGTGTAAACATCACTGAGGACCTCACATGGACTGTTCACACTGATGCAGTGCTGAAGAAGGCACACCAGCGCCTCTTTTTTCTCAGGCGCCTGAGGAAGTTTGGGATGAGCCCCAAAATCCTCAGAACCTTTTACACCTGCACAGTAGAGAGCATTCTAACTGGCTGCATCACCGCCTGGTATGGAAACAGCACTGCCGGCAATCGCAAAGCACTGCAGAGAGTTGTGCGAACTGCCCGTCATGTGGTGGGAGATGCGCTTCCCTCTCTTCAGGACATCTACACCAGGCGGTGTATAAGGAAAGCCAGGAAGATCATCCGTGATCCCAGCCACCCGAATCACGGGCTGCTCTCCTTGCTGCCCTCGGGCAGACGATACCGGAGCATCCGGTCCCGCACAAGCCGATTGAAGAACAGCTTTTACCCTCAGACTATTAGACTGCTCAACACTTAAAACTCAACACTTAAACTGACACACTCCACACACTCACTCTTCGCCATACTATACACCACAGTATCATGGACTAATGCAATAACCATCCATTAACAATCTGCACTATGTGCTGAACCATCACACACACACTCCGTGTGCATATCTGTATATTCTGTTATATTTTTTTATATTTAATATTTATAGACACCGTCCAATGTGTATATCTTGTGTATATAATGTGCATATGTGTAAATGTATATTGTCTTTTTTGTACAGCCCATCTGTTATAATTTGCACTGCTTGCCTGCACTACATACTGTCTACTTACTTACAAAGTTTTGTCATACAGTTGTTTGTCATACAGTTGTTGTCATACAGTTGTTGTCATACAGTTGTTTGTCTGTTCAACTGCATTATGCTTTGTACTGAGCATGCACCCAAGACTTTCACTCACTACTCGTGGTGATGTGACAATAAAGGTGATTTGATTTGATTTGACCTTGTTATATACTAGTTACCGCAAATCCCCGTTCAGGTTAGTGACGAGCTAAAAGCCTGTCTAGGTGGAGCATAGATGCACACCAGCTGAGACTTTTAGAAGAAACAGCTAACATCTTGACACCAGTTAAGTGCACTTAGAATGTGAAGACCACATTTTTCACGAATGTTGTCTGTCTGATCTGAATAGGATAAGTCTCAACCTCTGATTATTGTAATATTATTCTATCTAAGTTGTACATAGGAAACTATGGCATGATTATACAAAGCTGCCTTTAGAGACAGTAAGGTTGGTCTACTGATCTCTTTTGGGGTGGTCATGAACTTCTGGTTAAAACAATTGTTACTCTATTTAAGTTCTTACAGTCTAAGCCGACCACAAACGGTACGTTTTAGCAATGAGTTGCAGGGGGCAGCCACATAAAACGCTACTGGTCCTTTACCTCTGACAGTGGACAAGCTTGAATGAGTTTGTGATCGTGAACCCGCGTACAACCGCCGGCGTGAGGCTTCTGTGCGACTTGAGAATCAAGATTATTGGGAGTATTAGATTTAGAATAATACAGGAGAATTAACCATGTACCCAAATTACATAATTTGATAAAGATGAATTTAAAGCATATAGAAATTAAAGTATTATTAAAATGGAGTCAGATAAAAAGAGGTAATTTAATGAAAGATGACTTTCATTTAAATGATTGTTCCATTAAACAAAGGAAAGACAGGAACACGTGTGAAGCCTTCGCCACGCCTCTGGATACGTCATTGGACCAGCGGGTGGTCACTTACACAAGGTAACACAAATCATTCAAGTGGGCAAACACGAACTTGGCGCAATCTGGGGGCATTCAATATACAGTAGTGTCCGCTTCCTAAAGAATAATTACATTTACATTTATTCATTTGGCAGACGCTTTTATCCAAAGCGACTTACAATTGAGAAAAAAAACAGCAAGCGATTCGTCTAAGCAATATTCACGAGAGGTGCTAGTAATACAAGGTTTCAAATACAACGTCAAGATAGTATAAGCAAGTATATAGAGAACATTAGAAAAGGAAAAATAGAGGAAAAATGTTTTATTTTTTTGTTTTTTTATATTATGAGACAGTTAAGTGCTCATGGAAGAGGTGGGTCTTCAGCTGTTTTTTGAATTGTGAAATTGATCCAGCAGTCCTGATGGAAACAGGAAGATCATTCCACCAGCCGGGAACGGAGAAAGAAAATGTCTTTGAGATGGATCTCATGCCTCTCTGTGAAGGAACAATGAGGCGCCGCTCGTTTTCAGACCGCAGACTTCTGGAGGGGATGTAGGTCTGTAAGAGAGAGTTGAGGTAGATGGGTGCTGTGTTAGTGGCTGTTCTGTAAGCAAGCACCAGTGCCTTGAACTTAATGCGTGCCGCTACTGGGAGCCAGTGTAGAGAGATGAGCAGAGGTGTGACATGTGCTCTCTTGGGCTCATTGAAGACCAGGCGTGCAGCAGCATTCTGGATCATTTGCAGAGGTTTGAAGGCACAGGCTGGGAGACCGGCCAGAAGAGCATTACAATAATCCAGTCTAGAAATGACAAGTGCCTGGACGAGAAGCTGTGTTGCATGTTCTGTTAAGAACGGTCTGATCTTTCTAATGTTGTAGAAACCATAATAATGTAAAGAAACCATTTTTACACCAAAATCATACAGGAGAGTATGTGGTTCTTTTACAAGTAACCCCATTACAGCTGTATCAAAACTACATAAAGTTCTTTATTTCTTAATCTTTTCATAAATTATAATTGCATTAAAAAAATTACAATCAGAAAAGTTGCATGTACATAAATTAAATGACATTAGTAAAGTACACTCCACAACTGATCCTAATTTTTCTATTTTACATATATTCATCATATTATGGTAAAGGAATGAATCGAATGATCAAGGATCAAATCGAGTAATATCAATTTGAAGAGATTTACCACTAGGATCAATGACTTCAGTTACTGTACCTGCTGAAGATTGTCAGAAGAGATTGTTCATGTATCTCTTGAATGAATAAATAAACTAATGCTACTGTTATATGCCTGAAAAGAACATTTGGTCACACTTCAGTATAGGGGGCAATTCTCGCTATTAACAAACCATTAACTACGACTTTCCCCAAAAAACTCATACTTTGTTGCTTATAAATAGTTAATAAGGTAGTTGTTAGGTTTAGATATTGGGTAGGATTAGGGATGTAGAGTATGGTCATGCAGATTATGAGCTTTATAAGTACTAATAAAAAGCCAATATGCCAATAATAGGCATGCTAATAACAACTAGTTAATAGTGAGAATTGCCCCCTATACTGAAGTGTTACCGAAAATTTCATTTATAATTAAATATCTACAATAGTATTTTATTACACTATCCTGCAATTAAAAACTGAAATTTGCCTTTAACTTCTACTAATGGTTTGGGTGTAACTCTGAATAGATGTTTGGAAGTATGCAGCGGTGTTCTTTTCCGGTTGAAACAACATAATGTAGGATTTTGGTATGAAGTAGCTGAAGAGAATTGCATATGCACTGGATATTTGAGCCAATGCATTGACAAGCAAGATGTCTTTGCTATTGATGAGTTGGAAAATGGTCAAGTATGCAATCCAAATTATAATATAAAAAACTATACTGAAAGTTATTGACTTGGACTCATTGTAATTTTTCGGCAGATCTCTTGCCATGTAAGAAAACAAGATACACAGAGAACCAAGAGACATATTTACAAACAATACAGTGCTTACAGATATAGTGTGCGCCCTTTCACAGGTGAAAAAAATAAAGTCTTTAAAAGAAACAGTGTCTTTGAAGGGTTTGGTTTGAGCAACAGTCGTCCATAAAACACAAACAATGAAATAAAAGACAGAAAATGACATAACACAGACCCACTGGCCATTGTACTTTACCCACACTCTGTGCACATTAGGGAACTCGGTAGCCATTTTAAAGACACACACTATTTGAAAGGCTCGGACAGCCAAACAGGAGAGACAAACAGTGAAGAAAAATGCGAACAGCGCATTTCTCAAGGGACATTTTGCTGCTGTAGGTTCACCAAAGAAAAAGAACATACTCTGGCAGGACACGATCAAACACACTAACATCAGAAAACACATGTTACCACCAGCAGACCTCACCATTGGAGTGTTGTAGTTGTAGGCAAAAATAAATATCCCACCAATGAGAAGAGCAATCAAACACGCATTACAAGTTATAAGTGCGATGGAGGGAATTTCTGTGAACTGAAAATAAATGACAGGACGTGTCTTACATTTCATACCGCTCCCATCAGACCATTCAGTCTCTCCACATGAAAAACAGGTATAGGGGTCCCCTAGAAAGAAAGAAATACAGTAATACAGCCAAAATCAGAAGTCACCACACACACCTATAACTGCTCCATACAGTATTAAGTATTATGGTGGTGATTAAAACAAGGTACAACACTGCTTAAGATACTTACGAGAATAATTCACGTAGCTGTTTTGTGGGCATTTTTTACACAGAAAGCAGCAGTCATGATATCCCACACGTTCTCTTGAAAATCCCATCTTACACTCAGCAGAGCAGTTTGAGAAAGGAACCTTTAAAGAAGAGAAATCTCCGATTTAAAACTGCTAAATGAATAGTTGAAGGCTCACAAAGAGAAACAAATAGAACTCACAGCAGTGTTGTTACGCCAGGGCATGAGAGAGTTGTTCATGGCAAAAATCATTTCTGGATATGTGTCATATGTGCCCACCATCTCAATCCATGGATGATTTGTTCCAGTGTGCCACAGCACGACTGCATAACTGACAGCTGGATCACCATTAACATCATATTTTACATGATGACCATTGAGAGGAAAATCCAACTTCTTCATTTCTCCCAGAAGCTGTTGTGAAATACAGTAAAAAGATTATAAAATGTAAAGGGCAAATAATGATAAGAAATGATTGTATTTTATTAGTAGTGATAATTAGTCAAATGTTCATGATATGGTTAACATCATTACAATAATACAACTGTCACGATACTTCTCAGAGACTTGAGTTGAAGATTTAAGTGCAGCTTAATTGAAAAAACAGGCAGAAGGTCAGCCTCACATCAGTTCAGTTTGCCCTTTAAAGAGGTCTGACTGGCTATTAGAGTGAGAAACCTGCATGAGAGATTTTGCAAAATTACCCTTCGTTCTAGAAAGCCGTTCTCTCGATATGTGAAATGGCCTATAGACTTCCAGATTTTAGTTTAAAGTTTGGGGCTCCGCTGAGTCTGACACTCTTAATCTATTCTATTCATTTTCACAAGCTCATATTGGACACTGGTGCAGATCGGGCTGAAATTGACGTATATGCCTCGTTACGGGCCCCTGGTTTATTTTCTAGAGTTCCGCTACTCTCGGACATCATTAACTACTCATTTTCCCCAATTCAACAGAATCAAGCGCCTGGCCAAAAGGGTTAAAAAGGCAACGGAATTTGAAAAATGAGAAGGCAACTCCAGGCCAGATGGGAGGACCCTAAACATACCAAGAACTGGGCAATGTGGGATATCGGTATTGGTAATGGCCGACAAGGATCTCATGCCTCTGATCTGTCACACTCAGGATCAATGGAGGGGTTAATCCGAGCCAGCCTGCTCCTTGACCAGTGCGCCCTATGTACCACCTTGCACTGAATAAGCTTATGCCTTGCACAAAGAGAGGAGGAACTAACCCTGTCCAAAACTGCCTTCCATGTCCCTTCGTCAATATCCAAACCAATATCCTGGGACCAGACAGTGCGTAAATTATCAGAGACAAACTGCAAATTGGCAATGATATTCGCTAGTCTCGAGGTTGACCCCCCAGAGCAGGGATGTACACCCAAAATGGTATCCACATCTGAGGGAGGTGGCAAGTTTAGAAAATTAGCCATTTTTTCTGCATTAAAATTTGTAAATATCTAAAAAAATGACTTTTGGGAATCACAAACTGGGAGGTCAATTGCTCAAAAGAGCCAAACACCCCATCCAAGTAGAGACTCTAAAAAAGGAAACCAATCCCAAATCTCTCCATAGAGCGTAAGCACTATCCAACATTGAAGGCTGAAACAAAGGGTTGGACTGGATTGGGGATGACAAAGGAGTATTATGAAATCCATGATGGCACAAAAATTGGGTCCAAATTTTGAGACAATTTTTCACAATTATACTGTTTGAATATTTAATTGGGGACAACAAATATGGGAGGCATAAAAGTGCAGCTAATGATGCCTTATTACATAAGGTTTGCTCGATATGCAGCCAAGAAGGGGGATTAACCAGGTTATGTGAGTGAAACCAGAATAGAATAGAACGTATATTCACTGCCCAGTAGTAAATAAAAAAATTTGGAAGAGCCAAGCCGCCCAATTGTTTTGTCCAAGGGGACCGAGACAGTGAGAGGCACGGAAGAGCAAGGTCGAGTGTAACAGCAGCATGATCTGAGATTACAATAGTATGATTGCATGAGCTAACCCAGGGAAGCAGCTTATTATCAACTAAAAAATAATCAATATGGGAAAAGGAGTGATGTACTGGGGAATAAAAGGAAAACTGTTTTGTATTTGAGTTAAAGAAACACCAGGCATCAGAAACAGCATATTGTTCCATGAAGAGCTGAATGATTTTACCAGATTTAGATTGAGGGGAGGGCCTAGACGAAGAGCGGTCCAAATGAGCGTTTAAACAACAATTAAAATCTCCACCCAAAATTAGTTGACTGAAGTGCAGGTCAGGGAGGGAAAACAAAACTCTTTTGAAAAATGCTTCATCATCCCAATTAGGACCATATATATATTGGCCAAAATCAAGCGAACTCCGTTAATCTGCCCTCTGACAATAATATAACGGCCATTAGGGTCCGAGATTACCTCAGAGACTGAAAAAGGAACCGATTTATGAATAAGAAGAGGTTTCTACACACAGACTGGAGTATGTTTGCCTCTCAGGCCACCAGTGGCTCTCACACGGACATTGACTGCTACACCTCCTCTGTACTGGATTACATCAACACCACCATAGACAATGTTACTACTCAGAAACAGATCATCACGTACCCAAATCAGAAGCCATGGATGAACAAGGAGGTGCGCCTCCTGTTGAAGGCACGCAATATTGCCTTCAGATCAGGTGATGCACAAGCCTACAGCACATCCAGAGCTAACCTGAAGAGGGGCATCAAAGAGGCCAAGCACTGCTACAAGCTAAAGGTAGAGGAGCACTTTTCCAACTCCGACCCTCGACGCATGTGGCAAGGCATCCAGGCCATCAGTGATTACATTCTCAACATATTACAGTATAATGCGTATTGCAAAAGGACCGTAAAATTACAAATCCCAATTCTTAAACTTAAGATAATAGAAAAAAAAGGAAAAAACCTTTTGAGTTCGAGAAAACTGTATAGGATGCGACTGCGAAGGAACCAAAAAAGTCTTCAGAAGAGCCAACAGCCTGGAACACCTTTAATAGAGCAGCAGGCAAACCCGACCTCCGAACATTGCTCATAGTTGAATGAAGTGCACTGAACTGCCGATCTAGACTGGGCTTTGAATGAAGTTTTTAGCCTCCAAAACTGAAGCTAGCAATTTCTTCTCACCGTTTGGAAGAGTGATACGCAGCCTAGCAGGGTAGAGGAGCGCCGGCCTGAATCAGCGTTTGTAAAGTGATGACATCACCTCTTTATATTCGGCACGGAGTTTCACAACCTCGGCACAGTTGTCTTCAAAGATGCGTATCTTGTGGCCTTGATACAGCAACTCACCCTTATTACGAGATTCTCGGATGACCAAATCCTTAACTTGATAGCGATGAAACGCCATAACCAGAAACCCAGAAGTGTCTTAACTTAACAAATTATCATTAAAATGGTCTTAACTTTAGGACGACCCCACAGCTGTCCTAACTTCCATGTTTTTTTAAGGGGAGACGTGGCAGGCAAAAAAGTCATTTTTGAACATACTGGTCGATTTTCAGATTTTGGTATATTTTGTTTCTATAACATGTCTTCTTTAACCATGATACTATAAAATGACAAAGATCACAATAACATTTTTATTTTAGATGTTTTGTTACTCCTATTCTCTATTTGTCTCCATCTAATTGCGCATCTTTAGCAGCCGTTTTCTCAAAATGAGTTTTTTTCAACATTCAGAACCAATTATCTCAACTTGTGAAGCACTTACCTAAGCCATACTTTCCAAATTCATTCTTAGTTATATTCTGAAGGTTATTACAGAAGGATTTATTAACACAATGTTTTTTAGCTGATTTACATACCATTTGGGGTAAAAATATGTTGATAATTACATTTTATTTAGGTGTTCAAAGTATTTTGATATTTTTAAATAAGAAAAAGATGTTTTTGAAATCTGTTCTGTAAAAATGTCTAACGTTGTTAAAATGAAACAAAAATTACAGGTGTAACTATCTTCAGTGTCTAGAATTTTGCTTTTTAAATATATGTAAATATGCACATATTTAATTAGATATAAGCTCATTTGCATATCAAAACATGTTTTGTCAGAAAACTTGCAATGCAAATGTTTTTACAAATAATGTATTTCATTTATTGGTAAAATTTCAAGTTAATATGTTTAAATTAAAAATAAAATCCTATTCACCTGCAGTGTCTCCCCTTAAACTAACGAAAAACCGCTCACAACTACGCTGTCCAACACTTAATAAGTAATAACAGAATGCCGCGCAACATATGATATTACAATAAGCACAGGAACTGCAACCAGCAGTCAACAAAGCGTTACGGAGCATTAACGGTTTTAGTGCAAGTGACTAATGCCTTACGTTTTTTTGCTTAATAAAAAATAGATTGGCTTTGACTTTTCTACTTAACTTATTAAAATGTCAATTTCCACGGCATTAAAATTAAAAGCTTGTTGGTTTTGTTTATCCATGTTGTTTAATAGGCAGCAGCAGCAGCACACACAGTGTTGGTTGCTTGGTAACAAACCTGAAAGTGGATTGCCGAACTTGATGGCGCGATTTAAGATTTCCTAACCAGAGATAAGATACGATTTTGTAAGATAGGATAGAAATCCCAAATCAAGTTAAGATTTGCTTCTGTAATACGACTTTTTGAAAAATCCTAATTTAACGTATTCATATCTTAAGTTAAGACCTAAGATAAGAAACTTTTTGTAATACGCCCCCAGGGGCCTCGGTGGACCTTACATGAACTGCTGACACCTGCAACTTATCCCATTATTTTCATATTGTACAAAGGGATCCCTGGGATTTTGCTTTGCCATGACACTCAAAATTGAGCTCAGGTGCACCCTGTTTCTACTGACCACTGAGGCCAGACAGAAGCAACTCCTCAGCAAAAGGCACATGACCTGGAGGACTCTGAGACCATGAGAAACAAAAATCTCTGGTCTGACGAAACAAAGATGAAACACTTTGGCCCGAATAGCATGCATCATGTTTGGAGGAACATGAAGCCTTGAACATCACTGGAGAGATCTGAAAATGGCTGTGCACTGATGATCTCCATCCAACCTGATGGAGCTTGAGAGGTACTGCAAAGAAGAATGAGAGAAACTACCCAAAAATAGGTGTGCTAAGCTTGTAGCATTGTACTCAAAAACACTTGAGGCTGTGGAACCAAAGGTGCTTCAACAAAGTATTTAGCAAAGGCTGTGAATACTTATGTATTGCAAAGATTTCAAACAAACTTCTTTCACATTGACATTATGAGGTATTGTTTGTAGAATTTTGAGGAAAATAATTAATTTAATCACTCCAGCTGGTTCAGAATCACTCCAGAAATGTAAATATATATACATATAACATTTTGATAGAATTTATACTATTAGATCTACTTAAATCAGCCTATGCAGAGTTGAATATGACCATTGACGAGGATTGTCCATTATCTACCTATGTGGGCCCCATCAAATAAGTTACAGATGTAGGGAAAAAAATGCTCAAAAGTGTGGGCCCCGTCAAATATGGCTAAAAAAGTCACGAAATGTATCCTTGTTTGGATACAACTAGTTTGACAGAGCCCCATAGGTAGCTAATGTACCCACTATTTTTAAGCTGCTGGAGCACATTGACAAGCTTCAATGTACATCATTACAAAGGATTGTGTCTCCTAAGCACGCTACTGTTGGTTTCACATATGTAAACCATCTGCAAGACAAACAATGTCCATTTGCTTAATTGTACATCATTACGAAGAATTGTGTCTCCTCTGCGTTCCGCTGTTAGTTAAACTCAAATCAACTTTTGTAAGAACTAATACCACTATTAGTGTTAATTTCGTCAATGAAAATGTTTCCTATAACTAAAAGAAACGAATATCAATAGACTATAACACTAACCAATAGACTAATCTGTCTTTATATTTCGTCAAAATAACATTTTTGTCAAGATCTAATGCGATATGGTCTTCATTCATTAGATGGCTAGCAGCAGTTTCGTCAATTCACAGTGCGCGCGGCTGCGCAGCATATCAAGACAAGAGTAACGTTAGTTTGCCCGTGCTATTCAAACTGTTGCACTTAAGGCCAGAATCTAAAAAAAATATTCAAAGAAAGACATAACGTGACACGTGTAACCGGTCCTACTCGCACCCGCCCCGAGCGGGCCTCGAACCGGGTCGGTCCGGCATGGGAGTCGGGCGCTCTAACGAGGAGGCTAAAGACCGCAATCTCTAGCGTCTGTCGCTAGAGCATCTCTTGATGACACACAACTCCACCTGTCATTCCAGCCTGACATTTCTACGCGCATCTCAGCATGTCTGAGTGATATTTTGCAGCTGAACCTTGCAAAAACAGAACTGCTTGTGATTCCGGTCGACCCAAAGATCCATCAAAACTTCTCCATTCAACTAGGCTGGTCAACCCTTACACCTTCAAGAACAGCCAGGAACACGGGGGTGGTAATTGATGATCAGCTAAACTTCACGTGCCAGCACCACCCGGTCCTGTTTATTATTTCATTCTTAACACCATTCCAGCATCTAAGGCTATATTCATGGCGAGAATTAGTCACTCTATACACACAAGTCGATACTATACACAAGTCTTCTCTATACATGAGTCAGGGAGGGACAATTTGGATTTCTCAGTTAACCTATCCTGCATGTCTTTGGGCCGTGGGAGAAAACTGGAGTAAACCCAGGCTGACACAAGGAGAACATGCAAACTCCACACAGAAAGGCCTCCTGTCCCAGCCGGGGCTCGAACCGGGGACCTTCTTGTTGTGAGGCAGCAGTGCTAACCACCGAGCCACTGTGCCCCCCCCCTTTATTTGTCACATACACAGTTATATAGAGGATATACAACCAGATATACAACCAGTAGTGAAATATAGGTCAGATTTCCCACATTTCACCTACATTTCATGTAGGTGAAATGTAAAACAGATGCTAGCAGCTTCAAAAAAAGAAGTCAAGTGTGAACACGGCCTAAAGCGAGCATAAAAACTCATTTCTGATGTGATACTTTAAAACGTGCATAAAACCAGGGTGATGGAAACATAGCTATTGAGAAAGTCCAGCCAAAACCCGTCATTGAACCAAAACCTGAGAACCCAGACAGCATGCGCATATGTGACCCTGGACAACAAAAGGCAAAATTTTTCAAGGGGAAATTGAGATTTGTAAATCATGTGAAAGCTGAATAAATAAGCTTTCTATTTATATATGGTTTGTTAGGATATGACAATATTTTGCAGAGATATAACTAATTAAAATTCTGTAATCTGAGGGTGCAAAAAATCAAAACATTGAGAAAATGACCTTTAAAGTTGTTCATCAGAGGTGCTGTATCAGGCCGCTGCTAAAAAGAAACAAGTTTGTTTTAATCGTCTTACCACTGTAATGATGTTGTAGAGAATAGATGAACCTGAAAGCTGAAATTCTAAGCTTTACATAGCCTGCGTTCCATTTAAAAGGGCCCTTTGAAGTTGAGTGGGTAATTTCCAAAGAGCAGGCAGCAGCGAGAGAAGTTTGTAGGCATGTTTTATGATTTGGTCTTTATTTCCCCTGTCTTGTAAGGACTTTTAGTTTATATTGTTGATTTTATGTTGTATCTTGTAGTCCTTTGTAGTTCTATGTTCTATTGGTTCTCTGTGATTGTCTGCCCAGGTGTTTCTTGTCTGCTTGTTATCCTCATTAGTTCTGTCTATATAAGCCCTTTTGCTTCACTCGTCATTTGTCGGACATTGTTTTATCGTGGAATTACTCTTTGTGTCCCTGGTGTTTTCACAGTATGGATTAGCTTTGTTTTGTTGTTTTAATAAATTGTTGTGCTGCACATGAATTTTCACTTCCTCGTGCCTGCCTCATTGTTACAGCGTGTTTTTGTTCACGATATTGCTGCATCCACTCGCAAACAAAGTTTTTCTATATTTACGGTTGGAAATTTGTTAACATGTATGTATAATATGCTTTCAGTCTCATCTGTTATTATTATTATTTTGCTCTGTGTGTCTGTCAATCATGCAGCGAGGTGTATGTCATGTGACCTAATCAGTGACTAAAGCAATACACCTGGCGATTATGTTTGAATAAAAAAAGCCAGTTGGAATTACTGGACGTTGTAAAAGAGTACAACATATTTAATGTGTTTTTGTTGCTATGCTAACAAAATTGACAAAATTGCTTAATATCCTAATGATTTTTGGCATAAAAGATGCCAAAATGTGCCATTCAGAGGAAACGTCATGTCACCCTGGCAGTAGATGATCTGATACATTTACACATTTGGCAGACGCTTTGCATTATACTATACATTTGTTTCTAAGTAAGCAAGTGGGGGTTAGGTGCCTTGCTCACGGGCACATCAGCCATTACCCGCTGACCCCGAGAATCGAACCGGCAACCTTCTGGTCACTCAACTAATAAAGAATGCTACAATGGCATACTTTGACCCAAAGAAGAAATCAACACTACTAGTTGACACAAGCCTAGTGGGTCTTGGTGATATGCTAAGCCAACCCACTACAGAACAAAAGCAAGGACTTTCGAAGTACAACATGAAAGAAAGAAAGAAAGAAAATGTCCTACAAACAGTGATAGGGGAGAATCCTGTACACACGTGAAACAGACCATGACAGAACAATGATCATGCGAAACTAAAAGTATTTTAGTAAGATTTGTCCCTCAGGGGAAACAGACTCTTTATATCAAAAAGCCATAGATCTTGCATGTAGAACATCAGATGCAAAGATAAAAAAATATATTTTTTTGTTATTAAATGCTTACCTATAGCAGTCAACGCACAATATAAAATTGATCAGATCATTAAAATCGTAATTGTAAAATCAGTTTTAAAGTAATAAGATTGACGCATAATTAAGCTAAAAAAAATCTAAAAATTATGTTTAAAATATGTTTTAAATCTATACTGTGTTTCATGCAAATTAAAAAGCATTTACTTACCATGTATGGTTTAATCGTTATGTTTGTGCTGCATTCATTGATGTCACACTGCAGAACTTTATGTAAAGCATGAGCTATGGTATATATGGCAGAGTAGATGGCAAAGGAGAATGTGGGATCTTCATTGATAATTTCCTCTGCGGTCAACATTGAGCAGTTGTCACAATCTTGATTACATGTCTTCATCTGGATTTCACTCTCAACGTTATCATTAGTATAAATCTCACTTGTTCCTTTGGCTTTATAGATGAATTCATTAAATCCAGGCAATGATAGAAATCTATCTGTAATGCCAATAATTGTTCCAATTTTCTCAATTCCTGGCTCTCTTTGAAGCTGTCGATTCATAGACCATGTTTCACTTGCTATCCAAACTTTGTCTCGGATGTTGTTTGCTATGGCCGCTTTGATTATGTTGTTTGCATATCGTGATCCAGTGAAAACCACAATGACATTGATATTGAGCTTATCTATCTTTTGAAGAGTTAGACTGTAGTTTATACTTTGACTCAGAACCTCTTGATAGCCCAAACAAATGCCAGTATTTTTGATATAACTGTTAAACAATTGCAGGCCATCTTCACTGTTACTCTCTTGGTCTTGAAGAAAAGCAACCCAGTTCCATCCAAACCACTTTATGATGCGAATAATCATCTGTATCAAGTCCTTGTTGCTGGGAATTGTTCTAATAAATGATGGATAGTGAAGTTTATCACTTAACATATAGCTGGTAGCTCCATAATTTACCTTGGAAAGAAAAAACTATTTTAAAAACAATTTACTTAATATGCTGCCACAGTACATAAATTATATTCAATAAAATATAATACAATTTTCTATAAATAGCGAAATTTAAAAAAACACAAAGGTGACCAAAGTGCTTTACAAAAATACGATGATCTGTAGTTTTAAACACACAACACAACAGGTAAATCTTCAAACAGTAAATCAAGGAATATTAATAAGAGTAGACATAAAAATAGAGACGGGGCAGTTCCATTGTCTGGGGCCAGCAACAGAAAAAAATCTGGAAAGGATGCCGAGCCGGGGCTCAAACTCAGGTCTCCAAGGGCACAGTTGCACCACATGTCTTGAACACTGTCCGCACAGCCACAGGCTACGGCATCTGCTTATCAAATTTAAGGTTTTAAAACCAAATGCCCAAATTTCTGACAGAAGTGGTACTTTATTATGACAAAGATGTAGTTTTGAAATCGCTTACACTGTACATTTTGGCCAAACACGATAACTAGCAAGCCAAAGTTTTAGTTCCTCCGACAGTCCAATATAGGCTTAAAGGCATGCTTATTATAATGCTTTAAAGGTAAATAAATGTAGGTGTCATCTGCATATAGGTGAAAAAATAAACCCTAAGGGAATCATATAAAGGGAGAACAATACCAGTCCAAGAATCGAGCCCTGAGGTACACCAGACCTTAAGGGTACCTCAGAGGAAGAATTTTGCCCAATATTGACATACCTATGATCAGAAAGATACGACCTAAACTACTGTAGTACCGTGGCCCGTAGACCAACACATGCTTTAAGGCGTGATTATAGAAGAATATCATGGTTGATTAGATCAAAGGCAGAACTAAGGTCTAACAAAACCAAAGCCATAAACTGGCCAGTATCCGTAGTCACCATGATATCATTAAAAACTCTTAAAATGGCTGACTCTGTGCTGTGTCTGTGCTCATACACAGAGTTAAGAAGCAGATAAGATTGAACTTTTTTTTCAATCACAATGGCAAATTTGAGATGGGACGAAAATTTGCCAACAATGTAGAGTCCAGACTTTTTTTAAAGATGTGGTTGTACTGTGGCAAGTTTGAGGTCATAAGGAACTGTCACAGTTTGGAGACATTTGTTTATAACAGACAATAAATCAAGGCCAACAGTGTCAATAACTTGCCAATAACCTGTATCAAATACATTATACATAATAAACATCATGTACCAGTGGCATGAGGTCCATTGTGATCAACGGTGCAATAGTAATAGTTCTTGTGCTTCCATATGGTCCTGTTAAAGCAATCACTTTAGGCTGATGGCTGTTGAGTTTTTCTTGAGGTTTTATTGATCCATTCTGTGAGATGAAACTCAAGACTGATGGGAAATTCTTAGTGTCAGAACAATGGTCAAAAATGTCATAGCCCAGAGAAACATTGGGCAGCAGGGTGGTGGAGTTATTAATCTCTTCAACAGCAAACCTCATTACTTGAAACATCTTATAGCCAGATTTTGAGAAGGTGTGCCTACAAAACATTAGTAAGAAAGTTAATGGCATTTAATTTATGTTTGGTCTGAGAACTATTAGTTTACCATCAGTGAAATCCTGAGGAAATTATGCTTCTATATACAGTATAAAACTGCCTAGTAATAAACAATAGTAATAAAGGTGTAATAAGCATTCAGATGATAAGTGTGTTAAACTATCAAGATAAAATAAGAAAAAAACCTTTCTTACCTGAAACAGTCAGTGGCCTCTGGGGAGAACAGGGCTGTTGCATGTTGAATTTCATGCACTGGAAAAAGACCACCCAATAAGTAATCTCCATTCAAACTGAACTCAGATGAAGAGCAAAAAACTTTGAAAAAGACACATTGAGTAAAGGCCACAAGAAAAGTGTAAATGTGGCTTAGAAACATGATTAAAGATGGACTGATGCTCATGAAATGAATGTAAAGCATGCAAAGGGGTTTTATAAAATAGTTTAATTTGCTTTAAACATTCAATTTGCTTAAACCTCATTTGTAAGTTGCTTTGGATAAAAGCGTCTGCTAAATCACTAAATGTAAATGTAAATATTAAACCACATTGTTTATTCATAGGTCTCGGCATCAGTCTTGATGTAATTGTTTACATATTAGTTTTCATATACCATGTTCTACCTACAATCCAAACATGGTTTGTTTTTATGTTTTTGCATATCGTGACAGAATGAGAAACCATGATGGCATTGATGAGTCTTTTAAAGAGCTAAACTGTACTTTGCACTTTGTCAAAGAAAGGCCAATTTTTCTGACTTATCAAAATTAGGCCAGCTTCACCATGTCATGGTGCGGACAGAGAACCCAAACGCAGGACAGCGGTACTTTAACAAAAAAAAACTTTTAATATGACACAAGTTAAAAAAAAATCCCCACGAGGGGGCAAAAACTGTAAACAAAAACTTAACAAGGAACAAACACTTGGGTGGTATAGGGGGGGGCAAGGCTATAGGGTAAGGCAAGACGAGATGAGACGAGACACAGTCAACGAACAACCAAAACGAACCAGCACAGGACAGCAAACA
This sequence comes from Oreonectes daqikongensis, assembly GCA_026939265.1. Lineage (NCBI taxonomy): Eukaryota > Metazoa > Chordata > Actinopteri > Cypriniformes > Nemacheilidae > Oreonectes > Oreonectes daqikongensis. The sequence goes on along the minus strand of JAOTQM010000133.1, from coordinate 682,407 downwards.
CAAGGGCATTAAATTACACAGGGACAGGTGCATGGCATGAAAACACTGATGGAAGGGTTACGAGACAATGAGGGGGCGGGGCTTAGACGTGCGACTCGAAAACACACGGCAAATAGCGAACTAGCCCGAGCCGTGTGTTTCCACAACGAATGTAAACACAAGGACATGATACTGTCACAATCCTGCTCACTAGACCATGAATTAAAAGCATAAACAAGAAGGACAGGATTGTGGCAGTATCCAGGGGGCGTGGTCAAGACGTAAGACAGGAGAGTGCGTGACGTAGGCGAATCACACCCAGGCCACGTGCTTCCACATATGAAAGTGACCTATTTTTTTGTCAGATATGGTGACCCATACCCGAAATGTGACCTCTGCATTTAACCCAACCAGTGAATAGTGAACACACACACTTCAAGTCGTGAACACACATACACCGGGAGCAGTGGGCAGCTAACACTGCAGCGCCCGGGGAGCAAACGGGGGTAAGGTGCCTTGCTCAAGGACACGTCAGTTGTTACCTGCCGGTACTGAGAATCGAACCGGCAACCTTCTGGTTACGAGTCCAACTCTGACATGTTGGAACCATGACACACCAGTATTGTCAGACAACATAAGGGCATTAAACAGGAGAGGAAATAAGGAGGGTAGTGAAGAAAGGCAGATAATGGGATAATTTACAATGAAATAACTCAACTCAAGTTTATTTATATATTACTTTTTACAATTTTCATTGTTACAAAGCAGCTGTACATGAGACAAAATGACTATAAGCAAAACATTACATTTATAAAAGGAAAGTAAGAACAACAAAATGAATAAATACACCCCCATTTCACAACCACGCTAAAAATAAAAAACAAAATAATATGCTCATGCTCACACGGTGCACATGTAAGAAAACACAGGCACACAACACACACTCGTCAAACAAACACACTTACGCACAACACACAGACACACGCACACAAGTACATACACAACCACATGCACACATACACAAAACAGACACACACACACACACAGTTATTACAGAGAAGCACACATAGAAGATATAGAAAAGAGAACGTCTCGACACATTGTGTCGGCAGATGGGGTCCCTATAAAAAAATTGTCACACGCTAGGCCGCGTCACAACTTCCAGCGGAGCAACACTGACTGGCCTGGGCATGTCAAAGGTCACAGGCATGTCACCCGCAAATCGTAACCTTCCAGTGTATGAGATAAGGGCTCAGCGATGAGGGCACTCTTACCATCGGCCATTACAGGTTCTTTCTCTAGTAGCGAGATAGCCGGCCGTCACCATAAGGGAACACTGGGAGGCGCTACTCCGTCGCAGAGGAAGCGCACTACAGAGACCACATCCCGCCGCAGAGGGTAACGTGGAAATGCCCGCATGGTCTCACCAATCGGGGAGAGCTACATGGGAATAGCCGTGAGAGCCCCAAGAGGGGGGATCAGAAGAGGTCACAGTTCGCCATCCAGGTAACAAGAGTGAGAATACATCATAGGGGACGGCCCAGCTTGGGGAGTCACTACGTATGGAGCACTAGCTCAGGTAGAGGGGTCCACCTGGATGTGGTTGTGTATGTACTTGTAAACACATTTTGTTTGTTTTTTTGCTACTTTTTGACCATTTCACATAACAGGTGGTAACATGTTGTCAACAAAACACAATTATAATTGACTTTACAAAAGCAACTTGTACACTTGATTCCCAATACTTTGTATTGGTATCTGGATGATCACTGAATGTTTTTGTTTTGTAATCTATTGTTTGTCCTGAGCCATTAAACTGTCCACATGCCTTAAGAACACTGGGTCATTTCTGTGAGATTGAAACTGAATTTTCTTTCAAAGCGACTTACAAATTAGGGATCAATTTGCTTAAACCACGTTCTTTATTGACAGGTCCAAACATCACACCCAATGTTGTTATTGTCAGTAATATTTTATAGACCATGTTTCACTTGCAATCCAAACTTTGTGCTTATTTGTATGTTTTTGCATATTGTGACACAGTGAAAACCACAATGACATTGATGTTGAGCTTATAAGTCTTGGACTATAGTTTGAACTTTGGCAGGCTCAGAGACACTTAATAGGCCAAACAAACTGCAGTATTTCTGATGTACTTGTTGACACTGTTGTATGCCATCCTCACTTTTACTGTCTGGGTGTCAAAGAAAGGCAATTGTTCATCCATTGTGGTGTGATGGCAATAGTTATTGTGCTTATATGGTCCTGTGAAAGCAATCACCTCAGGCAGACAGCAGTTGAGGTTGGACCATGTTTCACATACAAACCAAATTGTGTGTGTGTGTGTGTGTGTGTGTGTGTGTGTGTGTGTGTGAACCACAATGACATCAGTGCTGAACCATCTTTTATGCAAAATGTGCAAATTAAAGTATTGGGTCACCCCACACTGAATTTTTTTTTTTGCCTCCCTAACTCAAAATTTTCTAGTGACTGGTAACATTTATATTTTTTACTTAGGCCAATAGGCCAATTCACAAATTCTGTGAATTGAATTTTATCAATTGTGGCAACGATCTGTAAACATTAATTCAATGGGAAATAACAGGTTGAGCTAATTGAAAATAAGAAACCATGTTTATGGTCCAATTAAATATTTTAAATTGTGGTGGCATTCTTTTTTTAATTTACTCGATCTGAAAATGTATATTGGAAAAAATATATTGGTAAGGAACCATGCTGAATTGTTTAATCCCTGTTATCAACTCACATTGATTGAACACAAGCTATTTTGTAAAATTGTAAATATACAGAAAGGATCTGCAAAGTAGATGTCAGAAAATCATTTTTAATAATAATAATAATAAGGTTCCATGCACCTTACAAAAACACAATCAAAAATGTCAAAACAACATAAAAATGTAATTAACTGGGTAGTGTAACCCTAACCGTAACATCTAAAACAATTTAGAAATATTTGCAAAATTGCCAAAAACACTATAAAATGTATTCAAAAGTAAATTTTAAGTCCTTGTCATACTCTATATGTAGGGCATAGAGCAAGCCGAAGAGGACAATAAATGCAGGTATGAAGTCTCCCAGACGTCTCCCAAAATAAAATGACAAACATTTTGGTGTCATTTTAAATGCAGACTTTGAACCAAAAACTCATTACCAAACACCAATGACTTGTTCACAGGGGTACAGTCAATTTGGAACAGAAGAAAGGTGCTTCCAAAACTGTTGCAACAGAGATGGAAACAAAATGTGTAGAAATGCAATTTAAAACCCTCTTTCAAAAGCCACTTTTCCTGTCCCAAAATGTCGACTCCTGTGCACAAGTCATTGGTGTTTGGTGATGAGTTTTGGGCTCAAAGTCTGCATTTAAAGTCACATCAAATGTGTTCAGCTGGGTTCAGGACTTGGTTCTTCCACACTGACTGAATCAATGATTTCTTTCTGAATCTTGTCTCATACACAGAGACATTGTCATGATGGGATAGAAAAGGGCTCTTCACAAACTGTTGCTATTAAATTAGAAGCACACAGTTCCATAGAATATAATGATATGCTGCAACATTAAGATTTATACTCATGGAAATTACTAAAGTCATCAGACTTGTTTATTAGATAGAGTAACCCAATACTTTTGACAATATAGTGTATCTATATATTATAATATGTAACGAATTGTACTTGTTTTGAACAGCAGGGGTTGCTGTGTTTACTGCAAACGTCCAATAAACATGGATATGCTGATATTTCTTACAAAACAAATCCAAGTTAGGAAAAGCACAGATTAAGTCTTAGTATGTTTATATTAAAGAGACTTTTGTATTATTCATTTCTATTTGATTTGGAAATTGTTTTAATGGCAATTTAATTATGTTATTTGGCATAAAAGATATTTTTATTTTACAAAAAATGTGCAACATTTGAGAAATATTAAAAGGGCACTTGTTCATTTCTAATTTGGCTTAAATTATTTTGTAACAAAATAAAAAAGTGAACAAATCACATTGTGAGGTCAGTAAAGTGAATCATATCGCATCGTGAGCTAAGTGAATCATTACATTGAATGTTGGGAGATATCAGATACTGGATGGCACCTTTACAACATACGCAAACATGTAGGGATGAGTATGAGGCAGGGCAGAAATCCAAATGAACAGAGACAAAATGACACGACTAAGAATTGGACATACTGGCTTAAATCAATCATTGCACGGAATAGGGAAGCACCCTACTGGACACTGTGATCATTGAAGTACACAAGAGACTGCAGAACACATATTGATACACTGCAGGAAATGTGAGGAGGCTAGGAAAGAGTCAAAGAATCAAAATGACCATAGAATATTTATTGGGAAAAACATCTTGATTATATAATTAAATATCTTAGAATTACTGGGTTAATTGAATGAATATAACAGATAAGGAATTGTTTTTTTATTTAGTACTTTATAGATTAAGTTAGCCTGTATCATCTACTGCTCACACCCCAGTCCAGTAGGTGGCGGTAATGCACCTTTAAGCCGGTTTGCCAACCACCAATAAAATCAAAGAAGACGACAAGTTGGCGTTCCCACCCACACCCACTTCTGCTGCGCTTAGGTCAGTCCTGAAAGGAAGGTGAAATATGGAGGTGAAGACAGGGGAAAGGACTGAACTGATACAGAACTGTGTGGAAAAAGGACTTCTGTTTTGCAGGATGGCTAGACCTGTTTAAGGCAATAACACCAAAGCCTTCTGTCGATTGTGTCAAAAATGGTTGGTTTAGATAAATAGCCGCATTCTGTAAGTTTGACTCATGTGCGATAATTTTCTTCCAAACACAATAGTTTTCAGCCTCTGGTACGATAGTTCGACATTTCCAATCTGGCAACACGGATACTTTAACAAACTTCCTATCCCACCCGCAATTACGCATATGCAGGGGAGTATCGAATTTATGCGTGTGTATGGAATGTGGGGTGTGGAATCTACGGTTTCATGGGCCAATCCCTTTGTCCACCACATGTCTCTGTCTCCTTAGTACCATCACAAGCTCTTAACCACTTGAAAGACCTCTCCAGCTGTCTTAAATAATCGGGAGAGTAAGAGGGATTCTTAGCTTTAAGAAATTTGATTTGACTTGCTTTTATACTTAAATTTGGAAGTAGGAGTAAATTTCATGAATTCTCAGCACTTAAGACTAAAATGGCACTTTGAGAAGCTTGATAAATATGGGCCCAGGTTATCACAATTGGATGGTGCCATTTTTTATTCATTACAGTTTTGTTTCGTTGATGTTATGTTCCATACAGTGAATAGCACTGTATTAAACATTGATGAAATCGACTCACTGTACATTGTTACAAGACGTAATATAAAGTCTTAGGGGTCCACAGAATGTGTCTGTGAAGTAAAAATACATCAAAGATCATGTATTACCTTGTGCTCTAAATGTCCATTTTTAAATATTAGGGGGGAAAAACCCTGTACATACATGTATATTTTACAGTAAAATACTGGCAGCAGGTTTGCCAGCCAGTTACTGCAATGTCTGATGATGAAGCAAGATGAATGATAATGAAGACAGGGGAAAGGACTGTAGCAAAGAGTGCCCTCTGTCAGCCAAACCAAACCACAAGGCACTAGTCTAGTGGCAGAACCTTTCTTTCACTGGCCACATGAGGTAGTATTTCAAAACAGGGCTGACAACTTTCGACTTTTGCTTGGAGTGAGATTTCCTGCCTGAGGGCACTTCCAAATATGATGAACCTTTTGTGAGGAGCCCCTCGCCTAAAATGTATATTTATCTATACATTTATGTATTGAAAATATGTTTAAACTGTGTCATGTCATAAAGATGATATATTGTTCCCAAACCTAAATAATTGGGGTGAGTAAGGTTTGATAAAATGTTTTCTAAGTCCTTATTTCTAAATCACATTACATATTGATCTGATTAGCAACGCATCTTTTCTTAATTAAATAAGATGTTTAGTTATATTTATCTATATACGGGTGGCGACCCTACGCACGGCCCTGAATGAAAGAAAATGAGTGTGTGGCATGAGAGCGTGCGTACAGAGTCACTCACACCAAACACGTGAGAGTAAGCAGTAAAGAGAGTGAAAATGAGAACTGCTCAAAGGAGTCCACATACTCTAAAAATGAACATGATTTTTCATCTTGTGGTCTAACAGGTGCTAATGGTTCCTCATCAAAACTCTTTCTTTCTGATTCCCCCTTTCATGCTTCATTTCTCATATTTATAGTTTGCAGTTAGAGAACTGTTGACACTTTCTTTGGTAAAAAAATGCTGAGAATCTTTGTGTTTTAATGTTGAAGTACAACGTATTGGTAACATTTTACAACATGAATACATGTTGAAATTAACATGTACAAACAATAAACAATAAAAACATGACAGATGTATTGCTTGCTGTTAGTTAACAAAAGTAAATATAAGCAAATGTATTGTATAATAAAGTATAAATGAAGTGCACCCCTGTGACAATAAATGATCCATCTATCTAACCTTTCTTTCATGTGGATAAAGTTTTTAAATGAATATACAAATATAGACAAGATTACATACTGACAGTTACAAATGTTCAGAAAGGATCACTCCCAGATGTCAAACTATCCATGCATGAGTTATGTTATGTTATGTATACTTGTTACACATGACAGTTAGTTATCGTAGACTTTCAGTGGTTTCCTGAGATTTTGTGATCAACGCTTCAAACAGCTGATACAATCCCATCATTGGATTGTGAATGAACAAAACTCAAATAAAATCTAAACCTACATGTAAGCCAGAAGACAGAAAACAACTTATTTTCAGCCTTTCAGAGGAAGCTCTCTGTGACGTTCTTGTTGTACTTGCTCATGTTGTCAGAAAGAAGAGCGGCACTTAAATTATTCCAAAAGAGAGGCTGTGCTCGTGGGTTCCTGGGCCAGGACAGAACGGACTTGCTGCAGAGTCGCTTTCTCATTTGAAGGTATTTAAATTTCGGAAAGAGAAGGTCTAACAGAACCAGAACGGCAACATCGGCCTTCTCGTCTAGAAGTCTCTGCTGAACCAGAAGGAAGGCTTGTTTCAGCACTCCACTCGCTTCAGAATAGCCACCTGGGCTGGTCAGTACAAACACAGTCTTGCGACTGTTGTGAACTGCCTTGTGGAGATTCTCTATGCACGAGACTCCAGGCAGCCAGTCGCGTTCCTCCAGACAAAGTCGGAAGCGCCATCTCCCCCTGTTCTCCAATCTCTCGATCATCTCCTTGTAGACCCATTCTCTGACTGCCCTGTTACTTGTATCAAAAACCACAAACGCATCATAGTGGCTGTCTGACATGTGACCATTAGCTGGTGTGTGTCCCTTGTGTCCGGTCCACAGAATCTGGATGCAGTACCACAGGTCCCAACCGTAGAGATGCTTCAGGAGAGGAACGACGGTTGCTGCCAATGTCAACAGCAAAGTGCACAGGAAAGCCACGCTCCCAAATATCTCCTGGCACGAGCGAAGATCTATGGAGAGGACATTCACGCCAGCTAGCGACAGCGGATAAGCGCAGTGAATGTGTGTGGTGAGCTGTGGGACGTTCAGCTCGGTTTCTCTCAGGAATTTGGCAAACTCAGAGGTAATGCAGCTACAGGAAAAAGGATTGGCATGCAGCACAAGTTTGCAGGATGCGTTTTTGTGCCACCCAGAAGCACAAATAGCGCTTCCTTTGCGAAATGACCGGGGAAGAGCTTGCACGTCAAGGAATTTCAGCTGGTTGTGGTTCAACAGTAGGTTCTTGAAATATTTGGCACGACTGAAAAAAGCCTTCGGTATTGCTATTAGTCGATTGTGACTTAAGTCCAGGCTTATGAGATTGAGCTCGAGATAGTTATTGGGTAAGAAAGACAGCATGTTTCCACTCAGATTCAGGTAGCTGAGGTCTTTGAGAACCGAAATGTTTCCCCAGGGGAAGTAAGTCAGCATGTTGGAATCCACCCGCAGCACTCGCAGTGTCGGAGGCAAATTAACAAAAGCTTCTGGGGAAAATGTTTTGAGCTGGTTTTCAGAGATGTCCAAATGCGTGAGGTTGGCGAGACCCTGGAAAAAATGTATATACTCTTTACGTCTCGAGTCCCACATGATGTCCAAACGGTTTCCAGAGAAAACCAAATACTTTAGGGAAGCACTTGTAAGAATGGTAGAGATTCTGAGACCAATGTGATTGTTTGCTAGGCTCAGAATTTGCAGAGAAGACAAGTGAGATAGGAACGTGAAGCGATGTCCCATTCCCTTCATTACAAAATAGAATTCGTTATTGCTGAGGTCGAGAGCTTGAAGGGTGTCACTTATCTCCTGGAAGGCTCTGTCAGAGTACAGGTCAATGCGGTTGTGTGCCATATTAAGGTATGCCAGTTTGCTTAGACGTGAGAACTGCTGACCATTTAAAGTCTGACTGATGTAGTTGTAGGACAGATCCATGCATACAGCCTTTTCCATGCCTTTAAACATACTCGAATTCAGCCACGGGATGTTGTTTTGAGACAGATGAAACATCAGGTTTTTAGAGCAAATCTGCTTCTTGAAACACCACAGAGAATAATGTAAAGGACAGTAATCCCTTTCGGACCCCTGCTCAGATTTCAACCACACTTGTGCGTTCGGTACGCCGAGGTCTTCGCTTTGTCTGTGTCCTCTGTGGGACAGGTATTTTGGTATAGCTTTGGACGTGCAAAACGGAATGCACGGATTGAATGCAAGCATGTTTTGGGAAAGTCCCACCCATCTTAATGATCTCAGCTGACTGAGTGCACTCATGTTAACAGAGCAGATGAAGTTCATACGTAACTCCAGCGACTCGAGTTTTGGCAGTTTAGACAGAGGTGCAAGACTGTGATTGGACAGCACTTTGAAGAATAATCCGCTCAAGAACAACTCTCTTAGAGCTGTCATTTTCTCGATGGATGGTGAAAGGATCAATTCAGAGAAGGTGTTCAGGGGCTCATTGTTGTAAAGAAGATTGAGGGACGCAACACTCTGGAGCTCCTCGTAAAAGGTGCCATTCTGTATGGCATAGGCTAACAAATTGTCAGATAGGTCAAGCTCCTGGAGCTTGTGCAGCTGGGCAAAGAGGTACCGTGGAAGAGTTCGAATCGAGTTGCCTCTCAAACTTAGACTAATCAACGAGTCTCTCTGATCCAAAAATGCCTCCTGATGCAGATCCAGGGATTGGTTGTTCGGACATGGAAAACACGGCTCAGAAGCGTGATCGCACCTTTGGCAATTCCACCCCAAGTTGAGATGACGCAAGTGCGTGAGATTTACGAAGGACTCTTTATTAATAGCGGTGATCTTGTTCTCTCCCAAGTCTAGGCTTTCCAGTGAACGAGGAAGGTGTGGGGGAACAACTGTCACATTGTTGTAACTAAGGGTAAGATTCAAGAGCTCAGGAAGATCTTGAAACACACGTGGGTGAATAAAGTAAGATCGGTGACATGGGTTGGTGTAGAAACAATTCTTGCCTAGCAGCAGTTCTTTTAGTCGCGGTGTACCGAGAGGTTTGTCGATATGGAAAATATTGTTAAATTCAAGCCCCAAGACCGCAAGTTGTTTTGGAAGAGGAGGAATGGTCTTCAGACTGTTTCCTGCTAAATGGAGGGAGGTTAATTTCTCAAGTCCCACAAATGCATCAGGGTCGATCTTCAGGTAGCACGAAGGCCGTCTCTTCTCTTTAGAAACATCAGGCACACAGTTCCACTTCAAACTGAGATTCTTCAGATTGGGTATACCGGAAAATGCATCACTTCTAACTTGATGTATGTGGTTTTCGTTTAAGTTGAGCGAAATAACAGAGAGAGATTTGAACTGAGGAATTTTAGCGAGATGTCTGCGCTGGCAGTTGACATTTATGAGTCCATTATTAGTAATGTGGTTTTCACATGGATAGAATTCCAGATGCAAAGATGTGAAAATGTGGAACTGATTCAGAACGAGGATCAGGTATATCTTGTGTTCAAACATGGCCTAGAGACATAAGAACAACAGCATTAAAAAACATTGTTTTGCAGGTTCATGCAGGTTAATGGCACATATTACACATAAACTGAAAGAACTTTCGAATTTTGTGTCTAAATAATGTGTCTAAAATAGTACAGACTCAGTCATGCTGTAAATGATTTCCTAACACATTTAAAATTGCTTACAGAAAATCCCTTACCTTAATGTCTACAATCCAAATCATCAACTTCACAACACTTCATTTCTTTTAAACTCACTCAAGAAGAAAATAGGTCTGCAGTGACTGCAACTGAACGGCAATTTCACACACACGCACGCACGCACGCACGCACAAACACACACAGAGTAATGGTAGCAGGTGTTCAGAAGAGTGTTCGTTGTCTCCACACACTTGCTCTTAACATGATGATTCACATTCAATCAATGGGACAAAGACATGTTTCCTCATTTTTCTCCACAGTTAGTAATAAAACAAGGGGGTTAAACATACAGGTGCATCTCAATAAATTAGAATGTGGTAAAAAAAAAAAAAGGTCAATATTTTTTGTCACTCACTTCAGAAAGTGAAACCCATATATTAAATAGATTCATTACACACAGAGTGAAATATTTCAAGCCTTTATTTCTTGAAATTTTTATGATTACAGCTTACAGATAATGAAAACTAAAAATTCAGTGTCTCAGAAAATGTGAATATTACATAAGATCAATAAAAAAAGGATATTTCAAATAGAAATGTCAGGCTTCTGAAAAGTATGTTCATTTCTATGCACTCAATACTTTGTTGGGCCTCCTTTTGCATGAATTACTGCATCAATGCAGCGTTGCATGAAGTCGATCCGCCTGTGGCACTGCTCAGATGTAATGGAAGCCCAGGTTGCTTTGATAGCGGCCTTCAGCTCTTCTGCATTGTTGGGTCTGGTGTCTCTCATCTTCCCCTTGACAATAGCCCATAGATTCTCTATAGGGTTCAGGTCAGGTGAGTTTGATGGCCAATAAAGCACAGTAACACCATGGTCATTGAACCAGCTTTTGGTACCTTTGGCAGTGTGTGCATGTGCCAAGTCCTGCTGGAAAATGAAATCAGCATCTCCATAAAGCTTCTCAGCAGAAGGAAGCATGAAGTGCTCTAAAATTCGCTGGTAGATGTCTGCGTTGACTGTGGACTTCAGAAAACACAGTGGACCAACACCAGCAGATGACGACTTCAAGCAACTTGGTTTCTGTGCCTCTCCACTCTTCCTCCAGACTCTGGGACCCTGATTTCCAAATGAAATGCAAAATTTCCTTTCATCTGAAAAGAGGACTTTGGACCACTGAGCAACAGTCCAGTTCTTTTTCTCCACAGCCCAGGTAAGACGCTTCTGACGTTTGTCTAGGATTCCTCTGTGCGTAGTGGCTCTTGATGTGCTCCAGTCTCAGTCCACTCCTTGTGAAGCTCCACCAAATTCTTGAATGGATTTTTCCTGACAATCCTCTCGAGGCTGCGGTTATCCCTTTTGCTGGTGCACCTTTTCCTTCCACTCAACTTTCTATGAATATGCTTAGATATTTAGCACTCTGTGAACAACCAGCTTCTTTAGCAATAAACTTTTGTGGGTTACCCTGGCTTACAAAAAAATATTGCCCTTTTTCACGACATTCTAATTTATTGAGATGCACCTGTATTTGTGTATATATTCAACATGTAGAAATCCTTCTGCATCATTCATGTATCAAGATGTATACAGATTATTTTAATGCCAATTTATATGAAATATAAGACCAAACCAGCGACAGACATATATATATATACATATTTCTGCATTTACCATTTTTAGGCACGTTTCAAGTGTAATTATCATTTTGACAACATTTCTCCCATATTCAAAATAAAAATGTTGTTTTATATATTTGCACAACATTGAAATGGGACAAACTGGTCATACATAAAGATGCAATGTTTTCAGATCTTGAATACTTAAATATTCGTAGATCTATTTTGATGGTTTTAAAAATAATAGGGCCCATATGATGGAGGAAACCTGATCTGTTATGATGGAGAAACCCTAATCACAGCTTTCATGCATCTTGGCATTCTTTCACATTGCTTTTGGGTGATTTTGTCAATCCTGAGGATTGTTTCTGTTGTAATTCAAGATAGGCTACACTGGAATGAAATGGTTGCAATATATGTAGATGTGCTAATTAAAGGGAACTCCGGGTATAGAGAGATTTATGGCTTAATATGTTGTAATAGCCGTACACTATTAGCTTTTGTCATTAGAAACACATTAAATATTTTCATTTCTTTAAAAAAACTAAATGTAATACTCATTTTAACCTAGAGAGGGCACCATGCTCTTTTTCAATGATGTGAAATGGTTGCACACTGCACACAGGCAGTTCAACTGAACACAGACACACTAATAAGTTCTTCTGTAGATATAAGGTGCTGTATGATAAAAAAAACATAGGCTATATAAAATAATGATAAAATAATAAAGAAACTAAACATGCTATTTGGTGTATTTTCATACATTTTAATATTGTTGGTCAGAAAAAATACAAACATACATATTAATAACCAAATATTATTGTGAATGTAAGTTATTTTAGTTATTATAAAAGGTCTTTTTTTACCAGATTTTGACTTTTTGATGTTGATACTGTCTTCTCTCACTCTCTCTCTCTCTGTCAATAGCTGACGGAGGCTAAAGGGCCTAGCATACTACATTCAAAATCGAAATACGACCATCTGTGACATGATTTCGAACTAAATCTGGTCCAAACGACAATTTGTTTCACTAGTTCGGCTCAGCAAACCAAACATAACTCTCCGGGAAAGTTCACGTTGGCCGGTAAACACCTTGCGTAATAAGTTGGTGTGCCGTGATGCGCCGCCTTCTTTGACATGGAAAACATACCGGCCTCATTAGGGGAAGGTTATAGATGGAACAACATCAGCACAGAAAAAAGTGTCAAGATATTATTCTTTTATTCGGGCAATTTTCCAATTTTGAATTATATGTATTTTTGTTTTATTTACTAAAATGCTTTTCCTTCTATAAAATATATGTGCAAAACAATACTCTCCAAAAGAAACTGTTAATGTATCATCTTCAAAAACGGCTGTAGGCAAGAGGTTTAATTTTGAATCGCAAGTATTGTATTTGGTTTATTATTAAGGACAACCTGAAAAAATAATTTCCGTGATTATTTTAAGTATATTTTAAAATGTACGTTATGTAAATGCAAAATAATTATTCCACACAACACTCTCCGACTGCACCTTTTAATTTGTTTCACTTTCTCCTTTTCTTTCCTTGTCCATAAAGCCAAACCGTTTTTGTGATTATTCATTTATGAAAAGTAATGTATTAATTAGAAAACTAGAAAGTTGAATTGTGCCCAAATCCATTAAATCCACCTGATTAAAATGATCTTGTGAATAATCCCTTTCAAATGCCCTCTTGTATCTATTATAATTGCGAGTAAAAAAAAAAAAACATTTAAGCAATGCTGTTATAAGACAAATCTCACAAAAGTGAGTACATCCCTCACATTTCATCAAAATTGTATTATATCTTCTTAAGGGCCAATACTATAGAAATAAAAATTGTATATATTTTAGAGTAGTCAATGTGTGCTGCTTGTATAGCAGTATAAATATACTGTCCTCTGAAAATAACCTAACATACAGCCATTATTGTTAACATAACTGGCAAAAAAAGTGAGTACACCCTAAGTAAACATGTCAAAACGTTGTCCAAAGTGTCAATATTTTGTGTGAGCACCATTTTTATCTTAATCCTCCAGTTTACTGTTTCACTTCACATCTTCAAAAACATCATCAGACCGCATTGAAACTAGCTGTTCCCTACAGTCTACAACCAGCAGTGCAGCTGTACTAATATCCATGTCTTCTTTTTGAAGATATCTTGAGAGAACCCCTGTTACAGACAGAATTCAGTACTTGACAATTCCTTGTCAAATCTATCAGCTGTCTGAATGTGCTCAAGGGTCTCAATCACAGAAGGCTGCATGGGTTTCCAGAAGACCTCTGCAGTTGTCTATTCATGCTGACCATCTTGTACAACTTAATGGTTTCAGGTCTGGGATTTTGTGGTCTTTTCACTTGCAAGGTTTTGTTGAATGTCTTTTAGCAGATCCTTCCATGAATAAGTAGAGTTGTTCAACCATCTCAAATAAATTCCTTGTGGCTGTGTTCTTGCAGCACGTAATGTCAACAACAACAAGATTCCGATGATGAGCATAGCAATGCACAAAGTATGCTTTCTCACAACGCAGCACAACCATCATAGCCATGTCCTATTATATTTTTCACATCAACTTCTCTAAAGTTTTCAGCAGATAGCTAGCTATGCCTGCACCATATGTGTCTTTTGCATTATCTACATCAATCAAGCACTTAGGAATTTCGGCTTCCTTGTCAACAAACCAAAGAATGATTGACATCTGGTCCTGTTTGGAAGAGTCAGGAGACAAACAGCATAGAATGTAACTGCTCTCACATCATCTTTGATTTTTCTCCGGACTTCATTTGCTAAGCAACTGATCATCTCATTTTGGCTTTTAGCTGTAGGATGGAACACCTTTTGAATTTTTCTGTGATGACTCAAGATGAGTTTGAAGCACTTTGTCGTATCTTGTTACTAGACCAGTTCTCAATGTGATGCTGACTTGCACTGTCTAGAGAAGCCTTTTCCAGTCTCTGAAGCAGATTATCCTTATAACCCTCTAATGCAAATTTTCTGTCAAACACTGAGGAACATCCAAAAACAATAAGCTGAATCTGTGGATCCGTTGCATTCTAGCCACTTGTATTTTTCAAACTAGTTTTTATTGAAGCTCCTTGCCTTTCCTCTAATTAAATGTTCTTTCTGAATGGGGAATCTCTCTTAATGTAATCCTGCCTGGCCAGTCGATCTTTTGGGATAATGACAAACCAAGTAAATGCAACATGTATTAGTCTAATCAAACATGAATAAACTCCTCTCTTGTCTATGAATAACCAAGTTAGCCTTCCTTACCTTGTACAGTGACTGTCTCCCTTCTCTCATTTACAATATCAGCCTCCTGCCCTCCACCTATCTCTCAACTAACATCTGCAGTAACACGCAGAACATAAACACATTATTAGAACATAGTAATCATGCTAACATATTACAGAAATCCAACACGATTACATTCTTTATGAATTTTAAACAATCAAAGAAATAGCATTTAATTTTCTTTGATAAAATGGTCAGTTGTGGTCCTTGATTCTGATTCTTGAAGCCGTTACAAAATACCCGATTGTAACTGCTGACCACATTAAATAAATCCAAATTCACAACAAAACCTGACATTTTGACAATTATTTCGCTCTACGCAGCAAGAGTGGTGCAGTGATACTTGCACCACTGGAATAACCTTTTGGGTTACAGTGCATTTTATAAAAGCTAAGGGGGTTTGTGCCTAACAACGCCCCTTAGCTGTTATAAAATGCGATGTAACCCACTGCTTCGAGGGGCTTATTGCTTTAGTTTAATGTCATTTACATTTTTTATTGCTAGTTTTTGTATGCATCAGCTAGCAAGTGTTGTTGGTGTGTGGCGTGAGTCAAGCATGTAATCAAAACGGCGACAAAGTCCGAAAGGTAACGAAGATGCAGTGCGCCGAAGTAATAATATTTTGCCCATGCAAAATCCACTTGGCTGAACAAACTGAGGGGGTCCTGTGTCCCCTCAGTTTGAGTGGGCATGACACTTCTGGATGTAATTGTGTTTCTGACATCATCGGAAGCTAATGCTGATCTCAACTCATATATTTCTCCCACCTCATTGCTACAATTGGATGAGGTGGTAGCTGTGTCCTGGTGAGCTAATGTGTTTCTCCTTTGTCCTTTCGGTACAAGAAATCTGTACATTTAGTTGACTAAAGTGTTGTAATAAAGTTCACTAATAGTTCTAATAAAATTCATTTCTTTTAACTGCCGTTATATTGCTTCATAATTCACAATACGTTCAAGAGAGAGTAGCGTCAACTCCGTTCACTGCAATGGAACCATTTTTTCACAACAATGGCTCTCTCTCTCTCTCTCAACGGCTCTGGCTGGAGGCAGGGTGGGCCAAGCTTTTGATTGGGTGGGTCGCGTGGAGCTGGGCCTATGTGTAAGTATTTCCAGTACACTTGTGTGCGCAGGCCTATTACCAGTTACATTGACTGGTTCAGTTAAATATTTACCAATAAAGTAAATATAAATATGCCTAATTAATAACTTTAATAATATTTTATAATCTTTCTTAAACGGTTCAATCAAAATGCATGTTCGTCTTGTTTGAACGTCCAATTGGCTTAAAGCCGGTAGGAAACGGGTTTTTCCTGCACAAGGTTTGTATTTGTTACAAAAGAGTTAATAAATATTTCAAATTGAAAAACACTTTTTATGAAGTGTTTTGAGCGGCTGGTCCTGGAACACCTAAAGGACACACTGGACCCATATCAGTTTGCCTACTATAGCAATAGGAGCACAGAGCATGCAGTCTCCATAGCACTGCACTCTGTACTCAATAAAAACACTTATGCACGAATGCTGTTTGTTGACTTCAGCTCTGCATTCAATACTGTCATCCCTTCCAAGTTAATCATCAAACTTGAAAACCTGGGCATTAACACCTCCATTTGCAACTGGATTATGGACTTTCTGACAAACAGACCTCAGCTTGTTAGGTCAGGTCACATCTGCTCCACCACCATCACACTTACAGACCTGCCAACCTAAGAAATATTTTTTGAGTACCATCAGCCGAACACAGATTTTTATGCAAAATGCATGATTCAGCAGTTCTGATGCGCAAACGCACATCTTGGTAACTTTCTAGTTACATGCTGCACATTCACTCATCATGCTATATTCTGCTTTAATAATAATTATAAATGTGAATACAATCAAGTTTAACAAAATATGCTACACATAGTCCTTAATAACTGCACAAACACACCTTTATGTTATTCTTGTGAAATAGTGGGTGATAGTTCACCCACAAAAGACATTCTGTCAAAATTTACTCACTTCATATCGTTCCTAACCTTTGTGATTTTCTTGTAACACAAAATAAATTATTTTGAGAAAAAAATAAGATAAAAAATGGAAGCCAGTGGAGACCAGCCACTGTTTGGTTACCAACACTCTTCCATACAATAAAGAAACTCATAAAGGTTTGGAACAAACTGAGGTTATGTAAATCTTGACAAAATTTTTATTTTTGATTTAACTATCCCTTTAGAGTAAACTGCTCAAAAATACAACCAAAACATGACAATACTGCTATCTACTGTATGTCTGTCATTCATTTTATTCTTCTAACAAACTAAACTGCACTACAGTATAGTACATGGCATAGGCACCGATCACGTGGGTGTTCGAGACACGAGATATATTTTCCATTCATTTTAACCAATATAAAGTTGTTAATACCTAATTTGAGTATGTTATAAATGCACGTTATTAGTGTTTGAATCCACTAGCGGAATCGGTGCCTATGGTAACTTACATGGTAGAATCATGGCGACTCTTTGTTAAGGGCTCATTTATAAATCAGAAATATTGTTACCACATCTTGCGGTCAGTGCACATTATGAAAGAAGCGCGCAATTCAACATTTCAACTTTCCACATCCACCCCGACCCGTTTACCTTAGCGCTCTGACGTCTTGACCCTTTGCTTAAAAACTGTGTCAGAAAGTGCGGGTGGAAGTGGATCACGCGGGATTTTTTGGTTCCGTCGATTTGCAGACTCTTGTTATTGATAGGCTATACGACTTGTCAATCATCCCCGCTTTCTATGTGGTGGATGAACCCAGCGCTATGATTGGACATATTCTTCTTTTTTCTGTTGTTTGTTTTGAGCACTGCGCGCGGCAGAGGCGTCACCAGGTTTTTGCGTAGTTTAGAGTGGCAAATCGTACCAGCATACTTTGAGGTCAAAATGTGTACAGGTTGGCAGGTCTGCACTTAACACTGGCGTACCACAGGGCTGTGTTCTGAGCCCCTTTCTCTTCTCCCTCTTCACACTCGACTAGGCCTGTCGTGATAGCAACTTTTTGTTTGGCAATTAATTGCATCAGAAATAATTGCGATAGTCAAAATGATTGTCATTTTATAAACATTTTATGCCACTGATTAAGTAATAATATAATATTGCAAGTGCACCCTTTTACAGGACCAAGACCTTTTAATATAATATTTGGACATTGAAATTGGAATGTAAATAATAACTGGAGTGTAAATATTTAAAATAAAGGAAACTGACACTTCAAGTCCTGCTTGTTTTGAGAGAAAGATGTGTTATGAATTTTCATTCAAAGCCTTTTTCTCAGCTGTGTCAGCAAAATGCCTTTAAAAATGGGTTAAATCCTTGTTTGAATAATTAGTAAAAATGTTGGCATTTTTTATTGAAAGTCATTTAGTACTACACACAAAGAGCAGAGGTCATCAGAGATGTTAATAACACGACACAATTCAGTCATGAATGTCAGTAACATTAAAAACTTCTTGGAAAAAAATAACTGCAAAAAACTTCCTGACTCTCAGTTGTTTCTTTGCAAAACAACAGGCTTAAGTGCTTTGGTTTCTGTATAACAAAGCAGATAATTATTTTTTGATTTATTTCAAGTAAAAAGTTGTTCATATGTGTAGTTGTCACTTTAACACAGTGACTCACAGATCTGAGTACAGTCTGTAAGAGAGGAAGTGACATCACGGAGAGAGATGCTGGACGATCCAGAGAGCAGCGTTCATAAACCCGTCTGCTTCGGCATCCACTTTGGATAAAGAGTGATTATTGCCCGGGTACCACAACAATCTGTGGACACAGAATCCTTATCTTATATTTCACATACGTCAACGCATCTTTAAAGCGCCATACAGTTAAATGTGCTTACCTCACTGGTACCTGTAAAGCCTTCAGGTTCTTGTAGTATTCAATGCCCTGCTTATTGGGCACACGCCGGTCATCCTCCCCCAACATCAGAAGCACTGGCGTCTTTACCTGACCAATAAATGATAGATTACACATGCTGAGATTCAGTTCTAAAGTTTGTCTCAAGGTCCCTGCATCTGTATGCAATGTTTTCATGGTTTTTTACACTGACCACTGTGAAAGGGCTCACTGTTATAAAACAAAAGAAACAGTGTGTTTACAACCACATAAGGGTGAATAAATAATAACTAATTTTTATTTTTAAGAATAAACAACATTAAAACATTTTACACAGTCACAGAACACGATGACAGCAAAAGAAAGGTTACTGACATTAAATAAAGTGCCACGACCCCATTTAAAACTTGTAAATGCAAACTGTTGATGACATCACGTAGGCAGTATGTGCTCACCTTGATGACATGTTTGATTGGTGACTTGTTAAACATCTGCTCCAGAACAGCAGGACTGAGTTGAACGTCAGTATTATAGTCAAACCCTGCCTCCACCATACACCTGAACATGAACACAAACCCGTCAATATCCGATCACACCTCACAAAAAGATATAGCTTAATTTAGCTTATTTAGCTTAAACCGAAACCTTTCATCATTTAAAGTGAAATGAAACGTGTCTGTGTGCAGTACACGGCTCTCTTTCGAATGTCACATTACCAGTCAGGAATGTCCGTGCTGCCGATCATGGAGGCCAGATTTGTCACCGGGTTTCTCACCACACACGCATTGTAGAAGTCAGGATACTGTCCAATCAGGTGGCACGCTAGAAAACCACCATGAGATCCTCCAATCACAGCAATCTTCTGCTCGTCGAAATCGCCTTGCTTCAAAACACTCTCAACTGCCAACTAAAGTCAGAATTATATAAAGTTCAAATATACAACAGCAATCCCTGACTTCATCCCCCCCAAAGAATATCTTCTCTTTGTGAGTTGTTTGAACATCCTCCGTTAAACATTTTCTCATATCTCGTTTCTGCTTATGGAAATTTGTTTCCAACATGTCCTCTTAACACCAGATCCACGAATTAAAAATATGACGTCACCTGCACGTCTTTCACGTCCTGTGTGCCGATGTTTCCGGGTAGAGAGTAAATATTATCCTGACCAAAGCCAAGTGATCCTCTGTAATTCACTGCAACACAGACATGAAAAACCATGCACTGATGATATATGCAAGTACAACCCTTTTCCTGTTTTTACATCATTTGTGCATTTTTCTTTCTTCCTCTCTGTAGTGTTTTGTGCTAAAAAAAAGTTATCGGTAATGCTTTTTAAAATGCACTATAAATAAATATCGAACTGAACTAAATTGTTACTGAATATATCTGCAGCTAACTGTGTGATTTGTCAGGAAATTAAACAAATGTTGTCTGTGTTTGTGTGCCATTAACATTCAAGTTAAAAATGACATAGTTGGTGCTAAATTCTGCAAGAGCTAACGGCTCTCAAAAATGTTTGTGGAATGAAGAATGAGTACTGCATGCAAACACAATGTTGGAATAAACACAATGAACATGTTGGATTGATCCTCACCGAGCAGAACGCCGAAGCCCATCTTACACAGAACTGCTGTGGACAAGAGCCACTCGGACACCAGCACTGAATGAGGGCCACCTGAACACACAACAACACTGAACACATGCCGCTGACATTATCGCTATATACCACAGAGTCTGTAAAACGTACCGTGTGGCATAACCACAAGTGCTAGTTTCTTCCCTGATGTCATTTCTGCTGGCCTCAAGAGAATCGCATCAAAGTCCAAAGCAGCTGATACAGAACCGAGAGAGAAACCGAGGAGGAGTCACATTTTATACTCCTGCAAATTCAATAGACAGATGTTTTGAAGTGCATTGACCGGCCAGGTCTTACGGTACTGGCTGTTGTCGTCTTCTGGCGGAGGGCTGAAGTTTAAGGTCTGCCAGCTGATATCTGTTTGAGGTTGAGATTCCTCCAGCGTGACCCATGACGTGTTGCTTTCGGAGCCCTTGGGCGGCAGGAATCCCACTCGCTGCAGAACACACGCAGAGATCACAGAGTTCAACACACTGCATGAGAACAGGAATGATGAGGGGAATTGTGTTTAAGAACGTGAGAACTGCGTACCAGGTCTGGAGGACAGTTTGGCGAAGAGCAGCTGACCACCATCAGATCTCTGCGAATGCTTAGCAAACTCCAGCTTCCTTCCTGTGAACCTACATCGCACGAGACACACGCGTCACATCACTTTGTCTATTAGGTACAGGAAATAACATTCATAAAAGAGTTAAGGGAATGTCACACACTGGACGTGACACGAGAGACTTCTCCACTTGAGGTATCAACAACCAGCAGATCCTATCAAATAAAAATAAAAAAACAGACATCAATCAGAAACTACAAAATTCAATGGAACGACTGATGTGTGTGACCCGTGACAACTCATGTTTAAGACGTTATATACACTTACATTTAGTCATTTAGCAGACGCTACATATACCAAGTCAGCTGCTATTCAATTATACATACTTTTTTCTGTAGGTTTTATCTTCATAAATGAATTTTAAACGCAAATACTGTTTAACGTGTATAGAAAACACCATTCAAGACACTCCTTCATTAAACCGTGTAATGTGTGCGTGTCATGGGATTGTGAATGCTACAGTCATGTGCGTGCAGGTGTAAGCGTGCTGGATGACCTTGCAACTCCTCTGAGCGCAGGAGATGATGACACGCTGACTGTCAGATGACCAGCAGCAGGGAGACAGCATCGAGCTGTAGATGCCCGTGAAGCCATCTGACACACACACACACACACACACACACACACACAACATAAGCACACAGTAAACCAGGACTCTGACGGTCACCATGACAACAGCGCCACCTGCTGCACGTGAACGTTTCCGCTCTTATGCATTCGGTTTTATGTCAATACACAAATATCATCATCACCAAACCTGGATTTTCTAAACACAATACTACAGACGTAAATGTGTGTGACATTTCCTCAAGCATGCAATGCAATCATATGAAGAGAAAAGAATGAAAACATGAACGTACCCTCTCTGGCTCTCCGCACAACATCGACAACAACACTCGTCTGCTTAGTATACCAGTCATACTGCCAACAAAACACAACACTGTTACACCTCCGAGTAAACACCAAAGACAGCTCGCACACAAACACGCTGCACACCCCCAGCCCAAACACCACACAGACATACTCACACACCATACACAGACGACTGCACTGCTGGTGTGGGCCGTAGACGTCACACTCCAGATAGACAATACGACAGCGGTCAGGACTGAGTCGAGGAGAGGACACTGCTCTGGAGTCACATGATAACTGCTCTGAGAAAACACATATCATGTGTGTGCGTGTTAGAAACGCTCATCATGAACAACTGCTGTACGCACGGATAAATGATAAAACACAGCTTACCACATTTACCACTCGCCAAATCCACATAAAACAGAGACGACCTGCAGAAAGCACATGGCTGTCAGACACTATCAAAGCATCTATCACAGAATTTGTCTTCATGATGTAGGCGCTCTCATGTCATTTTATATACAGCCGCAGAAAAAACAAAGATGTATTCAGCATTTCTACATGTATTGTGGTCATTTCAGTCCAGTGTCTGTTGAACAAAATCAAACTTTAGAAGTGACATCAAGTCATCCAGCAGCAATGTGAAAGACAGACAGCATGACAAGACACGTGAAAACTTTGATCAAATCTAGGTTATCATCACATTAATATATTTTTGACCTTTTCATCTGTTGCATTTCTTAAAAGTGAATATGAACTTGTTTTCTTTGCCGTATTTGAGGACTGAAAAAATTCAGAGCATCTTTTCTGTTATTTTCTGCAAATAAATGCAAATAGAAACAATATTTTCAATTGAAATTTGGTAAAAATATTGTTAGTTCCTCACAAAATAGCTAGTTCCTCACAAAATGTGGCAGTCGTGGGCCAGTGGTTAGAGAGTTGGACTCATGACCAGAAAGTTTTTGGTTTGATTCTCAGGGCTGGCGGGTAAAGGCTGAGGTGCCCTTGAGCAAGGCACCTAACCCCCACTTGCTTACTATACAAAATGTACAAATGTATAGTACAATGTAATGTAAGTCGCTTTGGATAAAAGCGTCTGCCAAATGCATAAATGTAAATGTAAATGTAAAATGAAACAAAAATTCCATTTGACCTAAACACACACCTATAACTAATATTCAGGATGTCCACAAGCAAAAACAACCAATAAAAACACCATCAAGCCTTTCTGGTAGAAATATGCTCATCACTCACTTTCTGTTGGGACAGTACTTCAGTCCCAGTCTGAAGGGCTCCTGCCACCAGCCCACAAACACAAGTCCAGTGTCATCCGGTGCCCAGAACGCCTGCGGATGAACGGTCACCAATTGTGTTATTAATCTAGCACAACACTCTCATCTGTGACACACACACACACACACACACACACACACACACACACCTGTCCAGGTGAGATGTAGTTGGGTATTCCTTCAATCACAGTGATGTTGCTGCTCTCAATGTCCAGCACACATAGCACCGGGCTGCTCTTACTGACCAGAGCTTCACCCCAGTCCTCATAAAACTCAAACTGTTGCCCCTGCCACACACACACACACACACACACACACACACACACACACACACACACACACACGTCATTCACAAACACAATCCTCCTTAAAACTGCTGTGAACACAGATGACATCATGTGAACATTTACCTTGAGCGTCTCATCCTTCTTCACTGTTCCTGTGCTTTCCTCTTCATCAGTCTCAGGTCGCTGCTGTTGAAAGCCACATGAAGTCAGTGTGTTAAATAAATGAGCAGTGTGCGCGTGCGTGTGTGTGTGTGTGTGACCTGGAAGTAAGACTCAGTCTTGGCTCGTTTCTTCTCAGCAATGTAAAGCAGATGAGTCTCAGAATGAGACCAGACCAGACAGCCGAACTGATCTGAAACACACGTGACATTAAATCTGATCCTGCTCACTTCAAAGCCTTCACACAATACATTTATTCTGTTAACAAAATACAGGCAAGAAAACATTATGCTGCCACACAATCATTATGTCCAAATCTTTTGGGTTATCTACACACCTTACATTTGACAAAATATGAACAATAAATTACATAGCCATAAAATATAGCAATACATAAAACAAAGGAATGTTATTGCACCGTGTCTTGTATTTGTCAGATCAGGAGCATCAAACATCAGACGGTGTGTCATATGAAGAGAGAAACAGAGAGAACTGTATCAGCGTCTTCTTACCATCTTCATACACTTTTCCATGTTTGCCAAGAGCCATCAGATTTATACACTTCAGTTTACTGTTCTTGTGCCAGATCTGATCGAGAGAGAGATCATCATCATCTCTTTACCATCAATCATTTCAGAAGTCAGAGTCATGTTCAACAACATTAGCCCTGACCGCTCCGTCTTAACCTCATGTCAGGACTTCAGTTATACAGTAACTCTTATTCTCTTTTCTCCTGATAAACGATGGACAGATGAACGATTAGCACACTTATTGTGCTGGTGATCCTGAACAGAGCCCAGACTAACATTTGGTTCTCCAGAACAAACCATTACTTTTTAAACCCACTGTTCTAGAAAGATAAAATCATCTCATATTAAGGGAAATTAATTTTGATTTATTATTTCGAAAAACTAAATTTGGCATTGGCAAGAAAGCAGTCTGCCATAGTGGTCCGTCATGAGTTTAGCCTCACAACATCATGTCAGTCTGTTTTTTTTTTTTTAAATGTTTCTATGGTGCATTAATCGTACTGTATCATATGTGTTAACTGTGACAGCTATATAATCAGTATACAGAAAAGAAAAAACTGGACTTCGATCTCATTGCTCTTTACTCTCTACATGCTTTATGGAACTCATTTTCAGCACATACATGTTCCTCCCTTGAAAGTGAAAGTGACCTATTTTTTGTCAGATATGGTGACCCAAAATGTGACCTCTGCATTTAACCCAACCAGTGAATAGTGAACACACACACTTCAAGTTGTGAACACACATACACCGGGGCAGTGGGCAGCTATCACTGCAGCGCCCGGGGAGCAAACGGGGGTAAGGTGCCTTGCTCAAGGACACGTCAGTTGTTACCTGCTGGTACTGAGAATCGAACCGGCAACCTTCTGGTTACGAGTCCGACTCTCTAACCATTAGGCCACAACTGCCCCCTTTCAGGGATGCATTTGTTTGTTAGATAAATCCAATCCACACAGAAAATCTAGTACTGCAAAAGTGAAAGCAAAAAATATGTACGGTGAAAACAAAATGTGCCACTAAATGTGATTGTGTTGTTTCATTCCGCAAAAAAAATACTCAAATGTATGTAAGCAACAATCTGTGAGATGTGTGTGTCATATAGTGATTTGTCACGTGTCATGTACAGTACGGAAATAAACACAGTCTGACCTCCAGGAAGTGCTTGTCTTCTCCTTTGATGGCACCCTCTCTCAACA
Organism: Oreonectes daqikongensis; assembly: GCA_026939265.1. NCBI lineage: Eukaryota > Metazoa > Chordata > Actinopteri > Cypriniformes > Nemacheilidae > Oreonectes > Oreonectes daqikongensis. The sequence goes on along the minus strand of JAOTQM010000133.1, from coordinate 656,936 downwards.
CGGCCTTCATCTCACCGGATGGTGAATCCATACTGAGTAACCTGAACATGTGCAATGAGATCAGAGTGACAAAGTTTAATGATTTCACATAAGTCTCTCTTTGAAAGGTCTAGATTATTAAATCAAATGTTTGCTGTGATAAAACCTGATGGTGTCCATCTCTCAGCTCTTATGAGAACACTAAGGGCCAGATTTACTAAACAGGGCAAAATAGCACAAGATCACAATTTCAACAAAGCGCCAATGGGAGTGGAAATTTTGGCGGGTGACTTACCAACAAGGCGCACATAAAAAAAACACAAGTGCAATACTCACTCCCATAATGACCAATGCAATCTACCAAGAGCAGCGCAAATTAGCGCAGGGTTTAAGGCATGTTTTTCTTGGGGCGTTAAATAAAGCCGCAAATACCAGTACAAAGAGCAAACCTTAGTAAATCTCGTTGCTTGATTCATTTAAATAATCTCCTCCCATGAAGTTTGCGTCTGAACAGGAAACTCCTAAGAAAGCATATGCAATAAGGTCTTTTGCAAAAACAGCTGTGTCCATGCCTTTCTAGCGCTAATTCTCACTGCGTGTCTTTAGTAAATACCCACAGGAGGTTTTTTTACGCAAAAAGAGCTGTTTGCGCTGCGCTGTAAATCTGGCCCTAAAACTTCAATCGATGGATCATAATACCATGGTAAATATTCAGCTCAACATGAGCCAAGCAATTTGAGAATAACTTTTTTGTTTGAGGCATGTTTGGATCCTGAATACAAAAGATGTGTCCTAATGATAAGAACACAAAAAATAAAATAAAAAGAATAACAGAGAAATGACTTTTCTCAGATGTCGAACGTACTCGCCCTTGATTTCCGTACAGTTTCCAGAGGCACCGGAGTAAACAACCGATCGCTCATCGTGAAACACAATGTACTGGCGACAAAATTTCACGCTCTCGTTCCTCTCCAAGTCCCGCTGAGTCCACTCTGAAATACAGAATCATGTCAGAGATCATTCACAATGTGATAACAAGCTAAAAGTTTGTGACCATTATATTCAACATTGTAAGCGTGGCTCAGAAAACTAGCATTATTGTTTAGTTATTTGATATAATGTTAAATGCTCTCTCATTTATAAAGGTGTCTGCTCAATAAATAAATGTAAATGTAAAATGTCATTTAAGCCTACATTTTCAGGCACCGTTCTCTCCTGTCCTAATAATTTGCCTTCTGTATAATGTCACAGCAGTTAGTTTTCTACCAGCAGTATTCATCTGTTGTGAACTGGCCCTCCAAGATGAGTCTGCTTTCTCTCAAACAAATATTTAAATACAACCCCATAGACACTTATGCTCATTTCTAGACAACTTGGATTTCGGACGTTTCCAAAAATAAACGTTTGGAAGGGCACTCAAAGTCGAAAATCCATTTATGTATTTGTATGGACTTTTATTTGATGATTGATAATACATTTCGCAAAATGTCAGTTTGGCACAAAAAGCTTGCAGGTGTCGGCGTGATTCTTTCTTTACATTAGCATTCATTTCCAACCGAAGAACTTAATTTGACATTAATCCTGTTTACCAGTCAAACAGACGTGTAACTCCATCAAACGTGTATTACGTAGTTTGCACCTGTATATATGTTGCAGTACTGTCCGCCGTATCGCGATGTGATCACCGGACCGACATCAGCGCGACACACGGATGGGAAGTGACACTGATCCCGGTACAGCTGCGCGATCTCTCCAGGCTCCCGGAGTACCTTAAAAAATGACATACAGATACAGTAAAACATACAGCAACCATGAGAGAAATACAAGTTTGACACACACACAGCCCTAATAACACACTCCATCTGTTTGACGTCTGCATTTACATTTGTAGCAATACATAGTTTGCTCATCTGCAATACGTCTCAGAGACGTCTGTACGTCTTGAATACATCTGCTAAAGATCTGGAAAACATCTGCCAAACATCTTAGAAGAGCAGTCTAACATCTATTCTAATTTCATTAACATCCTACAGACGTCAAACAGATTAAATGTGCTATCAGGGAGGTTTGTATCACTAGCGGGGGGCATTCCATAGACTTCCATTGATTTTATATCAGGCTTATGATATATTCTATCCCCTAAGCCTAATAATCACACATGTGCTAGACATTGAATTTAAAAAAAAAAAATTATTTATTGAGGACATTTGACCCTCACAAATATAGCTAAACAAGTAACGCTACGCGTACACACTGTTACGAGAACACAACTGAAATATATGATCACATCTGCACGTGATCGTCTGTTTCGGAGTGTGACCCGGAAGTTGTGACAATAACACTAAACTTGCTCTTGAGAATGAGCTTTGTGTTTATTGTCTGCTGTACAGTTGTGAAATGTGTAAAGATGTTGTTTTGAAGGATATGTGAGTGTTTAAATGTACCTTTGAGCCCATGACAGCGGAGCGTGACATGAATCTTTGGAGAGAAATCCTGACAGCGAACATTAACCTTGAGTAGGAGGAGCATAAAAAAGACTAAACCTATGAACAGACGCTGCAGTTTCTACTTTGAATGAGGAGAAAGTGCAACGCTCAGTAGGAAACGACTGCTAGAGAGAAACGAGCCAATCATCAATCGTTGAAGACTGACGATCCTCTGGGGGAGGGGTTCTATACAGCGGCTTATGACTCATGCGCATGCTCAGAGTGGCTGGAGCACCGTGTAAACAGTGTATTTTAGTACAATTTGAGTTTAAAACACACAGTTTGTTTACAGTGAATGTCAGGTTTAATTTTTCACGTGATAAACGTTGTGTGATTTTAGAAAGCAATTTTGAAGATATCGGTTTCCCCATTCAATCAAATAGATAAGACATGGTCTTGTATGATTAGAGTAGCTGCAGCCCAGAGGCGTCGCATATATGACCGTCGAGTGGCATGACTCTGAGTTATCAAAATGGAGGCAAATTGGTACGATAGCTCTGTACCAAATGATATTGTGAGCCCTTACTGTTTTTTATCAGTGGTAAGAGTGGTTCTTCACATGAAGAACATAAGTGAATAACATTATTAGCCAGGGGGGTAAAAGTGAACAGAGATTAAATAAATAAACTGAAACGAATTCTAAGTAAAATAAGAAAACATATAAATGAGAGAAGAAAACCGAACCAATTAAGATCTGAAATAAGGCCCATGTTGTATTATGTAATACAGTAAATAATTGCATAAACCATAAAACATATATCTTATTTAAAATAATAATTTTATTAAATAAACACTTGTCGCGTTTAAGTTTAGCCAAGTAACGGTTCTTCTACTGGTAACACAAAATAATACTGACTAGATACCTTTAACTTGCTAATGTTATTTATTTGTTTTCTTTTGCTTGAAAAAGTAGAGATGACGTATTTTTGTAGGCCAACCCGGAAGTTAGCGGTGCACGGGTTCCCTCTCGATCGAAAGCCCACGAAAGCCTATGCATTTTTCCCATTAAAATAAATAAATATTTATTTAAAAAAATACTTTTATTTAAATTAAAGTAAAAAGAATAATAAAAAGCAGTTATAGAAAAGTAAGTTCTTACAAGGGGTAGCAAGCAAGGAGTTATAGGGCACTTAGCTCACTAAAGAAACTGGCAACTGTAGTAGCTTTTCATTTGAAAGGGCATCAAGAGAAGAATTCCTTAAGTTCATTAAAAAAGTGAGGAAAGGATGGAGGAGTTTTCAGAAACCTGCATTTATGAATGAAGAATTTAGCAACTTCAAAATGTTATTAACCCAGTAATGTTGCAAACAATCTTTCTTAAAGGGGATGTTCACTCAAAAATAAAAATTCTGTCATAATTTACTCACTCTAGTCGTTCCAAACCTGTATACATTTTCTTTATTTGGCTTAACACAGGGAAAGATATTTGGTTTAACAGTTTTTGGTTACCATTGACTGGATTCGCTGCCATGAATTGCAAGTAACTCACACTTGTTCAGGTTTAAGTGTAGGCCTGATGCTTTGGAAAAAGATTAACTAGTTGAATAGCTTTATCAATTTGAAATTGATCCTTTAAAAAGATCACTGTACCATCAGCTAATTGACTAATACCAATTTGTCTTCCACATACACTGAGTATATCAAAGATGCGGTTTTTATCTATCAAGATAGCAAGCATTTCTACTGCTAATATAAATAGAAACGGGGAAAAGGGACATCCTTGTCTTATTCCTCGTGAAATGTTGAATTTTTAGGAGTTTTTTCATTATGTTGCATTATTTGTGAGATTTACAGTCGTGGTCAAATGTATTGGCACCCTTGCTAAAAATGAGCAAAGGCGTTTGTAAAAATAAAGATGCATTGTTTTTCGTTTTGATCTTTTATTTAAAAAACTACAAAATTCCAACATTTCATTAAAGCACAACAATTTGAAGTGGGGGGAATATCACATTGTGAAAAATTTTTTTTTCTCTAATACACCCGGCCACAATTATAAGCCCCCCTAGAAATTCTTATGAGTAAAATATCTCAAGTATATTTGCATTGATGTTTACATTTTCTGAGCACACAAAGGTGACTAGAAACATGATGTTGACATAATGTTAAATGCTTTGACATGCCAGTTTGCACAGGAATAAATATTAATAACACAAAGCCCAAACCACCTTAATCATTCATCACAATGCGTAAAATGCACTGTAAAAAATGTTCCGTAGTTTTTACGGAAAAATACCGGCAGCTGTGGTTGCCAGTAAAATTCTGTAAAAAATACAGGTAACGCACGTAAACAGCGATGCAGTTTAAGAACTTCAGGGCAAAAACTTCAAGCTGTGAGTGAATTTATTTCATTTGAGTCTTTTATATTGAGAACATTTTTTTATATAAAATTAAAACATTCACCTAATGCCTTAACATGAAAATATTACATTTACTTAGTTTATTTCTTTATAATAATCAACAGTCACTTTTAAACAAAGCAACATGCAGCATGACATCAGAAACTTCTTGCCTGACTTTGGTTTAAACCCAGACTCCACTCTTCAGCATAGCGGTGACCAAAAAACCACTTAACGGCCAAAAAAGAAAACTTCCGTAGTTTTTACGGAAAAATACCGGCAGCTGGTTGCCAGTAAACTACCGTAAAAGTACTAAAAACATTTTGTTTTTATTTGTCCAATCAATTCACAGAGGAAAACATGAGCCACACACACTATTCTACCTCAGTAAATATTCAATTTAACTTTAAAAAACATCAGAATACTGACGACGATCATAACTTCTGCTTCACAGGGACTTTAGCATAACATCAATGACTGTTGTTTAATGTCACCGTCTTTGTGATCAGTGTTTAGTTTAGTTGGGCTTTACACCCTTAAGTTTTATAAACAACATATTCTTAATTATAAACATAATTGTCATAGCAAATGAAAACCAAAAGAAAATTTAATCAGGTCCTTTTTGTCTGATTAAATCTCAACTAAAAGCATGTTTTTCTGATGTTAGGATATTTTTATTTAGGTTTTTATAACAGTCAGAATGAGTTTCAAATTGATATCCAGCAATAAGTTTTTGAGAAAAGATTTTTAAGAATATAAAAAAAACCCTTTATTTGGATTTTAAACACGGACACAAGAATCAATGTATGAATCTCGACCGTGGTGACCATCAAATGAAAAGCATCATGCCGCAATGCATCCTGGGAGACGTTAATGAGTTTTGTACTTTGATGGTTCCCAGAATGCATTGCGTTTATCTTAAGAGTTTGTTTTTGTGGTCACCATTGTTGAGATGAATAGGATTATTATTGATGTCTGCTAGTCCATTTCTTCCTGTAAATCATGTGTTGTAAAGTCTTTCAGAATATCATTTAATCTCACAATGCAACATCAGTGAGCATTACAAAAAAACATTTAATATCAGTGAATAAATCTGTAAATCTCTCAAATTAATCTCACAACAAATTACTACATGATGCTCATACCACCATAACAATGTTTTCTACACAGTTACAAAAGCTAACATTTCAAGCAAAGAGTCAAGAGCCCAACTAAAGCAAACACTGAACACCATAATGGTGATTCAACAAAACCATCAACATCTACACTTGTGTTAATTCTCAATAAAAATGTTGTATATGAACCACAGAAATAAAGTGACAGTGATGTTGTAATAAGTGAAGATGGTAATAGTGTTTGTGGAGATGTTTAATGGTGAGTTTATAGAGAAAAAAAACTCATTGCTAAAAACTAATTTCACTGACAGCTTTTTACAACGTTTGCCGGGTTTTTCTGTAATGTTTTGCGTATTTTATACGGAAGTCTTCTCACAACAGTTTATATTCGTGAAAACTAGAGAATTTCCCTGTTAATTTCACGGACATTGTATACAGTGTAAAGAATATAGTTCTGATGTGCAAGATTGTTGAGCTAAACAAAATAGAAAGTGGATTTAAAAGGAAATGGTTGAAACAATACAAATTCCCATTTCCAACATCAGGGCAATAATTATGAAGTTTTAATGGACTGGAGATGTTGAAAATCTGCCTGAAAGAGAATGTGTGTCTATATTGTCTTAATGCACAGCAAACAGAAGATTTTGAGTGGCCAAAAACCCTTCAAATATCACAAATGGAGAATTGCAGAAATCTGTTGAATTTTAGTGTCAGAAAAAAAATCAAATAAAAAAATAAAGGAAACCTGCACCTCCATCACCACAAGTTGTTTGGGACACTTCAAGAAACAAATCTTCTGCTCTCATAAAAAAACAAACTTAAACCAGGACTGCAGGGGTCTATGGTCATATGAAGTGAAAAAGAGTTTTTTTTAGCAGAAAGAACACAAGATGAGTTTGGTGCACACAGGGATATAAAACGTGCCTCATGTCCACAGTTAAATATATCACCAGATCTTCATTGTTGTGGACCTACATTTATACCAGAGGACCTGAACATCTTATTCAGATACATGAAATCATGAATTATATTAAATACCAACAGATTAAAAAAACAAAACCTGACTTGCTCTTCTAGAAATCTTATAATGGATCATGGTTAGATCTTCCATCAGCACATTGGTTCAAAACAAACATCAAATTCAACACAAAAATGTGTCACTGAACACAAAATCAAGATCCTGCTATAGTCATCCCAGTTTCCTGATCTGAACACTATAGAAAAAGAGTGGGATGAACTGAAGAAGAGGGAGCACCAACATATGAAGGATCTGGAGAAATTCTGTACAGAGGAATAGACTCCGATGACTCTCAATATATTCTCAAACCTCATCAGACTGAAAAGAAAACACTCAGAGGTGTTTTTCTTAAATTGAGTTTGCAGAATGTAATAAATACAAGGGTGCCAATAATTGTGGCCAACGTGTATGGGAGAAACAATGTTATATAGACACAATGTTATATTCCCCCAACTTCCACTTGTTTTGCATAATGAAATGTTGGAATTTTGGATGGATTTGTTAAATAAAAGATCAAAACAAGATGCAGATTTATTTTTACAGCCTTCTTTGCTCATATTTACCAAGGGTGCCAATATTTTTGACCATGACTGTATATGTGCAATGACGTATAACGTCCTCGCTAAAGGAAGTAGTTCCTTTTAGAAACTTGTTAGCAACTGCTGTCAAACACATCTGTAACCTGCCTGTCAAGAACAAAACTCCTGCAGACTCCTCTGCTCTCCACCAGAGGGAACCCTCTCCAGAATTAACCCCTATTCGGACTACATTTCCAATATGCCTGGTGCTGATTATGCTTTTACCTGAACTGCATTAGAAGAGCTATATCAGTCACCCTCCTCCATGCACATTTCATTACACTATAAATTTTGTTTCTAAGTATGTGCAATCCCTGGGTTCGAACCCATGACCTTAGCATTGCTAGCGCCATGCTCTTACCGCTGAGCCACAGGAAAGCCATTAGGAGAACAAAGATTCTTAACTGTTTGACTTGTTTCAGTTCAGTTCAATCAGTTGCTGCCTGCCTCATCTGTTTTATGAACTGTATTGACTTTGATATTGAGTTTGTTGGTGGTTGACCTTGCCTGTACGACTGAGCTTTTAATAAAACTGCATATGGATCCTCATTCGGCTGATGTTTCATTACAGAAGACTTTGCCACAACGATCCAGCACCTATGGTGCAGATGGTATAGTTGTCTTCGGAAGTGTCCCCACAGGCTAATCAACTAGCGATTCATCAACAGCAGCTGGCCCATCTAACCTCACTAATGGAGGAACTGGTCAAAGCACTTCAGACACCTGCCAACCCAACATCATCTCCACAGAATGCAGTCGTTTTGGCAACAGCACCATCCCTGCCAACCGTCAATCCCGTCTGACTCTTCCTGAAAAATTTGATGGTAACCTGACCAGATGCCAAGGATTTTTGTTACAATGTTCATTGTTTGTCAATCAACCGCCAGCTATTTATACCACCGATGTCAGTAAGATCTCACTAGTTTAGGGTTAGGGGACGTTACCGTTTGACTTCTTCCTTTGAACACTCTGATGGCAGGTAAGGGTGCAGATGATCAATTGCTCGCATTATGCCAAGGAAAGAACACAGCAGCTGAATACGCCTTAACATTGGAGAGCAAACTAAAATTACTCTTCCGTAAAGGACTCAATGTAGAACTTCAATTAGATTTGGCATCTAACAGACTATTCCCTGCTCTTCCACCTCAAATGGAACCCATGCAACTCGGTTATACTCACCTCTCTCCAGAAGAGCGAGATCATCGCATCTGACTCCATCTGTGCCTTTACTGTTGTTAAACCAGTCAACATCGTGGCTCAGTACAGAGGGACATTAGCTGGCACAAACTAACTCACGAGAACCCACCGCTTCCTGATGCCCTCAGAACAAGGCCTTTGTACCCCAGGATCTCCGCAAAAAAGTAACTCAGCAAGTACATTCATCACACAGCTCTGGTCACCCCGGAATCAATGCGACTTTCCAGCTACTTCACCGGTTTGTGAATTACGAACTGTATTGTCTTTGATATTGAGTTTGTTGGTGATTGACCTTCCCTGTATGACTGAGCCTTTAATAAAACTGCATATGGATCCTTATTCAGCTGGTGCTTCATTACACTGCCCTGCCACACTCCATGATGTTATTAAATAAATCATCAAGTACTAAAGGAAAAAAATCAAGATCCTGAACAACTGAATATTTACAGATTTTTGTGTCTTGTTTAAATATTTACCACCACGATTGTTATAAATGCTAATTAAATCATATTAAAGAACCCTGCAGAACTTGCATATTTTGCATAAAAGATGGACCAACACTGAAGTTCAACAACAAGGTCATTGTGGTTTTCACTGTGTCACAATATGCAAAAAAACATTTGTTTGTAGGTGAAGCACGATCCAACCTCAAGGGCCTGAGGTGATTGCTATCACAGGACCATATGGAAGCACCAGACTTATTGCCATTACACCACAATGGATCTTATAGCACTAATAAATCACTAATAAATCACTGGTTTGCCTTTCTTCAAGGCCCAAACAATAAGAGTGAAGATGACATACAACTGTCAACAAGTATATCAGAAATAATGCCTATCAAGGGTCTCGGAGCCAAAGTTTAAACTATAGTCTAAGCTCAACTAATAACTCAACACCAGTCTCATTGTGGTTTTCACTGCGTCACAATATGCAAAAACATACAAAAAACCAAGGAGCATTAGAGACAAAGTTTGGATTGCAAGTGTAACATGGTCTATAAAATATTACAGACAATAACAACATTGGGAGTCATGTCTAGACCTGTGAATAAATAATGTGGTTTAAGCAAATTTAACATGAAATGTTAACTGATCCCTCATTTGTAAGTCGTTTTGGATAAAAATCTAGTTTCAACCTCACAGAAAGTACCGGTATTATGATAGTCTGCTTTATATACTGTATTTTACAGTAAGTCAAAAGTAACTTTGCAACTTCTTGACAACTACCAGTCATTAGAGAATTAGTAGACCATCTCTCTAATATCTGCTAATACAATAATAATCCCTCTAAAAAACAACAACAACAACAACATTCTACTGACTACGTCAACCTACTCTCCTAACCTTATGTTAAAAGGCATTAATTTCTAAACTTTTACTGACAGTTTAACACAATTTAAAAAAATATTTACAAAAAAGGCTTTAAAAATTCGTATTACCGTACCCATTTAAAACGGTCAATATAGCATGTTTTGCTAAAAACAAGTGTAGCCATGATGCCTAAGCAAGTTTTTATTCATCTTACATAATATGACATCAATTATCTATATTTGAATAGATTAACATATATGTAGAACTTCTTTAAATGTGGAAAACAACCTGTATCGGTAATGAGAAGGGAAAAAGTTGTGTACGCAGCATGACGAAAGATTATTAAATATTAAAAGAAGTAATTTGTTAACTTGTTAGTCATTAAAAAGTACTATTAGTCGTGTTTCTTTACATAAAATCAAACTTAATGTAAATATATTTGTGTGTGTTTAAACAGTCTTTAAAAAACATTACGGAGGATGAGAATATCAGTCATGGACACTTGTTTCCTCAAATATTTATTTATTTTTATTAAACATGAATAATCAGTCAATTGGTTTTTTGGTCATTATTTGTAATTTAAGAACGTCTAGTAGAACATCCAATTGGTTTTTTCAGAATATTGTAATTTTACCACATATAATGCACCTTAACAAATCAGGGCGTGTTACGGTTATGAGAATTTCAGCAGAAAAAGCAATAAAATACATAAATAATTCATTTTTTTGTCAACATTATTTTTTGTCCAAGGTAGAGAACACAATTATCTTTATTATGATCATTTTCTAAAATGGACTATTAAAATGAAGTGTAACCATTACGCCCGGTTCACACGGAGCGTCAGCGTCAACGCTTCTCATTCACTTTGAATGGGTGACGTCAAGCGTTGCCGGACTGAATTGTGGCTCTGTTGGCGTTGCGTCACTGGCGTTGCTCGCAACAGAAGTCAAACATTTTCAACTTTTCAAGCGCCAATGTAGGCGTCAGCCAATCAGATGGCCTTGTGTAAATAACCTAGTGCAGACGCCAGCCAATCACATTTATGCAAGACCGGAGAATAGACAACCTAACAGCCTTTTTTTATGTGCTGTGTTTTGGTCCACTGTGATTGGCTATTGTCACTATGACTATCACGTCAGAGTCACACTTCAGACACGCCTTCCGTCAAGCATTGACGCCGACGCTCCGTGTGAACCGGGCGTTACCCACTGTTTTCATTTCCTTAAAGCCGAAGGCAAAAATCAATAAATTAAATTAATTTCGGTCATGTCTTCTTCTTAACCAAGGGGTGTCTATGGCAGCCCTATGAAACATACGTAGGAAAACTATGAATAGTACATTGTTTCATTTTTCAATTGTAGGATCAATTGTAATCAAAATAGTCTCAGATGATCTTTTGACCGAGCCACACTTTTGCCTTCAGCTTCGCCTTGACTAGACGTGCCGATGTCCGGTGTCTCCAGCTAAAATGACCCTGCGCGTATGCTGTGTAAGCGCAATACGCACACACACTCCAATGTAAACAGTATGACGTGGAAAAGAATGGCGGCAGGGGAAGCGGTGTGGTATTCGATGTGGTGTTTCTAAATACCACATCGAAACAAATCGGCAAACTAAAATGACAAAATAGCATGGATTATTAGCTACACTAAAGTTTGCATCTCGTAATTTGCCAAATAAAATACAGTAGAAACTAATAGTTATAATAATGTTAGTGAATTTGGAGTATTCTAAATGAGCGGCCGCGTGCACAAGTTTAGTAATTTGCATAAAACACACCCAGACCATCTCCATATTAGGTCTTTCCGCATAACCTTTACTTTACCGCCTGTCACCACTTAAGTCAAATATGCTCCATGCAACCCCATGTGACGCTGTCTAAAGACGTGCTTTCTCCAGATCTTTGAGTAATTCCAAGTGCGCAGCTCTCAAAATCCGTTCATACACAATAAAACACCTTTTATACAGCTCGAGCTTGAGCTATAGTCTAATGCAGCTTTTCTTACTTCTCTTTCACTATATATAATGAAATGATTTTAAAATGAATGATACATTTAAGTGTATTTAATATATATAATTATTTATAGTAGCTATATAACTATAATCCTATTATCCTACGTGTGCTTTCAGCTGTTGCTATATTTTTTCCTAAATTTAGATACGAAACTTTTAGTGAATCATGATTTCATTGTGAAAACGTTTGTACGTAGGTTTCACTCACAAATTTTTCCATAGGTATGCTTAGTGAATGAGACCCATTGTCCGGTCTCCAACACGGTAAAGACTCTATATGCTACTTGGATTACTTACCTGGTCCCCAAATTTACTGCCGAATGATCTCCAGCGTACTCTAACAATTTCCTTTGAATTCCGATGATCTCCCTTGTTCTCCAGCGATCTCCCACGTGGCTTTCTGCAGTCACCCCACGCCATCGTCCACCAACTCCTGGTTTGTCATTCTCCTGCACAAGAGACAATATGTGATGCTGTGCGGGAAAACCCATCAGAAGACGCGTAGGGATGTTTTCAGGAATATCAAAAAATAAGTTGAATGTCAATTTTTTGTCAAAATTGGGTTTTCATTAAATTATTATTCTATAATATCTTGTCTATCAACTCTGAAAGTATCTTGGCCAAATTCACTTATTTATTACTGAAAAATAATGATTTATCATGGCATGCTGATGTTTAAGAACATGCCCGGCGAAGCTGCAAAAATCACCCATAACTTTATATATATATATATATATATACGTAAAGAGGCGGAGGCTGAGTTAGAATCCACGTGCAAATGTTTATTAAATCCACAGCGAACAAATCCAAAACAGCAAGCAGGTAGCATAAACGTAAGACAGGCCGAGGCAGGCAATGGTCATAACAATATAATCCAAACAGGTGCAATAGAAACGCTCGGTAAGGCAAGTTAACTGGCAATACTTTGCAAGTATTACACAGGCCAAGCTTAAATGGAGTACAAACAGGAAGTAACCCGTAAAGCAGAGGGAGCGGCAGACAGTCAATACTCGGGAGAGGGCTCCCTCTGCTGGCATGGCGTTACAGAATCCTCACCCCAATATCTCTCCTTGTGTCCGTACCCCTCCCAGTCCACCAAATATTGGAGCCGCAACATTAAAATTCTACACCGGTACAAGCCTAGTCTTGACCCTGGTTTTACTAAGCGCCACACTCAGGTGGACTTGTGGTCCTGTCTGAAGGTCAGCATAGGGACTTATCAAAAATGCATGAATACCCTGTCTCCCCAGCAGGTCATATCAGTCAAGTTTATTTTTACAGTACATTCTGCAATTTTCATCTTATCAAAGCAGCTATATGGGTAGAAACATGTTAAACAAACATATATAAATCTCTTGGAATGTGTTTTAGCAATTTAACATTAATAACAAAATTTAATTTTTCTTACATTTCGGCAGGCAGCTGCTGATAGCATAAGTTATGGAACTGTGATGCTGTAGGGAGAACCTCCATAGACGATCTAGGCAAGTGGAGCTGGGGAAGGAAAAAATCCCATGGAGTGCTGCACTGAGTTAAACCAGTACAGAAATGAAAGTGAATCCATTATGTAGATAAGATGGAAAGATTGATTGAACACATAGCCCTAATCAAGGGTGTCGAGGGGGGTAAGGACGTATAGGGACAGTGCCCCATTCATTTTATTCACATTTTGTTATGTTGCTGCCTTATCTTAGCCTACTTTCAATTTTTTTAATTAATCTGTCCTGGTTCTGCTAGACTTGTCTGCAGCGTTCGACACTGTCAACCACCAGATACTGCTAGCAACTCTGTCATCACTCGGAATCTCAGGTAATCCTCTCCTCTGGTTCAATTCCTACCTCTCCGACAGATACTTCAAGGTGTCATGGAGGGGCTTGCTGTGCACCGCTTGCCACATCACCACTGGGGTCCCTCAGGGTTCAGTGCTTGAACCACTCCTCTTCTCCATCTACACGACATCCTTAGGACCCATCATATAAGCACACAGCTTCTCATATAACTGTTATGCTGATGACACCCAGATTTACATCTCATTTCACCCGGACGATCCCACTGTAGCTAAGCGCATTTCAGCCTGCCTTGAAGACATCTTAGCTTAGACGAAATAGCATCACACCTCCAGCTGAACCCTGCCAAGACAGAACTTCTTTGTATTTCCGGCACACCCCACAGTGCAAAATGATCTCACCATCCAACTTGGCAATACCACAATTACACCTTCAAAATCAACCAGGAACCTAGGAGTCATCTTTGACGTCCAGCTGTCCTTCGGGAACCACATTGCTAAGATCATGCCAATTTGCTTTATTCAGCATCAGGAAGATTAGACCATAATCTCACTGAGCATGCAGCACAGCTTCTTGTTCAGGTACTTGTAATCTCAAGGTTGGACTATTGCAACACTCTCCTTGCCGGTCTTCCTGCCAAAACAATCAAACCACTCCAGCTGGTTCAGAATTCAGCAGCACGGCTCTTTTTCCAAGAGCCCAAAAGGGCTCATGTGACACCCCTCTTTATCTCTCTCCACTGGCTACCGGTCGAAGCCCGTATCAAATTCAAGTCACTAACTCTTGCCTACAGAATGATCACTGGTTCTGCACCGGCATACTTTCATACCCTCCTAGACCCCATCAAGATCCTTGTGTTCAGCAAATGAGCCGCGTCTTGTAGTGCCTTCTCAAAAGGGCAGTAGATCACTTTCCTGTTCATTCTCCTTCACAACTCCTTGCTGGTGGAACAGACTTCCAAACTCTGTCCGGTCAACCACATCTCTTACAACATTCAAACAACATCTTAAAACTTTCTTCTGTGAAAAAAAACCTAACCCTCTCTTTCTTTTTATCAATAGGTAGTGTTCTGGCTTTTGTAGAAACTAGTAACTTGGTATTAGCACTTATTGTATTATTGGGTTACGCTTTAGATTACGGCCTGCAATGTACCGCATAATTAAACAGAATTTACAGCGTAACTAATTGTAACAATAATGTACCTCTACAGTACATATCTGTAGGTAAAAGGTAAGTGTCTTTTAAACACATTAAAACTAATCTTCAATCGCCAGTTCTTTGCCATGGTTTTATTAATTATAATTAAAGAAATGAGCAAAATGCTAAGGTGAAAGATGAAGCGTGTTTCTCAGCAGGTGTTCATGTAACAGACTGGGCTAAGGACCTTGTAACGGCTTTAGCTCGTCCGCCAGCCATGCCCCCTACATCAGAGCCAGCACCGCGTCTCACCCATTCCCTCTCACTGGACTTTTGACTACATCACCCTTAATGCATCTCACCTCCATCACCAGCTGATTGTCACCACCTGATTGTCACCACCTGCACCTCGTTTGGACTCTCACCGGTTTTGTGTTTCCGTGCAGTATTTTAGTTCCGTTTTTTGCATTGTGTTTTGTCCGGTCTTGTCGTAAGTTCCGTTCTGAGTTCATGTCTTTTGTGACCCATATTTTTGGAATTACTTACCTGTTAGCCAGAAAAACTAAAACCTGTATTCTTGGAATTATTTACCTGTTAGCCTGGAAAGCGACTTCTGTGTATTTGGAATTACGTACCTGTTTGCCTGGAAGGCTATACCTTTGTGTCTGTCCTGTTTGCACCAATAAACCCTCGTTTATTGGTGCCCGTGACCAGCCGTTGTGTTACAGACCTATTTTCACCTTAGAGATATGTTATACCTCAATTTAAACAATATAAACAGGACAACCATATACCAACTCAGGTGTTAGAATTTACACACGTAATTTTTCCTGTTTTACTGTACTCATGCACACACGCACTATATACATATTCTTTCTTTTTTATTTACCATGCTGTTAATGTCAATGTATTTGATAGGAAATGAACAGTGACACAATAAGTTTGTGTAAGTGCTGTAATTGTTTGTGTGATCACTATAGAAGGTTGTGACAGATCCAAATCATCTCTGCTGCATAGTTGCATTTCTCCAGTTGCTAAATATGTTAATATAGTGATTGCTGCAATTTCTGGCACTATGGCATTTTTTGTGCTGTCTTGAAGATGTTAGCGTCTCAATAGGAACGGTCACAAACATGAATTCTGCATGATCTAACGTGTTACAAATGTCTTATTAACTCACTGTCATTTTTATAGCACTTTACAATTTGCATTGCATCAAATCCAAGAAAAACTAAAGTTAAACACACACAAAAATGCTAAAAAATAAAAAAGAATCTGATAAACCTTAAAAGTAATATGGAAATTGTCATCATTACAACACATTTCTTTTCACTTTTCGCATTTCATCCATTTTCTCTGCTGCTAAAGAAACTCTTAAGCCTCTTAAAAGTCCTTTTCACTGCTCCTAAAAATTTGGACTTTAAAAGCTCTTTTCCTAGTCAAGAAAAAAGTAATTCATAAAGCATCTTAACCCTTTTAAGATGCTTTATGAATGACTTTTTTCTTGACTAGGATATTTTCTGTAATTTTAAGGGGAAATGCCCACATTTCTAAGAATTTTCTTAGAATTTTGCCACTTGGAGCAACTCTTTGCGCTAAGATTTTTCATGAATACGGGCCCAGTGCCTGTATTTATCAAGCTTCTCAAAGTGCCATTTCAGTCTTAAGTGCTGAAAATTCATGAAATTTACTCCTACTTCCAAATTTAATTATAAAAGCAAGTTATCAAATTTCTAAAAGCTAAGAATCACTCTTACTCTCCCAATTATTTAAGACAGCTGGAGAGGTGTCTCAAGTGGTTAGGAGTTGCCACTAGGGGCGTGTGATGATGCTGAGGAGACAGAGACATGTGGTGGACAGAGGGATTGGGCCAATGGAACCATAGATTTCACATTATACATGCATAAATTCAGTACTCCCCTGCATAGGCGTAATTGTGGGTGGGATAGTAAGTTGATTGTGTCCCACCCCTTTTTTAAAGTATGAATTAGCGAAAGATTAAAGACATTGATTAATGAAACAACTTCTACATATTTCATATTTCATAATCTAATTTATACATTTAACAAACTTTTTTGTGTGCAAGATAAAAGGCACGCAGTCCGTACATGTCATTATGCTGCGTGCATTTGAGTTCTGCTCTATTGATCATCATCTGTTGCGCATTACGCTGTATTGCTATCGTCAACTTGTTATGCTCTACTGCAATAGATTTGCATTAATATTGCGCGTTCTATAAAGAAAAGATTTATACCAAAAATAACATTGTATTTAAAGCAAAACTACTCGACTTAAGCAAATAAAAGCAAATTTCAGCACCGGTTTAAAATGGGTCATTAAGAAATGGTAGAAATGTGTTTATCTTTCATTTCCAATGTCTATATCATAATGTATTCTGTTGAAAAGTCTTTATTGTCATGTGTGTTAAATACTTTTAGGAATTTCACCAATCAATGTGAATGTATCAGAGAATATTCTTAAATAAGGAAATCTATTCAGTGATTGGTCCATGCCAATGTCATCATCCAAAATCCTGTTTGCAGCACAGCAAAGTGTTGTAAATCATCTCTAAATCTGACACTTAAGATTTAGTCCTACACTTCGCTTAAATTATGACTGAGCTGCTTTATAACTAACTTTTAAGCGCAGCTTTAAGCCAATAATTATTTAACTACAGTCATTTCTTAGCAGTGTTCTTGTGAGTAATTCTCAGAAGCTTGATAAATACGGGCCCAGATCTCTTACTTGACCTCCTGGCCAAGCACAGCAATCGATAGAGAAGGGTCTTGTTTAGAGTGGTGACCAAGATGCTGATGATCACATACTGGTTGAGCTCCATGATCATATATGGAGATGGGAGAATCTTACAGAAGGACAAACATCACAGCAACACTCCACCAATCAGGGCCCGTATTCCTAAAGATTCTAAGAATCCTCTAAGAAAGCTCTTAATTTAGCTTAAAAACGTCTATGTAGGAGTCTTGGTGTAAAAGCAATTCATGCAGAACACAAAAGAAGATATTTTGAAGAATGCTTGTAATTGATAAACAGCAGTACCCATTCACTTGCATTGGTTTTGTGTCTAAACAAAAGTGAATTGGTGCCACTGTTGTTTGTATTTACATTTACATTTAGCAGACGCTTTTTCCAAAGCGACTTACAAATGAGGTAAACAATAGAAGCAATTGGAACAACATAAGATGACAAAATGCATAAGTGCAGTAAAACTGGTCAGATAAAGCCTAGCACAGTGTACAAAGCTAAGGAAACAACTTAAAGACAGAAAAGAATAGAAGTCAGTGTTAATCGGTCAGGTGTTGACGGAAGAGATGTGTTTTCAGGTGATTTTTAAAGATGGCTGCGGAATCTGCTGATCTTGTAGCAGCAGGCAGATCATTCCACCAATGTGAACGGATCCAGAGAATTTACGCAAGAGTGATTTTTTCCTTTTTTGGGAAGGCACCACAAGACGATGTTCGTTTGCAGAGCGCAGGGATCATGCAGCAACATAAGTCTGTATTACAGAGAGATATGGGGGAGCCGAACCAGTGGTGGTCTTGTAGGCCAAGAGCACAGCTTTGAATTTGATGCGGGCAGCAACAGGGAGCCAATGTAACCTGATGAAAAGAGGAGTGACATGTGCTCTCTTTGGTTCATTGAAGACTCTTGCTGCTGCATTCTGGATCATCTGTAGAGGTTTGATTGTGTAAGCAGGAAGTCCAGCCAGTAGCGCATTGCAATAGTCCAGTCTATACAAGACAAGAGCCTGGACTAGGACTTGCGTAGTATGCTTAGATAGGAAAGGTCTAATTTTCCTAATGTTGTAGAGAATTAATCTACAGGACCGGGTTGGCTGGCAACATGACTCGTGAAGTTTAGCTGATCATCAATTATCACCCCTAAGTTCCTGGCTGTTCTTGAAGGTGTAACGGTTGATGAGCCTAGTTGAATGGAGAGGTTGTGATGAATCTTTGGGTCGGCCGGAATCACAAGTAGTTCCGTTTTTGTAAGGTTCAGCTGCAGGTGATGGTCCTTCATCCAGAGGGAAATGTCACTGAGACAGTTGGTTCATCAGGCTGGAATGACAGGTGGAGTTGTGTGTCATCCGCATAGCAGTGATAGGAAAAGCCATGTTTCTGAATGACCGAACCCAGGGATGTCATGTATATGGAAAAGAGCAGCGGTTCAAGCACCGAGCCCTGTGGCACCCCTGTATTGAGGTGTTGGGACCCAGAGACCTCGCCTCACCAGGATACTCTGAATGACCTACCCGAGAGGTAAGACTTAAACCACTGCAGCACCATTCCAGAGATGCCCATAGCCCTGAGGTGTTTAACAGTGTCGAATGTGGCGGATAGATCCAGTAAGATGAGTACAGATGATTTGGATGTTGCCCTTGCCAGTCTCAGGGCTTCAATGACTGAGAGCAATGCAGTCTCTGGAATGACTGCTCTTGAAACCAGACTGGTTGCCATCCAGGAGGTTGTTCCATGTGAGATAGGAGGAGATGTGGTTAAATACAACACGCTCAAGAGCTTTGGCAATGAAGGGAAGGAGGAAACCGGTCTGTAGTAGTTCTAACAGTGCAGGGTTAAGGATGAGTTTCTTCAGTAGCGGTGTTATACGGGCCTCTATACGGGTTAGACTGTGGGAAATGTCCCAGTGGTGAGAGACGGGTTGATGATGTGGGTCAGAGCAGGGACAACCAATGGATGGTAGGGTGGTTAGAAGCGATGATCTTGGAAACATCTGCTTCAGATAGGAGAGAGAAAGAGGGGAGCAAACACGTGTTGGGGGTTTGGGCGTGTTCAAGAGGTAAAGGCACAGAGAACTGACTGCTGATGGCGGTAGTCTTCTTTACAAAGAAAGATGCAAAATCATCAGCTGTTAAATCCGATGAGGGTGGGGGAGCAGGTGGACAAAGAAGAGCAGAGAAGGTTTTGAAGAGAGTACGAGAGTCAGGCGAGTTGTTGGTTTTAGAGTGGTAGTACTCAGTTTTTGCAGAGGAGACATCAGCAGAGAAGAAAGAGAGGAGAGACTGATAGAGACAGAGGTCAGAAGGATCTTTTGATTTGCGCCACTTTCTTTCAGCTGACCGGAGGACGGCACGATGCTCACAAAGAACATCCGACAACCAGGGGGCAGAAGTTAATGCGCGGGCTGGTCTAGATGTAAGGGGGCATAAGCTGTCTAAGCAGTATGTTAACATGGAGAAAAAAGTGTTGGTGGCACTGTTGATGTTCAAAAGAGACAGCTGCTCAGATGGAGGCAGCGTGGAGAAGATGGCAGAGGATAAGCGGGAGGTAGAGAGCATACGTAGGTTGCGCCGGAAAGTGACCAGTGGGGAGAGGTGTGCAGTGTCTGGAGAGGTTAGGTCAAGATCGAGAGTGACGAGGAAATGATCAGACGTGTGCAGTGGGGTGACCCGAGTGTGATGAGTGAAGCAGTAGCGTGTGTAGATAAGATAAAGTTGGTTACCAGACTTATGGGTTGCTGATGTGGAAACACGCTTGAGGTCAAACGACTCAGTCCACAGAAGCCTGTGGACTTCACGTACCATCCTCCTGCGAGAACCTGTGGACCTGACTGATCATCCCAGCTCAGCACATAAAATCTTCACCAATAACCAAGAGCAAAGATGGACTGCTTGCTATATTAATTACTAATACTAACTTTTTGGTTTGTTTTGACTTTCTTCCTGTAAAGCTGCTTTGAAACAATGCAACATTGTAAAAAGCGCTATATAAATAAGAGTGAATTGAATTGAATACAAGATTCCTTCCATGAAAAATCTATATCTTTCATACCGCAAGAGAAGTTTCTGAAAACCTCCTATTTAACAATTTGCGAGATTGTCCACAGTTTGTGTTTTTAGTGATCAGTGTGTTTTTGTTGTGTGTTTTATTCTTTTTGTCTGGAAGCTATTGCGGTTTTCAGTGCATCACAATATGCAAAAACATAAAAAAAAAAAAAAAGTTTGGATTGTAAGTAAAACAAAATGGTCTATGAAAACTAATATGTAAACAATAAAATCAAGACTGATGACCAGACCTATGAATAAACAAAGTGGTTTAAGCAAATTGATTGTTCGAAGCAAATTAAACTATTGTATAAAACCCCTTTACATTCATTTCATGAGCATCAGTCCATCTTTAATCATGTTTCTAAGCCACATTTACACTTTTCTTGTGGCCTTTACTCAATGTGTCTTTTTCAAAGTTTTTTGCTCTTCATCTGAGTTCAGTTTGAATGGAGATTACTTATTGGGTGGTCTTTTTCCAGTGCATGAAATTCAACATGCAACAGCCCTGTTCTCCCCAGAGGCCACTGACTGTTTCAGGTAAGAAAGGTTTTTTTCTTATTTTATCTTGATAGTTTAACACACTTATCATCTGAATGCTTATTACACCTTTATTACTATTGTTTATTACTAGGCAGTTTTATACTGTATGTAGAAGCATAATTTCCTCAGGATTTCACTGATGGTAAACTAATAGTTCTCAGACCAAACATAAATTAAATGCCATTAACTTTCTTACTAATGTTTTGTAGGCACACCTTCTCAAAATCTGGCTATAAGATGTTTCAAGTAATGAGGTTTGCTGTTGAAGAGATTAATAACTCCACCACCCTGCTGCCCAATGTTTCTCTGGGCTATGACATTTTTGACCATTGTTCTGACACTAAGAATTTCCCATCAGTCTTGAGTTTCATCTCACAGAATGGATCAATAAAACCTCAAGAAAAACTCAACAGCCATCAGCCTAAAGTGATTGCTTTAACAGGACCATATGGAAGCACAAGAACTATTACTATTGCACCGTTGATCACAATGGACCTCATGCCACTGGTACATGATGTTTATTACTTATAATGTATTTGATACACATACTTCATAATCATAACATTCATCTTGTGCATCCGAAGTGCATCATTTTGACCCAGGGACACATTTAAATACATGTGTGCTTTTGAGTTCTTACTTTATATAATATATGTACTTTAAAGTGGGCATGTTAAGTATTTTTTTCCTTCCAAGGTGAATTATGGAGCTACCAGCTATATGTTAAGTGATAAACTTCACTATCCATCATTTATTAGAACAATTCCCAGCAACAAGGACTTGATACAGATGATTATTCGCATCATAAAGTGGTTTGGATGGAACTGGGTTGCTTTTCTTCAAGACCAAGAGAGTAACAGTGAAGATGGCCTGCAATTGTTTAACAGTTATATCAAAAATACTGGCATTTGTTTGGGCTATCAAGAGGTTCTGAGTCAAAGTATAAACTACAGTCTAACTCTTCAAAAGATAGATAAGCTCAATATCAATGTCATTGTGGTTTTCACTGGATCACGATATGCAAACAACATAATCAAAGCGGCCATAGCAAACAACATCCGAGACAAAGTTTGGATAGCAAGTGAAACATGGTCTATGAATCGACAGCTTCAAAGAGAGCCAGGAATTGAGAAAATTGGAACAATTATTGGCATTACAGATAGATTTCTATCATTGCCTGGATTTAATGAATTCATCTATAAAGCCAAAGGAACAAGTGAGATTTATACTAATGATAACGTTGAGAGTGAAATCCAGATGAAGACATGTAATCAAGATTGTGACAACTGCTCAATGTTGACCGCAGAGGAAATTATCAATGAAGATCCCACATTCTCCTTTGCCATCTACTCTGCCATATATACCATAGCTCATGCTTTACATAAAGTTCTGCAGTGTGACATCAATGAATGCAGCACAAACATAACGGTTAAACCATACATGGTAAGTAAATGCTTTTCAATTTGCATGAAACACAGTATAGATTTAAAATAATAATTTATATTTTATACATACTATATTATAATTTGATATAGTGTATTTATTGTGCATGTCAATCCGATTTAAAATTAATTTTTAAATAAGGAATGTTTAGAATGGAGTAAATTACTCTGCTAATATTACCACACCACAAGACATTGGACATTGTTGAGATATCGTTCAGATGATTTACTACAACACATTTGTCCTGGAATGCTCTTGTTAGTAAAACTAATTTCTTACATATTTCATTACGTAGCATAAGGAGAAAAACATGAATTAAAGGGTTAGTTTACGCAAAAATTTAAATTCTGTCATCATTTACTTGCCCTCATATTGTTTCAAACCTGTATACATTTCTTTGTTCTGCTGAACACAAAGGAAGATATTTGGAAGAATGTCAGTAACCAAACAGATCTCATTCCCATTTTCTACCTTAGTAGGGGTAAAAAATA
The DNA here is from genome assembly GCA_026939265.1 of Oreonectes daqikongensis. Taxonomy (NCBI): domain Eukaryota; kingdom Metazoa; phylum Chordata; class Actinopteri; order Cypriniformes; family Nemacheilidae; genus Oreonectes; species Oreonectes daqikongensis. The sequence goes on along the minus strand of JAOTQM010000133.1, from coordinate 633,703 downwards.
CAATTGCAGTAAATGGGGGATGAGATCTGTTTATTTTTGGGTGAACTATCCCTTTAATGAGTTTTCAATGCCAGCTGAAGTTTTCAGTGTAGCAGAAAGCTTGATTAAGCTTATTTAAGCCCCATTTACCTATTCCACTGAAGTATTTTTGACTTTAAGCCAATCATGAAACAAATTTAAGCTGTTGTTTCTGTAATTTTCGTGTTTCTTTATCATGCTGATTGTTTCATGTGGTTTGGCGTTATTTTTGATATACACTTTCTTTTTTCGTGTTTTCCAGTACAGCTGTTGCCACATTATTATTAAAATAATCATGCGGTCCATAAACATTAATAGATATTTCTTCTCATAAAGTGGAAATTTTGGTTCATCAGTTGACCCGGTTCTATTTAATTACCCCCCTTACTGTCAGAGTGCAGGGAAGATGGAAGATAAAACTAGAAAAGGTCACTTGACAAGAAGGACCGAAACATCACAAAACTTCACACAGATCTTCAGACTGGTCTCACTTGAGTTGCAATATCGTTTCTAAGGGATCAGATGTACGGTTTTCCTAATATAGCCGGTCAAACTTCCATAGACTTACATTAATAGAATGTTCAGCTGATGATGTTTACTTTCAAATGTCAACTCTCAAACATAAACACACACTCACACTCACACACAGTAAGTCTATGACAATCTACATCTCTTACACTACACTATTTAAACATTTCAGACCAGACTTTCTCAAGCCAACATAAAGTTTGTTCACAAATGTTTACCTCATCTAGTTATATTCTACACTTTTAAAAATAAAGGTGCTTAAAAGGTTCTTCTCAGCGATGCCATAGAGGAACCATTTTTGATTCTACAAAGAATCATTCGGTCAAAGGTTCTTTAAATGATCACTTTTTCTTACGTTTAATAATCTAAAAAACCTTTTTTGTAAAACAGAAAGGTTCTTCGGATTTTTAAGGTTCTTTATGGACCCATGAAGACAAAAAAAGGTATGGCATTACTGTAAAACACCTTTATTTTTAAGAATGTATTTACTTCTGTGCATGTGTAAAGTTGCTTAATACTGTTGGGTAGTTTAATCTACAGCAATGCATCATATTCAATAAAATAAAGTTGAAATTTGTTGCTCAGATTTTTGTCCTGTCCACACGAATACTGTTTTTTTTTTCAAAACCACAGCTTTTTCTATGCGGTTTGGCCATTCATGCAAATGCAGTACCTGGTCACTGGTCTTTTTGAAAACTCCGGCCAGGGTGAAGATTTGAAACTCCAGTTTCAGAGTTGTCGTGTAGATGGGGAAACAGGAGATTTGGCCTATGACATTGGAACGCCTACCGCTATCTCCTTTTTGGACATCAGATTACAGGCTTCTGATTGGCCTCAACCAATAATTTTGGTTCAACCTTTGTGGACTTCAGAGGCCAAGACTTTAAAGTCCAAGTCTTTGCCTTTGAAGTCTACAACCTTTAGTTCAACAATGCAAGCACTGCTAAATGAAAATTAACACAATAATATTAAGGGAATAATACAAACTAACTAGCACACTTAATTTTATTATTTTAATGATGTTAATAACATAATGAGAATTTGATCAAATTATTTGAAAACCCTAGACATTAATCACTACTAATAAAATACAATCATTTCTTATCATTATTTGCCCTTGATATTTTATATTTTTTTCCTGTATTTCACAACAGCTTCTGGGAGAAATGAAGAAGTTGGATTTTCCTCTCAATGGTCATCATGTAAAATATGATGTTAATGGTGATCCAGCTGTCAGTTATGCAGTCGTGCTGTGGCACACTGGAACAAATCATCCATGGATTGAGATGGTGGGCACATATGACACATATCCAGAAATGATTTTTGCCATGAACAACTCTCTCATGCCCTGGCGTAACAACACTGCTGTGAGTTCTATTTGTTTCTCTCTGTGAGCCTTCAACTATTCATTTAGCAGTTTTAAACGGAGATTTCTCTTCTTTAAAGGTTCCTTTCTCAAACTGCTCTGCTGAGTGTAAGATGGGATTTTCAAGAGAACGTGTGGGATATCATGACTGCTGCTTTCTGTGTAAAAAATGCCCACAAAACAGCTACGTGAATTATTCTCGTAAGTATCTTAAGCAGTGTTGTACCTTGTTTTAATCACCACCATAATACTTCACTGCAGAGGTCTTCAACCCTGCTCCTGGGGATCCACTGTCCTACAATGTTTTACTCCAGCCTGCTCCAACACACCCGAGGAGCTAAATGAGCTGGTTCAGCTGTGCTTGATGAATGTTGAAGTTAAACTCTTGAAGTTAAACGCAATGCTGTATCGCTACAAAACTTGCTATGGTTCATCAAGGCCATGTCCTGAGAGACATGTAAAGTTTTAGGCCAAGTAGTGGTCAAGAAATATAATGAAATTTATGAAAATGCTTATAATATATGACAGATTCATCATGAACCCGTTATTGTCATGAACTGTTTCGAGACATGAAGAGTGAAGATCTAAATGCAGCTTTAATAGAACAACAATGGTAACAGGCAAGGGTCGGACCAAGGGGCAATATTCCGGTCTCACTCGTGAAACCAACACAGAAGTGACTTAAACTGTAATTTATCATCTGGCCGCTAGAGGTTGGCTCCAAAACAGAGCAGAATCTCATTGAGCCCCATGTTAAAACGGCCATCTTTACAGCACAAAAAAAACATGTTTAAAGCCTGGTACAAAAAATGATTTTGATCTACATTGCTAATTTTGCCCTTCCTGACAACTGTGAGGGGGGTGAATTTATTTATACATCATCCATTTAAATAATATTAAGCCATAAAATTCCACTTGAGTGACAGGTGGTTTCACCAACCAGGCATCTCAGCTAAACCCACGTCCCGCCTTTTCGCCCATTTTCGTGTGACGCGCGGGGACGCAAAGCCAAGATGGCGCCGACCGGCTCCGCCCACTTAAGGCTTCATAAATTGCTCTTCACAAACCTATGGGTGACGTCACAGACACTATGTCCATGTTTTATACAGTCTATGGTCAGGGCAGGCAGCAAAGGTACAAAAAAAACAAGAAAGTCTAAGGTCAATAATGACCTGCAATAATGCAACAAGGTAAACCGCTCAGAAATGCAGTATGACAAACAAACAAGACTTCAAAATGAGTGCTAGAGTGAACCGGGTATAAATAGACAGAAATGTAACAGATAACAAGACACAGGTGAATGCAATGATGAATAACAAGTCCAGCAAAGGATTATGGGAAGTGTAGTGCAATGTGTAAAATCCAGCTGTAGTGGAGAGTGCCCTCTTGTGGAGCAGCTGGTGACTGTGACAGTTATGTCATTGACATTGCTAGATTCGTTGGTTGGGGCTGAGAAATTCAAACATTTTAAGCAATGTCTAGTACGTTTTACATTTTCAAAAGCACATGATCAGACATGACCACATGTATATCCCTTTGTGCCCTTGTAGGGATTGACTCCGTAAATGGTATGTTTAGCTATGTATTTCTTTCTAGGGGACCCCTATACCTGTTTTTCATGTGGAGAGACTGAATGGTCTGATGGGAGCGGTATGAAATGTAAGACACGTCCTGTCGTCTATCTTCAGTTCACAGATATTCCCTCCATCGCACTTATAACTTGTAATGCGTGTTTGATTGCTCTTCTCATTGGTGTGATATTTATTTTTGCTTACAACTACAACACTCCAATGGTGAGGTCTGCTGGTGGTAACATGTGTTTTCTGATGTTAGTGTGTTTGATCATGTCTTGCTTAGGTATGTTCTTCTTCTTTGGTGAACCCACATTAGAAAAATGTGCCATGAGAAATGCACCGTTCGCATTTTTCTTCACTGTTTGTCTCTCCTGTTTGGCTGTCCGAGCCTTTCAAATAGTGTGTGTCTTTAAAATGGCTACCGAGTTCCCTAATGTGCACAGAGTGTGGGTAAAGTACAATGGCCAGTGGGTCTGTGTTATGTCATTTTCTGTCTTTTATTTCATTGTTTGTGTTTTATGGATGACTGTTGCAAAAACCAAACCCTTCAAAGACACTGTTTCTTTTAAAGACTTTATTTTTTTCACCTGTGAAAAAAGCGCTCTGCACACTATATCTATAAGCACTGTATTGTTTGTAAATATGTCTCTTGGTTCTCTGTGTATCTTGTTTTCTTACATGGCAAGAGATCTGCCGAAAAATTACAATGAGTCCAAATCAATAACTTTCAGTATAGTTTTTTATATTATAATTTGGATTGCATACCTTACAGTTATGGTTCTCATGAAGAGCAAGGACAATCCGTTTATCAATGCATTGGCTCAGACATTCAGTGTATATGCAATTCTCTTCAGCTATTTCATACCAAAATCCTACATCATGTTGTTTCAACCGGAAAAGAACACCGCTGCATACTTCCAAACATCTATTCAGAGTTACACCCAAACCATTAGTAGATATTAAAGCACAGAATAAGATTAGTTGCAGAATAAGGTTGAAAAGTGGATTAAAATGCAATTGTAGATATTTAATGACAGATAAATCAATATTTGGTCATTTTACCAAGCACATTCTTTTTCGGCATATAACAATAGCATTAGTTTCTAACATTTACATTAGGGTCTGTGTGTCTGTTTGTGTAAATCTCTGTAGAGTTTAGAAGCTATCACCAATTTATTCATAAGGTTTTCATTCATTTTTCTGATTGTTATTTTGGAAATATAATTGTAATTTATTAAAAGACTTTGAAATAAACATATGAAATCAAGCAGTTGTGTAGTTTTGATGCAAGCTAAATAATGGCCATAATAGGTTTGGGGGAAAGAGGGATTAGGACTTTTTTAAGGGCCTGGTCACACAGAGCAGTGGTTCCCAACCCTAGTCCTCGTTAATAAATATGAATATTTTTTTTAAATATATGCCACTGCCATTACAATAAATTGGGATGGAATGCAACGCTTAATTCCTTCCAGCAAAGGAAATCCTGCCTTCCAGTAAAAATAGCCAATCGTTAAAGAAATGACTGATTCTTTGGGTTTCTCTGCATGGGGCAGAATTCTCTCGAGATACACTTTATATTAAGGTACACAAATTAATTACTTGCTTATTAACATGCATATTGGTTGTATATTAGAATGTGTAAAGCACATATAAATGCCTTATTCTGCATTACCTTAATCCTACCCAATACCTAAACCTAAACACTACCTTATAAGCAGTAATTAGGAGTTTTTTTGAGGCAAAAGTCATAGTTAATAGTTAGTTAATAGTAAGAATTGGACTCTAATCTAAAGTGTGACCAAAAGATCATTTGTAGCGCAATGTAAGCTTATGAAACAAATGTTATAGTGCAGTTCATGTAAGATTTAAACGCTGTTTAAATATGTCGTTTAACTGGGATCTGAGCCGGTAATTGTAGAAATATCTGTATTCTACTGTCATTTTCTCTGGCCCCCCTCCCTTCTTATCGTTGTGATGAGATACATAGCAGATTATCATCACTAAACGGCTGGTTGTCTAAGTGGTGCCTGCAGAATGATATAGTTTTTATAAATAACTGGAAGAGCTTTGAGGGCAGACCTGATCTGTTAAAAAGAGATGGTCTCCATCCCTCTTGGGCTGCTCTCCTGTCTAGAAATATGACGCATAGTCTTAATGCTAAACTTTGACTCACTGGGGCCCAGGCAGCGGACAGAATGGCTTAACCAACCATCTGTTAGCGGTCTCATGTCAACAAAAACACAAAATATGCAACATATAGTACCCTCGTCTCCAAAACATAACATAGAGACTGTGTCTGTCCCCCGGACTAGCAAATACAGAAAACTGTAGTAATTTAATACATGTTAAACAAATAAAACACAAATACAATCCAGTAAAAAAATTTATATAACTTTGCTAAATATTAGATCTCTCAATAATAAAGCATTTTTTGTTAATGACATGATCACAGATCATAAAATAGAGTTTTTATTTTATTTAAATTTTATTTTAACAGAAAACAAATTAAAGGCCCTCGATGGGGAAACAAGACGATAAACTAGAAGCAAAAAACACTTAAACAAAACTGTGAAAACTAAACAACCCACAAGGGGGCAAAAACAGATAATCTAAAACGAGTGAAACAACAACAGGCAAGACGATGCAAAAACAGTCCAGGAGCACAAGACACACGAGACTGAAACACGAACAGGAACATACAATGCAACGACACGAGACAGCGAACACAAGGGCTTTAAATAGGGGAACAAACAAGGGATAATGACACATGGACAGCTGTGATGCATGAAACACTCAAGGACAGATTACGGGAAAACAAGGGGGCGGGGCTAAGACGCGAGACATGAAAACACGCGGCGAAGGCGATCGGCCAAAGCCGCGTGTCTCCCCACAGAACGTAAACACAAAGACAAGATACTGACGCAATCCTGCCCGCTAAATCATGAAAACAAGACATAAACAAGGAGAGCAGGATTGCGGAAGTATTCGGGGGGCGTGGTTATGACGCGAGACCGGAGAACGCGTGACGTAGGCGATCCACGCCCAGGCCACGCGCTTCCACACAAAACAAACACGGAGACATGGCACTGTCATGGCCCCGCCCACAAGGCTCTAGGAATTTACAAGACAGATCGGGCAGAACCATGACAGATTATATTAAATGAGTCTATTCCCAAAGATCACTGTTATAAACACGAGTCTCGTCTAAAAGGCAGAGGGGGAGGTGTTGCTGCACTTTACAATAATACTTTTAGCATTACTCAAAAGTCTCATTTAAAATTAAATTCTTTTGAATTTGGTGAGTTTTTATCAGAATTAGTACTGACCGCAGACAGAGTCCTTGTCGTTGGTGATTTTAACATCCATGTAGATAATGATACAGATGTTCTGGGACTGGCTTTTAATGGCATTCTTAATTCAATAGCAACTATGCAACCTGAGGCTGCACAAGCAGATCAGACAACAATTTACAGCTCCCCTAAGGAGCAAGTGCAATTATTGGGTAACACTTTACAATAAGGGTACATGAATAATCATGTACTAATATCTGAATTAATACTTATTTCCATGTGAACTAATGATGAGTCAAGAAATGGACTAATCAAAAACTAATAAAGGGCTGACCTTAGCTAATACCGGAGTCATGATGATTCATGTATTAATATTGCCTAGGTTAACTACATGTTAGTACATGTTTGTTAGTTAATGTATTGGAGGTGAAACTTCGACTAAAATCGACCCTTTAATAAACAACAAGGAGTCTGCGTACTTTGTTTGATATGAATTATCACCTACAATTTTATCACACTATTATTACGTTTGATATAGCATCTGTCTCGCTGGTGCTGATGGATTAGTGGTGGTCCTCCAATTTCACATTTTTTGGAGACTGGGGCAATCACATAAACAGCAGAGTATGTGACTGTGCATAAATGTACTTAATTACCAACAATGTGATCTTGATAACTTGATATTTTGCTGTTTTTCCTTTAACATGCCACTCTGTATTGGGTCTCAGGTCTGAGAATCTGTTTTGTTTTGTGTTGAACACATGGTGTAGTTTGACAGCTCACCATGTGTTCATTGTCTTTGTCTACTACCCCGACCTCTCGTTCTTGCTCTCATCACCTCATTATTGGTTCACTCTTCTCACCTGCAGTGCCTCTGATTTCTCTCTCTCCCCTCCTGGCTTCTTATTCTCCCTCCGTGTTTTTCGTCGTCCGCTGTCAGATCGTTATATTGTGTGTGTAGGGTTGACCGCCCGGGCGTTTCTCTGCTATTTTTAGCTAGTTTTAATCACTCTGTCTGTCCAGGCTCCAGTGCCATTTACTCTGCACGATTCCTGCCCCTTGTCTGCCCGCAGCACCGGCTTTGCCAGCCCTGCCCACTCTTCCCCTGTCGGTCGTGTAGATATCTTGAAGAGACAGTCATCTTCAGTTCCTGCTCTTTACCTTTATTTACTACTTTAAGTGCACTAGATTATAATTTAGTTTGTTTATATTCACAATCAATCTGTGTAAAATGTTGACCTAAAGATCCATTTTTAGTTTATGAGCTAATGTGAGTAAAGATGCATTAATAGGTCATGAGTTGATGTGTCATGGTTCTGCACTCCTTGTCTGGCTATCTCTCTTAGAGCCTTGTGGGCGGGGCCATGACAGTGCCATGTCTCTGTGTTTATGTTTTGTGTGGCGGGGTTCGCCTACGTCACACACTCTCCGGTCTTGCGTCATGACCACGCCCCCCAGATACTTCTGCAATCCTGTCCTCCTTGTTTATGTCTTGTGTTCATGTTCTGTGTGGAGACACACGGCTCGGGCGCGTCCGCCTTTTGCCATGTGTTTTCATGTCGCGCGTCTAGCCCCGCTCCCTCGTTCTCTCGTAATCATTCCATCAGTGTTCTCATGTCTCACAGCTGTCCCGGTCTCATTATCCCTTGTTTGTTCCCCTATTTAAAGCCCTTGTGTTTATTGTCCCGTGCTGGTTTGTTTTGTAAAATCTTTGTGAAATTCTTGTCTGTTACCTTGCCACGTCTCGCCCGTTATATTAAGTGTCTCTAGTTTCCTTTCGAGAGCGGTCTCACGACATTGCAGAAGCTCTGCTATGGGAATTCTTCTTTTAACCAATTTACCTGAAGTCTTATTGGATAACGGCAGTAAAAAAACTGGCCAATTGTCGCCCGGCAATGTAACAGTACGCACAAACTGACGGACCCTCTGGCAGTATAAGTACAGTACATAGCGACAATTACCTCAGAATCTTCTTTTCACACTGCCATCGTTGAAGACGCTCCTGGACTTCTTTCAAGCATCTGATGGCATCCTGTTGTCTTTGTGCGTGCCCTTTTTTACAGATGTGGTGAAGGCATGCCCCCCGTTGAGGAGAACCTCGCCGCTCATTTGTGTCCTTCCACTACTTTGTTGGGTGCGGAGAGAGGTCTGCCGTCGAAGCCTTGCAGATTTACCGCCCACCTCGCCAGTAAGGCTTACACCTCAGACGGAGAAGGGGCTTCCGCTCTGCACACGATGGCAGTGCTGCAGGTCTCCAAGCTAAGATCCTGCAGTCTTTGGATGATGGCTGCCTGGAGACGGACGCCGTGAAGGACCTGAGGGCGGCGACTGACTTTGCGCTGATGGCAACTAAGCGCAGGCTATTGGCAGATCGATGGGGTTAATGGTCGTCCTCCATCGACACCTGTGGCTTACTTTGGCGGATCTTAATGAGGCGGACCGTAAGTTGCTTCTCAACGCTCCCATCACTCCCAAATGAGTCACGTGTTGCCTCGACGCTCGTCTCAGCCGTCTGCAAGGTCCCGCTTTTCTCAGTCCACGCAGAGACTGGCTAAGCAATTCGCCACCGACATCTCGAGGTTCCGAACCAGACGCCCGTCCTAAGCAGTGGTCGGAACCCACTAGGAAGAGACACGGACCAAGGAGAGGACCTCGCGGTGATGACAGATCATCCTCGGTTGCCAAGCCGTCTTCCTGACAGACCTGCAAAGAGGAGAAGAGAGGCAATTTTTACACACAAGACATTCCCCCGCCAGCACGTCTAGTCTCGCTGGGGCAGTATGCTCTCATAGAATGCCCACAGGCTGTCAACCCCGAAAAGATTTGGCCGCTATGTATGTTCATGGATGCGTGGAAAGCTATCCCAGGCATTTCTCAGTGGCTGCTCAGGGTAATAGAACACGGGTATTCCCTTCAGTTCAGACGCAGACCTCCCCGCTTCAGCGGCGTGGTCCCGTCGCTCACGTTACCACGAACCGCTCCCGTGCTGAGGCAAGAGATTTGCAGCCTCCTCGCGAAAGGAGCGATAGAGCGAGTCCCTCCGAGCGAGTTGGAATAAGGGGTTCTACAGCCGGTACTTTGTAGTGCCCAAAAGACCACCACACTGAGCACAGGTACCCCTCAGGGCTGTGTGCTCAGCCAAATGCTCTTCATGCTGCTGACCCACGACTGCAGTGCCAAGTTCAGCTTCAATCACATCATCAAGTTTGCTGATGACACAACTGTAGTAGACCTCATCAGCAACAACCATGAAACCCTACAGAAAAGAAGTGGCACAACTGGTTGAATGGTGTGGTGCAAACAACCTGTCCCTCAATGTGACTAAGACAAAGGAGGTTGTGATGGACTTCAGGAGGAACTCTGTTGGCCACCCCCCACTGACCATCGACAGAGAGTCAGCAGCACTAAATTCCTGGGGGTGCACATAACAGAAGACCTCACCTGGACCACCAACACTACATCACTCTCCAAGAAAGTGCAACAGCGACTCCACTTCCTGCGCCGACTTAAAAGAGCAAGTCTTCCTCCACCCATCCTCACCACATTCTACAGGGGAACCATTGAGAGCATGCTGACCAGCTGCATCACTGTCTGGTACGGGAACTGCAGTGCTGCTGACCGCAAGACCCTCCAGCGGACAGTGAAGACAGCTGCAAAGATCATCGGTGCCCCTCTCCCCTCCATTCTGGATATTTTCTTTGCACAATGCTCCGGTAAAGCCACCAGTATCGTGAAGAACCCCACCCATCCCTCTCACAGTCTCTTCCAACTCTTGCCATCAGGAAGATGGTACAGGAGCATCAGAGCCCACTCTGCCAGACTACTCAACAGCTTTTTTCCACTGGCTGTGAGAGTCCTCAATTCCAACCACCTCACCCCTGTCTCATCCACAATGTAAACTAAAAATCTAAAAACGCTGAGCAATTCTGAGCGTGCTACACACGGGTGAGTGGGCTGAACGTGGGAGTTGAACCTGTGTGCCCTCCCTTAGTAGGGAGTGTTGCATTTCCTTGGGCTTATGCTTGAGGTGGCGTAGTCGGTAAAACAGTTCGTATGGTTAGAGCATTTTGATATACTCTTCCCAGTTTCTCATATGTGTTATGCATCTGCCACAAACACACAGTTATTATGTAAAGTACTTGTATAGTCTGTCTTATGTTGTGTGTGTGTAAAAAAAAAAAGTTCCTACATCGAGTATTGTATGTTTACATTTATGTTTATTTATGTAGCGCTGTGGTCATGCGAGACATGACATTTCGTTCCACTATATGTCCACACATGTAACGGAATGACTACCCAGCAAGCAATTTCGCGTTAAATATTATTGATTATAATAAGGATTCATTTTAAAATAATACATCTAATACAAATCAATAGCAAAATATAAAGGTTAACCCTTTTGTTGGTTTACTTATTTCAACAAACAAACAAACAATCAACCAACAGTAAACTTTAAGGAAAATATGAATAGTTGGTTTTATTTCTACATCCTCTCCCATCTTCTGGTGCTCGCTGGAAAGTTGGTCATCACATCATCTGGCAAATAAGAAAAAAATGCATGAGAAAAGCATTTTTACTTCTAATTCTAACTCGAGTCATTCTCTTTTGCTGGAGACACACTAAGGCTGGGCAACATATAATGTTTCAAAGAGTTTTTAATAATCTTATATTGTCTTTATATAATGCCATAAATTGCTTTGTTTTATGCAAAGCACTTTAGATCGTGTTCTTGTTAAAACTTACCTTGCCAAATCAAAACTCATATTGTCATATCATAATGATCTAAAGAATAAAATATATTGATGGCTTTCTTAACAAATTGTAATCTGGTACACATGTTGTATTCTGATAATTTAAGTTTAAAACCACACAGAACACACTGGATGTAAGTTAACATGTTCAAGCTAACCACGACGTGGCTTTGCACTGTTAGTCGCTAAATAGTTTTTTAAACATTTGGCAGACGCTTTAAAGTGACTTACATTGCATTATATTGTAAATAAATGATGACCACATGTCAACACAGATACTTACAAGACAACAGAGCGTCCTTGAACGATTGCTGTTTGTCCGATGCTCTCCAACAAGAAATGCTCTCTATCATTTCAAAAGACGCCTTTGTTATCGCGAGATCTGGCAACAGTGATCCTACTAACTTTCAAGTCTCGCGTTGCCAGAAGTCTCCGTAGGGCTACAGTTGCAATCTAGCGGTCTATAATTTGTATATGTGTATGAATGTTATGTGACAGCAAATATAATACAAATGATGTATAATTTAAAGGTTTCACATGTTTAAATGTATTTGATGATATGATATCATACCAAACAATTGTAACACTTTTTGGCTACATTTTTTGCTGGTTTAAATCAGGGCTAAAGCCAAGCCGTTGAAATTAGACTTTAAATTGCCTCGATTTCACCGGGTGGACTAAAAGCAGACTGCACATAGCCCATCTAATTCAGAGCTAAATCGTGACTACAGATCGAGCATATAATGACACTTAAATCTTGCTTTTAATATTTACATACTGAACATGATGAGATATATCAACATTCTCTGTGCTGACTGGCTTGACTATGTCTTGACTATAAGTGGGCTATAGCCGGTCTGAATAGGAGCTAAATTCTGTGGCTACACACAGAACATGTCAAAGAAATTAAAACAAACGTCTTTTAATCACTGTTGACTTCGTTTACATGATGGAATATCATACAGCATACAAGTTTTTTCGGCACAAACGACATGTAACCAAATTCGAGTGTATTTCGGCTAGAAGTGGGTTACTGATAGCCGGACTATAATCTGGTCTATAGTTAACCGAGACGGTGAAATGACGGCTATTGCTTGCTGGGTATTAAGCTCACTTGACTTGAAGAGAAAATGCTCCTGGAACATGTCAGATGCTGGATCCCCAGACACGCGACACAGACACATTTATTTGACAATTTCATCGACTTTTTGAAGTTATGATCAGAGTTGGTTCAATCCCCATCCTGTCGTATTGACACAACATCGAGAGACTGTCAGAAAGGGAACCCTGTTTCCACTGTGGTCCTTATAAAATGTCTTTCCTCTGTTCAACAGTCACAAACAACATTTTATCAACTTAAAAATAATGTTTTTGAAATAATTGTAATAAAAAACATTTTGTGTTTTTCTGTAATATAGCAAACTGTACGGAGCCGTGGAAGGGACACTGGCAAAAAACTTTCACGTATGCACGCGATAGTTTCACTGCGCACGCAAAAAGTTTCACGTGAGCACGAGTTACTGTAAATGTGCCTGTTATGCATAAAACGCCTCTAGATGGCATCAGTTTAAATTAAATGTCGATACTGTGCAAGAGATATAGAGTTGGGTATTAATAGGTACATGTCTATATGCAGTTGGGAGGGGATATTTTAAAACGTTTGACGTAAAACATGAACGTATTAATTAATAAATAACTTTTAAAAAGCAAAATTCATTATATAGCCTTCTGAAAAAGCTATGGAAAGAATCCCGGTGGCCTTGTTCATTGTCTGTACAATATACCAAAGATCATTCCTGGCATTCGTTTGCCCATTGCCCTACTGGCAGCTTTTGAAGAATGCGCTGCACGGTCCAACCAAATGATTTTTGTTGAAATCTTATGTGGCCATTGATTTTTTGGGTTACTTACATACACGCATTATTTTCCCACATTTAATGCACAATAATTGTTGCATTCATCTATTTTCATCCCTTAATGTAATTGTCCCTCACAGTTCCTCACAGTTACATATCTGAGTAGTTTTACATATTACATGAATAGCACAAAGGTGGGTGATCTTTAACTGATATAAATTGTTATGTCATAGTGAGTGTGAGTCAATCCATTTGACATACAGCGGAGTGACCAGGATCATGTTTACAATGTGTGTAATGACGGGGCATTGGTTAAGCATGGGATGATGAAGCAGATTTTCAGCTTACATTGTTTGACATGTGTGTTACACAGTTTTCTGAATCCCTGCAGTTACATAGAGGGAAAAGCTTTTAAACAGAATTGGGTGTATACAAAAAAGCATATATACATACTGATCTGGCTTAGCAACTATATATTTTATATCACTTTGTTCGCTTTATGGATTTGTGGGTAAAGCTTATTTTTAGATTAGATTAGATTAGATTCACATGATTTAAAGCAATATTCTATAAATAAATCAGGTAGAGTTACCTAAATTATTTAAGCCTGTCACATGATGAAGAAAGTGAAAAAACACACATCATCTGCTCTCCCATAGCCTAAACACAAGCACCACTCTTTTGAACAATGGTAAAACCAAGTTAAGCACATAAAATAACACTTTTTCCACAAAAAATACTGTCCTAATGCTGTCGCATGCTGGGAACTCCAAATCCACTGCCCAGATATTTACATTAAGAAAAAGGATTCATGTAGGCCTAGTTCAACCCCAAAATAATTAGGTATAATTTATAAGTTTAATTGGGTTGCACATGATAAAATAAATTGAATTCACTCAATAATTTGCGCATTTGAAATGTTTTCCATAATTTTCCATAACTCAAATATTGGTTCAAAAACAAGAGCACAATATTATTAAATATAGTTTACTCAGTTAAGTTCATTAAATCTACTACCACACAGAATCATTTCTATTGTTTGAACCCCCATTGCTATGAAGCAAAACAGAGATTTTGTTTGTTGATCATGGTCTCCTCTTGTCTAGTTTAAAATACACAAAATCTTGATCAAATCATTCAGTTTTTTATAGTCTAGTAGCACAAATCTCGTCCTACGTAGAAGATATTTTAGCTTTAGTTCTCTATGTCTTTCTTTTCCTTGTCCTTGGTATGTGTTCAACACGTGTTGTCTTGGAGCACATTTTGCTATTTTGGGATTAATGGCTTCATTGATCACCTTATTTATTTAGCGGAAGTAAAACATACGACCCACAAGTTGTGTGGAATTATTTTATGAAGCCCTTGCATGAGTAGAGGCGTTCACAATCCACTCCCACCGTAACATGAATACATTTACATTTACGCATTTGGCAGATGCTTTTATCCAAAGCGACTTACGTTGCATTATACATTTGTTTCTGAGTATGTGCAATCCCTGGGATCAAACCTATGACCTTGGCATTGCTAGCGCCATGATCTCTAACCACTGAGCCACAGGAAAGCAAATAATAAATAAATAATCTATTTTTTAAATCTCGGTTTTGGTTATAAAGAAAAGAAAAAGCCATATGGTGTGATAAAATAATGCCTACATTTTTGGATGGATTTACACTGTGTCTACACCAGAACGCGACCGGTGCGACTCTGAACTTTCCTTCTGAACAAGAACTGGACCATTTTTGCTATTTCAGAGCAAACACACAAAATCAAGACAGATAGTGCTTCAATTTGTATTAGAGAAGATCCAAGGGTAATGCTTTAGATTACGGCCCGCAATGTACCGCATAATTAAATAGAATTTACAGCATAACTAATTGTAACAAAAATGTACCTGTACGGTACATATCTGTAGGTGAAGGGGAACAAGATGCACAATTTGGGGAATAAAGAGGTAAGAGTCAGGAAAATGTATCAACTTGTACAATTTAACAATATCTTAATAAAGGTTTACACGCAACCCAATGTTTAGCTTTTAATCATGAAGCTGTGCCCAACTTGTTTTACCTCAAGCAGAACAGGAAAACGTGCTAATAAAGCCGACAGCTCATAGTAACTTAAAGTACTTAAGTTGATATATGGTTGTCCTGTTTATATTGTTTAAACTGAGGTATAACACATGATAAGGTGAAAGTCGGTCCCAGTCTGTTTTCAAGAACACCTGCTGAGAAACGCACTTCCATCTTTCACCTAAGCATTTTGCTCATTTCTTTTATGTTCATTAATAAAATCATGCCTAAGAGCTGGCGATTGAATATTATAGTTGAAGTGTATAATTGTGTTGCCACTATAGCAGTTGACAACTTTACGTTCAATCTGTTAGTTTAGATAGTTTACATACATTAACGCTGAGCTTTGCTATGTTTTGAACTTGTTTAAAAAAGTCTTTATTTTGCAATTCTGAGAGAGTTTCAGAAAAATGTTAGTAAACAAGTGACATTAAGAATGAAACGATCAGGCTTTATCATTATTAATATCATTAATCATTAATCATTAATATCATTATTAATCTATAACAAATCTATAACAAATCTGCATGAAAGGAACTTCATGGGGATATATTGACTATAGTTGTTAAGAGTCAGCGTCATGTGATCTGAATCTGAGTTAAAGGGTTCTGTTGAATGATACAATCATACCCATGCCTTCTGCTGGATAAATGGTGAACAGGTTAAAGTGCACACTGGTTAATGTGTAAAAGCAGGTATTTGAACACATACTTCACCTCTGTCCCATTCCTGCCGGAACCACCCCCTTTTTCCTCGGTATAAATAAAAACAATAAAGGCAAAACAGAGCAGACCGTTTTGAAAGCTAACGCTGTAAGTCACTTTCTGAGAGATGGAAATCTCCAGCTCATTGGCGTTGCTCTTAATACTGGCCGTGTTGATGTTGGTCATATGGCGGAGGACAGCTAGTGGGCGTTCTTTACCTCCAGGGCCACTGGCACTGCCACTGATCGGCAACTTGCATGTGATGGACAAGCGGGCACCCTTTAGAAGCTTCACAAAGGTAAGAGTATATTCGTGTCTTTTTATCTTTCATATTCATTTACAAACAACACAGTTCATTGTAAAGCCATTGGTGTGATGCAGATGGAGCTGTGATACTGCACTAATGGAAACAACTTTGTTAACATGCCTTTACACACCTCAGGATGCCCGCTATACATTTCTGTATACTAAATGATGAATGCTTTTTCCAAACTCATTTTAAACCGTCTAATTTGGTGTTAACAGTTCTTCTAGTCCAAGAACGTTAACAGTCAGCATAGAACCTTCATTGGATGCAGATGCACAAATCAAGTTTACGTCATATTTACTCAAAACCTTATTCGATAAAAGCGTCTCGAAATCGTTTGTTTACATATTGGTTTCAGCACTTAAACTCTAATAAGCTGACATGACTTGACGGATGAAATAAACTCATTCCCATTGTAATACCTAACTTGATTTTCCACAAAAAAGCATAGCGAACCTAGCTGAACAGGGTCCATGTTCATCAAATAAAACACTGATCAGCTAAATTGTTACCTCACACAGAAAACAACATTTACAAAACTGAACGATTTCCGTCACTGGGGTAACCATGTTTTTACACCTTTACAGGTTTATAACACATATAATGTTGGACCTCTTTGGGTATACTATTGTGAAACCTCTTTGACGTCTAACTATTTCAATGCTCCGTCAATGTTTTTTATTTGGCTGTTATGGCATTTTGTACTTAAGATTTCACAAACATGACAGAAACTATGAGAGAGAGAAACTATGCCTGTCGTCCAGCCTGGTGTGAGGTAATAAATGCTGGTCTTTTAAACAGTGGAGCAAAACCTACGGTCCTGTGATGACGGTGTACCTCGGGCCTCAGAGGACAGTAGTTCTGGTGGGTTATAATACCGTGAAGGAGGCCCTCGTGGATCACGCAGAAGACTTCGCATCCAGAGCTCCTATTCCTTTCCTGTACAGAGTTTTGAAAGGCTACGGTACGTGAAGAGTTAATTGAACGTTTATGAACAAATACAGTTCATTGGAGTTGAGTCTAAAGTTTCGTCCCGTCATACGCGTTTGTAGGTCTGGTCATTAGTAACGGCGAACGCTGGCGACATCTCAGGCGTTTCACTCTCACCACGCTGAGAGATTTTGGGATGGGTCGCAAAAGAATGGAACAGTGGATTCAAGAAGAGAGCAGAAACTTTGTGCAGAGTTTTGAGGAAACTAAATGTGAGGGAAGAGAACACCTGACATTATCTACTTACGTACTAATGCAATAATCTAAATCGAGTGTGCTGCGTTCAAGGCTGTCAGAACGGATAGATTATAATGAGTTTCTTATTCACCCACAGCTGCACCAATTGAGCCAGCCTTCTTTGTGAGCCGAGCCGTGTCCAATGTGATCTGTTCTCTGGTGTTTGGGCAGCGCTTTAGTTATGAAGACAAAAACTTTCTTCACTTGCTCCAGATCATCTCCAAAATTGTGCGCTTCATCAGCAGCCCTTGGGGTCAGGTAAGCAGATGAAACATCCCATTGGCGTTGGAGCATTTCCCCTGTACTGTATGTTTAATTATAGGAACATGCACTAGAAATGACACACATATATGGGCCATTCTACAGAATTGGTGCAAACTGCTGTCCCACATACCCCCCTTAAATTTCAATCTGAAAATCTGTGTGTAACTTTAGGGAATGTCACAACAAAACATCTTTTTTTTCTGCAATTACGCAAACAATTTCTGTGTTATTCCATAACATTTAGTTTTAATGTGTGTACATCTGTTCAGAACTGTGCTTGCTGCTAACCATGTGCTAATTAACATCTTTGAGTTAGGCTCAAAAGAATACAAAAATTGTCACCATACCGAAACAGTCACGACCGAAACGTATTACTGGGTATCAATGTTTCGGTAGTGACAAAAAGGGAAAGCTTCATCCTTTACTTGGGAAAATAAACCAAATTTAGTAGAGTTGTGCAAAACATTAGTATGTCAGTATGATTTAATAGGTGTTCTTATCAGATATTTACTGTCAGATGTGCAGATCTACAGGCCTTAGCCAGCCAGTGGAAGAGGTGGTTCTTTTTTTCAAAAAGTGGACCTTTCAGCAGTTTTCTCACATATTTATTATTTCATTATGAAGTTCAAATACTTCTTTATGGTCAATTTGTGTGCTCGATTAGCTCATCTGCTGGCATGTTAACAAGCAGTGACACTGAAATGTTATGCACAAAATATTTTTTGTAATAAATAATTTTTTGTCAAATATAATATTTGCGCCCCCAACTAAAGATTTTCCTAGTCGACTAGTAGTCCTTCATTTAAGCAATTAGTCGAATGACATTTATGATATTAACAAAAGAAATAAGGAATAAGGAAAAGAATAATCAAAGTTTAAGGGTTGAAAAAATATGTTTTATTAACACTTCCATATTACAGAGAAATGCTAAATCATAATAATAAAGCATTTCAAATATAAATTAAGTGCTTAAACGGACACATAAATGAGCCACAGCAACACCAAAAAATGTTATAATTATGCGCTGTTGGAAAAACAGCAAGGAGCCTGCCTGTTCATTTTAATAATGTATTAACGAAAAAAATACAAACTATAACATCAACTACATGCCAAATGAACTTGCCAACAAAATAACCATAAATGATGTTTTATTGGCAAAGTTTGGGAAAAGCCGGAGCAGTTAATCA
The DNA here is from genome assembly GCA_026939265.1 of Oreonectes daqikongensis. NCBI lineage: Eukaryota > Metazoa > Chordata > Actinopteri > Cypriniformes > Nemacheilidae > Oreonectes > Oreonectes daqikongensis. The sequence continues at coordinate 614,565 of JAOTQM010000133.1, read as the reverse complement.
AGCCCGGCTGATCCGCATCAGCAATCAGCTCAAGTGAGCTAGCCCATATATATATATATATAGTTCAATGTTTTTTTGGAATTCTGTGTCAGGATTGTTCTTCTCTTATAAAGACACAGGAAAATGCAGATAACGGGAGAGATAGAATCCTGCTTAAAGGGATAGTTCAACCAAAAATAAAAATTCTCTCATCATTTACTCACCCTTGAGTTGTTCCAAATCTGTATACATTTTGATGAACACAGAGAAAGATATTTGTCAATATTAGTCAAAATGATATATTTTGAAGAATGTAGGACAGCAAAAAGTTCTGGGGCACTTTAGACTACCATTTCTATTTTTCCTACTATGGTAGTCAATGGGGTCCAATAACTCTTTGGTTACAAGCATTGTTACAAATATCTTTCTCTGTGTTTAACCAAACAAAGAAATGTATACAGAACTAGAAAATAAGTCATTCATTTTTGGGTGAACTATCCCTTTAACTGCTTACCTGTTTTATATTAATTGTTGCATAAATTCCCAGACAAATGACTTTTAGACATCTCTATACACACAGATGTATACAGTACATACAGCAAGCATTGAAATGGATCTGCACCACTGGTGAGTGGTTCATCAGTTACAATCACTTTGCAACTTTTGCTAAAACCAAAGAACCTAGATTACCACACACTCTAACTTCTTATCTTATGAGTGATATCACTTGGCTAAAGCACAAACACATAAACTGCCTTCATTCAGCTCTGTATGAAAGTTATGGATGTACTTAAAGCTGCTTTGCAACAATGCAAAATTGTGAAAAATATCAATTGACCTGAATTGAACTACTATTACATAAAAACATAACATAACTGTTAGATTTTGGATTCCCCGCACACAATGTATAGCCTTGAGAGCCAGCAGGCCCTCCTATGTAAGAGAAGGGGTCTTAGGGTGAGCGGACATTCTTTGTGTGTTGTTGTAAGAAGATGGCCCTAGGGATGCCTTGCTGGCACATACCTTATTTGGTCATACTATAGGACCCCGGACATATGATAACTTCCAAATGTTTCCTTGTGCCATATAAAAAGCCATGCTTCTGAACAATTAAATGAGCTAAGAACCAGATTTACTCCTGACTCTGTAGAAGGCATCCTCACAACATCCAACTTATGATTATTATTTGGTTTGAGAATAAAAGTGTGATCCAAACATAGAAAGGAGTTTCAATGATAATTTGAAACTTAACAATTATTATTAGTATTATTATAACATAAAAACCATTATGTCCTCTTTTCAACCCCAACAGATGTACAACGTCTTTCCTCGACTAATGGAACTCCTGCCTGGTAGACATCATGCCATGTTTACAGAGATAGAAGATGTGAAAAACTTTGTGATGGGTAAGATCAAGGAGCACGAGCAGAATTTAGACTTCCAAGACCCACGAGACTTTATTGACTGCTTTCTTATCAGACTCAAACAGGTAAGCAGGATTCTCTCTGTCATGTTTATCTGCATATACCCATTATTTCTTTTAAACAAGTGTATACTTTCATTTCCCTGTGTCTCTATAGGAGAAGGACAATCCTGACACAGAATTCCACAAAAATAACTTGTGGGCGACTGTTTTGAATTTGTTTTTAGCTGGTACAGAGACGACCAGCACAACTATCAGATACGCCCTGATGCTGCTGATCAAGCACCCACACATACAGGGTAAGACGTAAGCCTGTGCTCGGATGTCATAGGCTTCCTTTGCCAAACGTTATGGGTTATGATCAGGGCACAAGCTAACATGAATGATTTGCCATTTGTGCTTTGGGTGTTTTTCTCTTATTGCCAGATGACGGTCATCTGTGAATTTGTCAAAAGTTTTCATGTGTTTTGGCAGCATGAAAGTAAACTTTGTTATCACATTTTTTCTCAGTTGGTTGTGTAAGTCACCAAATACAACCATATGTTATCTTAATCACTGCCTAAAACATAGCACCATATTGAAACATGTCAGCCAATCTTAGCAACTCTTAAAGGAATAGTTCATTTTAGTATTAAAATGTTATGATTATTTACTCACCCTTAAGTTGTTCCAAATCTGTATAAATGTCTTTGTTTGGTTAAACATAGAGAAAGATATTCGGACGAATGCTTGTAACCAAACAGTTTTTGGGTCCCATTGACTACCATAGTATGAAAAATGACAATGGTAGTCAAAAGTGCCCCAGAACTGTTTACTGTCCTACATTCTTCAAAATATCTCATTTTGTGTTCAACAGAACAAAAAAATTATAAAGTAATTTTTTCTAGAAAACATGTCAGATGCACTTTTTTCCATTGGAACTCCTTATTTATACTAATAGCAAACTGGTTTGATGTATGGATGTAGAGGAAATGCAGAGTGAGATAGATCAAGTTATTGGACGGGACAGAATCCCCACAATGGATGACAGGAAGTCCCTCCCCTTCACGGATGCCGTGATTCATGAAGTTCAGCGATATCTGGATATAGTCCCACTCAGTCTTCCTCATTATGCCACACATGACGTCTCATTCCGAGGTTACATCATTCCAAAGGTAACAATCTAGAGCTTATACGGTGCTTCGTGTGTTGTGTTGAATCTGGAATGAGTTCACATGTTTTGTTTCTCCAGGACACAGTGATTATTCCGCTGTTGCACTCTGTCCTGAGGGATGAGGGACAGTGGGAAAGCCCATGGACATTTAACCCCGAGCACTTTCTGGATGCCAATGGCAACTTTAAAAAGAATCCAGCCTTTATGGCCTTTTCTGCAGGTAAACCGCAAAATCTCATCTCTAAAATGAGGTAGCCTGCTATAACCTGTAAGGGTAAAGGCATTCGTATTTTTCTCTGTTTCATCTTGGCAGGTAAACGCTCTTGTGTGGGAGAATCTCTGGCTCGTATGGAGCTATTTCTCTTCATTGTGTCTCTGCTTCAGAAGTTTAGCTTCAGTAGTCCAAAGGGTCCAGAGGGTGTAGACCCCAGTCCTGAACTCAGCGGTTTCGCCAACATGCCTCGATACTATCAGCTCATTGCCTCCCCCCGCTAATCGACATGGATGCTGCAACCTCTCTCGATATAAACATACTTGTAAGCGAAACCGAATCCAGCACGAAATACACTTTGTTCATATACACTCATTCAGTCTTGAAATTCACAGGCCATTTTTGCCAATTTTTTAAATGTTGTTTAAAGCTGATGTAAAAAGTCTGAGAAAATTCCTCTCTTCACATGTTGGAGCTGCTGTGAATGTATACACCGATCAGGCCTAACATTATGAGCACTGACAATTGAAGTGAATAACACAGATTATCTCTTCATCACAGCATCTATTTGTGGGGGGGATATATTAGACAGGAAGTAAACATTTTGTCCTCAAAGTTGATGTGATAGAAGCATGAAACATTGGTAAGCGTAAGGATTAGAGTTAGTTTGACAAGGATCAGATTGTGATGCTAGATGACTGGATCAGAACATCTCCAAAACTGCAGCTCTTGTGGATGTTCTCAGTGTGCAGTGGTTGGTATCTTGTGGATGTTCCCAGTGTGCAGTGGTTGGTATCTTGTGGATGTTCCCAGTGTGCAGTGGTTGGTATCTTGTGGATGTTCCCAGTGTGCAGTGGTCGGTATCTTGTGGATGTGTGCCCTTGTGGATTGTGCAGTGGTCAGTATCTTGTGGATGTTCCCAGTGTGCAGTGGTCAGTATCTTGTGGATGTTCCAGTGTGCAGTGGTCAGTATCTTGTGGATGTTCCCAGTGTGCAGTGGTCAGTATCTTGTGATGTTCCCAGTGTGCAGTGGTCAGTATCTTGATGTTCTCAGTGTGCAGTGGTCAGTATCTTGTGGATGTTCCCAGTGTGCAGTGGTCAGTATCTTGTGGATGTTCCCAGTGTGCAGTGGTCAGTATCTTGTGGATGTTCCCAGTGTGCAGTGGTCAGTATCTTGTGGATGTTCCCAGTGTGCAGTGGTCAGTATCTTGTGGATGTTCTCAGTGTGCAGTGGTCAGTATCTTGTGGATGTTCCCAGTGTGCAGTGGTCAGTATCTTGTGGATGTTCCCAGTGTGCAGTGGTCAGTATCTTGTGGATGTTCTCAGTGTGCAGTGGTCAGTATCTTGTGGATGTTCTCAGTGTGCAGTGGTCAGTATCTTGTGGATGTTCTCAGTGTGCAGTGGTCAGTATCTTGTGGATGTTCCCAGTGTGCAGTGGTCAGTATCTTGTGGATGTTCTCAGTGTGCAGTGGTCCGTATCTTGTGGATGTTCTCAGTGTGCAGTGGTCAGTATCTTGTGGATGTTCTCAGTGTGCAGTGGTCAGTATCTTGTGGATGTTCTCAGTGTGCAGTGGTCAGTATCTTGTGGATGTTCTCAGTGTGCAGTGGTCAGTATCTATCTAAAGGAAGGAACAGTGGTGAACCGGTGACAGGGCCATGATTGATGCATGTGGGGAGCGAATGCTGACCTGTGTGGTTCAATCCAACAGACGAGCTACTGAAGCACAAACTGCTGAAGAAGTTAATGCTAGTGTAACGGAGGCCAGCTAGTGAAGAGCTGTGCAGTGTGTAAACCTCAAGAGATGCTCAAGCGACAGACGCTAGAGGCCGCGGTCTTTAGCCTTCTCGTTAGAGCACCCGACTCTCATGCCAGACCGACCTGGCTCGAGGCCCGCTCGGAGCGGGTGCGAGTAGGACCGGTAACACTGGTTCAGACAGAAAGGTGTCACAATACACAGTGCATCACAGTTTGGTGTGTATGGGGCTGCAAAAGCAGGACCAACACAATATTAGGAAGGTGCTCATAATGTTATACCTGATTGGTGTATATAAACAATGACAAATGATTCCTAATGATACATGTAAAGTATACATATACACAAGAACAGACACTATAAATACCCAGCAGTCAACAACAGCAGTCCATCGGTCATATGATGAAAATTATGACGACTGTCTAACTCAACCCCCCTTAGCAACCATATAGGGCATATAAGCTCTGCCATAACTTCTGTCCTGAGACCGCTGGTCTGACGCTGCTGCCGAGAAATGACCATGCCATGGTTGCTGCATGGTTGGTATGGTTTGAGTGATAAAAACTGAAGATCACTGGAAAAGCAAGCTGCCATTCTTGTGTTATATTCAACAAGCCAAGCACATTGATTGGTTTATGGGTATGTAAGATACTGTATATTATATTTAGATGATGTATAACGTGTATATGACAAATCAGTTAGTTAATCATTTACCATCATACATTCAGTAGTAGTATATTATGTGTGAAGCATCATAAATGGATCAATTGGTAAAGAGTTTCTCCTGTTTTTTTGTCTTGTATGTTTATAAAGTATAACCATCAATGCATTGGTTTTCTCATATTGTACCCATAACTGTTTCCTATAAAAATAATATAAAGTATGTCTGAGCAGTTCCTTGGACAGTTTTATTGCTTTGTTACCGTTTCCATTTTTGGTGTACTTTTACTAATCGCACACCATTTCTGCATATGTTTCACACACACGCACGCATGACACACGCACACTAGGGCTGGGAAAAGATTAATCGCGAGTAACCGCATAGAGAATAAAAGTTTGTGTTTGCATAATAGATGTCTGTGTATTGTGCATATTCATTTTGTATTTATAAAAACAAACCCATACATGTATATATTTAAGAAAAATATAAAAATTAATAAACATTTAAATATAATTTCAATTATTTGTAAATATAAACAAATACATCTAAATATTTCCTACATATACATAGGCCTATATGTACAGGTGCTGGTCATATAATTAGAATATCATCAAAAAGTTGATTTATTTCTCTAATTCCATTTAAAAAGTGAAACTTGTATATTATATTCATTCATTACACACAGACTGATATATTTCAAATGTTTATTTCTTTTCATTTTGATGATTAGAACTGACAACTACTGAAAATCCCAAATTCAGTATCTCAGAAAATTTGAATATTACTTAAGACCAACACAAAGAAAGGATTTTTAGAAATCTGGACCAACTGAAAAGTATGAACATGAAGAGTATGAGCATGTACAGAACTCAATACATTTGCCTGAATTACTGCAGCAATGCGGCGTGACATGGAGTCGATCAGTCTGTGGCACTGCTCAGGTGTTATGAGAGCCCAGGTTGCTCTGATAGTGGCCTTCAGCTCTTCTGCATTGTTGGGTCTGGCATATCGCATCTTCCTCTTCACAATACCCCATAGATTTTCTATGGGGTTAAGATCAGGCGAGTTTGCTGGCCAATTAAGAACAGGGATACCATGGTCCTTAAACCAGGTACTGGTAGCTTTGGCACTGATATGTGCAGGTGCCAAGTCCTGTTGGAAAATGAATCTGCATCTCCATAAAGTTGGTCAGCAGCAGGAAGCATGAAGTGCTCTAAAACGTCCTGGTATATGGCTGTGTAGCAGTTCTGTCTTTTGACATGATCTATTAAGTAGAGGGGGAGTGCATCTTCATGTTTCTGTAGTGGGGTATAAAAATGGCCATAGTGGCGCTATGCCCGTGCGTCTCTGCTGTCTCAGGTATCGAGTCACTTAACTTCCGGCGAGGTGTGTGTGGGGATGCTGCAAGGTAGGCACCATTTCAAATGACCCCATTGTAGGTTTTGTTATACCATATTTTATGGTTTGTTTTTTCTGTCAAAGGTTGCGCTTTGTGGGATGCTGTTAGCTGTTATAGTGAAAATGTGTTTTACACGTAACAGTTTGTGCGCCATGTGAACCGTATTATAGGTAGGTTTCAACTACAAGTCTATAATTACATGAACATTAGTGGCTGGGCTGGTTAAAGTGATTTGTTGTATGTTGTATTTTGTTTAAGGTGTGGGGCAACATGCACAAGATGTTACAGTGGGCTTTGTGCCTTGTTTCAATCTCTGTTGGATACTGCGTCGAATGACTGCTCTTCGTCATCGCTTCTGCTATGCTAAAGGCTACATTATCAGAGCTTCGCTGCTGAATTTGCTGTCTTGGTTGTATATCGGAGGAGCGTCACCTCTTCTGCTACATTAAAGGCTTTGACTATAAACTGACTTGGGTGCCTGACAACTTCTGCCTAAGCCCAGAAGTGGCGGGTGGTGCTTCACAATCAGTCTTTTAGCGGCCACCAAGGGTTTAGAGTTTTTTTGTTTATTCTGTTTCCCATGGGGAATTGTTTTTGAGTTGATTTCTTTTGTTTTTTTGTCTTGGTTGTTTGAGTTTGATTGTTTATAAAATATATATGTTGGTATATTTTATGGTTACTTACATTTTGTTTGTGTTTTGGATTTGATTGTTGTGTTTAATTTTTCTTTTGTATTATGGTATTTAAGTTTAGTAATTAGTTGGTTTTTTTTGTTTATTTTGTTTTGTTTTCCTCTAGAATTGGGGCGGCCTGCTGTCGAGGACTAGTATTTTCTATTGTGGTGGTGGGTCTTTTGCCTGAATGCAGTGTTCACAGTGAGGTGTGGCGTGTTGTGGTGTGAGTGTACACAGCTGACTGCTAAGTTTTCTAGATTCGTGTGGCCAACCCCAATTCCAGACTGGTGATTTATGTGTGTGTGTGTGAAAGGAATGAGTGGATTGGTTTAATTTGCGCGATATGTTTTTATTGTAATTGAACTTTACTCCTTGTCTGATACCTGACTCAGCCTTAATGAATCTGTGAGCTTTTGTTTATCTTACTGTGAAGGGCGACCCCCGGTAGTAGGCCCCCGGGGTGGCGTAGTTGGTCATATATGGCTCTTCTGTATACCCGTATTGCCACAGCTGCATTGACCTTGGACCTCAGGAAACACAGTGGATCAACACCAGCAGATGACATGGCACCCCAAACCATCACTGACTGTGGAAACATGGATTCTGTGCATCTCCTCTCTTCCTCCAGACTCTGGGACCCTGATTTCCAAAGGAAATGCAAAATGTACTTTCATCAGAGAACATAACTTTGGATCACTCAGCAGCAGTCCAGTCGAGACGCTTCTGATGCTGTCTGTTGTTCAAGAGTGACTTGACACAAGGAATGCGACAGCTGAAACTCATGTCTTGCATACGTCTGTGCGTAGTGGTTCTTGAAGCACTGACTCCAGCTGCAGTCCACTCTTTGGGAATCTCCCCCACATTTCTCCCTCCTTGTGCAAGGTATCAATAGTCGTCTTTTGGACAACTGTTAAGTCAGCAGTCTTCCCCATGATTGTGTCACCTACAGAACTAGACTGAGAGAACATTTAAAGGCCTTTGCAGGTGTTTGGAGTTCATTAGCTGATTAGAGTTTTGGCACCAGGTGTCTTCAATATTGAACCTTTTCACAATATTCTCATTTTCTGAGATACTGAATTTGGGATTTTCAGTAGTTGTCAGTTATAATCATCAAAATGAAAAGAAATAAACATTTGAAATATATCAGTCTGTGTGTAATGAATGAATATAATATACAAGTTTCAATTTTTGAATGGAATTAGTGAAATAAATCAACTTTTTGATGATATTCTAATTATATGACCAGCACCTGTATGTGTTTGTGTTCATAAATGCAAAATGAAAATGCACAGTAAACAGACATCTATTATGTAAACACAAACTTTTATTCTGAATGCGATTAATCACGATTAATCTTTTGACAGCCCTAACGCACACACAAAAATGTTTTCATTCACCCCGACAGACAGCATTGTTCATGTTCTTCTTCTTTTTTTATTCATGTGAAGACGAATAACAATTACACATACAATATCTGCTTCACAGATAACACTTCACACATCTCGTCACGTCTTGATTACTGTTATGCTTTGTATCTGGGTGTTAGCCAGTCTTCATTGTCACACCTTCAAAGAATACAAAATGCAGCAGCAAGGTTGCTGAATAACACAAAAAAGAGAGATCACATATCCCCTATTTTGGCCTCCTTACACTGGCTACCAGTTCATTTTTAGGATAAAGTACAAGGCTCTTCTGTATACTTTTAAAGCTTTGCCTGGACCAAAATATGTTTCTGAGCTTTTTCGTTTATGCCAAAAATCATTAGGACATTAAATAAAGACCATGTTTCATTGAAATTTTGTAGGTGGTGCTATAGAGCCATTTTGCCACACTTCATTCTGAAATTTATGTAGGCATACTTTCATGAGTTTCCCAGCATGTTTAGGCTCTCAAAACTGTGATTCATTTTGAAGCTAACAACAACTTTTATAAATAAACTTTTAAGAGCAAGTGAATGTGCCTCAACCCAATCATTTTGAACAGTAACTCAGTGCCAGGAGGACACTGAAATGGTCATGTTTAGTGCAGTTGTTTTAATAGAAGAAAAAAGATCATCTAAAAGGACGTTGTTTATTAATAATTTAATATTTTGGCTTTCATCACTACACAAATACGCACGTGAAATTGTTCGTAACCTCGTCCTAATGTTAAGCTGCATCCGAAATCGCCTACTACCATACTATATATAGTAGGCGAAAACAAGTATGAGTCATGAGAAGTATGTCCGAAACCTCAGTAGGCACAAAACAGTAGGCAAGAAATACCCGGATGGTCTACTGCTTCTGCCGTGATTTGTGAGTGTGCATCGAATGGACACTACTCAATCCCATGATTCCACGGGTCAAATTTCAAAAGTTAATAAAATAAAAATAGCTGAAAAATGTAAGGCGGGTGTATGTTTGTAAATGTAAGTACAGATAAATGAATTTCTGTTAAATAAATTATATCTAATAAACAAGCAATTTACGGCGTCCTTGTCATCACAGAGTCTGGCCAATGAGAATAAAGTGTGTCATTATTAAGGCTTTCACAGACGATTTTGAGCAACTGCAGCACCTAACCTAGTCTAGACGGCTGGTTTCGTTTTGCTCTTGCAGTACTTTAATGGCACATGTGATCGAAAGGCGGTTGCAGTGCTGATCAAAGTCGGACAAATTTTCTAAGCAGAATGCATTGCTGTTGTAAGCCGGCAGCAGATTCTTGCAGCACCACGTAAAGTCGAACAAGCCTAACTCAACGCAACCCCATGTGACACTGTCTACAGACACGCTTTGGCCAGATCTTTGAGTAATTCCAAGTGCGCAGTTCTCAAAATCAGTTCATACACAATAAAACACCTTTTATAGAGACACACGGTTTACAGAGCTCTCTCTTTAGCTGGCTGTACAAGCGCTGTTATTCAGAGAAACCTTGCAGCTCGAGCTATAATCTAATGCAGTTTTCTACTTTCACAGTTTAATTTCCAAGATGAACACACACCGTGTCCTGTACTAAAGCTAAAATTGTGTTATTTACACTACTACTAACATGTATTGCTGTAAATCAAGCAATTGTGCAAGTCTAACTGTACCAAGGTAATGTACTCGTCTGTTTTGTTTTGTTTTAGCCATGATGTTGACTCCCTCGTCTTTGTCATGAACGAGAATGGACTCAACTGCAGGGTGAGAAGCAAAAACACTTTATTGAATAAAGCGAGTAACACAGTCTCTGAATCAAAAGAGCCAGAGAGTCTCAGGCTGGAAAACGTCCGCGGCCCATACTGGATGGAGATGCGAAGATGGTGGGGCGAGCAGATGTGAGCCAGGGCAAGATGGAGCAGCACCAGCTGTGAGACGGTGGAGGCAGGGCAGGGACCACCTGGCAGAGGGAGAGGAACAGAGACTGGAGGAGCACCCAGAGAACTACTGGTGGCAAAAAAACAAAAACAAATGAAAAGGGGCAAAACAGGAACGGCACTGAAGTCTGTGGACTCACTCCTCTCTTTCGCACTGCTACTGAACACATGTCACTCTCCTCTCTCGCTCTGCTCCTGGCCTTCAAAACCACCACTGGTTCAGCACCCCCTTACCTTCACTCACAGACTTCTGTACCCTCCAGATCCCTGCGCTATGCCAACGATCAACATTTTGTGTTGCCAACCCAAAAAAGGAAAACATCTATATCACAGACCTTCTCTGGATCTGTTCCGCATCTGTGGAATGATCTGCCTGTTGTGACAAGATCCGCAGATTCTGTAGCCATCTTTAAGAATCGGCTAAAACACATCTCTTCTGCCAACACCTGACTCACTAATACAGGCTTCTATTTCTTTTTCTACTTTTTCTATCTTTTCTATCCTTAAAAACCCCTCTTAGGTTTATATTTTGTGGTATGCTTGCTGATACCAGTTTTTCCTAGTCAAAAGTGAGAGTGTCCTGTCCTGTCAGTCACACAATCCATCATGAAGCCCTGCTGTATCACTTCACCCACCTCTGTGCTTCTACAATATCACATACCTGTGTTAACATAGCATTTTACCAACAGTTCTCTATGTGAGAGGATGTTTGTGTATCCAGTGAGATTTTGAGTTCATCATTTCCTGTTGTGTCAAAAGATCGTACCCTGTATAACACTCCTCATCTTCTGTGAAATGATTGTTTGTCACGTGTGAAAAGCTCTTGGCTGTATGACAGTACTGTGTGGACTATGTGTATTACCAGCTTACTGGAAAAAACCTGCATCTCTCTGCCATGTTTCCATAGAAACAGGGATGCATGCTACATCTTAGAAAATATACAGGCTTCCCAACTGCAGCTACAACACTGGAAACTGCTTTAAGCCATCCAACAAGAGCAAATGTTCACGTGAACTACAAAGCCCTCAAAATTCACATTATTAGCTAGGAAAAAAGCTTTGAAAGAGATTGAACACCTATAGAAGGCAAAAGATAAAGGATGGATTTTTGAATGTTTGTAGAAATGAAAGTATGCTGTACAGTCATATAGGCCCTATGTGATGTTTTTAAAGCAGTATGTTAAAGGAGGACTGGCAGTGCTGGAGTTATATAAGAGTCGTGTTTTGTCGTGCGTATTTTGCTTGTGTGTGTGCGCGTGCGTGCGTGCAGGATTTTAATCTCATGTGAACTGAGACGACGAACATTTCTCAGCGGCGCTCACGAGCGCGAATCATTCTAAACGATTCATTTAACGAACCGATTCTTATGAATCACTGTGTAAAGGATGGGATAAAAGTAATAACACCTTTTATTTATAATGCGCTTTTCTTACACCCAAAGCGCTACATCATATAAAATGCATGAAAACATACATTACAAGAAATAAAGGAGAAATAAAATAAAATAACCAATAACAGTAATAATCATAAATATAATTAGAGGAATAAAATATAGATATAAAATTATAAATGAAATATATGAGACATCATATTATATCAATAGTTAAAATACAGTAAAAACAGATGAGGTTTCTTAAAACTACTTAAAGTGGGGGCACTCCTGATGGCTAGGGAAAGTGCATTCCAAAGCCTAGGGGCTGCTACTGAGAACACTCTGTCACCCATGGATTTTAATCTGGATGAAGGCTGTTTAATGCGAAGTTATATTTACAATGTTGTATTAGGCAAGGCAAGTTTATTTATATAGCACATTTCATACACAAGGTGCTTTACACAAAATGATTGAAGGCAAAATAGAACAAAATGCATAGGACATCTTTAAAAAGCAAATTATTTAAAATCACAAATAAACAGAAAAAAAATTGATAAAAAAATGTTTGCACATATAAAGAGAATAAAACCAAGAAAAGAGAAATAAAACTGCAGCACAGTTCTCAGGTTGTAAATGCACAGCTAAACAAGTGTGTTTTTAATCTGGATTTAAAAATGTCTACTGTTGGTGAACATCTGATGTCTTCTGGAAGCAGATTTCAGTTACGAGTGGCGTAATGACTAAACGCTGACTCGTCTTGTTTTGAGTGAATCCTTGTTACCTCTAACTGACTTGATCCTAATAATCTGAGAAATCTGTTTGGTTTATATTTAATAAGAATATCTGATAAGTATTTAGGTCCTACGCCATTGAGTGATTTGTAGACAGTTAATAAAACTTTAAAATCAATTCTAAAAGTAACAGGTAGCCAGTGTAGAGATCTGAGAATTGGAGTAATATGCTCAGATTTTTAGTTCTGGTCAGAATCCTGGCAGCAGCGTTCTGTATGAGCTGCAGCTGTCTGATGGTCTTTTTGGGAAGAAGTCTATTACAATAATCCACCCTACTGGTGATGAAAGCATGAACAAGTTTCTCTAAATCTTGACTTGAGACAAAACATCTGATTCTGGCTATATTTTTGAGATGGTAATACGCTGATTTGCTTATTGCTTTGACATGACTGCTGAAACTAAGGTCAGACTCTAAAATGACACCTAGATTTTTAACTTTACTTTGAGTCTTTAGACCTCTTGAGTCAAGGTATGTGTTTACCATGTTAGTTTCATTTTTGTTACCGAATACAATGACTTCAGTTTTGTCTTTATTTAACTGAAGGAAGTTTTGGCACATCCAGCTGTTAATTTCATCAATGCACTGGCAAAGGGAGTCAATAGGCCTTTAGTCATTGTGAGAGGGCTAAATAGATCTGAGTGTCATTTGCATAGCTGTGGTAAGCAATTTGTTTTTTTTTTCATTATTTGACCAAGTGGGAGCATGTACAAATTGAACAGGAGCGGTGCAAAAATTGAGCCCTGTGGTACACCACACGTCATGGATGTCCACTCAGATTTATTGTTACCTATGTTCACATAGTAACCCCTCCCTTTAAGGTATGACCTGAACCATTTAAGGGCCAACCCAGAAAGCCCTACCCAGTTTTCCAGCCTATGTAGGAGTATGGTGTGATCTACTGTGTCAAAGGCAGCACTGAGATCTAGTAATACCAGAACTGATATCAGAATTTAATGAAATATCATTAGTTATCTTTATGAGCAATGTCTCTGTGCTATGATGCTGACGGAAACCAGACTGATAATTGTCCAGATAGCCATTTGAGTTTAAGAATTTGGTCAGCTGATTGAAGACAACCTTTTTAATAATCTTGCATATAAAAGAAAGATTTGAAATTGGTCTGTAGTTAGACAGTAAGGTTTTGTCTAGATTGATCTTTTTAGTAGAGGCTTGACAACTGCAGTTTTTAGGGACTCTGGGAAAGTTCCTGAAAGCAGTGAGGTATTTACTATTTTTAAGAGCTCTGCTTCTAAACAGTTAAACACTCTTTTGAAAAAGGATGTCGGGAGTGTGTCTAGGCTGCATGTTAGTTTGAATTTTAGTTTAAGTATAACTGCTACAATTCGATCATTTTGCTGATTTTTTCCAATCACATTTACGGGAAAATCGCGATATGATCTATAGGTTCCAATATGTCATCAATCTTACCGTTTATTTTAAGAGAAATCGTTCGATTGAATCATTTTAAATGAACCGACTCGAGTGATCGCGAATCGGACATCACGATGGTTCAGTATTTTTTAATCTGCGAGAGAGAGAGAGAGAGAGAGAGATGCATGGCGTTTTCTGTACGGTCGCGATATTAGGACACAGACTGTAAATGAATCACATATTTCTGGGATATTTCAATGATCTTTGCGCATAATGGACGTGTTGTGTTTTTCCTCGTGGATCTTGTGGTTTGTGTGGATGATGGAATACAGATCGGCCAGGTGAGGATGCGCGTGTCCTTCATCTACATAACTGTGACCTATTCATATACGTACGAGCTAAAGTCCCAGTCACAATGTTATATCAGTATTGTTTTATTTCAATCTTTATTTAACTTCCGATCTGATTTCGGTGGTGTCTGGACGCGATGGTTCGCTTTAAAAATACAGTTAACGTTATACAACACAGATCACTCGTTGTTGTAACAAGTCAAATATTCAGATTCAGACACACATATGAGAACACTGTTAAATACTGCGCGGTTTGAAAGTATAAACATGTTGTCATTCTGTAGTCTGTATATGTCATTACATGGAGATGTTACCGCCTATACAATATGTGGTCATATTGTTTTTCATGTGCAAGTGCAACACTGCAACCACACGCGCGCGCGCAAACACTATTATTATGTGACGTTTCTCTGTTAGGGGAAAGGTTCAGATTTGGATGGGTTAATGTTCTGTGAAATGTTATTTTAAGCTAACCAGGTAACATCCTCCTCATCTTCAATGAACACAAGCACATTCTGTGGCCACTTGTTTATTTATAGAGAGACGTTTCCTTTATAGACAATACATTTGACCTTTGTTAGGTTAGTCCCAAAACCAATAGGTTTGCTACAGTAACATTGGTATAGGGATGTGCAATTAATCGTAATTGATTTTCAATTATAATTTTGGTTTCTAACAATTATACAAAAAAAAGAATCAAAACGAAAGTATTGTGCTGCATTCTGTTTTTCAAGAATGGTCTCTATTTGTTTTAATGTATGCATTACTTTATCTATTTTTTACATTTATTATTTTACATTTACTATAATGCATTTATTTTATTTTCATAAGAAAAGGAGAAAACATGACAGCCAGGAAGGGTAACACTTCAGCAATGGACAGGTCTCTTTCATAAATACAGTACCAGACTGAAATATTGCTATGTAAATATATGTTCAGTTTGTACCTGATTTCAACACCGGCGAAATACACAAAGCAAAGCCTTAAGGAAACATTTTCTACTCGAGAAAAACACATTTGGTGGTTTAATAAACTAAATCGTACCAGCTTTACATTGCTCTTCTAAATGTTTACAGTGTTGACAATACGTTAATCTTTAAGTTTGTATGAAGTACATCTGCTTAGAATGTTAAAAGAAATACATTAACATTCATGCAACATAAGAAAGTGTAGAATGTAGGTAGGTAACGCTATTATAGTATGGTTTAACAGAAACCACTTACTGATATGAATTGCTAGCAAACATACACGTTTCAGTATTTTTTTTCGATCCTTCGGCAGTCTTTAAAAATATTTTTGGGATATTTTGTGCTCAATCTGTTTGTACAATCAGTCACACAACAACTTTATCCCATTCTAAACAGAGTACAGATATTGGTAAACACTGCTGCATTCGGTCTTTTTGCCACCCAGTCTTTCTGGGCGAGACTCATGACGTCCACGCTAACATTTTCTAAAGTGAAGATATTTGTGTTTTTTGTTTCTCTAGAGCCATGCTGAGTGATATTGGTGACTATGTAGGTACGGAGATTGAAATATCATGGTTGCCAAATCTAGATGATTTAATGAAAGGCTATGCTCGAAACTTTCGGCCAGGCATTGGAGGTGAGTTTGATATCTACAGCACATGACTGTTGGCAGTTATAATGGATTCTTTTTTCTTCAGTAGCTCACACTGCCAAACCTGTGCTCCATTTTCTCCAGTCTATTTTTAGAGCATTAAATGAGTGCGCTTATATTTGGAGAGTTTTCAGAGAAGGAGCCATCTCCTGTCTCCACCATCCACTTCCTGTTTGTAAAATGTTTTAGAATTTAGAATTTTTCACAGACATTTTTTATGATGATTTTCAATTCAAGTATATTTATTTAGCACTTTTTACAATTTTCATTGTTACAAAACAGCTGTAGCTACATGAGACAAAATAACTACAAGCAAAACATTACATTTATAAAAGGAAAGTAAGAACAACAAAATTGATGAATACACCCCCATTTCACATACCACGCAAAAAATTAATAAAAATATATGGCACACACACAAACACATGCAAGCACACGCTTATGCTCACACGGCGCAATGAATTAAATAAATTACGCAGAGTGATTACATTTAAAGTGATATTAATAAATACAAAAACTTTCAATTCTAGAGCTGATGTCAGCAGCCCCCCCGGTCGGGCAAATAATGCAAAACAATATGCAAACAGTGGCGAGGAACCCAAAACTTCAATGGAGAAATAAAACCTCGGGAGAACTCAGACCCAACCTGCAGCATCTCTACAAGCTCGACAGTGCTTGCACAACTAGGCTAAAATAAAATAAAACGATGGATAATAGGTGTACGATTATCATTAATATTCCTGTGGCTAGTTGCAGTTGCAGTTTTCCTTCTTTTAGCTGTACCATCTGGTCTTGTTACAGACTGCATCCTGCTTCCTGTAGTAACCTCTGAACATTGAGAAAAGACAACTGAGAGAAAAACACTGTTCAACACTCTGTAATGCAACAAGTTTATCAGCGGTTCCGGTTGATCTAACTAATGCAGCCTAAACCCTAAATCCCTTGGAGGATTTGTATTATAGAAGTGGTGTGTATGCAAGGTTAAAGAGATGCGTCTTTAATCTAGATTTAAACTGACAGATAGTGTTGTTTTGGCGGCCTGTTTTAATTGTAGTTTTAGTCTAGTCTTTGTGTGAAGCTGTCATTTTAGTTTTTATTAGTTTAGTCATGTTCATAGTCTTTTTAATCTAGTCAAGTTTCAGTCGACTAAAACTCTGAGCATTTTAATTATCTATGACTGTTTTCGTCTAGTTGTAGTCAACGAAAACTGATGACATTTAGTCTAGTTTTAGTCAATTAAAATTGAAACTAGCTACAGTATTTGGCCAACAAGGGATGCTTTGTACACATGGAGTCAGTCAGGTAGGAACTAAGAACCCACTTTTACACGCTCACACACGCACACGCACGTCACACTAGCCACACATATTAACCCACTTTACTCTCACACAAACGCACGCACGCGCTAGTCACACACGTTTGTCTCGGTCGTTTTCAGCTCCAGTGGCTATAACGTTTAAAGCTAACATTTCGCGTCTTTTGCGCGCGTATATTAATTATTCTAAATGTAGACACGCGGCAACCGCGCTCAAATAGGGATCGACGCTGTCGCAAATGTAATGGGGTATTGACCGATGCAATGAGATTTTGCATTGTTGTACTGTGGTACCCAGGCAGCGCGGTGCGCGCTGTAAACGCTTCCAGTATGAAAGCACAATGGCTGCGCAGGAAACGCTCTGCCAACGCGCATTTCGTTTCGTCTCGTTTTGGTCAACGCTTAGCATAGTTTTAAATTTTGTAAACCACATTTAGTCTCGTTTTTATTCGTCAACAATATTGCATTATACATTTAATTATAGTCATCGTCACATGACCAGCATGTACTTTGCGTCTCGTCTCGTTTTCGTCACGTGATAAAGGTTCGTTGACGACGATAGCTGACAGGTGCGGGGATTGCAGATGAGGGACAGGTGCGGGAACGTGGAGGATGCTGGGAAATGGAGTCCTTGGTGAAAACGAGGGCGAAGCAGGCAAGGGAACACACAGGAGGCAGACAGGGATGGACAGGACCGTGACAATATGTAACTTTTAAATTAATAACATAACATTAATCATTCTTTACTCAATTGCACTATAGTGTGATTTCGATTGTATGTTAGCATCTTTTTGTCCCTGGCAAAAAGTGGGAGTGTTTCCTGGCAACAGGAGAGTGGCGTCGTGGTGTTAGCTTTTTTTGTGAACTCTTGTTTTGGCTTTTCTTTGGGTTTAAATGAATGATTACTATGTAGTTTTGTGTCAATATTAAATCTTGGTTCGTGTTTATTTCACATTAAAGACACAAGAAGTTAGATTAACACAGCCACAAGAGACCGCCTACTCTCCGCATATGGATAATGCGTAAACATTATAAGAAGCGTGCTAGCCAGACAGGTTTTAAACTATGGCGGCTAAAGACCTAAAAGTTTGGTTAAAAGATGAAAAAGGTATCTAGCACAATGTTTTCTCACCACAGACTCACAGTTTGGCGCGGTTGCGGCAGTCAGTGCAGAAATAAAAACTAGTTTTTTGTAATAATTGCGGAGGTTGTCTGTGATCTTAATCTTTTGCAAATCGGCCATGTCTGTAATTTGTAAAGTAAAAATTCCCCCGCAAATTACCTACCATATATTGACGAACATAGAGGTCCTGTGATCATTTTAGTCCCATACGAATCGGCATCTCTGTGATTTGGGCTCCTATATCTTTTTTCAAGGTTTTATCTACCGTTCACAAATAATGGAGGCTGTGTTGAATTGTTTTGATAGTATTTTGGGTGCTGTGTCATATCCATACCAACACTGCCGTTTTGGCCAGTAGTCTCCCGTTTTATTTTTTCTCCTGTGAAACTCCTTTAACGGACAGAGGGGATCCCCGGAACACGATCGGGTCTCAAATGCTGACAGGTACGATTATATCGTTATACACCATACATCTATATATACAAACTATATGCAAACGTAGCCATCATATCCGGGAAATAAGTCAGTAAATTGAGAATAATCACAGGCTTTACTTATGCCGTGCGAATGCGCCACATGAAATTCAGATGTCGAGAGGCCATTTCTAAATCACAGGAGGTCCCCAGATAATACTAATCCAGTGGGAATAAGGCTAAAGACATCAAAGAATGACTTCGAACAATTCAGCCCTTTTCCTAACATTTCTTGCACCATTCACGTTCAAAGATGCAGTGCAATCTTCAGTTATTTATTTATATAAAAACAAACCAAAAAATATATTTAAAGAATTTGGAAATCTAAGCCTTTTCAATGCCACCACTGGTCCATGTTACATTTACATGTATGCATTTGGCAGACACTTTTATCCAAAGTGACTTACATTGCATTATACTTTACTATACATTTGTTTCTAAGTAAGCAAGTGGGGGTTAGGTGTCTTGCTCAAGGGCACCTCAGCCGTTACCCGCCAGCCCTGAGAATTGAACCGGCAACTTTCTGGTCATGAGTCCAACTCTCTAACCACTGGGCCACGACTGCCCATTAGGGTTTCCGTACTATATAAAATGCTTTGTTTTCTCCACAAACTGTCCTACATCTCGAAAGTATTCATTAACTAGAACCCTCTCTTATTTTTTGTTGACTTGAGGAACAATTTAAAACAACACTGTCATTTCTCAACCTTAAAATAATGTCTCTAAAATTATTTCAGTTGTAGAACAACTCTTAACTGGACAAATTTTACTGCCGCTGCTGCCTGAGCAGCCTCCCATCGGCTGTAAACACACTTGTAAGTTTTGTGTTCGGGTTGGTACACACAGAGCCCCACCCCTCCCCTGCCAGTGGAAAAGTGCGACATGGTTTCCAAACAACGTTTCTGCATTTGCCGGTGCCATCAGCTTAGTAAACAAATTCACTTGTATTTTGCTGCCCAAGGGGAAGCTTATACAGTGATTTGCAACACTGGTAACAGACAATTGTGTTCCACATGGGGGAACCTGTGAGAAAAAATGCTCTAGTGTTGCTTTAATGTCCTCTACATCATAATTACAAGTGGAGAAATCACTTTGTCATAAAGAAGCACTTGAGTCAGAGAACTCACTGTCACTCTCTGAATCGATCTGATTAGCAGCAAATTCTATGTCTGCTTTTTTAGATTAGATTAGATGATTAGATTCAACTTTATTGTCATTACACATGTACAAGTACAAAGCAACGAAATGTAGTTTAGGTCTAACCAGAAGTGCAATAAGCAAGTGCAGGATATACAGTTGTGCATAAATACAGAATAAAGCAAAAATTATGAAGAATTTACAAGTGGGAATGTACTATGAACATTATATACAGATGGCTATTTACTAAAAACAGAAATTAACTGATGGATATGTAAAATATAAATTAGACTATACAGAACAGTAGTGCAAATGAATATAAAGTGTGCATAAATGTTGGACAGCAGCTATTAAGTTAAAGTAAACAGTGCAGTAGATGAGTTATTGCAGTATTCAGTACATAGTACTGGAGTGCAATGATGAGGTTTGTGTGTAATAGTCCAGTAGTGCAAATAACATTAGTACATAGTACTGGAGTGCAATGATGAGGTATGTGTGTAATAGTCCAGTAGTGCAAATAACATTAGTACATAGTACTGGAGTACAAATGATGAGGTATGTGTGTAATAGTCCAGTAGTGCAAATAACATTAGTACATAGTACTGGAGTGCAAATGATGAGGTATGTGTGTAATAGTCCAGTAGTGCAAATAACATTAGTACATAGTACTGGAGTGCAATGATGAGGTATGTGTGTAATAGTCTAGTAGTGCAAATAACATTAGTACATAGTACTGGAGTGCAATGATGAGGTATGTGTGTAATAGTCCAATAGTGCAAATAACATTAGTACATAGTACTGGAGTGCAATGATGAGGTATGTGTGTAATAGTCCAGTAGTGCAAATAACATTAGTACATAGTACTGGAGTGCAATGATGAGGTATGTGTGTAATAGTCCAGCAGTGCAAATAACATTAGTACATAGTACTGGAGTGCAAATGATGAGGTATGTGTGTAATAGTCCAGTAGTGCAAATAACATTAGTACATAGTACTGGAGTGCAAATGATGAGGTATGTCTGTAATAGTCCAATAGTGCAAATAACATTAGTACATAGTACTGGAGTGCAAATGATGAGGTATGTGTGTAATAGTCCAGTAGTGCAAATAACATTAGTACATAGTACTGGAGTGCAAATGATGAGGTATGTCTGTAATAGTCCAATAGTGCAAATAACATTAGTACATAGTACTGGAGTGCAATGATGAGGTTTGTGTGTAATAGTCCAGTAGTGCAAATAACATTAGTACATAGTACTGGAGTACAAATGATGAGGTATGTGTGTAATAGTCCAATAGTGCAAATAACATTAGTACATAGTACTGGAGTGCAAATGATGAGGTATGTCTGTAATAGTCCAATAGTGCAAATAACATTAGTACATAGTACTGGAGTGCAAATGATGAGGTATGTGTGTAATAGTCCAGTAGTGCAAATAACATTAGTACATAGTACTGGAGTGCAAATGATGAGGTATGTGTGTAATAGTCCAGTAGTGCAAATAACATTAGTACATAGTACTGGAGTGCAAATGATGAGGTGTGTCTGTAATAGTCCAATAGTGCAAATAACATTAGTACATAGTACTGGAGTGCAAATGATGAGGTATGTCTGTAATAGTCCAATAGTGCAAACAACATTAGTACATAGTACTGGAGTGCAATGATGAGGTTTGTGTGTAATAGTCCAGTAGTGCAAATAACATTAGTACATAGTACTGGAGTACAAATGATGAGGTATGTGTGTAATAGTCCAATAGTGCAAATAACATTAGTACATAGTACTGGAGTGCAAATGATGAGGTATGTCTGTAATAGTCCAATAGTGCAAATAACATTAGTACATAGTACTGGAGTGCAAATGATGAGGTATGTGTGTAATAGTCCAGTAGTGCAAATAACATTAGTACATAGTACTGGAGTGCAAATGATGAGGTATGTGTGTAATAGTCCAGTAGTGCAAATAACATTAGTACATAGTACTGGAGTGCAAATGATGAGGTATGTGTGTAATAGTCCAATAGTGCAAATAACATTAGTACATAGTACTGGAGTGCAATGATGAGGTATGTGTGTAATAGTCCAGTAGTGCAAATAACATTAGTACATAGTACTGGAGTACAAATGATGAGGTATGTGTGTAATAGTCCAGTAGTGCAAATAACATTAGTACATAGTACTGGAGTACAAATGATGAGGTATGTGTGTAATAGTCCAGTAGTGCAAATAACATTAGTACATAGTACTGGAGTACAAATGATGAGGTATGTGTGTAATAGTCCAGTAGTGCAAATAACATTAGTACATAGTACTGGAGTACAAATGATGAGGTATGTGTGTAATAGTCCAGTAGTGCAAATAACATTAGTACATAGTACTGGAGTACAAATGATGAGGTATGTGTGTAATAGTCCAGTAGTGCAAATAACATTAGTACATAGTACTGGAGTGCAAATGATGAGGTATGTGTGTAATAGTCCAGTAGTGCAAATAACATTAGTACATAGTACTGGAGTGCAAATGATGAGGTATGTGTGTAATAGTCCAGTAGTGCAAATAACATTAGTACATAGTACTGGAGTACAAATGATGAGGTATGTGTGTAATAGTCCAGTAGTGCAAATAACATTAGTACATAGTACTGGAGTGCAAATGATGAGGTATGTGTGTAATAGTCCAATAGTGCAAATAACATTAGTACATAGTACTGGAGTGCAATGATGAGGTATGTGTGTAATAGTCCAGTAGTGCAAATAACATTAGTACATAGTACTGGAGTACAAATGATGAGGTATGTGTGTAATAGTCCAGTAGTGCAAATAACATTAGTACATAGTACTGGAGTGCAATGATGAGGTATGTGTGTAATAGTCCAGTAGTGCAAATAACATTAGTACATAGTACTGGAGTGCAATGATGCGGTATGTGTGTAATAGTCCAGTAGTGCAAATAACATTAGTACATAGTACTGGAGTTTAATGATGAGGTATATGTGTAATAGTCCAGTAGTGCAAATAACATTAGTGCATAGTACTGGAGTGCAATGATGAGGTATGTGTGTAATAGTCCAGTAGTGCAAATAACATTAGTACATAGTACTGGAGTGCAAATGATGAGGTATGTGTGTAATAGTCCAGTAGTGCAAATAACATTAGTACATAGTACTGGAGTGCAATGATGAGGTATGTGTGTAATAGTCCAATAGTGCAAATAACATTAGTACATAGTACTGGAGTGCAATGATGAGGTATGTGTGTAATAGTCCAGTAGTGCAAATAACATTAGTACATAGTACTGGAGTGCAATGATGAGGTATGTGTGTAATAGTCCAGTAGTGCAAATAACATTAGTACATAGTACTGGAGTACAAATGATGAGGTATGTGTGTAATAGTCCAATAGTGCAAATAACATTAGTACATAGTACTGGAGTGCAAATGATGAGGTATGTGTGTAATAGTCCAGTAGTGCAAATAACATTAGTACATAGTACTGGAGTGCAATGATGAGGTTTGTGTGTAATAGTCCAGTAGTGCAAATAACATTAGTACATAGTACTGGAGTGCAATGATGAGGTTTGTGTGTAATAGTCCAGTAGTGCAAATAACATTAATACATAGTACTGGAGTGCAAATGATGAGGTATGTGTGTAATAGTCCAGTAGTGCAAATAACATTAGTACATAGTACTGGAGTGCAATGATGAGGTATGTGTGTAATAGTCCAGCAGTGCAAATAACATTAGTACATAGTACTGGAGTGCAATGATGAGGTATGTGTGTAATAGTCCAGCAGTGCAAATAACATTAGTACATAGTACTGGAGTGCAATGATGAGGTATGTGTGTAATAGTCCAGTAGTGCAAATAACATTAGTACATAGTACTGGAGTGCAAATGATGAGGTATGTGTGTAATAGTCCAGTAGTGCAAATAACATTAGTACATAGTACTGGAGTGCAATGATGAGGTATGTGTGTAATAGTCCAGCAGTGCAAATAACATTAGTACATAGTACTGGAGTGCAAATTATGAGGTATGTGTGTAATAGTCCAGTAGTGCAAATAACATTAGTACATAGTACTGGAGTGCAAATTATGAGGTATGTGTGTAATAGTCCAGCAGTGCAAATAACATTAGTACATAGTACTGGAGTGCAAATTATGAGGTAT
Organism: Oreonectes daqikongensis; assembly: GCA_026939265.1. Classification (NCBI taxonomy): domain Eukaryota; kingdom Metazoa; phylum Chordata; class Actinopteri; order Cypriniformes; family Nemacheilidae; genus Oreonectes; species Oreonectes daqikongensis. The sequence continues at coordinate 590,257 of JAOTQM010000133.1, read as the reverse complement.
GTGTGTAATAGTCCAGTAGTGCAAATAACATTAGTACATAGTACTGGAGTGCAAATGATGAGGTATGTGTGTAATAGTCCAGTAGTGCAAATAACATTAGTACATAGTACTGGAGTGCAATGATGAGGTATGTGTGTAATAGTCCAGTAGTGCAAATAACATTAGTACATAGTACTGGAGTGCAATGATGAGGTATGTGTGTAATAGTCCAGTAGTGCAAATAACATTAGTACATAGTACTGGAGTGCAAATGATGAGGTATGTGTGTAATAGTCCAGTAGTGCAAATAACATTAGTACATAGTACTGGAGTGCAATGATGAGGTATGTGTGTAATAGTCCAATAGTGCAAATAACATTAGTACATAGTACTGGAGTGCAAATGATGAGGTATGTGTGTGTAATAGTCCAGTAGTGCAAATAACATTAGTACATAGTACTGGAGTGCAATGATGAGGTATGTGTGTAATAGTCCAATAGTGCAAATAACATTAGTACATAGTACTGGAGTGCAAATGATGAGGTATGTGTGTAATAGTCCAATAGTGCAAATAACATTAGTACATAGTACTGGAGTACAAATGATGAGGTATGTGTGTAATAGTCCAGTAGTGCAAATAACATTAGTACATAGTACTGGAGTGCAATGATGAGGTATGTGTGTAATAGTCCAGTAGTGCAAATAACATTAGTACATAGTACTGGAGTGCAATGATGAGGTATGTGTGTAATAGTCCAGCAGTGCAAATAACATTAGTACATAGTACTGGAGTGCAAATGATGAGGTATGTGTGTAATAGTCCAGTAGTGCAAATAACATTAGTACATAGTACTGGAGTGCAAATGATGAGGTATGTGTGTAATAGTCCAGTAGTGCAAATAACATTAGTACATAGTACTGGAGTACAAATGATGAGGTATGTGTGTAATAGTCCAGTAGTGCAAATAACATTAGTACATAGTACTGGAGTACAAATGATGAGGTATGTGTGTAATAGTCCAGTAGTGCAAATAACATTAGTACATAGTACTGGAGTGCAAATGATGAGGTATGTGTGTAATAGTCCAGTAGTGCAAATAACATTAGTACATAGTACTGGAGTGCAATGATGAGGTGTATGTGTGTAATAGTCCAGTAGTGCAAATAACATTAGTACATAGTACTGGAGTGCAAATGATGAGGTATGTGTGTAATAGTCCAGTAGTGCAAATAACATTAGTACATAGTACTGGAGTACAAATGATGAGGTATGTGTGTAATAGTCCAGTAGTGCAAATAACATTAGTACATAGTACTGGAGTGCAAATGATGAGGTATGTGTGTAATAGTCCAGTAGTGCAAATAACATTAGTACATAGTACTGGAGTACAAATGATGAGGTATGTGTGTAATAGTCCAGTAGTGCAAATAACATTAGTACATAGTACTGGAGTGCAAATGATGAGGTATATGTGTAATAGTCCAGTAGTGCAAATAACATTAGTACATAGTACTGGAGTGCAAATGATGAGGTATGTGTGTGTAATAGTCCAGTAGTGCAAATAACATTAGTACATAGTACTGGAGTGCAATGATGAGGTATGTGTGTAATAGTCCAATAGTGCAAATAACATTAGTACATAGTACTGGAGTGCAAATGATGAGGTATGTGTGTGTAATAGTCCAGTAGTGCAAATAACATTAGTACATAGTACTGGAGTGCAATGATGAGGTATGTGAGTAATAGTCCAATAGTGCAAATAACATTAGTACATAGTACTGGAGTGCAAATGATGAGGTATGTGTGTAATAGTCCAATAGTGCAAATAACATTAGTACATAGTACTGGAGTACAAATGATGAGGTATGTGTGTAATAGTCCAGTAGTGCAAATAACATTAGTACATAGTACTGGAGTGCAATGATGAGGTATGTGTGTAATAGTCCAGTAGTGCAAATAACATTAGTACATAGTACTGGAGTGCAATGATGAGGTATGTGTGTAATAGTCCAGCAGTGCAAATAACATTAGTACATAGTACTGGAGTGCAAATGATGAGGTATGTGTGTAATAGTCCAATAGTGCAAATAACATTAGTGCATAGTACTGGAGTGCAATGATGAGGTATGTGTGTAATAGTCCAGTAGTGCAAATAACATTAGTACATAGTACTGGAGTGCAAATGATGAGGTATGTGTGTAATAGTCCAGTAGTGCAAATAACATTAGTACATAGTACTGGAGTGCAAATGATGAGGTATGTGTGTAATAGTCCAGTAGTGCAAATAACATTAGTACATAGTACTGGAGTGCAATGATGAGGTTTGTGTGTAATAGTCCAGTAGTGCAAATAACATTAGTACATAGTACTGGAGTGCAATGATGAGGTTTGTGTGTAATAGTCCAGTAGTGCAAATAACATTAGTACATAGTACTGGAGTGCAATGATGAGGTATGTGTGTAATAGTCCAGTAGTGCAAATAACATTAATACATAGTACTGGAGTGCAAATGATGAGGTATGTGTGTAATAGTCCAGTAGTGCAAATAACATTAGTACATAGTACTGGAGTACAAATGATGAGGTATGTGTGTAATAGTCCAGTAGTGCAAATAACATTAGTACATAGTACTGGAGTACAAATGATGAGGTATGTGTGTAATAGTCCAGTAGTGCAAATAACATTAGTACATAGTACTGGAGTGCAAATGATGAGGTATGTGTGTAATAGTCCAGTAGTGCAAATAACATTAGTACATAGTACTGGAGTGCAAATGATGAGGTATGTGTGTAATAGTCCAGTAGTGCAAATAACATTAGTACATAGTACTGGAGTGCAATGATGAGGTGTATGTGTGTAATAGTCCAGTAGTGCAAATAACATTAGTACATAGTACTGGAGTGCAAATGATGAGGTATGTGTGTAATAGTCCAGTAGTGCAAATAACATTAGTACATAGTACTGGAGTGCAAATGATGAGGTATGTGTGTAATAGTCCAGTAGTGCAAATAACATTAGTACATAGTACTGGAGTACAAATGATGAGGTATGTGTGTAATAGTCCAGTAGTGCAAATAACATTAGTACATAGTACTGGAGTGCAAATGATGAGGTATGTGTTTAATAGTCCAGTAGTGCAAATAACATTAGTACATAGTACTGGAGTACAAATGATGAGGTATGTGTGTAATAGTCCAGTAGTGCAAATAACATTAGTACATAGTACTGGAGTGCAATGATGAGGTATGTGTGTAATAGTCCAGTAGTGCAAATAACATTAGTACATAGTACTGGAGTGCAAATGATGAGGTATATGTGTAATAGTCCAGTAGTGCAAATAACATTAGTACATAGTACTGGAGTGCAAATGATGAGGTATGTGTGTGTAATAGTCCAGTAGTGCAAATAACATTAGTACATAGTACTGGAGTGCAATGATGAGGTATGTGTGTAATAGTCCAATAGTGCGAATAACATTAGTACATAGTACTGGAGTGCAAATGATGAGGTATGTGTGTGTAATAGTCCAGCAGTGCAAATAACATTAGTACATAGTACTGGAGTACAAATGATGAGGTGTATGTGTGTAATAGTCCAGTAGTGCAAATAACATTAGTACATAGTACTGGAGTGCAATGATGAGGTATGTGTGTAATAGTCCAGTAGTGCAAATAACATTAGTACATAGTACTGGAGTGCAAATGATGAGGTATATGTGTAATAGTCCAGTAGTGCAAATAACATTAGTACATAGTACTGGAGTGCAATGATGAGGTATGTGTGTAATAGTCCAGTAGTGCAAATAACATTAGTACATAGTACTGGAGTGCAATGATGAGGTATGTGTGTAATAGTCTAGTAGTGCAAATAACATTAGTACATAGTACTGGAGTGCAAAGATGAGGTATATGTGTAATAGTCCAGTAGTGCAAATAACATTAGTACATAGTACTGGAGTGCAATGATGAGGTATGTGTGTAATAGTCCAATAGTGCAAATAACATTAGTACATAGTACTGGAGTGCAATGATGAGGTATGTGTGTAATAGTCCAGTAGTGCAAATAACATTAGTACATAGTACTGGAGTGCAAATGATGAGGTATGTGTGTAATAGTCCAGTAGTGCAAATAACATTAGTACATAGTACTGGAGTTTAAATGATGAGGTATATGTGTGTAATAGTCCAGTAGTGCAAATAACATTAGTACATAGTACTGGAGTGCAAATGATGAGGTATATGTGTAATAGTCCAGCAGTGCAAATAACATTAGTACATAGTACTGGAGTGCAATGATGAGGTATGTGTGTAATAGTCCAGTAGTGCAAATAACATTAGTACATAGTACTGGAGTGCAATGATGAGGTATATGTGTAATAGTCCAGTAGTGCAAATAACATTAGTACATAGTACTGGAGTGCAATGATGAGGTATGTGTGTAATAGTCCAATAGTGCAAATAACATTAGTACATAGTACTGGAGTACAAATGATGAGAATAGTATAAATTGTCCGGTAGAGCAAGTAAAAATGTAGTACATGTGTAGACAGTCCAGTCATGTGCTTGACAGGCCTGTAGTGCAATAAACAAAACAATGTAGCAGCATTAAGTTTAAGGTATATGAAGGGGTTGTGGAATCAGTGGGGGGTAGAGTTCAATAGGCAGACAGCTCTGGGAAAAAAAGCTGTTTCTCAGTCTGCTGGTCCTTGTCCGGAGGCATCTGAGGCGCCTGCCGGAGGGCAGGAGTGTAAACAGTCTGTGGGCGGGATGAAAGGAGTCCTTAAGAATGCTGCAAGCTTGACGCAGACAGCGTTTCCTCTGGATGTCCTCCATGGATGGAAGTGGAGTCCCTGTGATTCGTTGGGCGGTTTTCACCACCCGCTGCAGTGCCTTGCGCTCTGCAACAGAGCAGGACAGGTCCTCCGAAATATGGGTCCCCAGGAACTTAAAGCTGGAGACACGCTCAACAGCCATCCCGTTAATGTGGATGGGGTCATGTGTGCCTCCTCTCTCCTTCCTGAAGTCCACGATGAGCTCCTTTGTTTTGGAGGTGTTAAGGAGCAGGTGTTGAGAAACATAAACTTTATCTGATTTCCTTTTCAAAGGCACCTTAAACGCGGTTTGTCCAGCATGAACGCCAATAACACCAACCTCTCGAACATCCCCACCATCAGTTTTAATATCCATCTTATGGCTTGACTCACCTTTTTCATTCTGAACAACTGTTGAACTTTCAGATTCCTCACAACCCCAGCCTCCTGAGTTCTGTCATGATCGCGGACTAGCGCAGTCACAGAATCCACCTCGGCTGGAACCTCACTGTCGACTGCGCCTTCTGCGTAAGCCACACAGTTATTTTTACCTTGTTTATTAGGGAAATTCCAAATAAATGAACAACTGCGCCACAGCCGAAACTTTTGATCTTATCAGTGGTTACAAAAACCACATTTTCATCATAGCGCTGTTCATTTTACAAGCAGGCAGTATGTTGTCATAGGCCACTATTTCACCCACAGCTAAACAACATATCTCTAACACTGTTCTGCTTTTATAGAAGCAAATTTCCAAATGTTAAATCCACACCAGCAGTGTGAAAATCAACACTTTTTCAGGGTTTATATAGGTCCACACTAAATTGAGTTAGATGTACACTTTAAAAAGTGTTAGATTTGTTACACTTGCACAGTGGTACAAAAACACTGTGATTGTGAACATTTACCACCATTAGTGTGCTTTTTCATTCCTTAAAGGTTCAATTTACACAAAGTAAGTGCTGAAACTATACTATGATGTGTCAATAGTTTAACACTAAATTTAGTTATTTTAAATCTTTTCAACACTAATCTAGTATTTATACATGTTCTGATTAAGGTAATTGCATGTAATCTACAAATTGTTTAATTAAATACATGCACTAATCAATTAAAGAACAGCCAACACACTGTGTCAGTTTGATCTTTAATTTTTAACAATTAAACTTATCAAACCATCATAAATGCAGGTACAATATATTCACCATCTGACTCATATGGGCACTGTAGATCAATAGGCCTGTAAAACTTCAGAGTATTGGCTTTAATAAGTTCACTCAACCCATAGTCTCTTTGTACTTAAAATGCATGATGATGCTATGAGAAATGTTCAGTGAAAAGCTTGTCAACAACAAAATACACAGTGTTGTTAATGTAAAGTATTTTTGAAATCTGACTAAAAACAGAAACTTCAGGAAGATCCTTAATTTCATTGCATACAGTGAAGTCTTTTCTATATGTCTCTATGGGATTCTGTAGCATTTCTGCAAACTTTTCACCACCAACAATATAATTTTTATGGGCCCACATTCAGTTTGTGTTAATTTCCCAAAGATAGCCTATTGACATCTGATAACTTTTTGCCAAAGATTTGGTGATGTTTTTGAAATTCTTGAGTGTATTCTTGAAAACTTTATGCTTTGCCTCAAACCTCATGCTCCACATATGCACTAATGGACCCAATTTTTTGAATACGGGCTGGATAATGGGTCATAAAATAATGTTTGGGCAGCAGGTTCTTGTGTGGGTACAATTATTTAAACAATTCATGGTGCTCAATAATTAAGAACTTGAAGAGGATGGTCATGCGTTGAGAAATAGATGGGATTTCAAAACCAGATTCAGAATCTGAAGTAAGAGCAAAAGCAAATGCCAGGTGGTACAATATCAAGGTCAAGGTCAAGGTCAAATTTGTTTATATAGCACTTTAAGAACAACTTGTCCCAACCAAAGTGCTGCACAAACATAAGTTATCACCAAACAGTAATGGAATGTTCTTGACCAGACAGAGGGACTGGATAGAGTTGAGACCTATGCTGTTTCCACTGTGCTCTCACTTTGGTAGGATGATATTTTATCTCTAAATACCCATAATCATATGAGTATATCCTAGAGAGCACAACACACTCTGTAACAAACTTATCTGAAAGGTATTCAAACAGTAGATTACAGTAGAAAAAGCACCTTCCAGCATCCCTCAGCTGCCTTGAGTTATACTTGGCGGCTCTACACCAAGCATCCAAGGTTTCTCTACTGCTGGCCCTTGCTGATTGATTGTGCACTGCTCTGTCTGTGTCCTCATGGTCAGTGGAATAAACTGAAAGAGTAGCAGTGCATGTGTGGGGGTTAAGGATCTCTGAAAGAAAAGCAAAACATCATTTTCACATTTTCTGGAAAGGCATTAAGTTAAACAGGACTGCAGATAAACCTTTTACCAATACTTTTTTGTCTAAGAGTTTTCATCAATTTTCCATCAAGCACAACAACAGTTAAGCTAAGAATGCCCCACAAATGTAACATTGTGTCACTATTGTTTTATGTGTTACTGCTGTTTTTAATTTAAGATGTGTATCTATGAAACTCTATGTCACTATACATTTACCCTCAGATAAGCCAACAGAAATCTCTTCTGTCTTCTGGACATGTTATAGTTAAGCATAAATGTGGACTGGATTCAATCAATTCTTGGAAGATGTTCTCCTCCACACTGGTGTCTGTGTCATCAAAGACTTGAAGAGCTGCAGTTCTTGCAAACCCGAATTTGCTTTTAACTGAAACATCATTTTATCAAATATACGTAAACATGGACATTTGAATTTATTTTTTATATTTAAGTGGAACAACAATGGCAATGACATCATGAAGCAGCTATATCAATGTTTGTAATAAGCATTTCTAAACAAACACATAAGCTATAAATAACTTACCTTCACTGAAAAAATCTTGGAATGTAAAATCGTTAAGCAATTTTATATATTTCTTTACACCTTCATACTGAACTGTTGAAGAAAAAAGCTAATTGTAACTTTATAGGGTTTCTCATGGCTCAAATGAGGTGAAGGTGGTAATATGTAACACCATCCATTTATGCATGCAGTTCTGCACTAACAAAACCAAAAGTTCAACAAAAAGAATTTCAACAAAAGTTTAATATGGAAAAACAATAATATAATGTAAAAGAAATTGTATTAACCTTGCAGCTGCTCTTGGCTCCAGTCGGTTGCCTGACCAGATGTTTTCTGAAAGAAAATAATGTTAGCATGGTGTAAATATACAAATATTATAAGAAATGTTGAAATAAAATAGATATAATTAAGTGATTAAAATGTATATTATACCGTCTCCTTATGGTTGTCCACCATTAGCCAAAAAGGAAGTCATGTGCAAGGACCGGAAATTGGATCTACTTCTCTCAAGTGTCATCTAACATCAACTCACTGCAATTACACTGACTCTGAGCATTGATTTACACTGCAGGTGCTAATATCAATGAACATCAGAATCAACACTTTTAAACTCTTTTCTAACACTAAACAAAACAACACTGGATATTTTGCTGTGTACATCAGCACTCATGAATCACATTTAGCAACTGGACTGTTTCATGAGCGAATACTTGAACACTAAATGTTGCATCGACAGAAGAATAAAATACCACAATAACAGATACAAGTCTGCATGTGAATGAACCAATAAGAGAAAGCTGTATGTGATGCATTTACAAATTTAAAAATAAATCTCTTCAGCTTACAAGATTCAGCTTAAAGAAACTTTAGGTTCAAGGCACCACTATCTTCTATGAACAGCAATAGTGCATCATGTACTGAGTCAGATATATTGTGGAGTTTTTAAATGTCATTACTGCTTTAATTCTTTTTCTTTCATGTGTCTCGTCACAGGACCTCCTGTAAACGTGGCCATGGCTGTTGAAGTAGCCAGTATCGACCATATCTCGGAAGCCAACATGGTAACGTATGAATATTGTCATTGTATCTGTACAGTATTGCCAGCAGTAACAGCACTGACGGCATGAGAGAGGGAGTGAATAATACACATGATGCCAAGCTTTTTACTGCCACAGTTGCCATGGCAACATGCATGTTCTTCTCTTGACCGTCATATGAAATGATAACCGTTGACTGTCACGGCATTGGAATTACACACATGGACGCTCATATTCTCGTGAGGTATCACATACAAACAGAGATACATGAATACATTCAGGGGCAGACTTACACATAGGCAAAGATGGAGAATCAAAGAATGTACAAAGAATCTGTACAAAGTTGTCCAAATGTAGTCATACAGCACAGCAAACCTGTAAAAATGCATTTCACAATACAAACTTTACAGAAACATTTCAATTTTTCGATAATCATTGCATTTGAAGTTGACTTGTGTATGAATATGACTAAGAGAGCTGTATATGGGAGTGGTAATTGATGATCAGCTAAACTTCATGGATCATGTTGCCAGCATCACACATGTTGTCCTGTAGATTCATCCTCTACAACATTAGGAAAATTAGACCTTTCCTATCTGAGCAAACTATGCAAGTCCTAGTCCAGGCTCTTTTCCTGTCCAGACTGGACTACTGCAATGTGCTACTGGCTGGACTCCCAGCCTGCACAACCAAACCTCTACAGATGATCCAGAACGCAACGGCGAGAGTCTTCAATGAGCCCAAGAGAGCACACGTCACTCCTCTCTTTGTCAGGTTACATTGGCTTCCTGTAGTCACTCGAATCAAATTTAAAGCTCTGCTCCTGGCACCCCCTTACCTTCACTCACTTATACAGACTTCTGTACCCTCCAGATCCCTGCGCTATGCCAATGAGCAACATTTTGTCGTGCCATCCCAAAAAGGGAAAACATCTATATCACAGACCTTCTCTGGATCTGTTCTGCGTCTGTGAAATGATCTGCCTGTTGTGACAAGATCCGCAGTTTCTGTAGCCATCTTTAAGAATCGGCTAAAACACATCTCTTCTGCCAACACCTGACTCACTAATACAGACTTCTATTTCTTTATCTTTTCTATCCTTAAAAAAAGCTTTTAGCTTTGATATTGCGGTAGGCTTGCTGAGACCAGTTTTATTGCGCTTATGTATTTCTGTCCTTGTGTTGTTCTAATTTCTTCTATTGTTTACCTCATTTGTAAATCGCTTTGGATAAGAGCGTCTGCTAAACGATTAAATGTAAATGTATATTATGGTGCATGACATTATTTTTTTACCTTGATAGAAACAACAGTTGTGCTAACAATAGTGCTGATCAGGAGGATTTTAGTAAAGCTCTCTCTGTCTTTAGTGGTCGAAATGGAAACCGAGCTATTAGATGTAAAACACTTTAACTGCATTAATACAACAGAAAAATGATATAAGATGACAGCATGTTTTCAGGTGATCAGATGATAAAAATGGAAAGAGTTTAGGATACTGATGACACACTCATTGTTTTGAATTGAAATAACTGACTGTGTAACGTATGTCAATGGAAGATTCACGCTCTTTTCTCATGACGTGAAGAGGACACTGGGGAAAGGAGAGGAGAATCTTGGCAGCTGATTTTAAGCAGGTCACAGATGGTGTGCTGGGAAAAAAAGCAAATATATTTATATCCTTCGTACAAAAATAGACACATAAATACATAGTAGAATACATAAAGCAGGTCAGACTGACTTTACAGGGTGTGATTATTGAAATGTCTTATCAATGATATTATTCATACATATGTACAGAATAAGTATAGTTTAGTTACTGCTGTATTCAGTTAGATATGTTGTAACATAACTCTCTGATGACTAAAGAAATCAAATCCGTCCTTTATTCTGCACCTTTGCCTCCAGTGACAGGCTTATGACTGATCCATGTTGTAGGGTTGGTGTTGATGGTCTTTTTCATTGTGTGGGGGGTAGTTGATGACCTTCAAAAGTCCGCTTTTACATTCCAAACACCTTCTATAGAAAAGAATCTCTTCATGACAGCACGTGATCCCAGTTCTCCTTGTGTGTGTGTGCGTTTCAGGAATACACCATGACTGTGTTTCTGCGTCAGAGCTGGAAAGATGATCGTCTGTCCTACAACCACACAAATAAAACTCTGGGTCTGGACAGCCGCTTTGTAGACAAACTCTGGTTACCAGACACATTCATCGTGAATGCCAAATCCGCTTGGTTTCATGATGTTACGGTGGAGAACAAGCTCATACGCTTGCAGCCTGACGGAGTCATTCTCTACAGCAGCCGGTACGTCTGACATTTCATCACCTTTCATTATGCTGTAAAAAGACAATAAATATGTAGACAGACGTCCTTCAATTCAATTCATTAAAGCCATTTAGTCACTGGAGTAGCCAAATACACCACTGCGCTCGATTCTGATCGTGTTTGTCTTTCAGAATAACATCTACAGTGGCCTGTGACATGGACCTTACCAAATATCCAATGGATGAACAGGAATGCATGCTGGACCTGGAAAGCTGTGAGTCCTTTTAGCTCCATGAACCAATAAGAAGACAAAACAAACATTTAAAATGAAAAACACAATGACAACAATAGGATCAGACCAAAAGAATCAAACACACACACACACAAGTGACATGGAAATACAGCATCATGGTTTTTCTGGTTTGCAGACGGCTACTCTTCAGAAGACATTGTGTATCACTGGTCAGACAGTCAGAGACAAATCCACGGACTGGACAAATTGGAGCTGTCTCAGTTCACCATCACAGATTATCGCTTTGTGACAGAAATTATGAACTTTAAATCTGGTGAGCCAGTCAACTTGTCATTTTAAGCCATATGTTGTATGTATGTTTTGTTAACTCAGAAGCTATATTACAATTTTTTAGCGGGTCGGTTTCCGCGGCTCAGCTTGCGTTTCCAGCTACGACGGAATCGAGGAGTTTACATCATCCAGTCTTACATGCCCTCCATCCTACTGGTCGCCATGTCGTGGGTTTCCTTCTGGATCAGTCAATCAGCTGTGCCTGCCAGGGTTTCTTTAGGTCCGGTTTATACTAAATACAGTCAAATGAAAACATTTACCATGCAGTAGTTCACAAAACTCTTGACGAAATGTGTGGATTTGTGCTTTTTAGGGATCACGACAGTTCTCACTATGACAACACTGATGGTCAGCGCTCGCTCGTCTCTGCCCCGTGCTTCTGCCATCAAAGCTCTGGATGTGTATTTCTGGATCTGTTATGTGTTCGTATTCGCTGCTCTGATTGAATATGCTTTTGCCCACTATAATGCAGACTACAGCAAGAAGGAGAAAGCCAAAGTCAAGAGCAACAAGAATGCTGAGGTTCTTGACTGTACCTACCATTGATCTTCATTTATTTACAGCTAGGGGTGGTGCCATATACCATGACATTAATAAACAATAGTATTATTATTATTATTGATATAGAAAAACATTGTGTAGTGAAAATCTGATATTGTGTCTGATATTGCGTGTGTGAGTAACGTCTGTTTTGTGTCAATGTTCTCTTGCAGTCTATGGTGAAGAATGGAAAGCAGGCCATGGTTCTCTTCTCTCTGTCTGTGGCTGGCATGAATCAGGGCCTGCTCATCTCAAAAAGACAGAACCGATCCCAGCGGTCCACGGACGCTCCGGCGAACGTCCAGGAGGACGGCAGCGAGGTCCGTGCCGCTCAGTCCCGTCGAGCGCAGAAAGAAAGCGCCGAAGACAAGAAATGCTGTAAATGTAAACCCATCGATGCCGACACCATCGACATCTACGCTCGCGCCGTCTTCCCTTTTACCTTTGCCGTGGTCAACGTCATCTACTGGGTGGCGTACACCATGTAAACCAGTCCTTTCTGCATGTCCATAAATCTATTCCAAATCATGAGATCATCATACAGTATATCGACATCATTTATGAAATGATGAATATTTATGCACCGCTCTTGAATGTTTGCGTTAAATTACTGTATATTTGGGAGGACTGAAGCGTCTTCATTCATGCTTTGCTTTGTTATTCCCTCTCTTCTTCTTCTTCTTCTTCTTCTTCTTCTTCTTCTTCATTACATTTGCACCAGAATATCTTCTCTGTGCTGGTATGATCGAATGATGTTGGAATAAAGCAGAACTTTGAATGACTCCGTTGTCTTCATTCAGCCAAATCTTTGATAATATTTTACTGTAAACATTTTGAGCAACCAATAGGATTTAAACGTTGAGTCACATGTCTGGACTCAGCTGCGTGGAGACGGGAGTGGGACCATGCCAGATGGGAATTAAACTCGGGTCACCGCGAGCGCACTAGCCACAAGGATATCGGCGCCTAAAACTTCTTTTATTCTGTACACATTTACACTTGGAGCTGATCAAACTTAAAGGTGAATCTGCAGATGACAGTCATGAATATGCACAGTTAAACGAGCATGAACACAACAATAGACAAACATCGTTGCGCTTTGATTCAGTTTTACACGTCAGCAATCACAACCTCACACAGCATGTGCCACAACACAGCATATGCCACAACACAGTGTCAAATATCAAAAACTAGTTCGCCATCTAAGATTTTTAATGTTATGGAATAGGTGACCAAATCAATTCCTTAAAAGAGTATGTTGGAAATGAATGTAAACATCCATACACTGAATAATGCAAATATCCTCTCATCATGTGGACAAACATTGAAGGCGTTGAACATTGAAGCAGATGGATGTCAGCAGTAGATCATCATCATACCGCGCTTCACTCCTGTCAGCTGACAACAGGACCACAGTGAGGCGACAGTGGACGCGCGGGCTCATAATCCATATATAGCGCTGGTTCAGATCAGGTGATGACAGAGGTAATGCTGCATGTGGAAACTACAGTAGTTTCTCAAGCGTCCTCCATAGTAAACACATCTCATCTTGTTTTTCTTGGTTTTCGTTTGCTTGTACTGTTGCTTTGATGCAATGCAAATTGTGCTATAAAAATAAAATGTAATTGAATTGAATGACAGTGAGTTATGAGACATTAGATCGTGCAGGGTTCATTGTGACCGAGCCTATTGAGACACGTTAACGTCTCCGAGAAAGCGCCAGAAAGTAATCACTATATTAACATATTTGTCAACTGGAAAACAATGCAGCAGAGATTTGGGTCTGTCACAACCATCTATAGTGATCATACAAACAATTACAGCACTTACACAAACGTATTGTGTCACTGTTCATTTCCTATCAGATACGTTGACATTAACAGCAAGGTAAATAAAAAAACAACATATATATATTTATACACTAAATAGTTATACACTATTGGGTCACTCTATCTAATAAACAGGTTTGATGACTTGAGTATAAATCTTAATGCTGCAGCATATCATGATATTCTATAGAACTGTGTGCTTCTAGTTTAATAGCAACAGTTTGTGAAGAACCCTTTTCTATCCCATCATGACAATGTCTCTGTGTATGAGACAAGATTCAGAAAGAAATCATTGATTCAGTCAGTGTGGAAGAACTTGACTGGTCTGCATAAAACCAAGTCCTGAACCCAGCTGAACACATTTGGTGTCATTTTAAATGCAGAGCAAAGAACTCTTGCAGAACTATACTTAAAACACTCCTCCTGTTTTTATATGCAGAGCACGTGGAACAATAGCACCATCTCCAGGACAACAGAAGGTTACTCTGCTGAAAAACATTATGAATGAAGTAACGCAAATTTTATAAAATCAAATGATATGATCTCTTACAAAACGGATCGCTATTGAAAAACAAAGTCTGCATAAACCATTCCCTGTAATTTCCTGTTGTAAAAAAAACATAAGTTAACTCATTTCATTAAGAAGGAGGCGAAAAGATGAACTAAAACGAGCTCAAATACTGTTATGTACACGCCTATAAAAACAATCACGCGTACATTGTTTAAAAACATCAATAGCCTTTCTTTCTTATTATGCCAAGCTAAACTTTTTAAGACAATACATTTTACCACAGTAATGACATTGTATTTGACCAAATATGAGGTTCAACGGGGCTAAAGGCATAGCCTACCTTAAGAAACAATGTGCTTTTACCTACACCCATAACCTATGATGTTTTTATTAAACATTTATGGAGCAACAGATTTTGTGTGAAAATAAATCATAAGTGGATACTTTAAAAAAATCTTATAGACTACATGTATGAGGTGGCGAGGGTACCCCACATGCGGGGTAAAAGCTCAGAGTCACCAGCATGGGGTAAAAGGCACACAGTATTGATACAAATATTTTAAATAAAACAATATGGTTTTTATAATCTTTAAGCAAATACTTGTTCAAAACAATCACTTATAAATAAAAAGTTTTTTATTTCGATCAATAAAATAATTAATTTTTGTTTATTAAAATATGTTAATATCACAATATGTATAAAAACAAAAATATATATTTTTTTAAAGTAAAGATTTTGAAAGCATTGGAGATCTCATAATAATTCAATATAGATTTACAGTAGTAACAATAAATGATATTTTATGATGTTATATGATTAATATAATAGTTTCATTAAAAACGTGGTGGACACCCAACTTAATAAATGATATTTACCAATAGAATAAGCATTTTTTGTGTGCCATGTAGTGGTTTAGGTCTGTAAGGACATAAAATCAAAAGAACCTTATACCCCATAGGTCCTTTACATTTATTTACATTTAATCATTTAGCAGACGCTTTTGTCCAAAGCGCTTTACAAATGAGGTAAACAAACGCATAGAACAACACAAGGACAGCAATACTTAAGTGCAATAAAACTGGTCTCAGCAAGCCTACAATATATGAAGCTAAGAGCTTTTATTGTTTGGTTTTTTAAGGATAAAAAAGATAGGAAAAGTAGAAAAAGAAATAGAAGTCTGTATTAGTGAGTCAGGTGTTGGCGGAAGATGTTTGTAGCCGATTCTTAAAGATGGCTACAGTCTACAGAATCTGCAGATCTTGTCACAACGTGGAAAAAAATATTTACATTGTTTTATCTAGATGACCATTAGAAAACAAAAAAGGTTATTCTAGTTAGCCTACATGATCTGGGTTATATAAATAAGAGGCCCGTGGAAAAAACACAAGATGGACGGATTGATTGTTTTTTAACTAATGATCAGAAATGCACGAGCCGCAGAATAATCGACGACCGTCATAAAATGAATAAATGTTTCATATTATAGAATATTTTGTCTTCGTTGCTTGAAAAAATAATGTGTAGTGTCTTTTAAGTTATGTTCTCTTTCCATCTCATACAGAGAAAAACGAAAATAAAATAGACAATAGGCCTAGTAGCCTTATGGTAGCCTAATTGTTATTCTAGGCTATAGGCTAGGTGCAATGTTTTTAGATGTTTTTCAAATAATTTCAAAAATTAATTTGCTGGTGCTTTATGATACAATGCTATTTTATATTTATTTTAGTCTTTCTTTTGCCCAACCCCACCTAGATATTAAAAATTTGATATTAAATATATTGATTCATGCCGTGATATAGGTTCGGATATATAGACAGGTTTGTAGTCTAAGCAAAATTTTCGGACATAAACACTGTTAATAAATTAGTGCAGAGTTATACATATATTTATTGACATTTACGGAACTGTTTCGTTACCGATTTTGAATTGAAATCTCTTTATTTAGGCTATTTATGTTTTTGAAACGACGTCACAGACAGCGGAGCCGCGCACTCAATCACGCGCTTATTGCAGCGCGTGCAGAAGACGGTCCAGCAGATCGTGTGACGTGTGTTTTAAACGTTCACTGTATGTGCAGTGGCTGAAACACAAGCATAATGTCATGTCATCTCTGGACTACATGAAGAAGGATTGTTTAGCGTCCGGGGCTTTATCATCAGCCTCTCTGAAAGGCACTTTAACTAAAATCCACAGCCAAAGACAGAAGGACATCTCAGGAGACAAGACACTGGAGACAGAGACTGACTTCATCCTCTACAGGTGACACTCTATGCGTCTTCTTTTTATTTTTTATAAGTGAATTGTTAATCCATGACATTTTGAGCTCAAAGTAGCTATATAAGTTTTCAAGTTGAATTTGAAAACTGACCATATGTCAAGTCAATGAAGAATAAACACAGAATAGGCCTACTTTTTTTGCACAGCATAGATTCGATTTGCCGTTTATTGCCTTTTTTCACTTATTGTAATTTTCTGAAAAGCAAGAAAATGCCACGTGTTTAGATAAGATATTACTGTGATGATGCAAAAATGTCAGTAAGCCATCAGATTTCATTTTTTTTAACTGGTGACTGACAAAACAGGTGTTAAAATCCCAAACACAAAAACTGAAAGCAAGTTTACATCCTAAAACATCCGCACATGTTAGACTTGGAAATTGTGCCCATGCAGGCAAAAGAGACCCGTCTAGTTTGTTTTGTTTTTCTTTCCTCTCTGTTGACAGGTTCTCATCACTGAGCTGTGTCAGTCGCAGTCGTACCGTTCTCAGGATTCTCATCGCTTGTATCATCTCTTTCTTGGCTTTGCTGTGCGCTGTGAGCATGGACTTCAACTCCTCTTTGACTCGATGGCAGTCCACTAAAGCTGCGCTGACAGAGCTGACGTCCTGCAGGACCAACGTCACCCTCTCGCTCGTGATGGAGCTCCAAACCTTACGGAACCTCAGCATGTTGCCAGAGAATAGGCTTTTTGATAACAGAGAGAATGAGTTCCTCGGCTCCTGGTCCATCGCGATGCTCGCGGTCAGCCGACGTTGTACGGAAACGGACGTGGACAGTTTTGGTCAGCCCTGTGGCGTTGACTTACCTGAGTTTTGTGAGCATCTTCAGTCTGATCTTCACAACGTTACACAGAGAGATGGCCTCACGGACGCCACAGTTTTTACCCTCGTTATTGAGAAGATATTGCATTCGTGGGGCGTCCAAAAAGTAAACATTGGTTTTCTAAAACGCAACCCAGACTGGACAGACGTTCTTGCTCTGAAACTGCTTGTGACACTTCAGGAGCTCAACTCACGGTTGATGACAGGTGAAAAAAAAATTCAGGATGAAATATGGCACACGGCGATACTGGTGTCGGTCATGAAAGAGATGTCTGAAAATCTTCAGCACTGCTGGACGGAAAACATGGCCGCGGAGTTCAACTTGACCAATATTAAAGGTTTTTTCTCGTCCGACGGATCTGTAGAGTTCACGCTAGCACTGGAGAACATGCTGAGGTGTTTTCATGCCTGGGCCGGATGGGCTCTGAAACTCAAGTCCAGAGACGTCTCATCTAACATCAGTCTGCAGATCTGCCTGCTCGCCATCGCCTGTCTGATTTACCCCATAGTGCTTCTGTCCTTCAAACAAATGACCGAGTGGATCCAGGACTACGCTCGGAGTCTCAGGGAGAAGACGGAAGACTTGAAGAGAGAACGACGTCTTGCAGAAAATCTCCTTCATCAGATGTTGCCCAAGTCTGTGGCCAAGCAGCTACGTCAAAACAGACACGTGGAGGCCGAGAGTTATGAAAAGGTACAGAAGTGACATATCTTTACCCACGTGAAAGAGCAGAAGGTTTTCATTTACTCTTTTAACAAACCAGTGTGTCAGATCTGAGATGCCGGGCATGTTTATGAGGGCCGATGGCGAGACGAAGGCGGCGGCGGCAGGACACGCGCACACATGCTCCTCTTCCGTTTGTTCTTTTTGTTGTAGTAATTGCCTATAATTACACTTTTCCATATTCATCGGGACATAAAACGGCTCACGGGGGAGTGTGCGTGTGTGTGTGTGTGTGTGTGTGTGTGTGTGTGTGTGTGTGTAAGGGCAATTTGCGCACCTGAAGCTCATCCCCTCAAATGTAAAGCACTTAAGGCCAGTGGCGAAACTGGATATGTCACGGCGTGTGTAATAGGACGTTGTTCATCTCATGTGGGCTTAACATTAGCTGAATAATAATTGTTTTCGAGGGTGAACGAGCACGACTGGAGACAAACACGAGTGCTGTCGCTTCTACTAAGGATTTGGGATTTTAGCAAGCCTTCATACTATTCTCACTTTTCTATTAGAGCATGCAAAAACACACAACCCTCACAACCACAGATGTCTGTTTTAAAGTTCGGCAAGAGAGCAAGTTGACTGTGTGAATATCAAATGGCATTTTGCTGTTGTGTAGATTCAAACGTTATAATTGTTAAACGAACACAATACAACCACACAAGCCAGCCGTACTGTAGTATTCTCGGGTTCATACACATAAACACAAAGCTGTGAATAGATTCCCCATTTCAATTCATGAACGACCATTCCAATATGGCAGATGCGTGTTTGGAGCACTCGAATCTATGCTCACAACCGCCTGCAACTGCATGGCAACACCTCAGAGCACTCGCATTTGTTTCTTTCGAGTGTCTTTCAATGGCGTTCTCTGTTACGAGAAACATTAATGTGGCGTTGGCTGAAGGCATTCGGGTGGTTTTTATCGGTTGATTTATTATTGGTTCTCTAAAGCAACCTTTGCAAATGCGGTATTGTGTTCCAGGTGACTATTTTCTTCTCTGACATAGTGGGCTTTACAGCCATATCAGCCTCCTGCACTCCGCTAGAAGTGGTTGAGATGCTAAACAACCTCTACATGTGTTTCGACACACGCATCGACTCCTACGATGTCTACAAGGTATGCACAGCGAATCGAGTTTTTGAGGTGAAGTACGATGCCGTTTTCTCTGTTTTACATTTTCAAGCAAACGATTCTCAAGCGTGGCACTGCAGGGTAATAGGAGGCTGTGTTGATGAAACAGGTTGAGACTATTGGAGACGCGTACATGGTGGTGAGTGGACTGCCGGAGAGAAACGGAGACAAACACTCGGATGAGATCGCTAAAATGTCTCTGGATCTGGTGGCTGCTGTCAGACAGGTGTCAATACCACACATGGCCAGTGAACGCCTTCAGCTCCGCGCCGGCATACACACAGGTGACAGGAATCAGATCAAGCACTTCATGTCACACCAACTCTATATTTCTGGTTTTATTTCATATGATTTATTATCCAATGGGAAGTTTGTCCAACTTTCATGATGTCATCCAGACACCCAACCCAGTCTCAAAGCAGATATCTGGAATCTCTTCATTTGTGTCAAGGACACGAATTTCCCAATTTTTTCATGTCACTCGGATTTTTCATGTCGTAGGCATGGGACGGTATGAGATTTTGAAGGTATGATCATCTCACGTCTCGCGGTATGGCGGTATTGCAATTACAGCTTTAAGATGTATTCTTTAAAATGCTTTTTCCCCATTGAACACAGTATTTAAGCAACACAAAATATTTGGAACAATAGTAAATATGGACAGTATGTCAGGTTAAATCAGTGCTTCCCAAACTTTTTAAAAGCATGGCACCCCTTTCTAGTCATTTTTCTCTAGTAATTAAACTTACATGCATATATACACATATAAATCAACTAAATGCAGATGAGCAAACAACAAATTAAGCATGAAAAAAATAGCACAGAATCTGGTGGATTCCTGCACTTTCCGTTTTTGATGAGACATAAAAACAGCTCATACCCTTGGAACGATATTACAGAAAATGTTTGTGTTTTTAAAACCGTGGCTTTTTCAGACCGCGGTATACCTTGAAACCGGCATTCGGCCCATACCTACGTGTGTGTGTGTGTGTGTGTGTGTGTGTGTGTGTGTGTGTGTGTGTGTGTGTGTGTGTGTGTAGATATATATATTTATAACCCGATATCAAAAGAACTCGTAAATATTTTAGGAGTTCACCCCAAACCCTATAATCACAGCCGCAAAGGCTAATTTTGCTAAAAACTCGAGTTTTACGGGGTGGCAAAGAAACGATAAATGGCTCCCCTAACCCCGCCACTAAACCTGACGTCACAGGGGAAAAAGTCAAATCATAACAAAACATACGAATGAGGAAATAAAAATTCACAAGAATGAGCCACCTGGTCAAATAGGTATGAATTCCCATCGGATTGCATTGATATATATTTATACATATAAAAGATATCACATATACTTTAGATTGAAAGTCGTGCTGACTGACACGAAATAAAAGGGGAAATTCATGTCCATGAACACAAATGAATAGATCACAGTTTGTGACAATATCACAAATTCCCTTGAGAACTAGGCATGGGCCAGTATGAGATTTTGACGGTATGATAACCTTGCGCCAACCTATCACGGTCTCACGGTATGGCGGTATTGCGATTACCACTAAAATGTGGTGTTTAAAATGTCTGGGTAAAAAAAGAGCTTTTTTCCATTGAACACAGTATTTAAGCAACACAAAATATTTGGAACAGTAGTAAACATGTACAGTATGTCAGGTTAAATCAGTGGTTCACAAACCTTTTGAAAGCATGGCACCCTTTTCTAGTCATTTTTTACATGCATTTCTAGTATTACAGAAAGTTTTTGTGGTTTTATAACCTTGACTTTTTTCAAACCGCGGTATACCTTGAAACCGGTATTCGGCCCATGTTGAGACACCACATGCTATTTGTCAGTGTTTCAATTATTGCTAATGATAAACACTTGCTATTTACATTGATATTTAGTCATTTAACACATGCTTTTATCCAAAGCGACTTACAGAGAGTTTAGGAATCAATAAAGCGATAAACTTGACATTCAGGTAGAAAGGAGTTGGGTGATTCGAACGAAATCTGGGTTTCCAAGATGTCAAACGTGTGTTTTTACTTGCATCAACACATTTCTTTTTTTAGGCATTGAAAACAAGGTATGACATGTTTAACTTTAACATTGTTTAACAATAGTTTCAAAACAAGAAAGCAAAGCTTTTCCGAAAATCTCATTACCGTAACTCTCTGTAAGTCGCTTTGCATAAAAGCGTCTACTAAATGACTAAATGTAAATGTAAACAAATGTCAAGCCATAGTATGTCATGCTAAAAAAAGAAGCCATGATGCCTAAGCACATTTTTATTCATCATACATAATTAGACTTTAATGAAGTATATTACTTCACACACAAAATCAAGCTGGATGTAAAGATCTCTCTCTCTCTCTCTCTCTCTCTCTCTCTCTCTCTCTCTCTCTCTCTCTCTCTCTCTCTCTCTCTCTCTCTCTCTCTCTCTCTCTCTCTGTGTGTGTGTGTGTGTGTGTGTGTGTGTGTGTGTGTGTGTGTGTGTGTGTGCGTGGTCCTGGTAAACCCTACGGTATGGAGACAAAATGTCCCCACAAAGATGGCAATATCCAAAATCGTTGTTCTTGTGGGGACATGTTTTTGTCCCCATGAGGAAACAAGCCTATAAATCATACAGAATGTTTTTTGAAAATCTAAAAGAGCAGAAAGTTTTATGTGATTCTTAGGTTTAGGTTTAGGGGATAGAATATACAGTTTGTACAGTATAAAAACCATTACTTCTATGGATTGTCCCCATAAAACATGAAAATGTGTTTGTGCGTGCGCATGCAAACCGTCCATTAGAAATGTTACAGAGGATGAGAACATCAGTTGTGAACACTTCTTTTTTATTTTTATTCAGAATACTTAAATTATTAATCTGTTTAAACTCTGTAATTCTGTCACAACATATCATGCTCTCAGTCTCAGACATAGCTGGATGCGTTAGAATAATGAGATTTTCAGCAGAAAGTGCAATAAAATATAGTTTTTTGTCTATTTTGTGTTGCTGAATTATGATGTTTCAACATTCAGTTCAGGGTTAACATCAAGTCATTGGACATTTTTGGATATACTCTTGGAAATGATATGAATGAAAATGTTTTCTGTGCATTGTGTGTTGACAGTGTTATGTCACGTGTGTTTTAAACTCAAGGTCCTTGTGTTGCTGGTATTGTTGGTTATAAGATGCCCCGGTACTGTCTGTTTGGAGATACAGTGAACACCGCCTCTCGGATGGAATCCACCAGCCTGCGTATGTCCATGTTTCAACTTTGCTGTCTTATTTCATGTCCTTTGGCTCATGTATACACAAAACATGCATAGTGCTTACAGGAAGCATCCATAGCACATACACAAAAGATACACGTGTCCAGGGTACAGTATACCAGGACCTTCTGCCACATACAAAACAATACAGCTCGGAAAGAATGACGTCAGCTTTTCTGAATCGATGTTTCATTCTGTGAATGACTGACATCATACACTCTATTATTTTCAGAGGCACTAGTTTTTGTAAGCTTCAATGCAAAGGTTTATGAATCAGTTCTGTAGACACAAAACATTCGCCACAAAATCAATAATAATCTGTTTTGTAATATCATATACAGTATGACTTATAGTGTACAATCATGTACAAAATGATAAAAGCCAAAAAGTGAACTGTTATTATGTCTCAATTTGCCATTGGTTGAACAATCCCAACCCAATCTCACGAAAACATTCAGAAAGTCCAGAAAGAGTCACTTTGGTGAATACTGTAAATGTTTTGTTTTTTTAGCCCAGAAGATTCATGCAAGCTCTGCTACATATCTGGCACTCATGAAGGACAACGCTTATGAGTTACAGTTACGCGGTGAGATTGAAGTGAAGGTGAGAATTGTTCTTATTATTATTCTCATCCTCTATCATGCCTTGATGATGTTTTATTACAGTCTACGGTCTAGAAATGAAAGAAAGAAAACTGAAATGCAAGGTGCTATTGCAGATGTACATTGGGGATGTGTGTGAATACATGTATTGAGCTCTATGTGCCTGTTGAGATGAGACGTATACAGTAGTAAAATGAAACAAATGATGGGTTTATGGTTTATTTGTGATGATGTGCTTTATTTGGCTCTTGTCTTTCAGGGGAAGGGGAAAATGAACACATACTGGTTGATCGGTCACAAAAACTACAGCGTTCAGAATGACAGTCTGGTGTGTCACTGGAACCCAAATATCTTGAGAAAGAAAAAGCCTCCTGCGGAGAGCAAAGTGTCCATGGAGAACGTAAGTGTTCATACTCATCATTCCTGTAATGAATCAAGTGTTTCCTCGATTTATTCTTCATTCATTGTTCAGTCCAGCGTCGCAGGTGACAGCATGACAGCCGCCTCTCGGCCTGATGTTCTGCCTCACCTGCAGGGGTCAGAGGTCGCACTGCGAGTTTCTGCACAGGTGGAGAACTGCGCTGGCAGCTTCGGGACGCTGGGCTCAATGGTGGGAGCGCTGCAGGGGACAGAGGAAAGCCCAGCCCATCAACACAATGACAAAAGCTCTCTGCTTCCCGGTTCAGTGTCTCACAGCTGATGTGTCCAGAGACCGGTGATCAATGAGAGGACGTGTGGACATTTGATCTTTACGTTGACCTTAGAGTCTAGAAGAGTTTTTCCCACCGAGTGCCAGAGCTGAGCGTGGCTGGTGCCGTTGAAAACAACAGAAAAAACGCCTCGGTGGACACAGCCCCTAAGAATGAAGAATAGTTGTCACTGTGTTTCTGCCAATGCAATGGTTCCTAAAAAAAATCTTTTTTCCTTTCATTTATGTCAATTCTCATAGCACCTTCATCACAACAACATGGAAGTCTATTAACTGTTTCGTTTTAAAGCTTACATTTCAGCACAAGCATAATAATGTTCCTGATCCAGATGAAATCAAACAGACTTGTTTAGGTGAGACTTGTTCTTTCTCTCGGAGTCACATATGAAATAAACAAATGATCTACATGCATTTTTGTTCTTGAATCTTGAAATGAACTTTGATAAATCTTTGATGACCAAATTACGATGAAGTAACAGTATGAAGAATCTGTTCACATCTATAGAATCACATATTAATAATAAACAATAACACCTGACATGCGGATATTGTGCACGTTGAACGCTGTAAATGAGTTTGTGGTTTGAATAAGTGATGGATGTGTTCAAATGCTTTTGTGGTTTGATTTCTGTCAAATATGATCACACCTGTATTCATGAAAAATTTTAGCGCAAAGAGTTGCTCCTGGTGGCAAAATTCTAAGAAAATTCTTAGAAATGTGGGTGTTTCCCTCTAGGATTAAAGAAAAGATCCTAGTAAAGAAAAAAGTCATTCATGAAGCATCTTAACCCTTAAAAAAGCTTTTAAGGTCCAATATTGTTAGGAGTAGCGAGGAGGACTTTTAAGAGGCTTAAGAGTTTCTTTAGCAGCAAAGAAGTCAGAAGAAATGTTTTGCAATGCATCACAATTTCCATATTACTTTTAAGATAATCTGATTTTTTATTTTAATGTTTTTGTGTGTGTTCAACTTTTGCTTTTCTTGGTTTTGGTTTTCTTGTATAGCTGCTTTGATGCAATGCAAATTGTAAAGCGAATGACAGAGTAAATAAGACACAACATATTCGATCTCAGATTAACACATTTGGAAACTGGAGAAATGCATCGATACAGCAGAGATGATTTGAGTCTGTCACAACCATCTATAGTGATCACATGCACAAACAATTACAGCACTTACACAAACGTATTGTGTCACTGTTCATTTCCTATCAAATACGTTGACATTAACAGCATGATAAATAAAAAAGATCTATATAGTGTGTGTGTGTCTCTTTCTTCCTTCTTGGCCAACCAACCAATCACAGTCTTCAAAAGACTGTGTCATACATAGCAATGGGGTTAGCCCCGCCTCCTCACTAAGATAAAAGTTTTTGTCTTTTTCTTGCTCAGAGTTGCTCTCAGATTGATCCTGAATCGCTTCTAAGCTAAGACTCCTACATACGAGTTTTTAAGCTAAATTAAGAGCTTTCTTAGAGGATTCTTAGAAGTTTTAGGAATACGGGCCCTGATCTTTTATAGAAATCAGTTGTGGTCCAGTGGTTAGAGAGTTGGACTCATGACCAGAAGGTTGCTGGTTTAATTCTCAAGGCTGGTGGGTAACGGCTGAGGTGCCCTTGAGCAAGACACCTAACCCCCACTTGCTTACTATACAAAATGTACAGATGTATAGTACAATGTAATGTAAGTTGCTTTGAATAAAAGCGTCTGCCAAATGCATAAATGTAAATGTCCATCAGTACAATTGTTTACAATTAAACAAGAGGACCAAACTACACTTATACTATCTTAACAATCTCATGTCTACATTTCAGTTTAAATCAGGACCGGGCCGTATAGCCAGCCTAGTGGAAGGGGAGGTTCTTTTTTTCTAAAAGTGGACCTTTTGCAATGTTTCACTTCATTTTGTTACCTTATTTAATTGAAGTTGAAATACTTCATTTGTGTGACTTTTTATGCAATAATTTGTGCTGGATTAATGTTGTCAAATACTACCTTCACAAATATAAAGACCACTATAACAACATAATAAATGTAAGGAACTTTATTAAAGCATATTTATTACTAAATCATTTTGTATAAACTACAAGTTCATCTTAACTCACTATAACTGAGCAGAGTTACAGGAGACGCACGCAACACAGAGAGATAGGCAGCCAATAGAAATCCACATTTATCCCTTCCTGCCCAATCATCTTTTAATGCAATTATCTATCATTCATTGACAAATGCAGACGCATACCGATGAAAACATTGTTACAGATAAACTGACAGGAAAACTAAAGAAAGTGTGTTTAGAACTTTAGTTCATTTCAGTTAGTCTTGTACACATAGTACAGTTTTAATTTGTTATAATTTTTTGTAAAGCCCTGCTTTTAAACCTTGCCATAAATATAGGCCTAAACCGAGACCATGGTTTTACTACAGTTAAAATTGAAGTTTTGCTAAAAACCATAGTTACCGATGGTTACTGTAGTAAAACCGTGGTTTTGCCATAAGTCTCAACCTAATCTAAGTTGTACATAGGAAACTATGGCATGATTATACAAAGCTGCCTTTAGAGACAGTAAGGTTGGTCTACTGATCTCTTTTGGGGTGGTCATGAACTTCTGGTTAAAACAATTGTTACTCTATTTAAGTTCTTACAGTCTAAGCCGACCACAGAAGGTACGTTTTAGCGATGAGTTGCAGGGGGCAGCCACATAAAACGCTACTGGTCCTTTACCTCTGACAGTGGACAAGCTTGAATGAGTTTGTGATCGTGAACCCGCGTACAACCGCCGGCGTGAGGCTTCTGTGCGACTTGAGAATCAAGATTATTGGGAGTATTAGATTTAGAATAATACAGGAGAATTAACCATGTACCCAAATTACATAATTTGATAAAGATAAATTTAAAACATAAGAAATTCAAGTATTATTAAAATGGAGTCGGATAAAAAGAGGTAATTTAATGAAAGATGACTTTCATTTAAATGATTGTTCCATTAAACAAAGGAAAGACAGGAACACGTGTGAAGCCTTCGCCACGCCTCTGGATACGTCATTGGATTAGAGGGTGGTCCTTTACAAAACCATGGTTAATTTTCGTAAGGGTAATGCATTTCTCCCTAATAAAAGCTTGTTTATCCCAAAAAAATTATAATTGTCACTTACATGCACGTTTTATTGAAAAGGTTTCTTAAGGGGATTGAAACTCGTTACAGATCGTGCAGAAGTTAAGTCTCTAAATGCTAATGGCAGGGCAGATAGAGACGCTGCGTAAATATAACACGCGCTTACCCTGTTAGCAGTCATTTTGAACATATGTTCAATATTCTGAGACAACGACGCTGCCGCCTGCTTTCTCTTTCTCACATTTCTCCTGCTCTTTTCGCCCCATGACTGTCCAGGCAGCTGAATGTCGCAGACCTCACATGGGTGACGTCATGGCTGCGCAGTTGTTGTTACGTCGCGCGTAGGTAAAACACATTCATAATAATGGTCATGCTTTTTTTAATGTAGTGCTTTAATTGGTTTATCGTTTTTATTATGAAATCATTCTATATTGGCCGTATTTTAAAGTACACCTGTTAATTACAGAAGAAAAAACAGACCTACATTTTGGAACTTTTGGCAGTGAGAGGGGAGGGTCATTCGAACTACCCGAACCCCCGCCTACGGGCCTGAGGACTGTGTTTGTTAATGGAAAAAAAAAAAGCAGTGTCATTAATTTCATTTCTCTCTTACAGTACATTGTCAGTGTTATTTGTAAAGTGTTGCTTAAAAAGCAGCAAAACCAGACTAAAACAAACTAAAACCATGCAGCTAAGGCTGTTTCAAGAAGACTCGAGTCAAATAAACTATAATGCTTTGACACTTTCATAAATTAATCTCATATAAATCAGGTTCTCATTTGTCATGATGAAATTGTATTGGTGAGTATGAGTGTTATATTCAGTGTTGAGGGACTCGAGCTGGAAATCAGAGTAAATGATGATGAAAACTCAAAGGTGTTGAGGTGATTTGTTCGTATCTTCAGTGAACACTGAGCACATCATCTCCATTAACACAAGTGGCACACAATTGAGCTCACATGATGAATGAGGACACACCAAGAGCGGCTTTCAGATTTCAGACAAACACCAAGAGCCATTGTGTTTCAGTTCAGTGGAGGCCGACGGGACGGCCAGCTGGGGCTAATTATACTGACACACACACACACACACACACACACACAAACGTGTGGGGTTCCGTGTTTTATGAGGCGTTTCCATACGCTGGAAAAAAATCTGTTGGATTAACATAAAAACATGACGTCCATGAGTTGCACATAATAAAGTTGTGTTTACTCAACATCATTTATGCATGTTCAAGAGTTTGAACAGATGTTTGTCAAAGAAACGTGATTTTTATGTTAAAGTTTCATATTTTCATTTATTGTTCTCAGCATAAATATTTTTAGATGCTATGACACAAAACTAAAATATATAACAAACTTGTCAAAATCTCAAAGATAAATGAACATAAAACACTAAGAAGTACGAGGTTGTTTTTGACTGAAAAACATATAAAACAACACTTATTTTAGACAATATCACTCTTAAAATGCAGTCTTACGCAAATCATGTTGTAACAATTATATGTTAGTGGTGTAGTCCTAAAAAAAAAGTGGTTTACTATTATCCAACCCAACCTAACCTTTAAATAAAAGTGGCCAAAAAATGAAAGAAATCAATGTTTGTTTGATTTATTAGGAATATATCAATTTATAAAACATGTGTTTAAAACAATTTACAACAAATAATTCAATTATGTATTGCTTTTTACAGTATGTTTCAAACAGATGAACTATTTACACAACACAAAGCATTCATGATAAGTACAACTAGACATTGAAAGAAAGGAATTTTGCAGCTTGTTCAGTGTAGAAATAATGTTTTTTACTGTACAAACTGTATCTTGTATCCTGTAACCTCACTCTACCCCTTTCTGCATTTTTTTTTACACTTTCCTAGCCGTTCCCCACAATGTAGCTGGATAGGACTTTACTGGGATGATTAAAAATCAGTAGTAGGCCGTAGTACAAACATTTTCGTTTTCGGTTTAATGTGATATGTAGCCTACTGTTTTAAAAAAAAGGTATTCAACAACATGATATGTTTGACAATCTGACCACAGGGAGGAGACATTGTACACATATTACCAGTGCTATAGATAGGAGCTCTCAATGACCTGACGTCTGAGCAATACAGTATTCTCTTCAGGCCATTTATGAGTTCATAGTTTAAAAAAGAAGAAACAAAGCCAAACGAAAACTAGGCTATATGGATTATTTGATATCTTTTTGACATCTGTGAAGTCATTTTGTGTCAGTTTAGTCTTTCACGAACCTAAAACTCTTCGTGCGAATAAAACGATCGTGTAAGAGCAAATGCACGTTTATTTAATGAAGTTAAATCCAGAACAATCCAGTCTGAACTGAAGCTGGAAAATAATGCAAATGTGCCGACAGGTGTGTTCCTCGAGCTCGAATTCTGGACGCCGCGTTACGTAAAATCACGTCACATTCTACTGCATAAACACCACGTCCAGCACTCAAGACGTCTCATGTTTTTCTATGAGCAGATGTAGCCTAAATGTGATTGTATTCAATTGTTTTTTTAAAAACTGGAAAAACTGGAATGATTCTTTGTTCAAACAAACACATTGCACAGATCTCAAAGCAGCTGAGTGATGTGTTTCTTTAAAATCCAGAGAATCCAGATGAAAAAACCCAAATGAATGTAAAGGCGCTGAGAGAAATGCTGTCTCGCCGTGGTTGGTCTGAACATTAGCGGCTGACAGGATATCACACACACTCACTTGTGTGTGGACGTGTGGACGCTGGCAGAAGTGACTCCTCTCACATTCCTGGAGATAATGTGGCCGTCACGGGGGCACTTCAGTCAGAGACGGATCCTCACACGTCACGTTCAGACAGCATCACGCTTTGTCATCCACCTTTAACATCATGTCTGCAATATAATGAGAGCTTTTCCTGCCATTGGCAATGCATTCTGAAACTTCTTGTGATTTCCGACATCGTGCCACACGGGTTTTTAGGCACTGCTGCAACCGCTAGGAAAGCCCTGGCTTTTCTACGAAAACGAAACATTTCGGTTGTACAGTGTGACAGGACTGTTTGGTTTGGTTAGCAGCTTGAGGACTAAAAGTTAAGCCACGCGCAGACAAATGCAATAGCCTAGTTGATAAACCAGCTAACCTTTTTACTTGGACTTTAAAGCAGCGTCACCGTGGTAACCATGCAGCGATGGTGCTGTTTCGTTCCCCTGTCCAAATAATGAAAGTCGTTCATCTGTCCGCGGGGAAATGATTTCACACCTGAGGCATTCATCACACAGGTCAGTCCAGAAGTCACATGAAAATGAACCTTCACTACATTACACTACTACACCAAAGCAGTGTTACAATACATACAACCCATTACCTTCTTCACAATACATTTATCTGATAAAACACTGCAATAAATGTACAATTATTCATTCATATTATAAAGGAGCCACATGCATGTCACTGTCAAAAAAACAACAACCCAATTTAATACTCCAAATTATACAAGCATTATTAGAATGCAAGAAATCTCTCCTTTTTTCAATCAATTTACTCACTGAAATTAAATAACAATCATAATCTGATTGTAATATTACAAGTGGTTTGATGAGGATTTTTGGTTCCCAGAATGCTTTGCATGAGGCTGTTATTTTATAGGGTTTTTTCTGAAAAGATAAATACTTAATCATGTTTAATGTTCATTGATCTTTGAACAAACTGTTGCCAATAAATTAGATAAATATAAATCTACCGTAAGTTACTGGCAAACTGCTGCATAATTACAGCAATTATTTTGACATAATAAATATATGTAAGTATACAGAGGAAAAGTGTTGTAAGTGTAGTCTGTTAATTGTCCTGTTCATTACAAGTTTAGTAAGTTTATATAGTAACAAGTTCAGTTTTAGGGTGAAATGGAGTAATCTTTGGATCTTTAAACACATTGATCATAGACATTGTGTAACTCAAATCTCTTCTAGAACACTTAAAGGTCAAAATTAAAATACAGTGCCCTCTAATATTGGTACTCTTGGTAAATATAAGCAAAGGTGGCTGTAAAAATAAATCTGCATTGTTTTTTTCTATTTAAAAATATCTACTAAATTCCAACATTTCATTAAAGTAAAACTATTTGAAGTGAAATAAAAATGGTTTTCTCTAATACACCTTGACCATAATTATTAGCCCGCCTAGAAATTCTTATGTGTAAAATATCTTCGAAGTATATTCCCATTGATATTTACATTTTCTGAGCACACCAAGGTGACTAGAAACATGATGTTGTCCAGTCATGACTTCTTGTTGCACAGGAGAATAAATATTAATAACACAAAGCCCAAACCCCCTTAATCATTCATCACAATGAGTAAAATAGTACATAACTATTAGTAACTATTACTAAATTTAGTAAAATAATATAGTTCTCATGTGCAGCAAAAGATTGTTGAGATACACAAAATAGAAAGTGGATTTAAAAACTAAATGGTTGAAGCAATAAAAATATATATTTCATGGACTGGAGATGTTGAAAATCTGCCTGAAAGAGAATGTGTGTCTATATTGTCTTAATACACAGCAAAGAGAAGATTTTGAGTGGCCAAAAACTCTTCAAATATCACAGATGAAGAATTGCAGAAATCTGATTATTTTAGTGTCAGAAAAACTAAAATAAAACTCAAGGAAAACTGCACATCCATCACCACAAGTTGTTTGGGACACTTCAAGAAACAAATCTTCTGCTCTCATAAAAAAACAAACTCCAGCATATTAATCTGCTATACTGGAACTTAAACCAGGGGCCTCATTTATAAAGTGTTGCGTAGAAACCGTCAAAGTGCCTACGTGTGATTCATAGAACGAACGTACGCACAGAAAACGTGTGTACGCCTCTCTTTCAGATGTGAAATCTATACATCGCGAATGATCTTGAAATTGTGCGCAGCTGAACAGTTTTAAATCTCCGCGTTTTAACGTCGTCTAATTAATATCATTGATAAATAAAAGCGCATCTCTCATCGTCCAAATCCTTAACGAGCGGCAAGAATGTTTCCAAAAACCTGCAGCACTCGGACAAGCAAAAGTGCGTACGTCTGCTCAGACCCTGACGTGGCGCTATGCACTTTTCCACGTCAAAGACCGTTTTTATAAATATGAACGTTGTCTTGGATTTTTGCGTACGCACAAGCTACGATCAAATCTGTACGTACGCACGCTTTATAAATGAGGCCCCAGGACTGCAAAGGTCTATGGTCATATGAAATGAAAAAGAGTTTTTTTTAGCAGCAAGAACACAAGATGAGTTTGGTGCACACAGGGATATAAAAAGTGCCTCATGTCCACAGTTAAATATATCACCAGATCTTCATTGTTGTGGACCTACATTTATACCAGAGGACTTGAACATCTTATTCAGATACATGAAATCATGAATTATATTAAATACCAACAGATTAAAAAAACAAAACCTGACTTGCTCTTCTAGAAATCTTATAATGGATCATGGTTAGATCTTCCATCAGCACATTGGTTCAAAACAAACATCAAATTCAACACAAAAATGTGTCACTGAACACAAAATCAAGATCCTGCTATAGTCATCCCAGTTTCCTGATCTGAACACTATAGAAAAAGAGTGGGATGAACTGAAGAAGAGGGAGCACCAACATATGAAGGATCTGGAGAAATTCTGTACAGAGGAATAGACTCAGATGACTCTTAATATATTCTCAAACCTCATCAGACTGAAAAGAAAACACTCAGAGGTGTTTTTCTTAAATTGAGTTTGCAGAATGTAATAAATACAAGGGTGCCAATAATTGTGGCCAACATGTATGGGAAAGTGATATTCTACCTTCTTCAAATAGTGTTACTTTAATGAAATGTTGGAATTTACAAAATCAAAATGCAGATTTATTTTTACAGTCTTATGTGCTATCATTGATATTTGTTTACTAACTTCATGAAGTAGACCTAGAAATGTACTTGAACTTTAGTGAAGTATACTTAGTACAATGAACCTGAAGTGTAAGGTTGACCCAAATCTCCACAAGAGGGCTTTTCAAACTGTGCTTTGGCTATTTTGGCATTGCACTTGCATTGATAAGGAAACACATTTTAGGCTGCTTTACAGATGAACGCAGGACGTGTGGTGTAATACTGCGTGCTTTATATTCATGACTCTGGAGGAGGTCGAGGCTGCCCAGGGGACCGCCACATTCCACCCCAAACAAGGCAGTGCCGCGGGGCAGATAGAGGCAGTGAACCCCCCCTCGACCACCGGCACCGCATGAGTCGACGACACGACAAGCAAATATGCGGATCATGCTCCAGAACCGCTCCTGTTCGTGTTAATGCGCTTCACGTCTGTGAATGGCACAGCCAGCGCTTTCAAAGGTAGTCATACCTCGTACATTCAGCCAATAACAATGAGGCTGTGATTTATTAGCGTGTCCCTTTATAATGTCTTCATTAGAAAGAGGATTAATTATGAGATGAATGATATAATGTTCTAATGTAGCTGCTGGTTATCGGCCCGGCACAAGAGTCAAGACTGTAACGTCATGTGGCGAATCAAAGCCTCTCTCGCCACAAGTGAGATTTTCCCCCACGGCCCCTGGAAAAAGCCCTGTGAAATCTCTTTCATGTGTTCCAGAGCGCCTTCATTTTTCCTCTGTTCTCGTTTTTGTGACAGCGACAGTCTCGACAGGACAGAGGTGCTCATTCATATCTGTCACTGTCGTGAAGCCGTGTGGCACGTTGAGCTAGTTTATATTCTGAAAGAGCCAATGTGCCTTATGTGCCTTGCGTCTTCCTATGACATCTACCTGAGTCAAGAGATTGACAAGGTGTGAGACGGTGGGAGGAGATGACACATTTATATCCCTCTTTCTTATCTTTGGTCTGTGGCGAGATGAACAGAACGTCATTTATGGGCTCGTCGGTTTAGAAATTGTGCCACGTTGAAATAAAGGCACTCTTGTTCTCAGTAGGTTTTGCTTCAGGTCTTGACAGGACACATGCGGTTTTGTTTTACATCAAACTAACATGAACATGAACATGAACTGCATTGGCCCAGTAATATGCAAATCAAATATGATCATAATATCAATAATTAACAATGATGAATGACAAAAGTGCATGGCACATTGTTTTTACGTTTGTTCTTGTGTGTATGTCAGAGTCATGTCAGTAGATACATAAAAATCATCCAAATAAAAAAAAGTGTATCTCGATATATTTACCTGTGTTACAGTTTTTGCCCGTTGCTTGAACACTATAGACACATGCTTAAACCAAAGTAACATAACTTTAAGTTGTTGTTACTATACCTTAAACAAAGTGTAACCATACCTTAAACAAAAGCGCTGCTTTGCACTTTAGTTGCAATGTAACACTTGCTCCTAGACACTACACACTATTTCATACATAAGACACTTTGTTCAAAAATGAAATCTCAGTGTACCATTGAGAAAACACATCTATTCAAAATACAACACACATTGGTTAATTGAAAAGACGTTGACACAAACCTGAAAACACTTACTTACAAAACTGAACACCAATCAGCCAGCTACAAAAAGGTCTCAGTTAAGCCATTTTGAGAACTTTGCAAGCATGGAGGCAGGGAGAGCTAGAGACAGAGGAAGAGGAAGACAGACAGACAGACAGAGAACTGTCAAACATGGGCCCTATCAGTTAACCTTAAAAAGACCAAAATCATGATATTCCAAAAAAGGCCCAGTCATCAAAACCAATATCACAATTTCAAACTAAACAAAATGCCCTTAGAACACATCCAGAACTACACATATCTCGGTATAAACATAAGTAACACTGGGAACTTAAACAAGGCTGTGAACGACCTGAGAGACAAGGCACGAAGAGCTTTTTACGCAATCAAAAAGAATATAAAAATGTATCACACTGTATGGATGTGAGGTTTGGGGTCCACTTACACACCAAGAGTTCTACGGATTCTACGGATTCAGCGAAAAACTCCAAACAACGCCTGCAGAGCAGAACCAGGACTATACCCTCTAATAATTAAAATAGAAAAAAGAGCGATTCAATTCTACACTCACCTTAAAAACAGTGATACAGAGACCCTCCATCATAAAGCCTTAAGACATCAAGAGCTGAATGTTTCTCTGATGTGTGTATAGTTTGGACATGAGGTTAAAAAGTGCAGCTCTGTTTCCACTTGATTCTGTGTGCAGTGTGGACACAGCTCTTCTCTTAGGGTCCCATTTGAGAGGAACAGGGTCAAAGAACTTCGACATGTACAGGTAAGTGTTTCAGTCCTTTACATTTACAATAAAGAATAGGTGCAGTCCAGTAACAGATGAATATGTACCACTGGATTAGTACCACATAGATACATTCAGAAAGCTACACAGGTACCTGTGTGGTGGGGTGGGTCGATTCTGTATATGTAGTAGTGTAAGTGTGTGCTATGAGTAAAGCCATCCACAATATGTATTTTTTGTTACAGAGAATCTTGGACATGGATGGAGCTGCCCAGCCGCATGAATGTATTTACATTGACGAGGCTGGATTCAACCTTAGCAAAAACAGACGACGGGGATGTAACATAATTGGCCAAAGGGCAATTTTGCACATCCCAGGGCAGCGCGGGGGAAATATCACATTGTGTGCTGCCATAAGTCTTAAAGGCCTACTGCACCATCATGCCAAACTGGGTCCCTATAATGCGCAACACATCATCACATTTCACTTTGAAGTTCTGTACTTGCCCCCTTACTCTCCATTTCTAAATCCTATAGAGGAATTTTTTTCCGCTTGGAGATGGCGCGTATATGACCGTCAACCACATGCCCGTATGCCTCTTCTGCAGGCAATGGAACAGGCCTGCGGAGACATTGAGGTGAGGTCTATCCAGGGATGGATTCGACACACAAGGGGATATTTTCCCCGATGCTTAGCGAGAGAAGACATTGCTTGTGATGTTGATGAGATCCTGTGGCCAGACCCCAACAGACGGCAGGATCCATAAGCCCACTTTTGCACAATTGTGTTTTTCTGTGTTTACAGTAGTGTAATGTTTGTTTTATTTTTGATTTAACTGAATTTACTGTACTGTAAAATATACTACTGTAATGTAATGAT
This sequence comes from Oreonectes daqikongensis, assembly GCA_026939265.1. Taxonomy (NCBI): domain Eukaryota; kingdom Metazoa; phylum Chordata; class Actinopteri; order Cypriniformes; family Nemacheilidae; genus Oreonectes; species Oreonectes daqikongensis. The sequence goes on along the minus strand of JAOTQM010000133.1, from coordinate 554,062 downwards.
TTTGAAATTAGTATTTCATTTTTTGGTTGTTGTGAAAACATGCCCTCTGTGGAACTGAATAAAAACATTGAAAACAAAAGTCTGCAGTTTTTTTTATATAAAGTAGACTAGTGTGTTGCTGCTGATCTGAAAGTTTATTCATGTGATGCAAGTGGGTATCATTTTGTCATCAGAGTGACATTTTGACAAAGGATTGTTAGGTTTTGATAGTAGACATAGATGTGAATGGTTTATTTCCCAGTGTTGTGTCTTATTTGCTTGTGTGTAGAGTTTTGACACAATGAGCCAAATTTAGCAAAACGTGTGTAAGCAATTGAAAAACTTTAATAAACTCCCTTTGTCTACTGACAACCCCTGTGGTGTGCTATCCTGTCTGCCCCCAAGACAACAAGACTGAACAAAAACCAGAGCAAAAGTGCAAACTTAAATAGTGACCGTGATACAAAACAGGGTACAGGTGCAGAAATAATCATGGTGGCGGGAAGTGCAGTGCATTCTGGGAGATGTAGTTTACAGAGTCTAAAGGTCCAGTGAAGTAAACGGGAAAAGAACAGGGGGAACAGACGAAAGCTCATAAACCTTTCACCTCCACCAGGTGGACTTCATTTTCTGCTCAAATATTCTAAAATAAATATCAAATAATTGTGTAAAATATATTTTCAAATAATTACTGCAGAAATGCATGAAATATTGTCATCATTCTGTTTGAATGTGATTTTAATCATTTTGAAAGCAGTGTGTTAGCATCTGAAAAATGTGCTGAAAATATTTAGGTTGTGGAGTATGAATGACAAGAGTGTTTGGGAATTTTGAAAAATGTGTTCAATGAATGCGTTTTGCCTGAAAGCAATGAAAAGTGATTCACAGTTTGATCTGCACAGACTTCTGCTTTACTGAATGTGTGAAGAGTTTTAAAGATGTGGCTTCAGTATTGAACAATGCTTGTTAGCAGTTGAAAAAAACCTTTAATTATATAATTTCTTGTCCTTCAGAGAAAACCATTTGTAACCAAAAATCCACTCATGTGATCTTATGAATTACAGTTTTTCTGATTTGCTAAAACAGTAAACACAACCCCCAAAATTCAAGTTACACTGTCAAAAGCTTTGACTTGCATTGCTAAATCTAACAATTGATTCAAAACTAACTCGTCAAATAACACAAAGCCAGCCAATGCATAAACACTACACAGCAATCATTACACACTGCATCAACAAATAGAAAACACAGCCTCCAGAGCATATAAGCCCACTTAAAGATAAATAAACCTTTATAATCATGAACATTCTTTGCAAATGCTGTTAAAAATCTACAGTAATCACAATCTAGTTCAGAAATTATAAATTGTTTTCTGTAAGTCCTGGAAGTTTTGCATGTCTGTATATGCAGCACTTGCATACTTCAAAACTGCCCTGCAAAATCCAAAATATAAAGAAAAGTCTAAACGAAAAGCACGTTACTGTATACTCAACAATGTTGTACAACTGCAGTCAAAGAGAAATTCATTTCGTCTTAGCATCACATCTTCATGCTGGTCAAGCCACACCAGTTCATTCCACACCAGTTCTGCTCCCTGTATAGTCTTCCTCATATTATTTCTCTTCCTCCACCTCTTCCTTACTCTTTCTCCTTATCTATTGCTTTTTCCTTGTACTCTTCTGGCTCATACTCCTCCACCTCATCCATCATGTCTCATGTAAACTCTTTCTACTCTGTCTCTCTGATTGTTTCTGTGCATTCTGAACTGGTTTATATTGTATTCAACTGCTAACTCACATCATAAGAAACAAGTGTCAACAATTTTGAGTTGTTGTGTGTTATCGCCGATAACTGTGGCAGTCGTGGTCCAGTGGTTAGAGAGTTGGACTCATGACCAGAAGGTTGCTGGTTCGATTCTCAGGGCTGGCGGGTAACGGCTGAGGTTCCCTTGAGCAAGGCACCTAACCCCCACTTGCTTACTATACAAAATGTACAAATGTATAGTACAATGTAATGGAAGTCGCTTTGGATATAAGCGTCTGCCAAATGCGTAAATGTAACTGTGTGGTAGTTGTGTTCTATTTTTGCCGCCTGTGTTTACTGTTTGGCAATAAAAGTGTATTATAGTGTGAAATGTGCATTAGTGAGGAAGAAATGTGTTTCGAGTTTTGCAAAAATGAGTGAATGATTCGACAAATGGGTTTAGACCACTGGGCATTTAGTTTTGAGAATGGGGTTTAGTGTTTTAGCAATTCTAGTAAAACCTAGAGAAATTGTATTAATTTTATTTCATTTCATTCATTTGAATTTTAGAGAGAACTATATGTTTGTATTTCTGGAACACATCACATATGTAAAACAGATCGCTTTAAGAGCAACAACATTAAATGTCTTCAGGACAAAATATTTCCCACATTACTGTGCTGGTGGGTGTGAAAATGGAAAGACTTGTTTCCCATCGGAATACATTACACAACTGTTTCCATTTACAGAACAACAAGATAACACACACCTCACACAGAGAGCAACAGTAATGTTTTGGTTAAGGAAAACTTTACTGGAAGTATCGCTAATCCTTAAATCCTTAAAGTCATGGACAATCTTCAGCATTAGGGTGCTTTTACCCTGAAGGAGGAATACAGGTCAAGACATCAAGGGAACAGAACTCAATATCTTAATAAGAGCTCTTTGGAGGGGTGACAAAATATTTCTTCCTGTTTTGACTTCTGGGTAGTGCACTGGACCTGTTAACATGAAAAGTTAAAAATAGCACAAGCGAGGCTAAATATATGCATCTAGGTCTTATCTTTAGTAAAACAGTGGTGTGGGTGTAGGTGATGCTGAGGAGGTGACAGGATTCATGTAGTGTGGAGTGGAATGCAGCGGGATGGATAAGAGCTGGGCCGCGGAAGAACCGTGACGTCATTTATGGGATATGAGACGGATGTTGAAGGAGTAACCCGACAGCAAAAATATATGTAAAGATAAAGAGAGTTCAAAAATCTGCACGTTTGTACTCAACTCTCATATAGCGCATTTACAATTTTCATTGTTACAAAGCAGCTGTACATGAAACAATATAAGCAATACATTCAAATGATAAAAACAATGAAAGAAATGATACAAACAGATATGCACACAACAAAGACTCACAGAACAAACACAACACACACACAAACACACACACACACACACACACACACACAGATAAAGACACACACACACACACACACACACACACACAGATAAAGACACACGTGCACAGACACAGAAACACACACACACACACACACACACACACACACACACACACACACACACACATATAAAGTCACATTTACACTGACAACACAACACAACACAACAAGACAGGCAAATAATGTTCTGCAAACAATCTAAAGTCAATATTCCATTGTCCCAAATCCAGATTATTTGACCTCTACAATTCATTTACATCTTTCTCATTTGATTCGCTTCTTATTTCTCCTATGGAGAAGCACCTGAGACTAAGTTGATACTTAACCGAGAACTCCATCAAACCTCTTGAGCTATATGAAAGAGATACGAAAGAGAAACCTCTGTGTCAGGATGGAAGTAAGCATCTGTGATGGTTCTTAGGGAAACAGGTCAGAGGACATCTAAAGCTACGGCTATTAAAATGATGGATGAATTGTTCAAATGAGACATTTGTCACAAGTCATAATAAAAGCAAACATCTACATACTGAATGATGTAATAATGATCTTACTGATGGCTTTCTGGGCGCCACATTTGTCATCCATTACTCTGCAAATAAATGACATTTGGAGGATCATTAAAATCCTAATTAGCTCCATTGACGTGTCCTGATGAGAAGAGCAGTGCTCAGTGAACTGTGCTGGTGTTCAGATGAAATATGGCCTATAGCTTAACCCGACACATGATAACCTGACGTTCCCTTACTCAAACACCTGTCAGTATAGTCAATCGTTTGAAATACATTTGAAAATATCTGGAGTAATACATTGGCAACATGTTACAATACACAGAATAGAAGGGATAAGGAATTGCAGCTTTTCATATACTGAAAAATATAAGCACCTTGGCTGCTGTGTGTGTTTGATTGCCAGGGATGAGAATGCAGGACATGCAGGTGGTCACAGACTGGTTTTGTACGCTATAGCAACCTTAAACAACAAGAAGAGAAGATGTCAAGAGAACGAATGAATGTCAGTCTGCTCCTCTCACAATCCAACGTTTATGAGGATTTTTGTATGATGTTTTTCACTCGTTCAGTACATGACATCCTGATGAAGGATCTTTGTGTGTTTCTGTATTCCGTGTCATTGACAGCCTTCATCATCCGGAGCCTTCATCACGCCATCACTGTCACGAGGAGATGTGGAGGAAAGCGAAGAGCCCTCCCAGCTGCTGCTTTCACGGGCATCCGTGACGAAAGCAGGCAAATATAAGAGCGCGCACCTGGACACGCGTCTCCAGAGGAGAGTAAACGGAGACGCGCACGGCCACCGCTGCTGACCTCCAGCAATATTCACACAACAATGATGTTCAACATCTTCTGCGTCTCTTCGCTGCTTCTGCTCAACCTGACAGGTGCCAAACCTGTGTCCAGTTTACAGGTGAGTCTTCTGATGCTCGAGCTCACGCATACAGGTGTATTGTCAGACACGCGCACTGATGAAACTCGTAACGTTTACCGCAGAGTCTAAAGCAGTTTTTAGATGAAGAAATAAACGCGCCCCTCGCGCAGATGGAGCAGAAGAGCGCGCAGGTGGAGGCGCATCAGTGGGATTCGGATCCTGGAAACTCCGCGCTGGCGCGCACGGACACCGCGCTCGAGCGCCTGCTGGGAGACATCCTGTCCACATCCAAACGATCTTGGAGCCGCTTTAAGAAGGGCGGACTGAGGAGCTGTTTTGGGGTCAGACTGGAGAGGATCGGGTCATTCAGCGGACTCGGGTGTTAAGCAACAGGTACGTTTGGAGATGCCATTGCTCATGCGTTACACGCTCGTGTTGTCTCACGTCATGTGTTATCTGTTGCAGGTGGAGCTGTTACTGGAATGGGGCACTGCACATTTCTTGACTTGAAATCCTCGGGCAGGCACCTCTGTGTTGACTGCAGGTTTACTGTAGATTTGTGTTCAGGTGATATCTGTCTGTCATTATTTATTCTGAATTTAGATCTGTAAATAATTGTATGTAAAGAGACTAGCTGCTGCCTTGTACTGTTGCATTCATCTATTTATTTGTGTGTGTGTGCGCGCGCGTGTGCGTGCGTTCGTGTGTGTGTGTATGTATGGTAAATGCACTCCATGGATAATGTATATTGCTGCAAAATAAATATTTTGCATAACATGTGTGTGTCAACTTTGTCTAAGATTAAAATCTAAATACAAATGACAGGCTTTTGAAATGATGTGCAGGTGTGCAGTTTATCCATGATGACACCTTACATATTAAATCTGGTGGAACATAATATATACTGTCTATACAGAGAGTCAAATAATAGTGAATAAAACATAAGAGCACAAGCTTTTATTCGTCTATAAAGATGAAGTGTTCTCGGTCTGATTCTCTGCAGCGTAAAGTACACGGCTTAAAGTAATATAACTAGTTACATGTCACCACACGAAGTCACAATATGTTTGATTATTTGACGTCATATTACTTTAGATTTGTTCAATAACCCCCCCTCCCTCCCTCTCTCTTTCACATGTGCTGATGAAACTTGTGGAAAGAAAACAGCTAATCTTTCTCAATTATAATTTACACTGATTGTTATTGCAACTAAATAAACAATATTACATGAAAAGCAGCTGTTTTTATATTTGTACGCACATTACACATCAGTGACTATATGGAACAAGCACATTGATAAATATTAATGCCTTCTATCGAATGTGAACTGGATAAAATAAAGAAATGTAAACTGATTATTTTCACCATTGATTATGTATAAATGCATAAATAATGAATGAAGTGTCATTTCAGATGAAGGTCTCATGTATCAAACATGTTTCTTATCTAAAGTGTAGTGGGTCTGTTTGTCTCCTCTTGATCTCTAGAGAAACCGTCACATTCAGCAGTACAATGCCATGACACGACAGAGCAAATATACATAAATTACATTACATTTAGCAGATGCTTTTATCCAAAGAGAGATTAGGAAGCAATAAAGCGATATGTCATACAGGAGCAATAATACAATAAGTGCTAACACCAAGTTACTAGTTTCCACAAAAGCCAGAACACAACCTATTGATAGAAAGAGAGGGTTTTTTTTATACATTAAAGGTCTGCCTCCTCTGTTTTAATGTTACAATATAAACAGTGTCATAATGGATCTGTTTAACATTAATACGTTTTTATAAAACAAATGTATGAAACAGTATTTATGTAATACCTTCACAACAAAACACTTTCAAACATCGTAAGATTATATATGAGCCCTGCAGAATGAGTCAAAACATTAATATTTATGAAAGAAATTACATTTTGTTATTTACTTAATACTGCCCTGAACAAACTATTTCACATAACTGATGTTTGATGCAGATTAATAACTAACCCGGTTCATACGTTTACATACACATGATTTTATCAAAAGAAGACAAATCTGTTTTTATGTTTGTGAAAGTGCAATTTTCATCACCAGTAATGTACTGTACGCGCGTGTTTGCGGTGATATGAACCCACACAAGTGTGTTTGATCCTCACAAACATCCTCCAGCATCTTCTGCATCTTTCACTTCAATGACTGTATGATGGAACATTAAGAGTCAGGTGAATGTGAACTTTTTAACAGGACGGTCAGTGTAATAGATCGATTTGATCTCTTGAATTTCCCTATCTGAGCAAACTACGCAAGTCCTAGTCCAGGCTCTTTTCCTGTCCAGACTGGACTACTGCAATGTGCTACTGGCTGGACTCCCAGCCTGCACAACCAAACCTCTACAGATGATCCAGAACGCAACGGCGAGAGTCTTCAATGAGCCCAAGAGAGCACACGTCACTCCTCTCTTTGTCAGGTTACATTGGCTTCCTGTAGTCACTCGAATCAAATTTAAAGCTCTGCTCCTGGCACCCCCTTACCTTCACTCACTTATACAGACTTCTGTACCCTCCAGATCCCTGCGCTATGCCAACGAGCAATGTCTTGTGATGCCATCCCAAAAAGGGAAAACATCTATATCACAGACCTTCTCTGGATCTGTTCTGCGTCTGTGAAATGATCTGCCTGTTGTGACAAGATCCGCAGATTCTGTAGCCATCTTTAAGAATCGGCTAAAACACATCTCTTCTGCCAACACCTGACTCACTAATACAGACTTCTATTTCTTTATCTTTTCTATCCTTAAAAAAAGCTAGGTAAGCGGTAGGTTAGCTGAGACCAGTTTTATTGTGCTTATGTATTGCTGTTCTAATTTCTTCTATCGTTTACCTCATTTGTAAAGCGTCTTGGATAAAAGCGTCTGCTAAATGACTACACATAAATGAATGTGGCTCGTGTTTGATATAACAAGTGAAATAGGAGTACAGTGCCGGTAAACGTGTGGATGTGAATGAATTCAGGATGATGGGAAGAGTCATGGGTGAATGTATGGCCCAAGCGTGACTCCCTCTATAAGCTTTAAAAGGACTCATTTCCGACAGCACGCACTATCAGAACGAGGTGTTGGAATGCAGCGGTCATTCCTCGCATAACTAGCGTGTCAAAGTTTTAGGTATAAAAGATCCAGAGGACCCACTGATAGAGAGACAAACCTCGGAGAGAAACACGAAGACAGGAGAACAGCAGCAGAGAGAAGAGAAAACATGAGATCATCTGACATTCCTCTGACTTTAGGCTTTCTCCTCATCTTCAGCGCTCGGCTCACGAACGCTTTACCGCTTTACAACACGGCCTTAACCACAGAGGACGTGGACGTCTTGAAGGTAAGTCTAAAGTCAAAAATAAAGAGTGTTCGAGAAAGTGAACTGCGGGTCATAACTCGTGTGTACTCTATGTGTGCCTTCAGCTTCTTCTGCGGCGTCTTGAAGAATCTCTTCCCGCTTCATCACAAACGCTGTCCCGGGACGAGGTCAGCGTGGATAAACCTGAAATCAAGATGGACATGAGAGAGTATCTGTCTGCTCGGGACCTGAAGACAGTCCGGCAGGACTCCAAGAGATATTCCGGCTGTTTCGGCCGTCGACTGGACCGAATCGGCTCCATGTCATCTCTGGGATGTAATACTGCCGGCAGGACGACCAAGTCAGTGTCACCCTTCGTGTGATTTAAAGAAGACTTCAACTTAGTTCAACTAAATATCATTTCTTTTCTTCTTCTTCAGGTCCTGAGAGAAAGTGATGTCTTAACCTTCAACGTCATTATACACAACAGAGTCCAATGATTGTTCTTAACTACGAGTATTTATTTAGATATTTATTCAATTGTTTAATTTGTCGAGTCATATATAGCTTATATATTTATATACATCTTTGGTTTCATTGTCAATGGAATGAGTTGTAAATTCGTGTTTAATAAATGTTTCTGCTGACATGCTTTTGCTCTGATCTCGTCTTTTTTCTTTCACGTCTTTGCTGAAATATGTGAATTTAAGTCATTTAACATCGGCAGCACTTTAAGATCATGATGGGATTGATGGTGACACTATTGAAGTGTAATGTTAGGAGTGATCAATACATCACATTCAAACTGTATTTGAGTTGATGTATTTAATGCATGAAATATGCATGTGTGTGGCAGTGAATATATGCTTTCTGTGTTTGAAAGGAAAATGCCAGCAAAACATTTTTATGAAATAAAGACACTCTTCATCTTTAAACACCTGAGAGCCAAAATATTGGCTGTGACCTGTATATTATACCACGAACATGTTCAAGGCTATAAAACTATAATCAAACATGAAATATAATGTTCACTACATAATCAAATGTCCCTTGTTTAATCAGATGCTGTTTTTAATAATACATTTTAATTGGTTTTAGAACACGTTTACAAACATTAAAATCAATAAACAGGTGTTCATTAATATTTATACTACAAAATGTAATAAAAAATTTATTATCATTACAGACATTTGAGCCCATTTACACTTGTGTTATGATGTTCAGTAATAAGAGAAAGGATTTACAATATCAATGCTACAGTAATACTATAATAATACATAACATAACATAACAGTGCAGATGAAATACACAACAGTGTAAATTAAATAAACAGCAGTGTAGATGAAATACACAACAGTGTAAATTAAATAAACAGCAGTGTAGATGAAATACACAACAGTGTAAATTAAATAAACAGCAGTGTAGATGAAATACACAACAGTGTAAATTAAATAAACAGCAGTGTAGATGAAATACACAACAGTGCAGATGAAATACACAACAGCGCAGATTAAATACACAACAGTGCGGATGAAATACACAACAGTGCGGATGAAATACACAGCAGTGCGGATGAAATACACAGCAGTGTAGATGAAATACACAACAGTGCAGATGAAATACACAACAGTGCAGATGAAATACACAACAGTGCAGATTAAATACACAACAGTGCAGATGAAATACACAGCAGTGCAGATGAAATACACAGCAGTGTAGATTAAATACACAACAGTGTAGATGAAATACACAGCAGTGCAGATGAAATACACAACAGTGCAGATGAAATACACAGCAGTGCAGATGAAATACACAACAGTGCAGATGAAATAAACAACAGTGCAGATGAAATACACAACAGTGGAGATTAAATACACAACAGTGCAGATGAAATACACAGCAGTGCAGATTAAATACACAACAGTGTAGATGAAATAAACAACAGTGCAGATGAAATACACAACAGTGCAGATTAAATACACAACAGTGTAGATGAAATACACAACAGTACAGATGAAATACACAACAGTGCAGATTAAATACACAACAGTGTAGATGAAATACACAACAGTGCAGATGAAATACACAACAGTGCAGATTAAATACACAACAGTGTAGATGAAATACACAACAGTGCAGATGAAATACACAGCAGTGTAGATTAAATACACAACAGTGTAGATGAAATACACAGCAGTGCAGATGAAATACACAACAGTGCAGATGAAATACACAGCAGTGCAGATGAAATACACAGCAGTGCAGATGAAATACACAACAGTGCAGATGAAATAAACAACAGTGCAGATTAAATACACAACAGTGCAGATGAAATACACAGCAGTGCAGATTAAATACACAACAGTGCAGATGAAATACACAACAGTGCAGATGAAATACACAGCAGTGCAGATTAAATACACAACAGTGCAGATGAAATAAACAACAGTGCAGATGAAATACACAACAGTGCAGATTAAATACACAACAGTGTAGATGAAATACACAACAGTGCAGATGAAATACACAACAGTGCAGATGAAATACACAAAAGTGCAGATGAAATACACAACAGTGCAGATTAAATAAACAACAGTGTAGATTAAATAAACAATTCAATTCAATTTTATTTATATAGCGCTTTTCACAATGAGTATTGTTGCAAAGCAGCTTTACAGGAAAAAGCAACAGAAAAAAACATAAGAAAGGTAAAAATTACCAAACCTTTAAATTAATTTAATAAAATAAAATAACTATAAAAGCAGTCTCCCGGTGAGCAAGCCAACACGGCCCTGTGGCGAGGAACCCAAACTCCAAATGGGCCAGTTCTCCTATGACATGTCACAGCTGTACTCAGTGACTTTGATTAACATTATAGAGAAAATGATTATCATAGAGAGCCTATTAAATGTAATAGGGAAATAGATTTTGTTAAATTTGTTATAAGGAATGTCATACGCAGAAAACGGAACTGTGATGGCATAATGTAACTGAATGCAGCTGTAACTTCAAACTGCTGTCATGTGATGTAAGTTTAGCATTTAATAGCAAGTACTGTAATACTGTTAGCATTAATATGACAACAATTAGACCATCTTTGATCTTGGTTGGTGATGGGGTTGCATGAGCTGGAGCTGGGATGGTCAGTCAGGCAGAAGGTTATCGCAGGAGGGTAGAACCGGATGTTTGGCTGGAGCTGCTGTAACCTCTAGTTAGGGATGACATAAGACGTTCGTCCGGAACTCTCCTCACCTCGGGATGACATCCGTCTGGACCTGGTGTAATCTCTCCCTACCTCGGGATGGGCATTCCGAGGGGGGGGGGGGAGAAGAGACTCAATTAGCGTAGCTGCTGTTCTTAATATTTTATTTGGTTTACAATTCAAGCATTATGTGAAAGCTTGGCTGAAAAAATATGTCTTTAATTTTGATTTAAATTGGGAGACTGTGTCAGACCCCCGAACAGTAACAGGAAGGCTATTCCAGAGTTTAGGCGCAACGTATGAAAAGGCTCTACCCCCTTTGGTAGATTTATTTATCCTAGGTGTTATTAAAAGTCCACAGTTTTGAGATCTTAGAGAGCGAGCTGGGTTGTAACGTGATAGAAGCTCTGTTATGTAGGTAGGAGCTAAACCGTTTAAGGCTTTATAAGTAATTAAAAGAACTTTAAAGTCAATACGATACTTAATGGGTAGCCAGTGTAGAGATGATAAGATTGGGGTTATGTGATCATATTTTCTAGATCTTGTAAGAACTCTGGCAGCCACATTTTGAACTAACTGTAATTTGTTTATTGACGATGCAGGACAACCACTTAGTAGTGCATTACAATAGTCAAGTCTTGAGGTCATAAATGCATGAATTAGCTTTTCAGCGTCAGCAACACACAAAATATTTCGTAGTTTAGCAATATTTCTAAGATGGAAGAAAGCTGTTTTTGTGACGTTTGAGATGTGTTTTACAAATGACAGGTTGCTATCTAATATGATGCCTAGGTCTTTAACTGTATTTGCTGGGGTAACGGTGCAGCCCTCGATTTGTAGGTTGTAATCCGCAATATTCTGATTACGTGCATTTGGTCCAACAAGTAGTATTTCCGTTTTATTAGAATTTAGAAGAAGGAAATCTTTAGTCAACAACAGCGCAGATGAAATAAACAACAGTGTAGATTAAATAAACAACAGTGCAGATGAAATACACAACAGTGAAGATTAAATAAACAACAGTGCAGATGAATTACACAGCAATGCAGATGAAATACACAGCAGTGCAGATGAAATAAACAACAGATTGTAATAAACAACAGTGCAGATGAAATAAACAACAGTGCAGATGAAATAAACAACAGTTCAGATGAAATAAACAACAGTGCAGATGAAATAACAACAGTGCAGATGAAATAACAACAGTGCAGATGAAATACACAACAGTGCAGATTGAAATAAACAACAGGTTGTAATAAACAACAGTGCAGATGAAATAAACAACAGTGCAGATTGAAATAAACAACAGTGCAGATTGAAATAAACAACAGTGCAGATGAAATAAACAACAGTGCAGATTGAAATAAACAACAGTGCAGATTAAATAAACAACAGTGCAGATTGAAATAAACAACAGTGCAGATGTAATGTAGTGCAAAAAGCTTATCAGTCTGATTAAAGTGTCAAAGAGAGTAGGCTTGTTTAACTTGGGGCTTGACTTAAGAGGTAGTTGAGGAGGCTCAGACCAATACTGAAGAGGTGGTGAGCATTCCAATGTTCCATAAAGTGACAAGTGCAGGACAGTGTTAGGGTTAGGGAAAGTATGTGAAACTGGATGATGATGATAATGATGTCATCTATGGTTCGCCGTGTGTTCTGATGCCAGACGCCGGATGTATTCGCGCTGATGTATGCCACGTGTGCATCGTCTGAGGTCACGGCTGCAAACAGACACTTAAATGGAAATCCAGTGCAGGACTCTTATCAGAGGAGAGGTGTTGGAATGCACTTCACACACTTTACGAGAGATGAGCAGCTGACAGTCAACTGTCCTTATATAAACTGACTTCAGGCAGACGGCCAGTTCAGAATCCAAAGGAACACACCACACCACACGACGATGATGATGATGAGAGGAATCATTCTTCTGCTGCTCGTCTGCCAACAGACGGATGTACACGGCCATACACCGAGCAGACACACCGGCACCATCAACGCCAAACTCAAGGTATCAACGGAACTTTCCTCATTCTTTCGTGTGACATTCTGTATGTACAAACGGCTTGATGATCAATGTTTTCTCAGCGTGATCTCATAAGAGCGTGCGTCCAGTTTCCAGCAACATAACTTGAAAAAAGCATCTTTTTTCAATGTAAAAAAACCCCCCAAAATTTCAAATCAGCTAAGCGTTCTGTGAGCTCATGACTAACTGAGCTTAGCATCAGGTTTTATTCTTGTGAAAATCATCAGGCAGTAATGCATGTGCTTGAATTTGACGTTAAATGCACAGTGAGACGAGAGTTAACCACGTGCCGGCATTTCTCTGCAGAGTTTGTTACAGCAGTTTGAGGAGATTCTGAACACAGAAGAAACTCCGGACAGAGATTATGAAGAAAGTTACCCCGTGATGGAACAGAGCCCGGCCTCCACGACCTGGGACAGAGAGGATGACGTTCCCGCCGCCGAGGACTCGAACCCCGCCGAGGGATACGAGACGCAGAGAAAACGGCTCATGGATGTCCTCATGTCAACCCGGAGTAAAAGTTTGTCGGGTTGTTTCGGAGGAAGACTGGATCGCATCGGTTCCACCAGCACTCTTGGGTGTAACTCTAAGAAAGGTTAACGTGAGTGAAAGAGAGATGTTCATGAAGTAATAAATCACATCTTAATTTATCATTGTGAATGTGATCAGTCTCGGTCTGGTTACTCATCTGTCGGCCGCAGGAGTGTGACATTTTTCACATCGGGCCGTCTTGAATTCATTTTGACACATTTATGGATCAAACTTCTTCTTTTGGTCAAATCTGATATTATTCCGATTCATGTAGCTTGCTTTGTTCATGTATTTATTAAGAATGACTAACCCGAGTGCTCGTGAACATGATGTGTATTATTCCTGTTTTAATTCTTCTTCATTTATTCATGAGCTGCTGTCTGTGTGACTGAAGGATGGCAGACGCTTATCAGCATGACATGCAATGTTTGCTTGACAAGACACTTGTTGTGTTTGTGTGTGTGTGATATTCACAGCGGGAAATGTTTGTAAAATATATATGATTTCAGGAACTGTACGATGTGATTTTCCACGAGTTTAATGTCTGTGTTTTAGAACTGAGCTTAATAAAACCATTCTACAAAAAACTGGAGTAATTGTGGGGTTTTTTTTGTGCTCAAATCAATAGGAAACTCATTGTATGACACACACACACACACACACACACAATGGCTATTATCACACTCATTAGACGACACATGAGTGCTGTACCCTAATGAGTGAAGCAGCTGCAGGTGGTTCTTATAAACACCTGCCCGAAGCCTTAAAAAACTCTGGCCATGTCACCTATAATCCCATGAACTGAGCTCAGCGGGACTCTGAGCTGATTGCATGAATAATGTGCGTGCGTGCGCGGAACGTCACATTTCCAGCCTCCTCACATTCTAAAAGACCGACACAGATCTTCACATCATCCAATTACAGCACATCAATGTCTTTCCAGTACTCTCGTTGTGTGTGTGATAAAGTTACATCACTGAGCTTCATATAATGGGATATAATAGACGTGTAAAAGAGTTTATGAGGAGACCTGGACTAGCACTCACACTTTCTCATGCCAGTTTTTTTCTATAGCAGAAAGCAAAACCTCAATATACCAAAAAAGGTCAAATGAAATGAACAGAAATGACAAGACACATGGAAATATGCAACAAAAAGTATACTGGTTAGATCACGGTGCTAGCAACGCCAAGGTCATGGGTTCGATCCCAGGGATTGCACATACTCCGAAACAAATGTATAGAATAATACAATGGAAAACGCTTTGGATAAAAGCATCTGCCAAAATGTAAAAGTAGATTTTATTAGCTGGATCAGCTCTAAATATCAGTCATTGTCAAAATACACGAAAGAACAAAAGATCAAATCAATGTCAGTTTCTGTTTAATCCTATTCTTGACGTTGTGTGACAACATGCCCCGGTTGTTTTTTACGTTGTCAATATGAAATCACCGTTGTGAATGGGATTAATCGTGTCATTGATGAAGATTCGTCGTATAAAGCTCGTCTTCCTCGCGGGAAATTGAATCAGTGCATGTCGGACACACATCAGATTCCATTATACGGGCTTTGTGTGCACGCGTCAAAGCGCGTTTACTCCAAGCGCTCGAGCGTGAAGACGTTCATGAAGCAGCAGGTGCGCGCGCGCACACACACTCTTCACATAGCCTATGCCCTCGTGTATATCCTCCGTTTCTCAAGATGGATCCGTTACATTATCCCAACGGTGTCAACATGATAACTAGTCATTTCTTTCCAAATTTTAGGGGGACGTTTTGTTTAATCAAATTACAGAAACTGGCCATACAAATTAAAAAAATAGTAGGCTATTTGTAAAATATCAGGCTATGTTATAGTATATGAACAGAAAAGAGTCACTAACTTATGTCTTTTGTAGTATAAATATTAATAAACAATATTGATTTTAATGTTTGTAAACGTGTTCTAAGAATTAAACTGTAGCCTACGCATTGCGGGTGGGCAGGTGCACATCCCCACCACTTTTGAAGAATGCTTGCAGAAATTATATACCATTTGTTACAATATATTCAGTTCCTAAAATATTTGGTTCCACTGGGTGGTGCGTATCTGAATATTCATCGCGTCCCTTATAGTGGGCGTGTCCTGCGGAGCTACCGCTGCAGGCGAATGGAACAGAAATTATTGACCATCTCACATCGCGTCACATCAGTTTTTGAGCTGTTCAATAGCAAGCTGAAAAAATGCAAATTTCCAGGTGTGGTGGGTCAAGGCTGATTCTAAATTTGTGCATATTAAAAATCAGAAACCATGCTAATATTATAATGCAATGAACAAATTGATCAAATTACCTGATATAATTAACTATCTCCCTTAACATATTTCTGTGTAAGATGTATTTTAAGTCTCAAGTCTTTAGCCTGTTATATGTAGCCTGTATAATAATGAAAATATATTTACAAAATATTGAAGTAAAAGTATATATCTTAATGTGATAATCTATATATTGTTTGAAAGGTCTGATTTTTCATTAAAATTTGATAAAATAAATTACATAGGAGGAATAATTGATACATAAATGACAAGAGTGTGCATCAAACATGGTCTCTGTCTGCCAGATGTCTAGTTTTACTTCAATATTTTTTATGTGAATTCTGACATAATCATGCACTACATCACTACATATCATTGAAAAGGTGTAAGACTCTAGAGTACATACTTCATCAGCGTTTCATAATATAAATTATATAGAGTAATTTATGACAAGATCACAAATTTCCTGCAGTTTAGTATACAATTCATATTCATATACATTTCATGTTTTTCATGATATTGTTTACATGTTCCTGTCATTTTAATGTGCCGTTAGACGTCAATTCAGTTGTCTTAATTATCACTCAGATTGGCAACATTCCAAAGCATTGCTACAGAAAACAGGTGTTGAAAACCGTTAATACCGTCAATACTATCAGAATAAAAAAATCAGATAAATTATTTGTAAACATTTATTTAAACCATATACACTTAATTTCAAACATTCCTGTGAAACTTGCGGTGCTGTGCAATGCAACAACAATCTGGGAGAAAACTGGAAAAATAGGCTACGTGCAGGTCATGTAGGTTTGCAGTTGTTTCTATTTTTGTCTTCCTTGCTTTGCTGAATTTCAACGCTACCTACGTAGCCTAGTCTGTAATGTTCGGGTAAAAACGATTAATTGTTTACAAAATATGTAGTGTTTTAAGTCTAGTTTAAGCTTAACTTGGCTTTATTGTATTTTTCTTCGAAAAACGCGATGTGAGATGGTCAATAATTTCTGTTCCATTCGCCTGCAGCGGTAGCTCCGCAGGACACGCCCACTATAAGGGACGCGATGAATATTCAGATTCGCACCACCCAGTGGAACCAAATATTTTAGGAACTGAATATTTTGTAACAGGGGCTGTGATTTTTTGTGTGTGTGTACGCCACGGAACCGAACTCAACAACTAATGACGTATTTTAAACGCCCACCAGTGATGTGTTATCTTCTGTTTTTGTGAGGTGCAAGAAATTATCAGTGAAAGAAGTCCTTACTTTTGCATATTTTGACACGAGTAACAGGGTTGCCAGATATTCACAAAAGAAAATCAGCAAATAAAACAAGCCGAAAATACACCATAAAACCCGAATAGTTTATATTTTATTAGACCAAAAATCTCAAATATCCGCAACTGGCCAATTCTTTAACATCTAAGTGCCGAGGCTTTATGATCTAATAGACCAAACAGCAAGCGTTAACACGCTTAAAATAAATGAACAAGGCAACACTGCAAAAGAAAGCTCTGTGAAGCAGCGAAACACAGCGCATCTATCAGCGGTAGTTTAGTTTAAATTGACGGACAAAGCGAGTCTTTAGCCGAAAATAGCAAATATCAAACAGGTAATTATTAACAGGTTAGCGTCGCTATGGTTACAGTGTCAATCATCACAAAAGCGGTTGTGACTAACGTTACCTGTTACACACGTGAACGATCATTTAGTGAATTTTCTCCCGCATTTAAATGCGGTTGTCATTCCCGAAATTTTGCAGTGTGTACGTGGCCATTGCGATTATAAGATACAGCATATAAAACAAACAGATAAATAAATATTATATGTATGTATATTGTTGTATAGCCAAAGCACAATCGGCTGAACGAAACTACAAGCTAGCTACACGGCGGCAGTTTACATTAACCTATATTAATAATAATATAATTATAATAATATAAACCACCATAGGCAAACCATTCACATGATTAAACACAACTGCACACTGAACAGCGACAGCACATTGAAATCAACTCGTACACATACTTAACGTTACTGTAATGTTGGACCTATCAGCCACAATCTCAAATAAATACAAAATATATAATAAAACCTTACTGCCGGGCTGCATGCAAACCCCCAAATGTGACATTTCTTTCTGGGTTGACGCTGATGAAATCGAGATTCTGTCTCTTCTGGCTTTGAAAAAAAAATCTAAAATCCGTTTTTTACGCCATTTGAACAAAGACCGCTGTGACACTTGACCTTCACTAACGAATGCCTTGTGACGTCATGACGGCGTTGCCATTGCTTACCTTTTACAGTAAAGAAATTAATGTTTTCAATGAATATTATTTAAAAGACTAATTAATCAGATGAATTTTATTTCTTTTATGCTAAATCATTTTTATTTATTTATTTTTAGCACCGTTAAAATTGTTATTTTGCTCGAGGCTATACTTCCCGCGGCTATGAGGCTGTGTGAAACACACGATGCGACACGACAAAAGACACGCATTAGAACCCATAATAAGTTTACATTTTGTGTAGGCACTGTGTAAGTGACTAATCATTCTGTATTTGACAACTGTTTAGTGTTTACATTTACATTTAGTCATTTAGCAGACGCTTTTATCCAAAGCGACTTACAGAGAGATTAGGAAGCGATATTTCATACAGGGCAATAATACAATAAGTGCTAACACCAAGTTACTAGTTTCCACAAAAGCCAGAACACAACCTATTGATAGAAAGAGAGGGTTAGTATTTTTTTATTTACGATAGAAATGTTAAACAATTGACAGTAGCCTATTCACTGATGCAAACAACAAAATGCAGATTTAGATGTTTCATCTAACTTATAATTATCTGTCAATTTGGGATAAGGTTAATAATTGTGTGCATATTGTAAATTATTTTAATGGTTATTAAGTATAGCCTACAGTAAATAAAAAAGATTCAATTATCCTCAAGTGCTGTTTAGCTTTAAAAGGGTGTTTATATGTTGTGGTTAAAATAAAAATATAAAAATCAAATTGCGAATTGCAAATTGTTTAATGCATTGAACAATAAATGCTACAACCTTTGTATGATTAGTCCCTGTATGGTATGTGCTAAAAATGTAAAGAGACAGTTCACCTAAAATTGAAAGTAATGTTTTGACAATCACAATACCCTTGTAATGCAAGGTTTATGTGTTTTTGTTTTTATGACATTCCCACATCCCAGACACAGCTACAACTAATAAAATTGAGTGTTAGATTTAAACACTCACTTCAAATAATCAAACATTGACAACAGTCGATTGTATTGGGCGCACAGGGGGACCCCCGAATAAAATTCTGCTTAGAGCCCCAGAAAGGCTTGGACCCGCACTGACCACAAGACACATACTACATACTACATGAAAAATACGCTCTGAAATACTGGTTTCTGATTGGTCAATGGAGGCGTTTTGCAGTCTTAGATTAGACTTTATATTACATTGCTAACACAACACTGAATTTCATTATATGAAATATAATAGAACAAAAATACCATTACATTATCATATATTTGGTTTATAAACTGTTTAACAAATATCTGTGTCCTTAACTGAACCAGGCTGAAATGTTATTGTGGGAATTCATTTATTGAATTGATTCCTTTCTTCATTAAAGACAAGTTTTCACACTTTATTCCAAGTACTGCATTGAACCCATAACCTTCATAATAACAGTGTACACGATGATGTACATGATTTTAACATCATTTGCATATGAAGCTTTTAAAACAAATAGTGGTTCAGTCTCCAACTGAATTACATTACCAAAAATCTCAAAATGTTAGAAAACATACATCATTAATAAAGCACAAATCAAGTAAAATCTCAATAAAAATACTGCAATATCATATCATTATAAATTAAAAAACATTATTTGCAACACATATACAAATCACAGTGGATATTTTTAAATAAAACAAATAATATAAAAAGAGAAAATGACCAATATAAAGAACTCTTAGTGTCATCATTTATGCTAATACACGTTTACTCTGCTGTTATATGAAGATACACAGCTGCACAACTCCACAGGCCTGTTTTATGACATTACATAACCAAAACAAAACAATGCAATCCCTGTATGTACAGTATTTATATTCCCATCAGTGATATGCTGGAAATGTTCAATACTACAGACACAAAGCATGAGAATCTCTGACAAGCATCATCAGGGAATGTAGATGATCTTCACTTAATGCCACAAAATAAACAAAAACTATATTTCACCCTAGAAAGGTGACACTTGACAAGAACACTGTACTTGTTAACATCAGTAAATGCATTAACTAACAATGAGCAATCTAGTCAGTTCAAACAGTCATTTATTAATTCTTGTTAATAATAATATCAATACAGTTGTTTATGTCAGTTCACTGTGCATTAACTAATGTTATCATATACGACATTTGACTTAAATAGCGTATTAGTAAATGCAGAAATGAACACCAAGTAAGATGAATAAATGCCGTATTAGTTCATGTTAACTATGGTTAACAAATACAACCTTAATGTACCATATAATGAAAATGAAGAACCATAAATATATTCTGCATTGTGACTTTAGCCTCAAAAAACTGAAGAATACAATAAAACAACGGGATGGTCCGAAAATGGCCCTCATTGTAATTGACTTGGCTATGTTCTGGAATAAAACCCATAATATAAACATGCACATGTAATGGCTGTTTAGTGAAAAGAGGTCTAGTAATGTTTGTTTGTGTAGTGTCAGGATGATTCAGGTCCTCTTCTGCAGCGCTTCATATCTCACTTTGTGCAAAAGCAAACGTTACAGGGAATGGCTGTAGTGCAGGGGGGCGGCAGGCAGGGTTTGTACTAGATTGTGATGTAATGCTGTCGGAGTTTAGCGACTAAAAACTCATGAGTGAGATTGTGTCTGGTGATAATCCCAACAATCTGAAACACAAACACATCACATCATCACAGTTCAATCCTTCCTCATCGAAGCTAATGCAACAACAGCAGTCTCACAGGAATCACAGGAAATTCTGTCCAGATCAACGTACGAATGCTTAATGCTGTGAAACGAACACAAGCCAGAGCTGCTGGAGGAGGAGCGTATTATTAAACATCCGTTGCATATACAGCCGCAGACCACTCCAACTTTTCATTTCAAACCAGCATTTCCACATGTATTGTGGTCATTCCAGTCCAGTGCCTCAGGAGTGACACAAAGTCATCCAACAGCAATGTGAAAGACACATGAAAACTGTGATAAAAATCCAGGTTATCAAAAAAATGTTTTTGAACCTTCCCTAAATACATGTAGAAATATTACTGTTGAATATGTACTTGTTTGCAGTATTTGAGGTCTGAAAAAAGATTTTCAGGTGTCATTTTCTGCACATAAATGCAAATAGAAACAATATTTGTATTTGAAATTTGGTAAAACAATATTGTTACAACACCTACTTAAAAATAGTCAATTCAGAAAAACTGAAATGGTGCTTTGAAACGGCTCTCATTATTTCTGCAGCTGTATACGGTTACTGTGAAATAAAATCATGCTGAAAGACACGCCGCCCACCCCTAGTTTCTTGTGGTATGGTTTATGTGCTAGACTCTCACAGTATGGACAACAGCAACCTCCTGACAAACATGTGATGTTCTCCACAGAAGAATGGGAATGTTCAAGACTCACCTCTCCTTCTGCATTCACCACAGGTAAGTGTCTGAGACCCATAGTCCTGAAGAGATTAAACACCTGAGACACACGTGTGTTTGGAGACACGGTGTATGGACACGGGTTCATGTACGGAGTCACATCCTGAACACAAAAAGAGTGCCTTACAAACCACGCTGTACACACACACACACGTGTGAAGAGGAGCGTGTGGTTACCACTATCATGCGTGGATTGAGAAGGGCCAGGTCAAGATCATGGATGTCAGGGAATCGTGGGTAATCCTCCGTCATCTCTGAATGAGAGAGCCGTGGCTGAGAGGCACTCTACACGACAGAGAGAGAAAGAGAGGGTGGTGGTCATGGATGTATGATATTATAGCTTAATGTATTGAAGAGCAAAATAGAGACGGACCGTCTGGTTCTCGGCATAGCAGACGCCCCGGATCAGTAAATTGACCAGCTGTGAGCGCAGGATGAGCCCGTGAAAGGTCAGCGGGCGGAACCTCTCCTCCATACTCCACTCTTCACTAGGAGACTGATCAGGGTACAGGTTTGGATACGGCACATGTCTGCCAAAACACACAGCAAAGCTACAATCATTTAAACATCACACACATATTTCTCCTCTAATCCACAGGGAACAAATCACGAAACAAATCATTCAACATCTGTAACTTATTTGGTTAAAAATAAACACAAATCAGTTTGAGCAGTTACAGATGAGTGTTACAAAGCATGTCTTAAGCCGATTCACAGCGCTAAGATTACAGTAATGATTTAGAAGTTGAACTGTCGGGTCTGATTTCATGGTAATGTCAGTTTGACGTCAGCTGACTTCAACACGTGTGTACCATAAACATTACTGATCGCAGCTTCAGCATGTTCTGTATGTGTTTAAGAGATGTGATGTAGTGTTTAATAATGCTAGATCATGGCACTAGCAATGGCAACGACATTGGGTTCAATCCCAGGGATTGCAAATGTATAACACAATGGAAGTCGCTTTGGATAAAATGCGTAAATGTAAATCATGCTGACTGACTGAATATACATATGTAACTTTGATTTGGTCATGACGCATCACGTGATAAACACGCGTGTACGTGTCACTGGAGCTGACCTTCTGTCGAGCATCTGCTGAAGAATGTCCTGTCCCTCCTCCGCCAGCTCCTCGCTCACCCGCTCATCACACACGTTACGTAGTTCACTGGACGGGTACGACTTCATAGACTGACACCTCCTCCTCTGCTCGCCCGCTCGGGTCAACACGCTGCTCTTCTGAACACACGTGAGGTTACGTTTACTGATCCAATGACAAATAAAAGCCTGCACTGACTGTGTTCTAGTTCGTACATGCACAACTTCGGTTTTTAAATGCGAGACTGAAGAGATTGTGAACTAAAGATTTTCTGGGTAAAATGTGTGTTTTTTTAGCACACCTCTCGTAACACAACCAAACTAATCTCTAACTTGAAATATTCGTGATGTGATGCTGGCTGTAGCAAACTACAGAGCAAACACAAGCAGCGGCCTGTCGGCGCCATCATGTGGTCAAAACTATGTTGTCCAACCTTAAATTTGATGTTGTTGCTTATGAGGATGTTTCCTTTCATGAAGTCCTTCTCGTTGTCTCGGTTCTCGGTGACGACAGGGAAGGCGTGATAGACGGTGGTCCTCAGGATGCTCACCAGAGACTGAATACGGGTGTGAGGATACACGTACGTCAGGTTGGGTTCCATGATGTCACTGGCTGTCAGTCTGATAAACCAAACACATTCATGAGTCGTCATACAGACACTGACAAACTAAACAGCAAAACAGTTCCCAGAAGACACAACAACACATGTGTATTTGTGATGTTTCCTCGACAGTATTTCTCTGAATACAGACCGACGCAACACAGAATAAATGCAGAAATGTTGTACTTGTCCATCTCTACTTCAGTTTCCCACTCCAGCAGTGGAACGCCTTTCAGATGGATGTGAATATCATAAATGCCCTTGTTGAAGAAATCTCCTGTCCACTTGGCCACCTGATCAAACACAAACAACACAACACAACAGCAGTTCGACCTGTGTTTGACTGATGAGAGCTGACATAAAGCTGAATGTCACTAAATGTCATTAAAGGAACATTCCAGGTTTAATGAGTGTTTTATACCATCAGTGTTATCATAATGGGCAGTCCATAAGTGATCTCATTGGTGGATTCGATCAGGATGACCGTCAGGCTGATTGTCATTCTGACCACGCCTCCCAGGAAGGCAGCTGCTCCAATCAAAGCAAAAGTGCCCGAATATATTTGCATATGGAAATTACTGCAATTAAAAAAAACACTCATTTAAATGACTTCACTAGCGTCGGCCTCAACACGTGAAGCTTGTATTTTTGTTTAATGACCGATTTAAAAAAATCCTCATTTTTGGATTATGAACTTCTAGTTCTGTATTATTTTTCTATTTCCTGTGGGGGACGTTTGGGCCAGACATTTTTAGGAGGAAAAGTGTTATGAAAGATTATAAACACATCATGAGCAGATATAAATCGTACATTTTGAGGATGTTGGCCACCAGGCGTCCGAGTGATGCTCCACAGAGAAGAGATGGTACGAACAGACCGCTGGGGACGGACACGCCGTACGTCCAACAGCTCAGGAAAAAATACAGCACAAAGAACAGCGAGAGGGCGACCGGACTAAAGGTCGCTGTGAACCAAAGCAGAAACAGAGAGAAGAGTAAAAACATTTCCAAATATAAAAAGAAAACTAAGAACATTAAACTCTACATCTATCTTTTAAGACAGTTGAGCTTCAGGGTTAAGTGATGAAAAGCCACAGTAAGTGTTTCATTACCAACTAAAACATTCTAACTTTCTTAAGTCAGCTAGCTAGCTACCTACATACAGTACATGTTGTTGAATTAAATCCAAAGCATAGTACACTAGCGTTGAATAGTCGTACAGAAAAACTTCTGTAGTCCACTGACACATGATCTGAAGCCATGGATGAACAAGGAGGAGCGCCTCCTGTTGAAGGCACGCAATACTGCCTTCAGATCAGGTGATGCACAAGCCTACAGCACATCCAGAGCTAACCTGAAGAGGGGCATCAAAGAGGCCAAGCACTGCTATAAGCTAAAGGTAGAGGAGCACTTTTCCAACTCCGACCCTCGACGCATGTGGCAAGGCATCCAGGCCATCAGTGATTACAAACCCACCCATTCCACCCCCGCAGCCACTGATGTCCTCTTCCTGAACGAGCTCAATGACTTTTATGCTCGCTTTGAGAGGGACAATAGAGAAACTGCCACCAAGCTCAAACCCTCAGTTGATCACCCTCCAATTACACTCTCCTCCATAGACGTCTGCAATGCACTGAGCCGGATCAGTGCGCACAAAGCCGCTGGACCAGACAACATCCCTGGACGCGTACTCAGGGCATGTGCTGAGCAGCTCGCTGGGGTTTTCACTGACATCTTCAACCTGTCTCTTGCCCAAGCAGCTGTGCCAACATGCTTTAAATGCACCTCCATTGTGCCAGTGCCAAAACACTCCAGCCCAAAGTGCCTCAACGACTACCGCCCTGTAGCACTGACACCCATTGTCATGAAGTGCTTTGAGCGGCTGGTCCTGGCACACCTGAAGGACTTTCTACCATCCACATTGGACCCACACCAGTTTGCTTACCGCAGCAATAGGAGCACAGAAGATGCAGTTTCCATGGCACTGCACTCTGTGCTCACACATCTGGACAATAAGAACACTTATGCACGTATGTTGTTTGTTGACTTCAGCTCAGCATTCAACACTATCATCCCATCCAAGTTAATATCCAAACTTGAAGACCTGGGCATTAACACCTCCCTATGCAATTGGATTATGGACTTTCTGACCAACAGACCACAGCAGGTGAGATCAGGCTCCATCTGCTCCACCACTATCACACTCAACACTGGTGTACCACAAGGCTGTGTGCTAAGCCCCTTCCTCTACTCCCTCTTCACCTCCGACTGCAAGCCTGTGAACGGATCTAACTCCATCATCAAGTTTGCGGACGACACTACGGTGATTGGTCTCATCAACGATGAGACGGCCTACAGGGAGGAGATCCAGCACCTAGCCTCATGGTGCAACAGCAATAACATTTACATTTACATTTACATTTACGCATTTGGCAGACGCTTTTATCCAAAGCGACTTACATTACATTGTACTATACATTGGTACATTTTGTATAGTAAGCAAGTGGGGGTTAGGTGTCTTGCTCAAGGGCACCTCAGCCGTTACCCACCAGCCCTGAGAATCGAACCAGCAACCTTCTGATCATGAGTCCAACTCTCTAACCACTGGGCCACGACTGCCCCAAATAACCTGCTCCTTAACACCTCCAAGACAAAGGAGCTCATTGTGGACTTCAGGAAAGAGTCAAGAGGCACACATGACACCATCCAAATCAATGGGATGGCTGTTGAACGTGTCTCCAGTTTCAAGTTCCTGGGGATCCACATCTCGGAAGACCTGTCCTGGACTACCAACACC
Organism: Oreonectes daqikongensis; assembly: GCA_026939265.1. Taxonomy (NCBI): domain Eukaryota; kingdom Metazoa; phylum Chordata; class Actinopteri; order Cypriniformes; family Nemacheilidae; genus Oreonectes; species Oreonectes daqikongensis. The sequence goes on along the minus strand of JAOTQM010000133.1, from coordinate 527,942 downwards.
TCCAGCCTGGTCAAGAAGGCTCACCAGCGCCACTTCTTCCTGAGGACACTAAAGAAGAATCGGCTGTCCTCGGCTATCCTGGTGAACTTCTATCGCTGTGCAATAGAAAGCATCCTGACCAACTGTGTCACAGTCTGGCATGGGAGCTGCTCTGTTGCAGAGCGCAAGGCACTGCAGCGGGTGGTGAAAACCGCCCAGCGCATCACAGGGACTCCACTTCCATCCATGGAGGACATCCAGAGGAAACGCTGTCTGCGTCGAGCTCGCAGCATTCTTAAGGACTCCTCTCATCCCGCTCACAGACTGTTTTCTCTCCTGCCCTCCGGCAGGCGTTTCAGGTGCCTCCGGACCAGGACTAGCAGATTAAAGAACAGCTTTTTTCCCAGAGCTGTCTCTTTATTGAACTCTGCCCCTCACTGATCCCACTGCCCCTCATTTACTACTACACTCTTCTCTCCCCCCTCATTGCACACCTGTCTTCACTTGTTATTTGCACTAATGGACTGTCTATACATAACATTTATGTTCATTTGCACTACCAGACTGCTCATTTGCACTGCCAACTGTTCATTTACAGTACCGACTGTTTACTATGCATCTTGCACTCCTACACTTTAACTGAAATATGCAATAACTTCTTCCACTGCACTGTTACTTAGATAGCTTCTGTCCATAATTTATTTGCACTACTCTATATCCATCGCACTGCTGCTCACCATAGCCTAACTTTTCATTGTATACATCCACCTGTAAATTTCTGTTTATAGTAATAGCCATCTGTACATTATGTTCATAATACATATCCATCTGTAAATCTCTGTTTATAGTAATAGACATTTGTATATTATGTTCATAGTATATATCCATCTGTTAATTTCTGTCTATAGTTAGAGACATCTGTAAATCATGGTATAGTACATTTCCATCTGTAAATTACTTCTGTAATATTTATTTATGTAATTTATGCAACCACTGTATATCCTGCACTTGCTGCTATTGCACTTCTGGTTAGACCTAAACTACATTTCGTTGCCTTGTACTTGTACATGTGTAATGACAATAAAGTTGAATCTAATCTAATCTAATCTAATCTATGAACATAAATGTAAATATGCTCAAGTATCTGACCGTTCTGATGGAAGAGCTGATGTATGGCCACCTCCTGAGGGTTAAAGAACAGTGTGGCCATGTCATTATATGTGTTATTGTAGCAGAAGAAGCGGCGGATGGTTGAGTTCACCTCCTACAAAACACACAAAGCAGTACAGCATTAGTCTCTTCATCAAACACAAATCGCACGTAAAGACAAAAGCTCATTTCTAAAACATGTTTATCAGAAAAACATAAAGTCATTACCTTCAACTCATTTAATTGAAAAGTTTTCATACACACACACACACACACACACACACACACACGTTAATTTCACTCAGATTAATTTAGTTTAGTTCAACACAATTTAGTTGAATTACAGTAGGTCAAATTCATTGACTGCAGTATATTTAACTTGATAACATTTGTCAAACTACATGACCTTCTATTGGACCCTTTTAATTGAATTATTTTAACCAGTATTTCACTGTAATTTACTTTATTTTCTTAATTTATTGTAATAATGTTTATTGTATTGATGTTTTGCCTTCAGATCAAAACATAAGCCAAAACTGAGGAAGATTAGAACAGAACACTAAACATGAATACATCTTCCTCTTGTCTCCTCTCGATTAATAATAAATAATATAACACTATGTAGTTCAGGGGACTTTCTGTAAATCTGATGTTCAGGGGACCCTCAGTAAATCTAATGTTGTATATATTACTGGTCAGTAACTCATTGGCAAATCTAACACACCAAAAAAATCTGACCTGTGATGTTGTGTTGGTCATAGTGGAGACTAAATCTCGACACTCCCCGAGAGTCACTGAGGACATGAAGATGACAAGCGTGGTGACCATACACACCAGCAGACTCTCCAACACCCTAACAATCACACCAACACAGTCATATTTACATGTACAAGAAACAAAAGTATCATTTCTGTGAATTACTGTATTTATTTACCCTGCCGTTTCAAATGAGTTTATGGTTTTCTTCTGTTAACACACCAGTTTATATTTAAACCATCTGCAACATCCTAGCTACTCTCTTCTTAATACTCTTCGCTCATAGTTTGTGTATCTACATTCCTCATAGTCGAATCTTGTACTGTGAATCTGTTAAATGAACCCAATGAATCTTGTGATGAATCTGTGCAATGAACCTGACGAAGGTTGCGATATGAATCTGTAAAATGAACCTAACGAATCTTGTGATGAATCTGTACAATGAACCTGACAAATTTTGCGATGTGAATCTGTAAAATGGACCTGACGAAGGTTGCGATATGAATCTGTAAAATGAACCTAACGAATCTTGTGATGAATCTGTACAATGAACCTGACAAATTTTGCGATGTGAATCTGTAAAATGGACCTGACGAATCTTGCGATGTGAATCTGTAAAATGGACCTGACGAATCTTGCGATGTGAATCTGTAAAATGGACCTGACAAATCTTGCGATGTGAATCTGTAAAATGGACCTGACGAATCTTGCGATGTGAATCTGTAAAATGGACCTGACGAATCTTGTGATGAATCTGTAAAATGGACCTGACGAATCTTGCGATGTGAATCTGTAAAATGGACCTGACGAATCTTGTGATGATTCTGTACAATGGACCTGACGAATCTTGTGATGAATCTGTAAAATGGACCTGACGAATCTTGCGATGTGAATCTGTAAAATGGACCTGACGAATCTTGCGTTGTGAATCTGTAAAATGGACCTGACGAATCTTGCGTTGTGAATCTGTAAAATGGACCTGACGAATCTTGCGATGTGAATCTGTAAAATGGACCTGACGAATCTTGCGTTGTGAATCTGTAAAATGGACCTGACGAATCTTGCGATGTGAATCTGTAAAATGGACCTGATGAATTTTGCGATGTGAATCTGTAAAATGGACCTGATGAATCTTGTGATATGAATCTTTAAAATGAACCTGATGAATCTTGCTTTGGGATGAACATTTTTCATGCGGTATTTTGCGAGTCGTTTGTTGATGCAGTTGAAGAGAGCACCGAGCAGACCTCCTGCCACTCCCATCAGCACAAAAAAGGCCAAATCCACTGCTGTCCATAGATGGCACGTCTTATCTCCATCTGGACACTGCAGACAGAAGAGAAAAACATCACTTTCTCATGTGAGCTTTGCAGAACCAAACTTTGTTTACAATTTACAATTGACAATTTATCCATCATGACCTGATTGGATAATGTTCATGTGAGACCAGAGACCATCTACATAGCAATAAGTTTCACTTGAGGTTCAGAGAGATTGTATATTATGTAACACAGTTACTTCTTGTGCATAACACTAAATAGAGTAACTAAACTTTTGGAAGGCAAAAATATTCGGAATTCAAATTTGTCTTTTTTTTACCTTAAACTCTCCAAAGTTGAGCAGGCCGGGCAGCTGGAAGGAGCCCCATTTACTGTAATTCATCCCAGAACGAAAGAAGTTCAGTGTAAAGGTGGCAGACATGGAGCAGAAGAGCTGAAACACAGCAGAAGAATAACATTTCTTTACTAACATTCATTACTAAACGTTTTATGTTATCTTTGTAATTCTTTCTTCATACTCTCTAGGAGCAGTTAACCCACACACATCCACATACCACTTTCCACGTGAGGGCCTGGTTCCAGAAGGACGAGCCCTCCTCCAGGCTGAAGAGTGTGCCCCCTATAGGTGCCCCGAAAGCAGCCGCGACTCCGGCCGCCGCCCCCGCAGAGACAAAATCCCTCTTATCTCTGAAGATGGGAAAACATACATTTACATGTTTTATATATGTTTTTTTAAACAAATTACTAGGACAACTTTTATAACTTTAAACAAACAAATAAATGAAAGAAAAATTGCATTTATTATTATATTTATAATTCAGTGTACTATTCTCACAATGTGATTTTTTTAGAATAACAAAAACATCAGACAAAATTATATTCCTTTTTGAACTACATAAAAGCTAAAATGAATGAATCAGCTAGAATTAATTAGTGAATCGGTCACTTGGAAAAAAGATCACATTTTTGGGTGTGGTGTGGTGTGGTGTGTGTCTCTCTTTAGTGTTCCACAATCAAAATCAAACACATTTGTTTGGATTGACATGAGGATAAGTCGCTGATGCCGGTAAAGTGAACACAATCATTTCTAATGAACGTTTTGAAGTTTTCATGCTCACCTGTCACTGCGGAAGTACGGAAAGTGAAAGCGGATCTTCTTGAAGGTGATGCTCTGAAACTTGAGAGGCATAAACACACTTTCATATAAAACATCCAAATGACAAATAAAAACAGGTTAAACTCAAAATATGACATCGAACGTTTACAGGTTAGTCAGCACAAACAGATGTGCGTTTAAAGGTTTGTCCTCTGCTGAATGTCTCTGAACAGCACTAACAGACAGAAATCACTGTGAACGAATCTGACATAAACTAAAGGCTCATAGCTATTCACAAGAAAAGCAGGACAAACCCTTCTATGTGTTTCACCCCAACTTCCTGTTGCAACAGAAAATGAACACATCAAGCAATTTCATGGGCTCTGGGCCAAAGGGGGTGTACCTGAGGAAGGCCTGCCCCCACGATCGCTCCACTGTGGATCATCGGTCCCTCTTTACCCACAAACAATCCTGAGATGAAAACAACGCAGAGAGTGAATCAGTAATGAGACTGAAACCCAGTCTAAGCAAACATCTGTGTCAGCCGAATGACACACACAACTCAAAGCATCATGATGATACTGAGCGTCAGGACACAGGACTCTGTCATTCATACCTCCGGCCACAGCAAACAGGACTCCTGTGACCTTACAAATGAAAGTCCGCAGACGCACGATGCCCGGAATCTTCACCCCGTTCAGGTAACTTTTAATTTCCGGGATGCCAGACCCGGCCGCCACGGGCTGTGACATCACACGAGAAATACATTTCATGGTAAAAACAGTGAATATAAACACATGATTACATGGTGATATGACTTGTGTTTACCTCAATGAGCACCAGAACACTGGAGATGAATATGAACATCATATTGAGAGCGAGCAGCTCCAGTAAAGACAGAGCCAGACATCCATTCTCACTGCATTCCTCTACAGCTGAACAACACATCAAGGATCTTCACTTAACAAACACAACAACACAACACAGCCTTGAACACAAAAGATACATCCTCCAACCAAACTGAACTTCAGCTGCGTGAATAGTCGCACAAAGAAATCCACAAGCAGGCCAGTCTGAAAGAAGAAAAACATTTTTCACACTTATAACATACAAAGTACATATCAACTTTATTATTACACATTGCACTCGCAACGTTATTCCCCAATAACCACAGCCCTTAAAAATAATGCGAATAACACATGGGTATTGCGAGTTTAATATCACACATATGTTAAATATAAATCTGTCTAATTATTAACATAAATTAGATTATATGTACAAATATAATTTTGCTCCCCGGGTGCTGCAGTGTTAGCTGCCCACTGCTCCCGGTGTATGTGTGTTCACCACTTGAAGTGTGTGTGTTCACTATTTACTGGATGGGTTAAATGCAGAAGTCACATTTCGGGTATGTGTCACCATATCTGACAAATAGGTCACTTTCACTTTCACAAATAAATGATTCAACAAAAGTGTGTGTTCATCTTGTTTGAACGTGTAGCCTTACAACCGATAGTAAACGAGCTTCTTCATTAATATTTCATGTCCAGTGGTTTAGTCGCGAGGTAAGTAATCGTGTAATAAGCGAGAAAACGTACAGTCAGCCAACTGATATCTGAAAATAAACCCCTTCATTGTGTGATACGAGAGCCTCCGCTTCACCCTGAGCTTTATTCTGCAAAAACAGCCAGCTGACACATTGCTGTACATTATCTCTTACATAATATATAATCTACTGTATATATTCTCTTCAATAACAACAACAATAAACATAGAGCGTATGTGTACCAGTCCTGTTGATACTCCGATAGCAAAGACCAAAATCCACTTTATGGCTTCATACTTTCCAGCTTTCTGAAAGAACAGACAGAAATAAACTTGTGCAGAAATATATGCCATCATTCAAATATGACAAATGAACACATCACAACTTTACCTTATTATCCAAGCCTTCCAAAACCTCCAAATAGGGCTCATTGATACACCGGTCATAATCCAAACTCTGAAACGTGTTACACACAACAGGTTAGAGATGTTAGGTTAGCTTAGATTTTAATCGAAGTGTATTATTCACTGACCTCATAGTCTTTTCTGGGTAATATCTCATCATCATCATCATCTTCTCTGGTTTCACCCAGTATCGTCTAACAAACACAAGCGAGCGGTTAAATCAATACAGGAGTTCAGGCGATGTGAGCACATGCTTTAGAGAATGAAAACCCTACATACGGCTTTTCTTAAGAGTGCCTCTGACATTTCACACACTGACAAACAGATGGCGTGATGTGACACCAGACAATAGAGACACTCATAAAAACAAAAGCAGCCTGCACATTTCTGACATTTCACATCATTAAACCGGCAGAATGACAGATGAACAGAAGAAAACTACTAAAAAAGTCACATCATTTCATCACAACATGAACCCTGTATACAGTCATCATAACAAGAGTGTGTGAATGTTAAATTCACTTCTACAACACACACTGTTAAGCAGACAGATAATACATCAGAAAGCATCACATACACACAAAGAGGCTGAGAAAACATCCCTGACACACAGCATCAGCATCAGCATCAGCATCAGCATCACACACACACAGAGAGAGAGAGAGAGAGAGAGAGAGAGAGAGAGAGAGAGAGAGAGAGCATCACGCACGCACGCACGCACACCGCATGCATGAGAAAACTGAGTCAAAAATAAATGAGATCATACCAGCTCCTCTGGTGTTCTGGTTTCTCCTTCATTACAACAACACTGACAACACAAACAACCACCGCAGCACGCCATCTTCAACAACACAGATCGCGCGCTGATCACATGACCAATGAATACGCGCTGAGGGATTCAAGCGCATGGAACTGCGCAGCTTTAACGCATACTCGCTGAACGGAAACTTTAGTTCAAATTTCAAGTTTCAAAGTACTTTATTGGCATGATTGCATGTTCTTACAATATTGCCAAAGCATTGCACATATAACGAAAGACATACAATAGATACAAACATTTAAGTTAAATTAAAATAAGGTGCTAAGTAAAAAATAAAATATAGAATGAAGTAGACCTATATGTAAATAAACAAATTGACTGAAATATAAACGATTTGACTATAAATAAAATGTACATTTTAAGCAGAAACATAATAAGTGGATAAAAGTAAAACATTTATGTGTGCAGTAGTTTGTGCAGCTGATAGATGAATTTAGCAGCAGCTTTCTAAACACCTGTGAAACATTTTGTCAAAGTGTTTCTCTCTCACATCTTTAAATTGATCACAATGAAGGAGAAAGTGTGTCTCTGTCTCGCCCCTTACCAGTGTCACAGTGGGCACAGACTGTCTGTGTCTGTCTTTCTCTATGGCCAGACTGTGATCTCCGAGTCTGTATTTGGTCAGGATCCGTCTCTGTTTTACATCACCAACAGTGTAGAGATAATCTGCCAGATTGTATTTTCTGTTTAGGGCCCGATAACATTCTAGTTTACTTTTGGTTTTTAGTTGGTGTTCTTCTCTGAACTCTTAAGATGTTTCTACAGAATTCAGCATGCAGTGTTTATCTGTCAGACTGTGGACCTCAAACCTCACAGCCGTACAGAGCTATAGGCATAATAACACTGTCAAAGATTTTACAGCAGACTGTAACAGGAATATCTGTTTGGGTAAATTTGCCTTTTATGGCGTAAAACGCTTGTCTGGCTTTTTCTTTCAGTGCCTTCACTGCCAGACCAAAACCTCCTGATGCGCTGATTTTTAGGCCAAGATAGTCGTAGTGTAAAGTGTTCTAATGTTGGGTTTCCCAGAGTGAATGTGTATCTGTTATCCTGTAGTCTGACTTTTTTCTGGAAGATCATAATTCATTTTTTCAGATTGAAAAAAATGACTTTCTTACTTAGTATTTTTGTCTTGTTTCCCAGTACAAATATCTAAAAATTAGTGAATCAAGATGTATTTTCTTGATGAGCAAAATGACCTAAGAATGACCTAAGTCTTGTTTTTAGGCTAAAAATATTTAAACCTTTTTCTTAGTCACTAAATTCAAGAATAGTTTTTGTTTAGTTTTTTTTCCTTACCACATTGGCAGATTTGTTTTTAGATTGGATAGCCTAATGGATTTTGTTTGGTTTTTTTGCAGGTTTTTCTGATCAGCTGTAAGACTATCTGTGGAGATTTCTCTGAACAGGTTTTTAAAATAGTCTTTCCATAATTCTCCATTTTGTATGGGTAAATCCTGATTTTGTTGTTTATTTAGACTATTCCATTTTTCCCAGAATTGATTATAATTTATAGAGTCTTTAGTTGATATGTCAGGCACTATCTTCTAGCAAAAGGGTGACATTTTGTGAATTTGTATAATAACTTTTTTAATCATTTAAATGTATATTTTGTATTGTGATTGTATATTTGCACCACAGACAGTTATTAACAGTAAAGTAATGATTACGAGGAGAACGACAGAAAGTCATTTAAACCTTTTGATCAACGTATTAATAAGTAATGGAGCAGACCGTGCAACGAAAGGTAGGCTGTATTGCAGTAGGCGTGGCGCACACACGAAAGGGCGTGGCCTGTCAGAACATTACACTTTACTTGAGAAAGTGAACATGCCGAGAGCTCATTCAATAATTCATGAGCACATATGCTGTTTTTATCATACGCGATGACGGGTGATGCATCCAATGGCAGGATCACTTGGGCTAACGTGGGCGTGTCTCTTACAAAACGGGGCGTGGCTTTTAATAACGCCATGCTTTCTAGCGCACGCGGCGGCACGGACGGCAGTTCAGCAGGATAGTTCACGCTGTGTCCACGTTCCGATAGCTGTTGGAGTTTTATATTAACGTTAAAGGTAATGGAGGAGTGACACTTTCACATAACGTTACAGTCTGTATGATCGTTTCGGTTTCACTCTGCGGCTTATATTTAAAGAGACCGGCGCAGCAGCAGCATGCTACTGTAATACGCGTCTCAAGTGCACCGTGCACGTGAATATATAAAACTCATATCTCGTAGTGATCATGTCACATTAAACGCTGACAAAATACATGTTTGCATGAGATGCTTTTGTGTTGTTTACGGATCAAAACCTCTGACAGACGCTTCAGTGTACAGTAGCAGCGCAAAGTGTGTAGACAGACAGCAGCTTTACAAACGCGTATGAATGTGATGTTGGTGAACACGTGCACAGGAATCATGGTGAACCAGAGGTCTGATGTGAACTGGCAGTCCTGTAAGAGTGACTCGAGTGGCACCAGTAACAGCGGCGACAGCTCGAAAGAGAGTTCCAGATGTTCCACACCGGTGCTGGACGCTGACCGCACTGACCGTCTGCGGGACAAGATGAAGCGCAGGATCGAGTCGGGTGACCGCTGGTTCTCCCTGGAGTTCTTCCCTCCTCGCACCACGTCTGGAGCTGTCAATCTCATCTCCAGGTAGAGATGAGCCATTGCTATTGTAAAATAAACTAAACTGAGTAGTGGTTCATTCTTATTTGCTGACGTGCGTTAGATTTGACCGCATGGGTTCTGGTGGTCCTCTCTTCATTGACATCACCTGGCATCCGGCTGGAGATCCGGGCTCGGATAAAGAAACATCTTCGATGATGATAGCGAGCACAGCGGTGAATTACTGCGGTCTGGAGAGCGTCCTGCATCTGACCTGCTGTAACCAGACGAAAGAGAAGATCGCAGGCCATCTCAACAAAGCCAAACACCTGGGCCTGAAGAACATCATGGCTCTCAGAGGAGGTTTGGCCATCTCTATTGCTCACCGAGGGTTCAGTTATCTAGAACGCTAGCTAAAGAGACAGGTCCTCAGATATTTCTGCTGACATATATCAAACATCCAAATCATACTTTTCAGTGTAAACCTCATTAGGTTTTATTTTGGTAGTCAAATAATGAGTGTGTTATGCAGGAGTAGTGTTACTGTAGCAATGTGCTAGTATGCTATTTTTGTAAGTGTAAAAGTGAATTGTCCTGTTGTGCAGATCCCATTGGAGAGGACTGGGTGGAGGAGGATGGAGGTTTTAGTTACGCTACAGATCTGGTCAAACACATTCGATGTGAATTTGATGATTACTTTGATATCTGTGTCGCAGGTGAGCGTCACACACACACACACACACACACACACAGAGAGAGAGAGAGAGAGAGAGAGAGAGAGAGAGAGAGAGAGAGAAGCAAGCATCATCAGTGTGTGAATGGACTCTGTGTGTTTGTTGTTATGATTGACAGGTTATCCCACGGGTCATCCGGAGGCAGAGAGCTATGAAGAGGACCTCAGACATCTGAAGGAGAAAGTCGACGCTGGTGCTCACTTCATCGTCACTCAACTTTTCTTCAGAGCAGAAACCTTCCTCAAGTTTGTCAAAGACTGTCGGGCCATTGGCATCTCCTGCCCTATTCTCCCAGGAATCTTCCCTATCCAGGTACATGAATCTGTGCTAGTGTACCATCTTCATTCATAACTCATTTCTCTCGTGTCTATGGGACTAGCTCTGTCACAATGTCAGATTTTCACAAATCAGTCAAATTCATCTTTTATTTTGGTGTATGAATCACATTTGAAATCCAAGTGGCAACATTTTAAACAGATGAATTCATCAATAAACTCAACCCAGTTGTCTCCAGTGGGAAAAAAGTTGTTATTGTCTGACTGATTGTCGTATGATGTTTCATCAGTGAAGCCACATTGGACATGCCGCCATATGTCATCCAAGTACTCATTCATGTTAGATTTCAGTGTCATTTTTGGGTGGACAGTCACAGAATTGTGATGATAAACATGTTGTTGTCGTCGTCGTCGTCTGTGCAGGGTTACCACTCGCTCCGTCAGCTGGTCAAACTGTCTAAACTGGAAGTGCCGGAGGAGATCATGCAGGTGATCGAGCCCATCAAAGATAATGACGCTGCCATCCGCAGTTACGGCATCCATCAGGCGGTGGAGATGTGTAAGATTCTGCTGTCCAGCGGTGAGGTGCCAGGACTTCACTTTTACACACTCAACAGAGAGGTGGCCACCGTAGAAGTTCTCCGACAGCTGGGCTTATGGGCTGAAGATCCACGGTACGTCAGATTGCCGTTACTACGTCACATAGAAGGTCATTGCAGCTTTTCAAGTGTGTGGCACATTGCAAATGTCACACGGTAGTGACCGCAACATGATGTTTTAAAATCACTGCGATTTATATTGTGAATAATATTAACGCTTTAACGTTTAGGCGTCCTCTCCCTTGGGCCATCAGCGCTCATCCCAAGCGTAAGGTGGAAGACGTCAGGCCCATCTTCTGGGCTTCCCGACCCAAGAGCTACATCTACAGAACGCAGGACTGGGACGATTTCCCCAACGGAAGATGGTACGCACGCGCGCATCTCCTCTTGGGCTCTCCGAGTGTAACGTTAACAGCGTTTGTGTGTTGTTCAGGGGTAACTCTTCCTCACCGGCGTTTGGAGAGCTGACAGACTATTATCTGTTCTACCTGAAGAGTAAGTCTCCTAAAGAAGCCCTGCTGCAGATGTGGGGTGAGGAACTGACCAGCGAGGAGAGCGTTTACGAAGTCTTCACCGACTACATCACTGGCCAAGCTAACTGCAGCGGACACAAGGTATATAAACACATCAGAGCCATGTGTTTTACATCATTTACAGGTGAAAGCAATAATGTGGGAACACAGATCGCCATGAACAAGTCAAGACGAGACCGAACGTGTTATTTTAGGACGGGACGTTAAATCAGGGCGTCTGCTGTATGTGTGGCTCATCCCGTCACATTGATTTGATCAGAGAATCATTTTTGCATAAAGTAAAGATGTTTGTGAACTGATGTCACAAGGAGTCAGTATAAGAAGAACCTTTTGATCTTTTGGTTTGCATCCTTTCATTGCGAAGGCGTTTTAATGCAATTTCTTGCTAAACAAACTGTACACAGATATGAAGAGTTCTGTACGAGTTTGGTTCTTGCGGTCACCCCTGCAGATGCTTGAAGCCTTGAGAAGGTGTTTCGTGCGTGTGTTTTGTGTAGGTGATGTGTCTGCCGTGGAATGATGATCCTCTGGCTACAGAGACCAATCTGCTGAAGGATGAGCTGGAGAAGGTGAACCGCAGAGGAGTTCTCACCATTAACTCTCAACCCAACATCAACGGCAAAGCCTCCTCTGATCCCATCGTGGGCTGGGGTCCCGCGGGGGGATACGTCTTTCAGAAGGTCCGAAAAACACACGCACGCAGAAGAAAATCGTACATGATTTTTTTTTACATGCGTTCAAGAATTTGCAGCATTCGCTCATGTGCATGTGCTTTCTGTTAACAGGCGTACCTGGAGTTCTTCACATCAAGTGAAAATGTTACGGCACTTCTGCAAGTTTTGAAGAAGTACGAACCCCGTGTGAACTATCATATCGTGAACGTGCAGGTACCGTTCTCCTCGCAGACACACGTTACAGCTCATAACATCAGCTTTTCACACGTCGATACTGTTTTCAGGGCAGGAACATCACGAACGCCCATGACATGCAGCCCAACGCTGTGACGTGGGGAATCTTCCCGGGCCGAGAGATCATCCAGCCCACCGTGGTAGATCCAGTCAGCTTCATGTTCTGGAAGGTAAAGAGTTCATCTATTCAAATATTCTGCATGTGTAGTGAACGTCAGAAACGCGTCACCTGGCGTTCGGTGTGTTCGACAGGACGAGGCCTTTGCTCTGTGGATCGAACAGTGGGCGAAGCTGTACGAGGACGAATCGCCCTCGCGCATGATCATTCAGTACATCCATGACAACTACTTCCTGGTGAATCTGGTGGACAATGACTTCCCTCTGGACAGCTGTCTGTGGCAGGTGATCGAAGACATGTTCCAGCTGCTGGACGCCCCCCCGGGACCACCGGACAGCGGACTGTAACGTCACACAACACACAGAGACCTTACAACTTGCGCACACGAGCACACACACACACACACACACACACACACACGACAAGTGCTTTTGAGGGACGATGGCTCAAAGCCATTTCTTATATTTATATCCTAACCCTAACCCTAAGTTTTTAACTATTTATAGAGGACACTTTGGACAGATACAGTACATGACCAATACAGTCTTGGTCATATGTACAGGTATAGGAAAAATTGTATATGTAATATTTCGTGTACGTATGTTTTTGCAAAAAGTAAATTAAGCTGTTATGATTACTCAAATTAAAATCAGTATAATGAATAATACTGTATATTTTCTAAATACCACTTGATAATATTAAGTCATATTTATGTTCTGAATTACAGTAATGCAAATGATTTCTTTCATGGACAGTGACAGTCTGCTGGTTTTGAGGTACATTCTCGTGTACAGTGTCATAACAGAACAGATGGACTTCTGATTTGTGATGACTGTTGTACTCAATCACACGTGTATGTGAAAGTTGTGTTTGTTTACTATGACAGCAGTCCGACAAGAGTGTTTGTGTACTGCTAAACTCAATAAACAACGCTCCCCTCCGCACTCCACGTTTCTCAACATTATCTGGGTCTTGTTTGCGTGTCATTCTTATACGTTTCTAGATCGTATTTGAAGTTCACGTCTGTGTGTCAAAGTCCAGGTCACTGTTGAACACATGGTGGTTGATGGTGAAGAACACGCTCTCGACAGCAGATGTCACGTCACTCTAAAGCCAACGCTGGCACACGCTTCTGCTCACATGAAACGTGACGCGTGTTGGAAGAGAGCCAGCGGCGGTCTGATCTCTCACACACATGCAGTTAAATATAGACTGTCATTCATTCACTCATCTGTATAAAGAGAGGATTTAGCTCATAATGCCAATAACAAGAAATGCTTTCATGATGCTTATTTCTATAGCGATTTTTATCATTAATGCTTATCCATGAAAAAAGTCTTAAAAAGATGATGATTTCTCAACAGATATGCACTGAATGGCTGGAATAAATGAGCCTATAGGAAATGAAAAGTACATTTAATTCAGTGGTTTGATTATGCATGTTTGGGTTAAAAAACATGCAGTTTTAGAATAAACAAAGTACCATTGATGCCTTTTGAAAGGAGCTCTCGAAAGAGCAGATGTGGAGCTTGTTTTGAACTTTGTTAAAGCCGTGTGGAGTGTGTTGTTTCAATTTTTGGCATTGACGGGTCCTGCGCTTTGTAATGTGACTCAACTCGTGCTATAATAGCCTCTTTAGGAGCCGTGACCCGACTCATGCTATAGCCTCTATAGGAGCCGTTGCATAACTGAACCTCATGCACACCAGTCAGCTCTCAGGTGAACTGCTATCAGCATCTGTCCAGAGAGAACAGACTCCATTAGACGTTCATATTAATCACTGACATAAGACAGGACAGCACAGAGAGAGCGATGGCTCCATGAGGTGTGAGATTCTTTTTTAAAGCATTTATGCTCAGTGTTGTTTCATCCTTTGAGTCAAAAACTGAAAAACGTTATCAAAACCATCTGCATTTACGCACAGATCCAGGAAAGCGAATAGAAACGCTGTTGTATGCATGCCGGGCCAGTGGATGGTGCTGTAAAGAAACACTATGTGTCTGCGCAGTGCGCACGTACCCTGTTTTAGGGTTAAATCGCTTGATAGAGTTTTTTTGCTTGTGTGTGGGAGTTTATAGTTCGTGTATATTCATAAATAGTATGTCTTATTTAAAAGAATGTTTAGCTGTCACGTAAAATCACCTCATTAATCCAGCAGTAAGTGTTTGATGTAAGACTGAACCTGCTCAACACAAACACTTCAGTGTCAACAATGAGAACACAAGTTAATGTGTATGCGAGTTTATTTATTAAACCTCACAGCTGGTTTAGAGATAATATCGAGTGCATGATAACTTTAGTTTATCTCGTGTTAACATGACCAGATGTCACAGAGTTTTACCTGAACCAACACTCTCCTCCATGTGTTTCTGTCTCAGAAATATCATGATCCGCGTAAAAGAAATAGGAAAAAATACCAATATGGCTACCATGTTAATAATGTTTATAGGTTTTTATTACAGCAATGTGAACGAGGGTTACGTATGTAACTACGGTTCTATGAGTTCTGGATGACCGCCAGAGGCAGTGATTCATACTGAATCTTATCTCTCTTTTGCTCATGCTAGGACGAGTCTAATAGCAACAACGTCATACATGACCCAGGATGGTGCAGGATCCACCCCTATTTAATCCCGTGACATCCGGCAAACGGCCTCTACATAATCTTCTCTGAGACTCTGAGTGACAGTATGCTGAACATGTTTCAAGGTTTCTCGTGCCGCTGGACCGAACAGCTGGGAGGTCTTGAAGTGCTTTTCTGCAGGCTTCTGACAATGGGGACTTTGCCAGCCACACTTGTTGGCACGCTTGAGTGAGTCTAGACATGAGTCTACCCAACTCCCTTGACATAAATGTGAAGCTCTGTAACGAAGCATTGCTTAAGCTTTGCACTGAGGGGTCACCTTCGATAGTCTGGAGTGATTGAGAGAGCGGTAACATGAGATGCGAAAGCGAGTTTCCTATACGACCCATGCAAGCTGCCGTGATAAATGCATGAATAAGATTATCATCCGTAATTCTGCACTGTGGCGTCGGGCACCGGGCATTAGGTCTCCAAGCCTCCTCTGGCAAGAGAATGAATGAGGCCATAAAAGGCTCCACTTTAGGCATCTGTCCCAGTCCAAAGGCTTCAGCATCCTGCATTGCCGCAAAGGTCCTACTAGTGCTGGTGTGGTGAGTCAAAGACTTGGGATTAGCCCAGCACCTCTGAAGTTCTGCAATGTAGTCCTTAGATGGTGGTATACTTAGGGCAGATGGTCTTGCTGTTACTCTGAAAAAAGCACTGGTAGGGGTTATCACAGTAGGAGCAACATCCAGGTTAAGTCAAGCCAATGCAATCTGGAGGGCCTGTCTGGCACCGTCCTGGTGTATGTCTCCTCCTTCAAATGACCCCTGCACCGTGTTCTTTGAGTCATTATAGGAAATGTGAGAGTGAGCCCCTGATAACTCTTCATCCTCATCACCAAACTGACTTTGTGAGGCCACCATAGGAGCACAGAGGATGCCGTCTCCATAGCACTGCACTCTGTGCTCTCACACTTGGACAATAAAAACACTTATGCATGAATGCTGTTTGTTGACTTCAGCTCTGCATTCAATACTGTCATCCCTTCCAAGTTAATCACCAAACTTGGGAACCTGGGCATTAACACCTCCATTTGCAACTGGATTATGGACTTTCTGACAAACAGACCTCAGCTTGTTAGGTCAGGTCACATCTGCTCCACCACCATCACACTTAACACTGGTGTACCACAGGGCTGTGTTCTGAGCCCCTTTCTCTTCTCCCTCTTCACACTCGACTGCAGGCCTGTGAATGGATCTAATGCCATCATTAAGTTTGCAGACGATACTACAGTGATTGGTCTCATCAGCAACAACGATAAGACTGCCTACAGGGAGGAGGTCCAGCACCTCGCCACATGGTGCTAAGACAACAACCTGCTCCTTAACACCTCCAAGACAAAGGAGCTCATCGTGGACTTCAGGAAGGAGAGAGGAGGCACACATGACCCCATCCACATTAAAGTGAAAGTGACCTATTTGTCATATATGGTGACCCATACCCGAAATGTGACCTCTGCATTTAACCCAACCAGTGAAGAGTGAACACACATACACCGGGAGCAGTGGGCAGCTATCACTGCAGCGCCCGGGGAGCAAACGGGGGTAAGGTGCCTTGCTCAAGGGCACGTCAGTTGTTACCTTCCAGTACTGTGAATCAAACCGGCAACCTTCTGGTTACAAGTCCGACTCTCTAACCATTAGGCCACAACTGCCCCACGGGATGGCTGTTGAGCGTGTCTCCAGCTTCAAGTTCCTGGGTACCCATATTTCGGAGGACCTGCCCTGGACCACCAACACCTCCAGCCTGGTCAAGAAGGCTCACCAGCGCCTCTTTTTCTTGAGGACCCTGAAGAAGAACCAACTGTCTTCAGCTATCCTGGTGAACTTCTACCGCTGCGCAGTAGAGAGCATCCTAACCAACTGTGTCACAGCCTGGTATGGGAGCTGCTCTGTTGCAGAGCGCAAGGCACTGCAGCGGGTGGTGAAAACCACCCAATGAATTACAGGGACTCCACTTCCATCCATGGAGGACATCCAGAGGAAACGCTGTCTGCGTCAAGCTTGCAGCATTCTTAAGGACTCCTTTCATCCTGCCCACAGACTGTTTACACTCCTGCTCTCCGGCAGGCGCCTCAGATGCCTCCGGACAAGGACCAGCAGACTGAGAAACAGCTTTTTTCCCAGAGCTGTCTGCCTA
The DNA here is from genome assembly GCA_026939265.1 of Oreonectes daqikongensis. NCBI lineage: Eukaryota > Metazoa > Chordata > Actinopteri > Cypriniformes > Nemacheilidae > Oreonectes > Oreonectes daqikongensis. The sequence continues at coordinate 510,370 of JAOTQM010000133.1, read as the reverse complement.
TTGAACTCTACCCCCCACTGATTTCACAACCCCTTCATATACCTCAAACTTAATGCTGCTATATTGTTTTGTTTATTGGACTACAGGCCTGTCAAGCACATGACTGGACTGTCTACACATGTACTACATGTTTACTTGCTCTACCGGACTATTTATACTATACTCATCATTGCACTCCAGTACTATGTACTAATGTTATTTGCACTGCTGGACTATTACACACATACCTCATCATTGCACTCCAGTACTATGTACTAATGTTATTTGCACTACTGGACTATTACACACATACCTCATCATTGCACTCCAGTACTATGTACTAATGTTATTTGCACTACTGGACTATTACACACATACCTCATCATTGCACTCCAGTACTATGTACTAATGTTATTTGCACTACTGGACTATTACACACATACCTCATCATTGCACTCCAGTACTATGTACTAATGTTATTTGCACTATTGGACTATTACACATATACCTCATCATTGCACTCCAGTACTATGTACTAATGTTATTTGCACTACTGGACTATTACACACACATACCTCATCATTGCACTCCAGTACTATGTACTAATGTTATTTGCACTGCTGGACTATTACACACATACCTCATCATTGCACTCCAGTACTATGTACTAATGTTATTTGCACTACTGGACTATTACACACATACCTCATCATTGCACTCCAGTACTATGTACTGATGTTATTTGCACTGCTGGACTATTACACACATACCTCATCATTGCACTCCAGTACTATGTACTAATGTTATTTGCACTACTGGACTATTACACACATACCTCATCATTGCACTCCAGTACTATGTACTAATGTTATTTGCACTATTGGACTATTACACATATACCTCATCATTGCACTCCAGTACTATGTACTAATGTTATTTGCACTACTGGACTATTACACACACATACCTCATCATTGCACTCCAGTACTATGTACTAATGTTATTTGCACTGCTGGACTATTACACACATACCTCATCATTGCACTCCAGTACTATGTACTAATGTTATTTGCACTACTGGACTATTACACACATACCTCATCATTGCACTCCAGTACTATGTACTGATGTTATTTGCACTGCTGGACTATTACACACATACCTCATCATTGCACTCCAGTACTATGTACTAATGTTATTTGCACTACTGGACTATTACACACATACCTCATCATTGCACTCCAGTACTATGTACTAATGTTATTTGCACTGCTGGACTATTACACACATACACCTCATCATTGCACTCCAGTACTATGTACTAATGTTATTTGCACTACTGGACTATTACACACATACCTCATCATTGCACTCCAGTACTATGTACTAATGTTATTTGCACTACTGGACTATTACACACATACACCTCATCATTGCACTCCAGTACTATGTACTAATGTTATTTGCACTACTGGACTATTACACACATACCTCATCATTGCACTCCAGTACTATGTACTAATGTTATTTGCACTGCTGGACTATTACACACATACACCTCATCATTGCACTCCAGTACTATGTACTAATGTTATTTGCACTACTGGACTATTACACACATACCTCATCATTTGCACTCCAGTACTATGTACTAATGTTATTTGCACTACTGGACTATTACACACATACCTCATCATTTGCACTCCAGTACTATGTACTAATGTTATTTGCACTGCTGGACTATTACACACATACCTCATCATTGCACTCCAGTACTATGTACTAATGTTATTTGCACTACTGGACTATTACACACACATACCTCATCATTGCACTCCAGTACTATGTACTAATGTTATTTGCACTACTGGACTATTACACACATACCTCATCATTTGCACTCCAGTACTATGTACTAATGTTATTTGCACTGCTGGACTATTACACACATACCTCATCATTGCACTCCAGTACTATGTACTAATGTTATTTGCACTACTGGACTATTACACACACATACCTCATCATTGCACTCCAGTACTATGTACTAATGTTATTTGCACTACTGGACTATTACACACACATACCTCATCATTGCACTCCAGTACTATGTACTAATGTTATTTGCACTGCTGGACTATTACACACATACACCTCATCATTGCACTCCAGTACTATGTACTAATGTTATTTGCACTACTGGACTATTACACACATACCTCATCATTGCACTCCAGTACTATGTACTAATGTTATTTGCACTACTGGACTATTACACACATACCTCATCATTTGCACTCCAGTACTATGTACTAATGTTATTTGCACTACTGGACTATTACACACATACCTCATCATTGCACTCCAGTACTATGTACTAATGTTATTTGCACTACTGGACTATTACACACATACCTCATCATTGCACTCCAGTACTATGTACTAATGTTATTTGCACTATTGGACTATTACACATATACCTCATCATTGCACTCCAGTACTATGTACTAATGTTATTTGCACTACTGGACTATTACACACACATACCTCATCATTGCACTCCAGTACTATGTACTGATGTTATTTGCACTGCTGGACTATTACACACATACACCTCATCATTGCACTCCAGTACTATGTACTAATGTTATTTGCACTACTGGACTATTACACACATACCTCATCATTGCACTCCAGTACTATGTACTAATGTTATTTGCACTGCTGGACTATTACACACATACACCTCATCATTGCACTCCAGTACTATGTACTAATGTTATTTGCACTACTGGACTATTACACACATACCTCATCATTGCACTCCAGTACTATGTACTAATGTTATTTGCACTACTGGACTATTACACACATACCTCATCATTGCACTCCAGTACTATGTACTAATGTTATTTGCACTACTGGACTATTACACACATACCTCATCATTGCACTCCAGTACTATGTACTAATGTTATTTGCACTATTGGACTATTACACACATACCTCATCATTGCACTCCAGTACTATGTACTAATGTTATTTGCACTACTGGACTATTACACACAAACCTCATCATTGCACTCCAGTACTATGTACTGAATACAGCAATAACTCATCTACTGCACTGTTTACTTTAACTTAATAGTATTTTATATTCATTTGCACTACTGTTCTGTATAGTCTAATTTATATTGTACATATCCATCAGTAAATTTCTGTTTTTAGTAAATAGCCATCTGTATATAATGTTCATAGTACATTCCCACTTGTAAATTCTTCATAATTTTTGCTTTATTCTGTATTTATGCACAACTGTATATCCTGCACTTGCTGCTATTGCACTTCTGGTTAGACCTAAACTACATTTCGTTGCTTTGTACTTGTACATGTGTAATGACAATAAAGTTGAATCTAATCATCTAATCTAATAGACATCACATCTTCTTCTGGAACTGTTATATCTGAGTAAACTCAGATGTCAGAGTATCCACTCTATTGGTTAAGATATCTTCCTTAAGCCTTTTACTAGCCGACATGCTCGCTGTCTCCGCTCTCTTGCATTTGGAAGTGGCCTTGCCCTGCCAGCCTGGACTATCTGACATCAAGAGCTGCTCTACTGCGACCGGTCTAGAAGTCCTTTGTTCCCACGACAACAGTGCTACAGTTGCTAGGGCCTTGTCTCAGGTGTTCTAACCCCAAGGATGACGGACAGCAGTCGTGTCCATCGTACTCTGAATGTTTCCTCGATAATATTTAATAAATCCCAAGCGAAAACACTCTGGACGCTATAATGATAATAGTTCCTGAGCGAGAACACTCTGGATGCTGTAACAATAATATCCAATAAATGCCTATATACTATATACTCTGGTTAATTAGCAACTTGCCAGGTGTCGGGACATGACAGTAAACGGAGAAAAAAAACCACTCGACATCTCCACAAGATTTCTAGTTTGAGGTGCCTCAACATAAATAGTTTGTAAACATCAGATTTTCGAGTGACAGTATTCAGTCATTCAGTCTGCTACAAGAGAGAAAATATCACATGCTGGACTGTGACCTGATGAGTGACTGTGTTGTGCTGTGTAGACCGGTAGGGGGCAGCGTCGATCAAAACACGAGTCACATTTTCTGTAGTAAAATAATAGCTGGATTCAGAACATGAAAGGTGATTTTTGTTTTGTGTCGTGTGTTAATACATTCTGATACACACGTAAAGTCTCATTTGTTGGTTTATGGCCTCAGATAATCATCTGTGTATTTTAAGTATATGAACCATTACACACAAGGAAACGTTTCTTAGCTTCTGTCCTCAGACGCCGTGCAGGAAGCCTATTTAACCCAACCAAAACAAAACAGGATTATTATTTAGACCATTATTCTGCTATTAAATCACATGCATGACTGATGAGAGGATAGAGAGTATTGTGTTATTATTGTGTTGTTATAAACTGCATGAGATTTCAGTAAAAGTCATTTATTTCACTAGAACACTTTTTTTTTACAAACATGCCTTACAAACAAACATTAGTGGTGTGCATATTGAGAGAAAACAATGGCACTGATGTATTTTTAGATGTGTCAGTGCAAGTTGTTTTCGGTTTAGACAACTCTAACATTTATATTAGTCTAGGACTGTAGTCCTAAATGTTTTAAGAAATATGATTTTTTTATAGGTTTATATTACTACACACTTGAATAGGGCAACATGCAGCATAGACTGCTTTACTGTCTGTTCACGTCAGTGAACCACAAAACACACACTGAGAGAAATAGATTGATATCAAATAATGTTTGATATTTGAGTTTCTGATGATATCAGTGTTAATAAATCACATAAAAAGCAGTGTTTCGTGAGACACAAACACTCACATCCGGTTGACTCAAAAATGTGTCCAGCTTAACCGTCACACGTCACAACATGTTGAGTTATTCTCAACACTTCCAGAGAGTGTTTTTACAAGCACAGACACTATACGCTCATATTTACTGTAGCCGTGATGTTTTTCAAAGATAAAGAGATATGTTAAACTAATTCATATTAATACTGCACCCTTCCCTGTCTAGTGTGCTTATTCAATCCCATAATAAGAAGAGAATACCCATAATGCACTGTGAGTGTCACCTCGAATGATTGAGTTTATTAAAGTCAACATTTCTCATGTACACTTCATGGTGTCATATTGAATGATTTATTTTGAGGGAATGTTAAACCTGGACCTTTTCTTGCAGGGTTTATAAAGAATCCTACAGAAATGCTTGTCTTTATATTTGACTGCTGGACAGTCTCATCTGAGGTAGTTGTCGTGTCTCTCAAGATGTATGAACAAATGTTCTCAAGACCAAAGTTTTTCACAGGAGGAATATTTCTGTTGACAAGCATCATCTGTGTTTACATGTTCATAAGAGCTCATCTTCACACGTCTGAAGGTGTAAATAATACCCTGACAACACTTCTCAATAAGCTTAATGTGATTTCAGAAACTATAAAAAGTGAAAGTGACCTATTTGTCAGGTATGGAAACCCAAAATGTGACCTCTGCATTTAACCCATCCAGTGAACACACACGCTGCAACCAAGAATCAAACCGTCAACCTTCTGGTTACGAGCACTTGGTCACAACTGCACGCACATTAGCTTTACAAAAAAACACACACTTCATGTTCTGTAAATATACCATTCTTCTTTTATTCACTGTAAGTACAATTCAATGTCATCAGAAGAAAGGAGGATTCTTCCCAGATTCAGTATGTGCTCTTTATATAAATGCAATGTTTCTGAAGAGAGATGATGATGATGATTTACTGGTAGCATCTCAGATAGATCAGTCTGTGAGGCTGAAACGTCTCTCGACACAGAGGACATTGAGTCTGACACAGAAACAGCTGTCAGTCATCATGTTACGCCACACACGTGTCAGTCATACGACCGTCTTACCTTAGTGTTACACCACTCAGTGATGCACTCCCAACAGAACATGTGACCACACGGAGTACACGTCGAGTGCCTGCGCTCCTCCAAACACAAGACACAGCGAGACGAGCGACTCTCCGCCTGACCACTACACACACACACACACACACACACAGTGGCATTTCATAAACAGTGAGTGATGTATACCCCTATATAGCGCACTGCTTGACTGGTGGACATTATCAAGTTCACACATTCAATCCCATGATGCATCAGAATAAAGAGAAGTACCTGGGGAGCAGGTTTCTGTGTTGCTTCCACTGGTGTCGAGCTCTCTGGCTCTGTCGCAGGTTATTCAGCTGTAGTGTAAGAGTGACGATCAGCTGCAGGAGAGAGAGCGCCCCCAGCAGACCATAACTCTTACTGATCCTCGGGTCGTCCTCACACGCTGAGCCCACCCTCACCTGCATACAAACACATGTTCTTCGTCGAATACATAGTGACGCCTGAATGTTAAAAATGACTTTTGCGGAATGTGAATAGTGTGCGACCATTCAGACAGCGAGTTGTGTAACAACAGCGGCAGAAGAGCTAACTCACGTAACGAACGCCCGCAGCTCTTTTACTGATGTGATAAAAGGTTCCAGTGATGTAGAAGAGAGCCACATGAAGGCGGTAGAAGAGAGAGACTCCCTGCCGCAGGGCAAACACGAGCGGGAGCAAAGACTTCCTCTGAGCTTCAGTCAACATCGCCACCGCTCTGTGAATCCAGAACCTGACGTGTGACGCCGGGTTCCAGGTCCTGCTCACCTCTCGTGCCTCCGCCTCCGTCTCCAGCTCCAGCTCGTTCTCCATCCAGATGAAGATCTTGTCCAGAACATACGGCACAAACGCGTTGAAGAGGACGAGCGCTGTTCTGCGTCCTCTCGAGGGAATTCTCCTCTGGCTGGGGTCCACCTGTATGATGTTGACATACTCCTCACCGAGAGTCTGATATCCTGGAGAAAACGGAAGCGTGAAACACACGTGCAGAGTTTAGAAACACAACATCTGCAGGACTGAAACTGATCACTCACCCGATAACGTTGTCAGGATATAGTACGTCAGGTCAGACAGCAATTCAATTTCTTTTCTCCACTGAAGCCAACGTCTGGAACCTCACAAAGAAAAACACACACCGTTAATAACAAGACATTTTACTACACTGAACAAGTTTTCATCCAGATTTAAAAGTAAAGTGCAAAAATAACACACACATGCACAGCTCAATCTTGAAATATATACGGGCAAAAGAGAAAAACAACAATCATAATAAAAGAGTCATATAATAGGCTTATAACAGCCCCAAAAACACTAGATGGACACTAGAATATAACGTTACATAAATAAAAAGTGTTTGATTCTGTGTTGAACTGTGTGTTTACTCACCGGCGCACGCGTGAAAGAGCTCGTTGGATTGGTTACTGAGGTTACTGTGGTAAAACTCATCTTTCTGACAGCTGCGGATCACCTGAGGCTGGTTCGCGGGGAGTAAAGGCATCGCTCAGTCTCATCGAGATCTGTCAACGACCTGCATTTATACTTTAAACGTCTTAACTTGCAGATGGATCATGTCGAGGTTACGTCTTCACTGTATGCGCTTCCGGGTTTATTCACGTGATGTCACACGAGCTCTCCATTGGTCGGTTCTGCTGGTTCGCTAGGTGTGCTATGGTTGTGCTGGTCACTATTTAGTCAAAATGCGTTTTTTTATTGTCGTAAAATGTTCTTAACATTTGTACCAGAGTCACAAACCTTCGCAAATTCGAAGAGCCCTGCCGATATTTAGACACCCGAAATAAACAATCCTATTGTACTTTATTATTAAATACCGCTATTTCTGTCTTTATAAACAGCGTATAATAAGTACATCTATGTAGCCTATAGAAATCATATGGTCACGTGACTGGGATGTGTTCAGGAACCGTAGCTCTTTGTCTGCTAAATGTGTATAAATGTCGTCTTTATTGCTGGACACGGTAAAACTATCCAGGTAATATATAATACTCGAAAAACGATGATTTTGGAGACACTAGTTCTAGTTTTGAACAGGGTCAGTCTCTCTCTAAAGTGAAAATGTATTTATTGTGTTTGGGTATCAGAACACTTCTGATGTACCAGACATCTGTTGATCAGTTATAATCACAGTTGTGACATATGCATTGCATACAGTGTCCAGTATACAACCTAAACAAACAATACAAGCATTTCTAATAGGCTACAGCAATTGATTTAATATAGAAATGTAATAGGCTATGTTGTTGTTTCTGTGACTTTCCAGCTTCTGGAGACAGAATTCTATTGTGTACATCTGCATAAAAAAATTAACATATTTGTCACTTAGAAAACATTTTCTATGACATATTTGCTATATATAAAAATTGCAGAAAGTTTTAGGGCCAGGCTTCTGAGTATTCATGTACTGAAATGTTTGTGTTCATGAGATTCATTGGAGATCTGAAGGCTCTTACTAGTCTCCTGCTCTTTTCTTGGGTTGTTCCCAAAGGCCAGCTCTTTTCAGAAGCTTGCTAAACCTGTTTCTTTGTTCCTGTAATGCAGTGTGATCTATCACGGCCATTAAAATTCACAACACACAATAAACAGCTTTACTGTTACAAGCTCTCTCTGTGTTGACTCTTCATTGTGACAGACAGAAGAGAGGTCGTCCTCAATCCTGACAGAGCGCCACTGAATCTAGCTCAGGTAAGAGGAGTAAATACACACACCAACACATGCATGACGCTCATCTCTTGACGGCTTGCAGAGGGTCTTTAATACGACATTAGTGAAGAAACAAATCTCTTTCTGTTGAACTGAGGAAATCGTTTATTCATGTTATTGGGGAAATTTCAACTCATCATTCTTCATGTAGTGCTGCTCATGTAACTCCGAGCGGGCCTCGAACCGGATCGGTCCGGCATGGGAGTCGGATGCTCTAACAAGGAGGCCGTTACACTCACAAAATGTTTTTTTGTGTTATGGATAAATGGATGAATTCTTATAGTTTGTGTTGTAGACGAGCAGCTTTACAGGCATTCAAGATAAGCATCAAACGATGTCATGTTTACAGTAGACCAATAAAATCTCAAGTCATGTTATTAGCTGTTAGCTGTAAAGAACTTTGAACCTTTTGTTTGATTTGACCTGCTAAAGGACACAAAACATCTGCCTTCAGAATGCAGCAGAGGAGAGCTGATCATCTGACTGTCAATATATAACACGTCTGTCAGAAGAGACTGTACACAAAAGAACTGCATTGTTAAGCCAGACCCTCTATAGAGAGAGAGAGAGAGATTGAACAGTAATAATTTATCATATGGTCGCTGTCCTTCTGAAACCTCAGATTTGCTGTTTTTTGTAACTGTAAATAACTCTAAACCTAAAGGATGAATCAGTAGTATAGTACAAACTATTATAAGTACAAAAAAATACAATTCAATTCAAGAAAGCTCGTCTTAAAGTCAGAGACATCGATGTTAACAGTCTATACTCGTGAACGTGTTTGTCAGTACTCCACCCCGTATCCCTCCCACCTGTGGAAAGGCTCGTCTGTCTTTACTTGTCCCATGAACGCAGGGAAAGAGAAGAAGAAAAACTGTTGCTTCACACGGAAACACCCACAGTGTACAGAGAGCTTTCAAATGAAAACCTCAAGCTTTACCTGCAGCTTTTCTCATGTCGACTGAAGAACATCACAATACATCACCTGTAGTATACACGCTTCTCTTCCTCTTTCACCAAAGGTAACGTCAATCAATCCTTTCACTATTACACAGTCACATGTCGTGTTTCTGGACGTTTTCTTATTCTTTAGCAGTTTGTTTGGTATATTTTACAGCACTGGCTTCGTAGTTTGGTTTTCTCTCTCTCTCTCTCTCTCTCTCTTTTGTCCTGTGAAACTCAACACTGCTCAGGTAGAAACACTAAAGACTGCAAGAACAAAAACAAGATCACAGCGCTGCTTAAAACTGATCAAATTTAAGTCAATAAAAGTCAATTATGAAACCGTAAGCCTAAGATTTCTTTTTATTATGTGGTGACATTTTTTTATTTGCAGGGCACAATTCATACTGTCGTGATTTTTCTTTATTTAAATCGTGAAGCCTACATTCAGTCCAGTATATAATAAATCTGATTGTGATGATTGAAATATGAAATGTAAACAGCAGTGGTACTAGTTTCTGTTGTTAATGGAGGAAAATCAGGACTGGTTTGATGTGATTTAAAGTGTGTCCGTTAAACTTGAAGTGCACCTCAAGGCTAACCGTGAATCATCAGACCGGTGTATTTAGACAGGAAACACCTTTCTATCTCATTCATGTGCAATAATTCATGTCTCAGTGCTTGTTAGAAGTGAGTCAGTGTATTTGTGAAGGCAGTCGATGTGGATGACACTGTTTTCTGTGGAAATCACAAGCAAAACACTGTGTTGGATGTGAAATAAAAGCTCTTTTGTGGATCCGTTCAGCAGTGCTCGGTGCGTCCCGTCTCTGCTCCGAATATTTTCGTGAATGACTGGAAAAACAGGAAGAGAAAAGCGATGCAACTATAAAGCTATGGAATGGATATCAGAAATCTGATATATACTTCGGGCCGTATGAGAAGTGATCTTTAATCTCTCAGAGAAATGTGTGCCGTCGTATATGTGTTACATACATGCATACAGTATTTCAGAACAGATATTGAATATGAAATCTATACATGACATACGGTATGTGTTTGTATAGTGGAATGTTGTGTTGTGTTGTGTTTGATTTGAGCAAATCTCATGTTACACTGTCTATTGTCTGCTTTGTGTTGTGTTACTCTCAGGAAATGTTGTTGATTTATAAAAAGCATTCATGTTCTATCATTGTGACACTGCTGCTGGAGTTTGATGTTGTTTCAGGGCAGGAATGAAACACACACATTTGCATGTTCACTGGGTTTCCGCCAGTAAGCACTGCGCTCATGTTAAACACACACAGTAGCAGATTTGAAGAGAGATCAGACGTTATCCCATACATGATCTCCTATAGAACACGTCTGTGTCCTCTGCTTGAACATGATCCAGTCGGATTCATTCTGACCTGATTCGGTCGGTTTCTGTGGTGTTAGCTGAAGGCGTGATTCAAAGACTGTCATTTTAGTTGCTAAATAAATGTCTCATACAAGTCGGACGACGCATGTACATTCAGTTCGATGTTCAAATGATTTAAGCTCTATGAATGTGACAGGACATCTGGTGCTTGATGGCAGTAAACAGCAGATGTGTCTGTCAAATGTCTGGATGTGTAAGAATGACGTATGATTTATTCCTGTGGTCTTCTCATTCAGTTCATCAGTTTGTAAATGGGAATATCTTGGGCTGTAGGATCTTAAATTGTCATATTTCACGCTGACCGGTGTCTGTCGGATGCAAGTGAGGCGTTTCTGAATGTTCCGTCTGCTGAGGAATTCAGTAAATGTTCAAGCCGTGGTGTTTGTGGAAGGTGAGGTCGGGTCATGTTTTAGATGGAGTGGATTGGTGGTCTGTTACCTGAGGACTGACAGGTCCAGTCACGCAGCCTCGGGTATCAACGTGTCTCAGTCAAATCCTGCCAGCACTTCAAGTGAACATTACAGCCATTGTTCAGTTTCCAGGCCGTTGACATCACAGCTCTCAGACAATCTCACTGCGCAACACATCACTCGTCATGTGCACTGAAGAAGAAGAAGTACTGTGAACGTTTCCTGCGGTTCTTCCAAGAATATATTTCATTGTGTTTCTACTGTATGTGACAGTGATAAGACGGGTACTAACGTGCTAACATGAGGGTTTTATGGCCATTGAAAGTTCAATGTCCAGCAGAGTAAGCACAGGTGCGTAGCTCATCACATTTACTTTAAGACATGTATCATAAGACATGTACTCTATATCTCTTTTGACAGCTGAAGAACTTAAAGTCCCAGTAAAATTTAATATTTTCTCATGAACTTTTGCAGCGTTTATTGTAAATAGTTTCTTAATGTGAGTCTTTTTCTTTTTTAAATTCGTGTGCCCTCATAATCTTCAGTTAAAATGTGAAAATGCACTTCCGTCCTGTAATGACTATTCATCTTAAATGACGTATGTCAGACGGCTTGGGCGGAGCATTCGTTAACTCCTCCCCTTCAACTGTCATTCTGCTGCCAGTTCCATTTCAAAATGCAATGGCTGTTTTTATACATCCAATCAAATCGCAGAGAAAGATGAAAGCCACGCCCACAATTTTTCTCGTTCAAAATTCCATTTCACTCGGAAATGCATCAAAATACAGAAGAAAAAACGATCGCAACTTCCGGTTCACGGGTACTTAAACTTAACACATGACGCTGTTTTGAAACAGTATCATGAAATGCACTATACAAATCAAAATTAATTGACAAACTCAAATAAAATCAGAAAGTCATCTTTATATGATTAATTCAACTTTGAATTAAAAAAAAATAATAATTTACAATAATAATAATAATAATAGTAATTGACTGATGGGTAAATTTCCCCTTCAGATACACAAATGATAACTACACTGACATCAGATTTGATTTGATGGAGTTCTCAGTTGTTTAAGTCTCAGATGTTTCTGCTTAAATTGCTTCTGAGAAATAAAACAGAATGAAACACATGAAGAGTCTGGAGGTGTAAATGAATGGACATTGTAGAGGTGAAATCATCTGGATTTGAGTAAATTTGATGAGCAATGTTTGAGATCATATTGAGATCTTCAATAATATTGACTTTTGATTACAGACGAGACAAATCTGAGCTCAGTTTGAGACATTGTTGACATCTCTTCTGAAACTCTAATGACAGAGACATTTGGGAGATTTCTGAGACACAGATGAAACTTTTCATTTGCTCTCTATTTAATCTAATTGATGTGTATGAGAAATAATGAAGACATTTGATTTATGTGACAGTGAGTGAGCTCAGATGTGATGCTGGAGATGTTTAAAGTGCAGTAATCTCTTCATGTGTGTTGTGTAACAGGTGTGTGTAGTCGACTGCAGGTGTGGTTTTGCTCCAGGCATCGTACGCTGCAGACCTCCTTTCTACAGGTGAATGACTGGCTGTGGATCTCCGTCACACCTTCAGCTCTCGTCGTTATCGAGCCGGACGTCCCACAACGCAACAGCTCTAGAAAGCAGAAGGCCTTATACATTTCTTGTCAAGAGGAACAGGACCTTGTGGATTGCTCTTCTGAAGGTCATAACATGAGAGAAATATTCTGGTAGATGTAATCATTAAGTCAGAGGGAAGCGTAATGGAGACGTCGTCTGTGAACGCGTCTGTGTCGTCTGGTAGTCAGAGCATCAGTACGGGATCTCTGTCCGTGGGTTTCAGTAATGACACAGATTCATCCTGCGGCAGTAAACTCTTACGCTACAACAGCTTCCTCTCCACAAACTACACCACTGTCGGTGAGTCCATGTGTTTTCACTTTCATTATTGGCTTAAACTGAAGATATTTCAGAATGTTTCTAGTTTGTTTTTCACATGAACTGATCATTACAGTTTCATTTTCATGTGTTTGGGATTTGTGTTGTGCAGTTGAAGTCAACAAATATGTCACCCTGGACAACAAAACCAGTCTTAAGGGTCGAAATGTTTTTACATCATGATGTTTGGTTTGTTAGAATAGGACAATATTTGGCCGAGATATAACTATTTAAAACTAGAATCTGAGGGTGAAAAAACTCAAAACATTGAGAAAATCTTCTTTAAAGTTGTTCATCAGAGGTGCTGTATCAGGCCGCTGCTAAGAAGAAACAGGTTTGTTTTAACTCTCTCTATCGTCTTACCGTTGTAATGATGTTGTGGAGAATAGATGAACCTGAAAGCTTTACATAGATACCAAACCTCTCAAAGAGCGACAGCAGCAAGTGAAGTTTGTAGACGTGTTTCCGGACAATTTTACAAAATATCTTCACAGAACATGATCTTTACTTAATATCCTAATGATTTTTTGGCATGAAAGAAAAATGGCTAATTTTGACCAGTACAATGTATTTTTGGCTTTTACTACAAATGTTCTCGTGCTACTTAAGACTGGTTTTGTGCTTCACGGTCACATATATCACATATAGCTAAAGAAATAATCACACAGTGTTTTCATCCCTTTTATCATCACACACATTGTGTTCTGTTCTGCTGCTCGCTGTGTGAATGATATTCTCAGTTGAGGCAAAGCTTTACAACGGTGGTCTTACTATTTTCTGTCAAATTCATGGTTGTGAAGTCGTGTCAACTGTGTACAGAGGCACAGTTGGTGTTGGCATTCGAGTTTGATTCTTTCTTTCAAATGGAAGACTTGTGTTTGTGGTTTCTGTCACAGAATAATGTTCAACTGAAGGATGAGACAAATGTTTGTCTGTGGTGTAACGGAGGCCAGCTAGTGAAGAGCTGTGCAGTGTGTAAACCTCAAGAGATGTTCTAGCGACAGACGCTATAGAGACTGCGGTCTTTAGCCTTCTCGTTAGAGAGCCCGACTCCCATGCCGGACCGACCCGGTTCAAGGCCCGCTCGGATCGGGCGCGAGTAGAACCGGTTACAGTAGAACATTCTTGTCATTTGACGTTCACCCTTATATAAACAATAGGGGGTGGTTTCCTGGACAGGGATTAAACTAGTCCTAGACTAAAAGAAATGTAAGAGCTGTCCAAACTGAAAACAACTTGCACTGACATATCTCAAAATACATCAGTGCCTTTGTGTTGTCTCAAAATGCACACAAGTCATGTTTTTAGTAAGGTATGTTTGTTAAAACTACTTGAATTTCCCAATTAAACTAAGACCTAGTCCAGGTTTAAGATAATCCCTGTCTGTAAAACCACCCCTTAATGTGACTGTGAAGTTAAACCTGCGTTTCTGTTTGTATCATCAAAGTGAAGTGTCCTGGTCAAAACCCTCAGCATTGACTGAACACACAGCCGGCAGAATTATAACATATAACATTTATATAAACATATACAGTATATACTTGAATGTTATGTTACAGAGGATACAGGTCATGAAATCCTGGATTACACAACAGGAGATGATATATAATGTATAATGATTCGAAAATTGAGGCTCGGCTCGAGCGTAACCCCACTGTAGTAGAATTGCACAGAGGAAGCAGAGTAGGATGAGGACATGGAGAGGAGGTGGGATGCTGGAAGCGCTTGGGTGGTCTGGAGACTGACGCTTATATGATAAATGTTTAGGCTCCTCCCGAACCTACGTTTAGAACTTCATTTACAGACATCATTTACATTTCTACATCTATCCCATCTGAATCTGTCTTTTCAAACACATAGAAACCATAGAATTTTAATTGAATTGAAGAGAAGAGAGGAAACCTGACTGCCATTCAAAGACATGCATGTAACGCTATATGTGTTCTGATATTGTTGTAATGTTCAGTATATTTATTCTGATCACGAACGCAACATATGTGTTATTGCCCAGCGCTGTGGTCATCATTAGATCGTGTATAACTAAAGCTGGAGCTTTTATACAGACTCTTACATATTTCATCCTCATTTATTCTCCAGTTTGCTGCGTGGCTGGACTTCACTTTACTCACTAAACTATATGAATGGCAGCAGATTTACATCGGTGAATTCCAGCGCTGACTTGTCCCAACAGGCCGCTGTCAAACCACGAGAACAAGAGCAGAGCAAACCACAGAGCCCATTTATCTTCATCATCTCATGACCGTACACATCCCCAGACACTTTTGTTCTACTTTAAGATGTTGCACACACACATGAGTCACACGTGTGTAGAGAAACTGCTGGAGGATTGCTGCTTTGAAGCCACACTGTAAAAATGATTAAGAAGTTACCATTTTTATAGCTTAAAATGATTTGTTAATTCAACTTGAAAATATTTGTTTACATAACAATTCGAGCAATAACTAATATTTTTAGGTTAAATGAACAAATAATTTTAAGGCAGCCTGATAACTTCATTTTTTAAGTTGAAACAACCAATCAGTTTTTACAGTGGCCCAGATCTGAGAGGAAACATACAGCATGACAACACAATGAGTTTATGATCATTCTCATGAAGATGAAAGTACAGGCAGTGTTTTTTCATCTAATCTTAATATCCGACAGAGGGCAGAATTCATCTTGTGTTATTCAGTGAATCATTGTGTGGATATTTCAGACACTTCATCTCCTTCAGTCTTTTTAACAAACACAGCGCTCGGTCAGTATATAGTGAACACGGCCTGTGCAGAAAAATATGTCTAAGCTCACTTCAGCAAATCTAGATATCAACAATGATCTCACACAAAACATGCTTTAAAATCTGCAGATAACACATGCACATGATTGAAACGTGCACTTATTTTGTGCCCTCGGGCCATGTACACAAAAAACACAATGTTATCATGTATTTCAGCATGTACAGTCGGATGCGTTACAGGAGATCCTCTCTGAATCTTTTAGTTCATATTCACACAGCTTTATATCACAATCTGGTTAACATACATAACTCTTTTCAGAGTTTTGGATATGATGCTATAAAAAGATGAGTCGTCCTTGTTGAATAATTAGACGTTCTTCTTGTTTTCTCAGCGGTTTGCAAACGTGCCTCAAGGTCTCAGTATAATAACACGTACCCCTTATTATTTCTTATATCTCGTGTGGATTTAACCGTCTTTATGTTGATGATGGGTGTGATTGACAGTGTCTGCATGCAGAATCATCATCACAAACACATTTATGAGCTGCTATTTTCACTCCGGCTGTAACGTTCAGCGTGAAGACTTCTGAACACACGTGAGTTTCCTGTGATCATTCCTGCAGAAGATTACACACATGCTTCTATCTTCTTTCTTCTATATATGGTTGACTAAAATATGGAAAACGCCAAACATTAAATTTAAATCAACTTACACTGGGTTGTTGTTAGCTGACCATGGGTTTTATACAGTGTGCCTATAATCCAAAACACATCATCATTGGACGTGAATGCTTTTGCCAGTATAGTGTCATTGTACACATTTAACACGTGTCAGTACAGTGACTTGGCTTTAAATATCAATGCCAGATAATTGAATGTGTTCCTCATCCAGTTATTAAACATGTTAACATTAAATATCCTCAGCATGGTCCTAAATGCTTATCGACAGCGTTTTTAAAAAAAAAATTTTTTATATTCGTACCCAAGCGATTTTCACTGGCAATGAGCCGAGTGAACGTGCAAATCCACTCCCTAACATTAGATGGCGCTTAATGAAAAACAGAAAACAGAAACTGTCGGGACTTATTTCTGCAATAACTACCAGCTGCCTGTACATTATCCCTTACATATCTCAGCATGCTCTATGTGTGTATGTTCACTCTTAATAATAAAGCCACGCCGTTTCTGATTTCTTAAAGAATCCTTCAGTCGAAGGCTCTTTAAAGAGAACGGTTTATTAGCTTTTAAAGAACCTTCGATGTATGTCGAACCATACACACAAAACAGATTCCTCTTTGACAATGTTTGGCACCTTTATATTTAAACGTGGCAGAATAAAGTGTCAGAGAGCACACGTGTGTTGTACAGATCATCAGCGCTCATGTAGTTGTGTTGAGCGAGACATTCAACAGACTTCACTGTCACTGATCTGGGGCCGGTTTTTAAGACAAAATATAAGATTGTTCTTCGCGTCTGTCGCTTGAGCACAGCTCTTCACTAGCTGGCCTCCGTTACACCTGCTCAAGAGGTAACTCTATATATTCAGTTATACAACAAGCTTTATTTGTGTAGCAAGCACCTCACCTTCCTATGTAAATATAAAAAATCCTCAATGTCAAGTAAATGTCAGAATTATTATTCTGGCTCAATACAATACAAATCACATGTGAAACAACCAAATACATGTAAAACAACATTTTACCTGTTGAGATTTAAGACAACTTTGAGGCCATTTTACTATTTAAAAACGGTCCTGTCTGTGTTTCCCTGTTTCTAGTGTGTATCATTTTACCCTTGGGTGTGTTCCAGTCCAAAATTGTATGCCCTTCCCTTGCAAACTTCCCTCAGTCTCGTTGAGTCGGATGTGCATCATTGCTTACGTTAGCATGACTGCCCGCTACAGGTGGAACTCATGAATAAGGTTTAAATGGAGCTCACTAAGGCCCTGTCCCAAATGGCACACTCCGGTCTATAGGTCAGAAAGTCCTATAGGGCACTAAAAACGAGTCCATAAGGGTACATGGGTGCGCATTTTGGGACAGACTTGAGGTCGTCACGCCGAAAAGAGGAGGTAGTGCTTTCTAATCATTCTTGCGGTACTTTGATGCCATACGCTAATCAGTCTGAAATAAATAAGCAATAATGTAAAAAAGAAACAATTTCAATTTAGAATTTGATCAAAACATACATTGCTCTGTCATGTTTATGTATGTCTGACATCTACGACACTCCTCCCATCCGTTCTCTGATTGGTCTTCCACAAAGATTCCTGGGTAGGTAACTTCAGTGCAGTCTCCATCGATTCGGGTTTCGCACAAAGGCGGCACCCTTGATAAAAAGACAAATGGGACATCCTACGGACTCGTAGACTTGCAGAGCACGCGCAATTTAAGTCTATAAGACCGCAAGTGTACATGAAGTGCGCCATTTGGGACAGGGCCTCAGACCTCGATCACTTGGTATTCACTTTGAAGCAGAATTATTAAATAAACGCCTATTCACTTATGAATTGTAAGGGATCATGTACAGGCAGCCGGTTGTTATAGCAGAAATAAGGGTCTTGTATCACACTGAAGGGACTTATTTCGCAGTAACAGCCAGCTGCTTGTACATTATCCAGCTTATTACACGGCTACTTGCCACATGAGAGAAAAACTAGACATCAAATGTGAATTTGAAGCAAATTTTTACAGAATACAGACCTTCCGTGAGGAAAAGCTGTTTACTTTCGGTTTTAAGGTAAGAAACGACGTTCAAATGTCACGAACAGGCAATCATTTGTAAACATAATGTCATATATGTTATTAAAAGACATATTTATGTTTTGTGTAATATTAAATTGTACCTGTCAAAAGCATGTTATTTGTTTTGAGTCGTTGTTATCTGGAAATAAACCTGCATTTTTCGCAACTGGCCAATCAGAATGAAGCATTCCATCGAGCCGTATAATAAATACATATAAGTTGTTGTAGAAAATCCAACAAAACAATAGATAGCTGTATAAGCTATTAGAGAAAAATAAAATTACACAATCAAAACAACAATAGTATAAACTTTGGCTGCAAACAAGGGCTAAGCTAGCTAAAAGTGAAGTTTAACGCCTCCCTGGGGTGTTTCTCAATATGCCTCCTCGTTTCCTCCGTCCTCCATCCTGTGACCTGGAAACCGATCGAGCTCAGCCATCTTTTAGAACATCTCAATTCTCTAATTGCACCGGGAGGAGGCGCGGATCGAGGAGTGAGGAGGCATTCTGAGGAGTCATAAGCGAGGATACACAGGTGTTTCCTTTGCGGAAGTGTTTTATCGACTAAACCTGACGTGCGTTTTAATTCCCCTCCCCCTGCACAGCGTCACATCTTCAAATGATACTGAAAAACGCATAAATGTGTTAATGAAGAATTATATACAAACAGTATAGTTCATATTAATATACATAATATTTATGTATAACATATATTTGGCATACTTCATATACATTTCTAAGCACGTTTAAGCATATTTTTAACTTTATTTTAATGTAGTGGGGATTATTGACTCTACCTAAAGTCTGTATTTAACTTTATTTTTAAAATTTTAATGTGAAATGTGTACAGTCATCATTAACTGTCGACGCTTTGAAGAGCGATGATATGCTATTCACTTGATTTAATTCCGTCAAGGAAAAGGAAGCGAGGAAAGGAAACGAGGATGCACAAATAAGAATGAATAAGAACCCCTTGTTTCCGTTTGTCACCACAGACCACACTCACCTCATATGTTGCCATAGCTATCCATTGATTCATTGTCCTGTATCTAGTTTTGTTGTATGTAACCAATTGTTTGGTGAGTCATGTCCACAGTCTTTTGTTTCTTTCAAGTTTGTTTATGTTTTGCTATAAAAATACTGCACATGGGTTCTTTCAACTTGCCAACAGTGGGATAGTCACAGGACAATGAAACATGAGGGCTACTAATACACAGAGAGAGTGACAATGAATCAATGGATAGCTATGGCAACAAATGAGGTGGGTGTGGTCTGGGATTAAAGGGGGCGTGGCCAAACGGAAACAAGACTGAAACTATACACACTAGAAACAGGAAACACAGACAGAACCGTTATAACCAGGCTATAGTGTTGGGTGTAAAATAAAGTATTTTCATCAAACAAACGTCTATGACACATGACACATTCACAATTTTGCATTTTAAAAATATACAATTTTATGTGTTTCATGATGCAAAAAAGATGTAATATGTTTTATTAAACAGTTTATTCTTGGATTTAAAGTGAGGTTAAATAAGTCACCTATTTAATTGGAAAGTAAAGAAAATAAGTAAATAAATGGCAACATTTGAAGTGAATGTATGCAGTCATGTGATTGACAGGTGTCAGTATGACCCGTGTCCTGATATAAACAGAGTGAACACACCTCAGGTCATCTGTGTTAGCAGCACAACATCTCAATCCACTTTCATTCACAGCATGTTGACGTTTGTAAGTGTGTGTTTGTGGTTTGGTTAAAGTCTCTCCAGCGCTGGAGCCATTATGAGCTACACATGATGAATAATACCGCTGACAATACGCCTTATCCATCTTCCCTGAGGAAAGTCATTTACGGCTGCTTTCGCTCAATTGTTTCGAAGAGCGTGAAACTCTCGGGATGAAGCATAATATGCTGTTGAGAAAATCCCTCCTGCCAGAGGATAAAAACTCTGTCAGGTTTTGTGTCAGGTAAGCGTTTTGATGCTTTTAGAAGCGTTTTCTATTGTTCATGAGCATGAGCTGAGCTGTATTTCTCCTCATTAGGGGTTTTGTGTGTGTGTGTGTGTGTGTGTGTGTGTGTGTGTGTGTGTGTGTGTGTGTGTGTGTGTGACAGAGAGAGAGAGGGGCTAATAATGGCTCTATTAGATTCCTCTGTGTCTCAGCAGCTTTCTGAAGGAAACATTCTGAAATACAACCTGTGATGGATTTGGAACATCTGATGTAGGCAGAAAGTCAAACTCCAGATATCTCCTGAAAGTGCACAAGACTCTCCACTAACAGTTGGTTTCAATAGTGTTTGATATAGAGTACCCAAGCCTATGCATTTTCCCAATAGGTTTAGGATTTTGAAAGATCACAAAACATAAGCTCTGTGAATAACAAAAGGTTAGGACACTTACGCTTTTCACATTATAACTATAACAACTATAACTATATTTGTGTCCACACCAGCGGACAATAATGTTATGTTTATGCTAGCTATGTTTAGCTAATGCTTTCATTTTTATTTCCAAATGTCTTTTCTTCAAAAGATTTTTTTTAACATTTCAGTAGAATATATTTGCAATCATCATTTTTTTTTACATTTTCACTTTAACCATACTAAATGTACTACTCAATAAAATATTCTCTGGAGTTTGATGTAGCTAGAAAGATTATAATCATTATAAAATAACCAAACACCAAGAAATGTCTTATAAGACTGATAAGACACAATAGACTCTATTTTTATAATTAACACCAATTTATTTATAATGAAACTCCACAAATGCTGAGAAAATTTCAATATGCAAATCACAAACAATCTATTACATATATCATATGATCACATACACAAAATACGAGTGATCACATACACAATGACTACACAAGCTTGAGATGAGCGGTGAACGTCATCTGTAAAATGACATTGGTGTGGTGCAATATAATGGAAATGTTAATGAAGACGTGAGTATCATACAATACGAGTGACTGCCATATCACAATATCACAGGACCTTTTGGTCTCAAGCTAATAGCATTATGCTAATCTCTCACACACACGCACGCACGCACGCACAGTAGATGGGGAATCTGTAGATCATCTTCATCATCATTATCATCATCATCTCACAGAACAGACCTGTAGTCCCTGCGGTGAGCTTTAAATACACAGAGATCGAAATATATTTCACAATGTTTCACAATAGAGCTCTACTCCAGAACTGTGAGATTCCTCACCTCTCATTTTCCTTTAGGATTCAGGTGAACCAATAGGGGATGTTTACGTTTACATTGGACAAATCAGCAGAGGCTTTTATGAACATGTGAATACAGCGCAGAATATCTCAATGATTGACATAAGGATACGGTTCGGCTCTCTGAGCCTGACAGCATGACTTTCACTCATACAGTAGCTCAACTCAAATGAACTTGAGATGTCTCGAGGCGTTGTGTAGCTCAAGAAGTGTCTTTCTGCACATGTGACCATCATTATACCTGCATATGTAATGCACTTTATATATGCATATATGCAGCACATGATTCCACCACATGCTATCCCACAATGCAATGCTCTTTCTTCATGAATGAACCAGAAGCATCAGCCGTGCACCATGCACGCTGAATAAAACATTAGTGTGAATGTAGCGTAGTTGTTTTCACAAACTATTCCTATAAAATGAAGTACAGAAACTTCTCATACATCATGGTGGATTAGACTTCATGTGAGGTTTGAGTCCTGCTGTAGTCTTATGCTGTTCTCTCACTGTTTCTCCTCAATGCTCAGAATGAGAACAACTGAAATCACCTCATCACGTCACGAAAGACAAACCAGACAGGAAATGAAATGTAACCTTTCCACACACACACACACACACACACACACACACACACACACACACACACACACACACACACACACACAGCATGTGTTACATTACAGTGAGTACAGTGTGAACCTCATCATATATAACATAATGAAGATTGTAAGAATTATGATGCAGATGTTGATCTGTGATGTGCTGAAGTACACACATGTATTGTGAGACTGCTGGCTTTTGTGTGTTTGTACTCTTGGACTGAATGGAATAAGAGAGCAGGTCATTGTGTGCTGATGCAGGAGGGACTTCTATCGTCCAGTCACGTGTAGAGCTTCATTAATAAAACCTATGAACTCCAATGAATGCAAAAAACTGACAGTCTGGTCACGTGTAACGTGTAATAAGATTTGATGTTGCAGTTGCATGTAGTTGTTTTGTGTTCCGGGAGGCTGTTGGGTGTTTACTGGACCCCCAGATGACCGTTTCATTGAAAATCGCACACCTCTCCTAAACAGGCCAGTTCACCGCCGTCAGAATAATAGAAGACATTCATCATTTGACCGGCCATTTAATATCCTCCATCTTCCCTCTCTCTCTTTATTACAATATCTCATCTATTAGATCAACAGAATTACCCACCCCAAATCTCATCCGTCCGAATTCATTAATCCTCATTCAGAATGAAGGATGAATACTTGATTCCTGCCGTTTTCCGACACGATGGAGATCAAGGCCAATCCCAGCGAATATATGAATACTGAATGAGCGAAGGCATCGAGGGATCTGCCGCCACATCATTCACAATTCCCAGAGATATTTGGGGTGCGTTTTATTAGCAGCGGGTTACAGGTCAAACACACACAAACATGTGTTGAGAACCCTCAGTCTGTCAGCTCAAAGTCCTGAAGGAGCTTCAGCAGAAACCTGCACTTGAAGACAGCTTCACTTCTCTTCTTCCTGTAGAATCCTCCTGATGTTATAACACTGCGCTTATTCCTCCAGACGACGTGCACTGTTCATGTGCAGAAATCTTCCTAAACTACAGTCACACAGGTATTCTTTATGAGTCATCGACGTGAACCCTTCAAGCTGTCTCACGCAACATTAAGGGTTCTACTCAACTCAGAAACATGAAGAGGAAGACTGAAATCCTGCTGCTTTAAAGTGGTCTACTCTTCCGTTCTTCTGGATGTCTGCCTAAAAGCCCTATGAAACCAGCAAAACAGAGAGACCAGTTGAGAGCAGTAAACCAGTTTTTGCCCCTCTACACTATGCTCTCTGAAAGATTGTTCTTTTCATAACAAACATGTTTCTATGATTTCAAACTGTTGAGAATGATAGAAATGATTCTAATGGTAGTAATATCATGGCAAGCTCACACTCAGTATTCAGACTCGAGTGATGCAGTATGGAGACAGGATGAACTGCTGAATATATTCTGAATTGCTGTCCCACTTTTTAGGGGTCACGGGTACATTCTTTACCAGAAAGCGCTGGCATGAGACGAAGTGGATGTTTGTCATTCTGATAGGAGTAGGACTCAAAATACCTGACAGGCAGCATCTCATTCTTCTGATGCTTTAATAAACAGACAACACATGTACGCTAGAATAACAGGCTTGAATCTTCATGTTTTCATGAAACCACGATCTCTAGGGCTGAGATATGGAATCGATTGGACTGTAATATGACAGATGGATGAAAAACAAGATGCCGTGCTGAGGTCAGCTAAACAGAAGCTGTTTCAGGGCCAGAGGAACATATTACGTTATGATGAGCGCTTTTATTAAGACTGTAAGGATAATGTGCATGGATAAATAAACCAGCACCGTTCATGAAGAAAAAAACGAAGCGTAATGCTGAAGGTGTGTGTAATGAAGCTCTTTCTATGACTCTCTGAATACATGTGATCACATTACACCCCCCCCCCACCCATTGGTCTTTAACCTTCACATTACATCATTTTCCCTGCAATCTCTCACATTTTTCCCCCTCTCTCTCTCTCTCTCTCTCTCTCTCTCTCTTCTTCCTTTCTCTTGATCTCAGCAACCTGCCATAGATTTTGCAGCTCTTCCTTTATTGTTTAATGTTCTCTCTCTCTCTCTCTCTCTCTCTCTGGTAACATCATAAGCCCCGTCTTGCACTGGAGCACACTGTCAGTGTCAGTGTAGCACACAGAGAAAGTGTTTGTGGTTCATGCAGATGTGCGGTGAAGTGTCAGAAGATCATGGAGAACGTCGGATCGCTGCCTCAGAAACACAGTATGTACAACAGATCTTTCTTCTAATTGCTCAGTTTCAGCTCACGCTGGCTCGTGTTCTTCTCTTCTCTGTTTCTTCACTTTTAATGAGTGAACTTGAGATTGTGCATGTGTAGTCTGACACTGGCGGGGAAGTTTTCAGACCCTGTGTTATATATCATGTCTCTATCTCTCTTGAAATGTAGTTTAATAAATCTCTGAATAGATCGGAGGACATCGATCTACATGTATCTGAAATAAAAACCCAGATCTGCACTGAACTAATCAGATAGATTTATTCATATGAAATCATTTGTGGGTTGTTTTATTTTCCGTGCAGGTTTTTGTAGTTGAATGAAGTCTGTCTTGGCTTTGGGATGTTGGTTGCTATGGCATTATCAGACTCAAAGATTTTCTCAAAAATCATTCATGTTTGATCGCTGGCGGATCTTTGAGAGTTATTCTCTAGTCTTTAGGAAAGCTCTCGCTAAATAACTCGCTGTTGTTCAAAACACTTTACATGTCCTTAAAATCGAATGTGTGTCAGCTGTAATATCTGCTAACAGTCCCTTCAGCAGTGCTTCTGTCCTCTATACTTATGTAATGTTTCAGTGTTTCAGCTCCAGTTGTCTTATGAGTGTTTACCTGTGTTCACTTCTGATCATATTATGCTTGTTTAATGCTAGAATTGGCTTAAATAGAGCAAAAGCGGCGTGACGCATGAATAAGCACAGCCTCATGACTGCGCTTGAGTTTTACATTTACACTTCTGTAAATGGGTATATCATCTTCATTTTCTCTTGGAATGTACAATATGTTCATACTCGACCGGCTGAGCTTCAGTTTCACCCATCGACACGAGTTTATATGACAGAATGTAGACAATTAAAGCCCAAAACATTTGATTTATTACAGTAATGATAGTTGGGAATAATTCAGTGAATTCCAAACTTTACAGATGGGTAAATACAGCAGTTTACTTGATTCTTTCTTTCTTAAATTGGAACATTTGGTACACAAAGTGAAAGATCAGCTTGTTTCTCAGTTGTTCTCTTTTGGGTTTTTGTGGAATAAAGACTTTAAAGAGGTTTTTCAGCTAATATTGTTCACCATAAAAAAACTTTGCCGGTGTATCTAAATGATTCTACATCCATTAATCCTAATGCACACAGGATGAGTGTTGACGGTTAGCGTTTGATGCTGGAGCGCTTCATTGTTATTGCGCTGGCAAAGATTTGCATTATTAATAATTCACAGCTACACAGCCCCAGCGCTCTGCAGCCCACTGTTAGCACCGCTGCTTTTATGAGAAACTGTAAATACTACGATATCACACGTTTCATCAAGCGTTTAAACCCGTCCATCACGTGTGGAGTGACTCTTCATCGTGTTTCAGCACCGCGGCCTGTGGACAGCTCCTCATGACTTTTGTTGCTCATATGGGAGAAGCGGGTATAAATCTGATCCAAGTTTAGAAAACTCATCTGGCAGCATTTGATCCTCAGATTTTGTGGTTAGTTGAGTTTTCCATAAACATCCCATACATCTCTAAGTGTTAGAGAAGAGAGTCTTTTCATTTGGACCTGTATTTACTCACAACACCTGAGAGACATCTCAGCAATGCCCTAGAAACCACCCAGAACACCCTAGCAACTGCACAGCAACACGCTAAACCCCGCTCACAATATCTTAGCAACCGCATAGTAATGGCTTAGCAACCTGGCTTAGAGTTTCACGTTTACAATCACAAACAGCTCCTGTGAGTCTAACCCTACAGCCACGTCTTCTATCGTATGCAGTAAACTCTTTCTTGCATTTGCTGATGAATAAAATCCATGAGGCATTCTGCTGCTTGTCGTGTCTTGCGTGTCTGTTTTAAGATGAAAAACATTTGATCTGTTGATGTTTTAGGGAATATCTGCTGATGTTTCATTCTATGTTGTTGTGTTTGTCTGCAGGCATTTCTCATCATTACTTAAGGTGTTGTGTTGAGGGTTTCACACTGCTGTGAAACTAACTGTCTGGATGAAAATGCACAGGCATTACACATTCATTTATCTTTTAGATATCTGATGCTGTTTCACTGCATTTCCAAAAATATCATATCATTCGAATATGATCATGTCATACACACCTCCGGCTTGAAACCTGTTTTGCATTAACCAGCGTGCATGTAATTGGAAAAATTTCTGGTGCGGTCCAGTCATATGTGTTGATAAAAGAAGTTCATGCATCATAAATACACAAGCAGTTAAATGAATAAAAGTCTTGTGTGTGTGTTTGCGTGTGCGTGTGTGTGTGTGTGTGTGTGTGTGTGAGGTTTCACAGCGGGGTCGTACGAAAACTGCTCAATATCAGGCAGAGAGTCACACACGCTTTTGCTTTTAAAGCAGCTCTTTAACTGCAGCAGTGTGTGTGTGTGTGTGTGTGTGTGTGTGTGTGTGACATCATTCATTATCTCTCTCACAAGCCTCTCTCTCTCTCTCTCTCTCTCTCTCTCTCTCTCTCTCTCTCTCTCTCTCTCTCTGTGTCTCTTAACACAGGTGCTGTTTTTAATGCAGGAATGATAAGATGTTTCATTCTGTGTCTGAAATGGATTGTAGCAGGTTTTGACCTCAATCGTTTAGCAGAATGAGACGGCCACAGGAAGACTTTAGAAATGTCAAGCAAACTTGATCAAAAACACACTCCTCGTGTTGATGCGCAACATCCCTAAATGCACCAGTCATCTCAAACCACCATATTCAATTAAAGCTGACTGACATGAGTCAATACATTTATTTTTCATGAGCCGTTTCTAAAGCTCTGGCTAATAAGATCTTAAAGTGCATCTCTCTCTCTCTCTCTCTCTGTGTGTGTGTGTTGAGTGTAAGGTATGAGGTCTGTTCTGACACAGAAAGAAATGAGATGCTCAATCAGATTCAGAGACCCAGATGATGAAGGTTTATTAAAAAACATGTACTCATACTCTTGTTGTTTCTGAAGATAGTCACACTGTGCATTTCCATCTTTCACATGACAGAAGTTGTTCTTTGCTTGTTCAGTTCACTCGACAGCGCAGAAGATGAAACTTAATATTTTCTTCTAAACACTTCTCTCCGTCTCTGTCTCCAGCTGAATGAAACAGGGAGAGGACATGTCAAACTATTGAATGTACATTTAAGCCTATAGTATCATAAAATCTTTTACAATGTGTTTACAGCACATGTTTTTTATGTGTTGTTGTCATTTGATCACGTGAACACATCATGATACAGAGACATTCGAACGTGTTTCTTCTGCTTCCAGAAAACGCTTCATACCTGAAACTGACTTCAGTATTGATATCATTTCATATTCACACAGTTCGTCTGTATCTTCACTGTACATTGTCTCAGTTAAAGGAACACTTGAGTGAAAAATCATGCCAGGTGTATATGACATTCTTCAGCCGAACATGTTTGTAATGTCATTGAATGTGTTGAAACTCCAGAAACCACAGCCATCCATTTCAACTTAATAACATAACCACGCATTCACATGAGAGTCGAGCTGTAACGTAAGCGTATTGTGTCGTAAAGATAGTTTGAATATGATGAATATTATAAGTGTAAATACACACGATATGCACAAACAAAGAAAAAGGAATGAACTCATGTTGTTTTTCATTCACGGCATTAATAATGAATATCTGTGTGTATAGATCATATTCAGTCTGATGCCAAGCCTGTGAGACATAACAGAGATAAAAGGGTTTCGTAGCAGACAATAAGACATCAAAACATCATTTCACAGATTTCCACATGACAAACAATGACACGTTTATTTTTGGATATTATCCTGTTGGTTAATGTTGGATTTCTGATGTTGTAAGCATGTTTACTTTGCTATAGTAGTGCATAAATGTTTCCTTTGTTTTGTATTCATCATTCATAAAGTCTATTCAGTCTGATATTAACAACAGAATCAACTGTGATAAATCGAACAAATATTGTGCAGATGAGAAGAAATTCTTGCTGGAGATGAATGGAGAAGACCTCTCTCCACCTCTCTCGTGTCTGATTCTTCTGCTGTTCTCAAAGCTTCTTTGGGTTATTTACTGAGAATGAAAGACGCCGTAGCCAATTGTGTGCTGAAATGAAGCCGCTTCTCTCTCCCTGTGGCAGCACTAACAAGTTCTTGAATAACACTTATGTAATGACAAACGTTCAGCTGAAGTATTACTCTCGCCTGCGGTCAGAATCTTGTGTGTTCATTTGCAGTGAATATTGAAGTCTTGTGTCCGGTGTGTATTCTCACATTGTGATGTCCTTTTTATTTATTTAGACTCTTTTGTCAGAACACCAAACAGCAACACCCTGACAAACACCCGAAATACTCTGTAACAGCATAAAACCATGTGCTTAAAGCGCTGCATGGCAACACCCTGACAACCACCCACAACAGCCCAGCAATATAGCAAACACACACACACACACACGTGTGAAACTGGATTTCTTGTGATCTGTGCGTGTGCTTGCGGCTCAGCATGCTTTATGATAAAGCAAATAAGTGCTCTCTCTCTCTCTCTCTCTCTCTCTCTCTCTCTCTCTCTCTCTCTCTCTCTCTCTCTCTCTCTCGCCTAGGTTTGTTTGTCGTCTCTCAGGAGAGAGCTTTGAACATTCAGACAGAAGTGTGTATTTTGGAGATGGCTGATGAATAAATCACATCTCCAGCAGAACTTCAGGGCTGAATGAATGATTCACATTCAGTATTAAATGGCACGCTCAACCTGTACGTACACATTGAACCCGATCATCATTCAGACACGCCTGTCTCTCTCTCTCTCTGTGTGTGTGTGTGTGTGTGTATGAAGTGGTTGTTAATGTTGGGGTCAGTGTGTGCCAGGGCTCTGGTGGCAGGTTTTATTAGCAGTGCACAATATTAATCATGAAGCTCATAGAAAGGTTAGTCGATACACGGATTTAAAAACATCAATCCCTGCAGTGTTGTTTTAACACGAGGATCTCTTACAAATCCTTCTGCTGACTCCTACATGCGGTGTCTCTGTTTAATATAATATTATTAGCATATGACTGTTCTTGTGTGAATATTCATAAACATGCACATCGGCAAGTGCACTGATTTGATAGCTTTTTTCTTTCAGAAATTCATACATTCTGTTGTGAAATCTTTCATCTGTTCCTCCATCAGTCATCCGCTCAGATGTCTGTGTGGTGCTGTTATATTAATGTTATAAATGAGCCTCCTTATGTACCGTATTTGAAATGCTGCTATTTTCTGTGTTTCTATAAACCAAATCCATGTTATAGTCCTACATTGACTGTTTTTATCAAATTAATACTCAAGCTATAACTACTTTTACTTGATACTCTTCATTATTATGATTTCATTAAAAAAAAAGCTTTGCAGCAGGTCTTGTCCGAATATATTTTCATTTATAATACGTCTTTTTTCTCCATTTTAGTTCATTTTTGTCAACACAAACAAAGCTCTTTAAACTGGCTACATTTAAAAATGTGTTTTTTACGTTGTGGTGATGTATGATGTATTTTCTGTCATGTGTAACTCCTCAATTTGACAGCGTTAATGTCGCTTCATAAATACTTTAGATTAGGGCTGCACGATCCTTGCTAAAATGTGAATCACGATTTTTCTCTATGGGAATTGAGACTGCGATTCTCTCACACAATTCTCGTTTTTTTAACTGAAACATTTATTGTACTCAAGTAAAAAAAGCACAGGGCATTCAGTTAAAATAAAGTGCTGCAACTTGTTTATGCAGGATAAACTTGTTAGTGTGTGCTCATACTTTTAATATATTTTTTAACATTTTTATCAAATATTTTTAATAAAATAATTATTTAAAAAGACACAGATTCAAATATAGACACACAATACAATCCCCAAGAGTTACAGTAATCAATGTGCTGTCGAAGATGACACCTAGAGTTTTAACCTGAGTAGAAACAGACACTGATAAGTCATCAAAGGTCATAAAAGGAGTATTCGGCTTAGCCAGATTGGTTTTCGAGCCAACAAGCAGAATTTCCATTTTACCACTATTCAATTTGAGAAAGTTAGATGTAAACCACTCTTTAAATCTCAGCTACACAGTCTAAGAGAATAGGTGGAGGACAATTAGAGGTGGGTTTGGCAGACTGATAGAGTTGGGTGTCATCTGCGTAACAGTGGAATTGAATGCCAAACTTTCTAAAAAAGATAGTACCTAGAGCAGCCAAACTCAAATCTTACCCTGGAGGTCCAGAGCACTGCAGAGTTGAGCTCCAACCCTAATCAAACATACCAGAGCAAGCTAATCAAGATCTTCAGGATCACTAGAAAATCACATGTAGGCAAATGTAACAACCCCGTATTCACCGTTCTCAATCCTCTGACTTTTAATGGACTTTATTTCCCATAATCCCATGCACCAGTTTCCCGCCATTCACTCATCACCCGCACCTGATCCCCATTACTAGTCACCTTTAAATACACATCCCTTTGTCTCAGTCGTGGTCAGGTCTAGTTGTATTTTGTTGTCATGTTTTGCAATCTCCCTGTGCCAGTGGTTTTTGTCTCCATGATTTAAATCGTTGTGCTATTTGCTTTTGCAGAGTTTTGTAACCTCTCTCCTGTTCCATTGGATGTTTGGATTTATGGTGTTTTTGCCTGTTCGTTTGTGGATGTTTACCTGCACTGTCACTGGATTCTCACTGGATTGTACCCCTCATTTAATCACCTGTTGGACACTTTATCCCTGTGTGTGCGACATCGTCAGTTTACCCGTGGAGTGTGTTACAGCAAGTTTGATGGGGTTGGGGCTAAACTCTAAAAGATTTGAGGAACCCTGACCTAGAGGCAGAAGATAAATAATAAATAAGAGAGGACCCAGGACTGAACCCTGCGGGACCCCGGTAGTAACATAGGTTCAACCGTATAAACTGGGTGCGGCCTGTTAAATAAGATCTAAACCATAATAGGGCAGTTCCCGTAATTCTGATAGACTCTAATCTATCCAATAAAAAGCTGCACTCAAATCGAGTAAGATCCTGAGTCAGCGGCTAACAATAGATCATTCGAAATCTTAACTAATGCGGTTTCCCCACTATGATGTGGGTGGAAGCCAGACTGAAGTTGCTTGTACAGACTATTATTAGAAAGATGATCATGTTACTGGGCTGTAACAACGCTTTTCAGTGTTTTAGAAAAAATTGGTAAGTTTGAAATGGGGTGAACAGTATCAAAGCCCCTGGCTTCTTAAGTATAGGGGTTATCATCGCAGTTTTAAGTGAAGGTTGAACAACACCAGAGACAAGTGAAGAGTGTTTGATGTCAGTGATTAAAGAGGACAGTGAGGCTAGGCAAGCTTTAACCAAGAATGTTGGAATAGGATCCAACTGACAGGTAGTAGGTTTAGATTTTATAATTAAACGAACTACTTAAGTGCTCGGAAGATTAAAAGTAGAAAGAGAAGAAATTAAAAATCGTTCCGAATGTGTATTGGAGACACAATGACCTCAGTTAGATGCTGAAATTTGTTGATGAATACTTTCAATTTTCCTATTGAAATAAGACATAAATGCATCACAATGGTCTACTGCGTACAAATGAGGAGAGAGTGAATCTGGTGCTTTCGAGATATTATTCACCACAGAGAAAAGTGATAGAGAATTCCCCTCACCGGAACTAATTAATCTAGCATAATAATCTGCTTTAGCTGTGGAAAGAGCTACCTTATAGTTTTGCATATGCTCATAGTACATTTCCTTATGCACCACAAGTCCAGTTTTAACATACAAATGCTCCAGATGATGACCCTTCACTTTTAAGCATCTTTACTCTTAAGTATATCATGGAGCAGAATTGACAAATGAAACCGTCCTAGTTTTCTGAGGGGCATAAACATCTAAAGTCCTTTGTTGTAATAGGAAACCTGATCATCCGTGTTTTAAAGATGTCTGGTGGAATATAGAGTGCTAAGTCCTTCAGCAAAAGCTGAGATATCAATGTTCTTTATGTTCCAAAATGTAATAGACTGACATAGATTATACTTATAAACAGGTAATTGAGCATTGAAGGACACTAACATATGGTCTGATAAATAGTAGTAGTACAGTTGTGAGCAGTTACACCTGCAGCACACAAGATCAAGCGTGTGACCCTTTAGAAGAGATGCAAGGTTTACAGATATAAGTTTAATTCGCGGGAGCAGAATTATTAAGTTGGGAGAAGTCATTACTTTCCTGCCAGGTCTCAGTCAGACAAAGAAAGTCAAACTTACGGTCCATGAGCAAATCGCAGACTATAGGGCCTTTGTTAGACAGCGATCAAACGTTCTATAGTGCAAAGTTAAGATCATTCTTACCAGCAGTTGTACCGGTCGATCTTGCTAACTTTGCTAACACACTGTGGTCCTTTTCTTGCTGGATGATTGTGTGGCAGTCGTGGTCCAGTGGTTAGAGAGTTGGACTCATGACCAGAAGGTTGCTGGTTCGATTCTCAGGTCTGGCGGGTAACGGCTGAGGTGCCCTTGAGCAAGGCACTTAACCCCCACTTGCTTACTATACAAAATGTACAAATGTATAGTACAATGTAATGTAAGTCGCTTTGGATAAAAGCGTCTGCCAAATGCGTAAATGTAAATGTAAATGTAAATGATGAGTGGAAGACCAGAAAGTTGTTATTAAGCTCGAAGAGTCAATCTGGTAACTTCGTCGGCATCCCCGATGTATGTATTTGCGTGGTGGCTGGTAAATAATGTCTTGATGCTGGTTCAAAATAGGAGGCATCTCGCAGAAGTTAAACCTCAGTTTAAACAGTTTAGCAGACGTGTTTTGTTGAGTCAAAACCACAAAAGGAAAATCAGAAAAAATTATAATCCAAACAAACGGGATCCAGAATGACACGCTGTTGATCCTCATTTTCCTTTGCATGTTCACGAGCATGCAGAGCACCCAAACACCTCCAGGAAATGGAAAAATCAATGATATCCTTGTGGAGTAGCAGCAGCAAGCGTGCGCTAGCGTTCACTCTCTGTCTCTGTGTCTGTTATGCATTTGGCAGATTCTTTTATACAAAGTGACTTACATTGCATTATACTATACATTTGTTTGTAAATATGTGCAATCCCTGCGATGGAACCCATGACCTTGGTGTTGCTAGCGCCGTGATCTAACCACTGAGCTACAGGAAAGCTAAAAGACATATGTTACGTTTTATACAACAGTTCTTTCTGGTTGGTTGAGAGCCATGCGATATTCCACCACATCTTTATGTGAACCGCTTCACTCCCGCTTGTATCACTCTGCCACTATTAGAGAATTAAGAGACAAAATAAACACATGAAAACGCAGCACCAGCTGATACCAGAGTCCTTTTGTGTAAAAATATGGAAAGGTCTGAATATGATAATATATTGAGCAGTAGGTGGCGGTATGTGCTTAGGTCACCAGTCCTCCATTTAATGATAGAAGAAGAACGTAAACACATGCACATTCACACAGTGTTCAGGAAAAGTTTAAAAAAGTACAGTGAGGGACGCAAGATGCACTTTACACAACAGAAACCGCCGTCTCAACTTGCTATTATTAAGGGGGCAGTCGTGGCCTAATGGTTAGAGAGTCGGACTCGTAACCAGAAGGTTGCCGGTTCGATTCTCAGTACCGGCAGGTAACAACTGATGTGCCCTTGAGCAAGACACCTTACCCCCGTTTGCTCCCCGGGCGCTGCAGTGATAGCTGCCCACTGCTCCCGGTGTATGTGTGTTCACGACTTGAAATGTGTGTGTTCACTATTCACTGGTTGGGTTAAATGCAGAGGTCACATTTCGGGTATGGGTCACCATATCTGACAAAAAATAGGTCACTTTCACTTTTTTTATAAACAAGCGTTTGTGTAACCGGACTTAACCGCTCTGAGCAGGTCTCGAACCGGCGATCGGTCTGCCAAAAAAAGAGGGTTGATCTAACAAGGAGAACAGCTGTTATCATCTGTCGCTTGAGGTCGAGTGTGATTTAACCTGAACAACACGCACACTAGCTGGCCTCCATTAAACATGTTTACATTAAAAAGCAATGGAAAAGCACTGCAGTAGAATGAAAATAATGCATCCTCAGTGAGTTTCCTTTTCCATTCTCTCTCTTTCACTCACACACACACACACACACACACACACACACACACACACACACACACACTCTCTCTCTCTCTGCTTCATTATTCCTCAGTAATAACTTCACTAAAGCAGCACAGGTCTGGAATTCAAAGAAAGTAGTTCCCTATTTCCTCTAAAAACTGGAGGGTTTTAAAGACACTCCGATGTTGTTTCTGATTTATTTCCACACTTGTGCCGTCGAACTGTTGTATAAATGCAATATCGCACTCGTACTTGTGTGATGCCTCTGACCTAACTATGCTGTGCTGATATAGAGCAACATCACACTCCTACACCAGCCATATTGCAATATTACGTCATGCGCAGTACAAGGATGTAAGTGTTTTCAGATGTTTTAGTGTGGATGGGCAGCTTTTAGAAAACACTTGAAACATTTTTAAATCCTAAAAACTGTATCTGGATTAGAGTAGGAGTTATTGCAGAATGACTGAGTTTGTATGTTAAGTGGTTGAAGCTGAAAATAATTGCAGAAAGTTTCTTCAGGTACATTCTGTAGTCTGTGGTCGGTCAGGTGTTTAACTGTGTGCTGGATGAGGAACAGACGCTGTAGTTTCTCTTAATTGGACGCTGTAGTTTCACTCAGAATAACAGCGGCACGCTAGAGGAATTCTCCAGTCCTGACACGGTGTGTGCACGTGTCTGTGTGTGTGTGTGTGCGCGTGTGCGCGTGCGTGTGTATTTTCACCACAGTGATAATGAGACCTCATTCTTCCAGCGGTCATCTGTGTACAGCATTTCACATCAGAACACAGCTAGAATGTCAAACTCTTTGTGCTTACCTGACATATGTATTGAATTGTGTTCAGCAGCTGCTGAATATCCTGAATTAAAATGCATTTATTTTTGCATAGCTTATATGTTTGGTAGTCTAGAACAAAAAAATACTTTAGCTTTTTGGCACCTATAAGAAATCTGTATGTAAATGACCTCTGTTATGATTAGCTGAGCTCTTAATAATCATGTTTAGTGACAGTTTGCTGTAGTGATAATATAAGTGAAATTCATCTAAACCTAGAGATTCAGGAAGGATTTGAAGAATGATACTGACAATGTACCGACTGTAATAATAATCATCATACATTTATTGTAAATATCTTATTTATCTCCTAAATCATCACTATGACTGGTTTCTCATAGGTTTCTTTGATTGAACAATTAAAACACATTATAATCTATGAAATGCAAACAATAAACAAGACGAACAAGGATTATTGCATATGTGTCGTATGTGAACAAAAACTAAAACACTCACCGGATATTGTTACAAGTATTTAAAGTGGTATACAATACAATATGTGACCCTGGATCACAAAACCTTCTGGGTCTTATGTGTC
This sequence comes from Oreonectes daqikongensis, assembly GCA_026939265.1. Taxonomy (NCBI): domain Eukaryota; kingdom Metazoa; phylum Chordata; class Actinopteri; order Cypriniformes; family Nemacheilidae; genus Oreonectes; species Oreonectes daqikongensis. Next base: position 473,987 of record JAOTQM010000133.1, on the reverse strand, counting down.
AATTGTTTTGAAATTGAGATTTTTACATCATCTAAAAGCTGATGTCACAGTGTCCATGCAACACTCGACCACGCCCTCTGCATGAGACATCACTGCACGGTTCCCTGCACACTCTCTGTCACCGGAACACTAATGGACTTCATTACCCACAATCCCGTTCACCAGTCAGCCATGTTGATTACACCCGCACCTGTTCCCCATCACCTGGACTCTATATATAGCCTACTCACACCATGCACAATGTGTTTGTCAGGTCTTACGTTAATGTTCCGTGGTTCTGTCCATGTTAATGTCAGTCTGACTCCTGTTATCGTGTGTTTTACTACTTTGAATTACCTGTTTGTTTGCTGTCTCCCCGTGTCTTCAGTAAAGCTTGTTGTGTGAACACCCATCTCTGAGTCTGCCGTGTCAGTGTTGTAACAGCTGAATGAATTAATAAATACGTTTTCTATTGATGTATTGTTGGGTACAACTATTTTAAACTCAGGAATCTGAGGGTGCAAAAATCTAAATATTGAGAAAATCGCCTTTAAAGTTTTTCAAATAAATCCCTAGCATAGCATATTACTCACTAAAATAACGTTTTGATATATTTACGGTAGGAAATGTACAAAATATCTTCATGGAACATGATCTTTATTTTTGGCATGAAAGAAAAATGGCTAATTTTGACCCATACGATGTATTTTTGGCTTTTACTACAAATGTTCTCGTGCTACTTAAGACTTTAGGTTTTGTAATCCAGGGTCACATATGTTCTGTTTTATACTTGCAGTCATACACATAGTTAGTATTCAATATACCACCCACTGATCAAAACACAGTACAGTAATACATTACAATGTTAAATATTATATTAAAGAGTAAGTATTTTGTGATTTTTAAGGTTCTACTTTGGTTTATGGAGTGTCCAACAACATGTTTACGTACATACAAGGTGTAAAAACGCTTTAATATTCTAATAATAGAGCATTATTATCACCTTACTTCTTGACTGACTCTCAAATGATTAGTTCGGCAATTCATCGGTCTAATCCCCTCCTTTCTGTGAGTCTACTCTGATCTGATTGGTCAGATGGTCTAGTTTGCTGTGATTGGTCTAGCGCGTATGTTCAAGTTTTCGCGGGCGGTCCAAGCAAAACGTAGGCGGGCTTTGAAGGGAGTGACGGAAAATCAGTCACGGAAATGAAATAAGTGAATTACGACTCCTTCAAGTGAATCAGAGTCGACTCCTTTTTTCCAAGCCAATAAATGTGTTATTCGTACACTTTCGGCTTTACAACGTGGGAGACAGCTTACATACACACACAGCAACATTACACACTGCATGAAATGTATTTTTAATGATATTAAAATACCTGCTCTTTAATAAATTATTGAAATCTACCATTGTGAAGTCTAGAAAAAACAATAAGTACATAGTGATCTTTTATCAGCTTTGGAACTGTATTTCATTATAATTGTATGGATTATGATCCCCCAACACACAGAAAATAAAAGCGTGAGTATAATGGCAGTTTGTGAAAGTACAGGAGATCTGATCTGGGTGTTTATTAGTCCGATCTGACAGCTCATCATCATCTGATCAGTATTACTGAGATGTGATTGAATGATTCTCTCTCTTCTGGCTCTGTTCACATGTGTTCAGGTTTTAATGGTGTCCTCCTCCTCTCTGTCCACCTCCATTTCTACTTTCTCCATCTGTCTTCAGGATAAACAACATTTCCTCTAAATAAGGCAGAAATTTGCAGTGAGCGTGTAATTTTGTGTATTGGTCCTTCTCTCTGGAGAACAGAGCAGCCCAAGGCCAGACGACTCAGAAAGGAAACACACAGAGTCTCTTTCTCTTTATTTCAGCAGTTCTCCATCACCATCAGTTCTCCTGGAATGAACTGTTCTTAAACTCTAAATCCTGCTTTCTGATAACCACACATCCATCCATCCATCCATCCATCATGCAGTACAGCTCTGATATTTTGGTCATTGCAAATTTCAAAATCTACCTCAACCTGTTTAATAGATAATGAGATATCTTTCAAAGATTTCATGAGTCCCGCAGTGAGAAAAACTGTATTCTCCTCTAAAACACAGTTGAGTAACTGCTCTTACAGAAATGAGACATTTTTGTGTAAGAACAGTATACATGGGGTAGCCAAAATGTCAAGAAGTATAGAATATACACAGAATAAGCAGCTCTGGCGTCAGGGGCGTTTCTCCCAGTCTCTGTGTGAACTGTAATAGACGCTAGTGTGAGTTTGTTTTAAGATGAATACAGGTAATAAAAGTGAATATGCAGTCTCTCAACGTGCCTGCAATCTCATTTACAGTAAGTCGTCTTTATTGAGATGTCATCTACTGTATGAAATCTAATGGAGCAGTAACTAATGGCCTTTAACTGCTTGTGCTGTACGCCATCACGTGTGCTGTTACTGTCTCTGAATCTGATTCACTTTCAGACATTAAAGAACACTTGAGATTTCTGTCATTATTTACTCTTATTATACGCCTCGTCGCAACATTTGCAGGTTCGTTATTCCCAAATAACAACCGCTCAAAACTAATAACATACAGTAACCCGGATGCTGCATTTTGACAGGTACAGTTACATTAAAAGGTACATTAATTCAACATTTTTACACTTTACCTTTTCATTACAAATCATCAGTGATAAAGAAAAGTTTACTGGGTCACTTTACTGACTCGTGATCTTGTGAATAAGTGGTGATTTAAAGGTGAACGGTTTAAGGCATAGTTCATCGGATGTTTTTTCATAATGTACTCACTCTCATGCTATACCAGATGCAGACTTCCTCTCTTCAGTCCAGCACAAACAAAGATCATGTCCTTATGTGGGACTCAACATCCATCATTAAAGTCATCCAGATAACTCCAGTGAGGTAAATAATGTCTTTGAGAGAACTTCTTTAGCTACTGTAAAACAAACAAACATCACACTTGCATATGGCAACATGTCAGTGAACTCTGGCTGGTTCTTGTGTGTCTCATGTCTAAATATTATGTGAATAATAACCACAAGGCATGCAAGAACAGAAGAAGCTCATGTACAGTATCACACACTCTTAAAAATAAAGGTGCTTCACAGTGATGCCATAGAAGAAGAATTTTTGTCTAAATGGTTCCATAAAGAACCTTTAACATCTGAAGAACCTTTCTGTCTCACAAAAGCTTCTTTGTGGTGAAAAAAAGGTTCTTCAGATTCTAAAAGGATCAGAAAGAGATGGTTCTTTAAAGAACCTTTGACTGAAAGCGACTTTGTGGAACCAAAAATGGTTCCTCTATGGCATCACTGTGAATCAAATGATGCTTACTTTTTTCTTCTGTTGTTATTTATATGTCTAGTCAGTAAAATCACGTGTCTGTTTAATCACTATACATCTCACAGTTAAATCCTCATTACTGATCTAATTCTTCATCTTGTATTTTTATAGAAAGGATCAATGATGATGATGATGATGATGTGTTGTGGTTATATGTAATAAACTCACACATGTAATTTTAACACACACATTCTCCTTCTTCAACATGACAAGCATACATCAGCAGGCATTTCTGTTATCTCTACACACACACATGTAAAGATATAGACTTCCTCCTTCTGAAATACTAACACATTCAAAGAGCTCATTTACATTTAATATAGGGACATCATTCCTTTAGTATATTGATTTAAGCCCTAGGAAGTCATGGGGCTTAAATCTTTTAGATCATTGTGATTTATCAGCTTTCTGGACACATTATTGAGGTTCTACGGTCTGTTTTTAATAATGTTCTTTTTCTGAACTCGACCAAAAGTTCTGCAACACAAGCCATCCAGTTTCATTTCATTTCTGCTGGTTCTGCTGCAGCATTTCTGCTGGTTGGGGCAGTTGTGGCCTAATGGTTAGAGAGTCGGACTCGTAACCAGAAGGTCGCCGGTTCGATTCCCAGTACCGGCAGATAACAACTGATGTGCTCTTGATCAAGGCACCTTACCCCCGTTTGCTCCCCGGGCGCTGCAGTGTTAGCTGCCCACTGCCCCGGTGTATGTGTGTTCACAACTTGAAGTGTGTGTGTGTTCACTATTCACTGGATGGGTTAAATGCAGAGGTCACATTTCGGGTATGGGTCACCATATCTGACAAATAGGTCACTTTCACTTTCACTTAATAGAAAGGATAACAAATAAGAGTGAAGTCTAAAAGAAAGTGACTGTTAATAACAATACACAATACAAATATAATATAATATGACTGTTGTTTTGTTATTGTGGTAATTCTCTTTAAAGAAATAAAACAAATAATGAAATAATTTTCTTCTGTGACTATATTCAGTTTAGTCAGTCGTGCTGAGGTTGAGCTCAGAGCTCCAGTTCAGTTTAGTTATTAGTTTTGTTAAAGGGGAGGTTAATAACCTATTTTTGAAGTCTTGATGTTTTTGGGGTGCTCATTAATACATGTTCAAAAACACATTTCATCTGGATTCTACACGGCTGTATCTATTCTCATGAAACGGTCTGATTGATAAAACGGACTGAACTGATAATAAGTGTGTGTGAATCGAAATACATATTACTGTGATAATATGGACATTCACTGGGATTCATTTAAATGTCTCTGCAACTTACATAAAACATAATGTACAGTAGCCTACTGATTCAGTATTCAGTCAGTTCTTCCAAACGGCGATATACAAGAGTTTAAGGTCATTCTGCATTTAGTATTGAATAATGTGGAATGACTTCAGCTGGACAAACAAACAGTTCAATGTGTTGATAATCCATATTATTGATGAGAAGCAAGCGTGAAACAACATCATCAGCAGCTCATCACATCACGTGACACTTGCTCCAGACCCTGTGTGTGCGTGAGAGAGAGAGAGAGAGAGAGAGAGAGAGAATTTAAAAGACTTTAATACAATTTTCCACCTAAAAACACTTTTTCAACAAGTCAACATATACCATTTAACATTTACCTTTTATACCACAATAAAAACACCAAAGCAAATCCTTTCACATTACTAAGAAAGAAAAAAATATTTTATCAATAACAATCATGTATCAATAACAAATTATCAATAACATCAATAACAAAGCACAAGGCCTCATTCATACACCATTTTGTTTCAAAAGTGAAAAAATCATCCATGGATGTATAAAAATGAAAGTCAATAAGTATTCTGGATCTTACTGTGGCCAAGAACAGAGCATTAATATCTTGGTCTACACCTAGTTATATCTTGTTTTTTCTACTCATATAGATTGCTAATTTTGCTTGACCTATAATAAAATTTAAACACTGACAAATAAACCTCTTTCTTCTAACATATTTCAAACCAACAATGAATACATCTATAGAAAAAACTTCATTCAAACTTTCAAATAAATTATGTAATAAACAAAACAACCTTTCCAGTCTAAAAAAATCCATATAAGCATGAAAGCATCTCCACTGTATGTCCCCAACTCTTTTACTTAAAGGTGGCTTATACAACGATCTCCATTCTGGTTTATCCTCATCACACAGTATCAACCCTTTTACCAAGAGTTTTCTTGTTGAAAGCAAGAACACAAGCTCTATAAAAAGATTTACCAGTACTTGAAAAAAAATTAAGACATAAGGAGTTTAAAAACATTCTTGAGACATCATCTTAAACAGGTACAAGAGAAAAATCTGATAAAACATCTCTTTCATTGGGCAAATGTTTGCTTTCACAGTAATTTGATAAAAGCTCCAGTTCATCAGAAGTAATTCTTTTTTTCCATTTTTCTAATAAATAAAAAAACACTCGTTTTGATTTAATCTTCAAACTTATAGCAACTCTTTCCATATTCTCAAAGTTTGGTCCAGTCAAATCAACTAGACTCTCTATTGTAGTGAAAGTGAAAGTGTCCTATTTGTCAGATATGGTGACCCATACCCGAAATGTGACCTCTGCATTTAACCCAACCAGTGAATAGTGAACACACACACTTCAAGTTGTGAACACACATACACTGGGAGCTGTGGGCAGCTATCACTGCAGCACCCGGGGAGCAAACGGTTGTAAGGTGCCTTGCTCAAGGACACGTCAGTTGTTACCTGCCGGTACTGGAAATCGAACCGGCAACCTTCTGGTTACGAGTCCGACTCTCTAACCATTAGGACACAACTGCCCCCAAATCATATCAGCTGTTGAAGCCTCCGAGCAGAATACCCACTCTTGACCCACTCTTACCCACTCTTGTACATATTTTGGAAGCCACAAGTGTTTCCATGAGTCCAGGAATTGTGTCTCCAGGAATTTGTGTGTTAAATCAAAACGTATTCCATATATTAATGGTTCTTCAAGGAACCAGTGGAAAGATTTAAAATGTCCTTCTCTTTGTAATTTAAACATATTCCACACTTTAAACATATTCTAATAAAAAAAAATAGGCATTCCATTGATGTTCAGTTTTGACAAATCCATAAAAAAAGAGTCCTGTCCAAATTCAAATTCACAAAAATTTGTAATATTTTGCATGCAACTACTTTTCAACTTGAATAAATTGAACTACTAAGAAGTCTTTGCAAAAATTGTAAACGGAAAGCTGCTGTTCTGCTTTGAAGATGTATCAATCCTTGTCCTCCTTCTTCTTTGAGTAAAGAAGTAAAGTAACTTATCCCAAAAAAAACATTGGTACATTAAAACCTTGTACATTTCTTCTTAATTGTTCTAAAAAAAAGGTTCAATTACCAATGAATATAACATTCCAGAGAGCGGGCATCCCTGCCTCACACCTCTAAAAACTTTAAAAGGAATGCATAAGCCACCATTAATTTTGAGTATGCTCTCAACATCGCTAAAACCAAAAGCTTTTAGAGTTTCCCATAGATATACATGTTCAACTCTGTCAAATGCTTTTTCTTGGTCTAACGAAATCAATCCAATGTCAATATTTCGAATGTCAACTTAGAAACGTCATATAAATCCCTAATAAGAGAAACATTCGACCCTTTGGGCACACAGTAGGTTTGGTCTGGATGAATCACCTTATTCATAATTTTTGATAATCTATTTGCTAAACTCTTGGAAAGAAGTTTATAGTCACTGCACAGAAGTGAAACAAGTCTCCAATTTTTGATCTCTGTGAGGTCTCTTTTTTTGGGGAGGAGGGTTAAGACTGCTCTCTGGCAACTCAAAGGTAGAAGACCTTTGTCTAAACCACCATTGAGTACTTCTAAGAGGTCCTCTCCCAAAACATCACAAAAACATTTATAAAAGTCTATTGGTATGCCAACAATTCCAGGCACCCTTCCTGATTCCATGCTCTGAACAGCCTTATGCAGTTCTCCCAGGCTAAGCTTACCTGAGATCTCTGCATTAGCTTCATCAGACACCTTTGGTGAATCCTTAAAGAAGACACTTTCACTAATATTGTCTGGTCCTAATTCACTTTTGTACAGTTTCTCATAAAACAAATTGCCCTCCTTCTAATTGTTATAGGAGTAGACACCAGAAAACCTTCCTCAGATCGCAAAGCGTGAATAATTCGTTTTTGTCCATTTTTCCTTTTGAGATTAAAAAAAATACTTTGAAGGTGCATCCATCTGGTCAAGGCTTACAAATCTTGATCGGACCAAAGCCCCCTATGTTTTTACCCCCAATAGTTCTGCCAATTAAATCTTTTTATTAGCAAGAGTTTTCAAAAAACCTTGTTGTTTCGTTGATTCTACCAATTCTTGTATCTTAATTATGTCAGTCTCTAAGTCTTTCATTGACTGATTTAAAACTTTAGTGCTGTTGTGAGGTTACTGCTGACAATACTGTTTAATCTGTACTTTTCCAAAATCCCACCATTTTTGTACTGATTGGAAAGATGCTTCTTTTTGTCCTGAAATCAGCCCAAAACAAAGTGCATATAAAAAGTGCATATAAAATCCTTATTATCTAACAAAGTTAAATTAAAATGCCAGTAGGCACTTTTAGGCTTGACAGAATTCAAAATAAAAGAACATCGTACCATACAATGGTCTGAAACACCAACAGGAAAAAGGCAACAACTCTTGAAAATACCAGCATGATGCTTTAACACATAAAATCTATCCAATCTTGCCAGAGATAAAACATTATCACGTACATGTGACCAAGTATATTGTCTCTCATCTTCATGAAGAAACCTCCATACATCAGTTAATTTATGCCTGTTAATTAATTGAGTAAGACGTTTTCTTGAAGGCATATGGGGTTCAATGTGATTTCTGTCACAATTACTCACTGTACAATTAAAGTCACCTCCCAAAAACAAATAATCATCATTAGAAACATCTTGTTAAACAGAACATAGTGTATCTAAAAACAATATCTTATCAATGGTTGAGTTGGGGACATACACATAAATAAAAACAAAATTTGAATTCTCCACTAGTGCTCTCACTTTTAAAAGTCTCCCCTTCAAAAACTCCTCAACTTTATATGAGATCGGATTAAAGGTTTTTGCAAGCAAAAAGCGCTACTCCTCCACTTAATGTGGTATTGTGGCTAAAAAAAGATAACCCGTCCCACTCCTTCATTCGATAATTTACATTGTTCACGTCACTATGCGTCTCTTGAATCAAAGTAACATCTATTTTTTCCCTCTTGATAATTTCATTCAACTCAGCTCTTTTTCTATAATCTCTAGCACCATTAACATTCAAGGAGGCAATCTGCACTTCAGCCATGCTGAAATAGATAAACAACCAGGAAAACACAAGAAAACCCAAAATACTAAAATTCATTTAAATCCATACCGACTTTCCTCACTATTTTTTCAAATGGTAAACTTCCTTGTTTAAAGGACACCCTTCTGCCATTAGACTTTTGGCTTTGTCATAAAACTGCATAAGATCAGGGAAATATTCCTTTACAATCACACCTTTTTAGTTTTTTGTGATATTAAGAAACGTTTTAATTATTCCTTGTGCAACCAACTCGTTTGCGCTTTCCACAGAATAAAAAAAATCACAGACACATTATTCTTTTTGGATGCAAAGAGAATGTTTTGATGACCAACAACTTCTCCTACACCCAAACAGCAAGCCTCCACACTTGCCACGGATGCTATCTTAACTCTGTGACGCCGTGTGAGGAAATCAAACCCATTCCCACCATGAGCTGCCATACTTTCTAAGAAAGCAGACAGCACGAAAGAAAAACACCCAAGAAGAGAGAGAGAGAGAGAGAGAGAGAGAGAGAGAGAGAGTGCTGTAATTGCTGAGGGCTCATTCAAACTAGTGATGGGAAGTTCGGATCATTTTACAGACTCGGACCTTTGAGTCTCGTTCAGCAAAATGAACAAATCATTTCTCGAGTCATTCGTTCATTTCGTTCATTTTAGGAAAATACAATTAAAATGTTACGTGTTACTTCCATAACACAGCTACTACTTATGCAAACTTTGATCCCACTACAAACAATACAAAACTATAATGCTGTAAGAACAGAAACCAGTAATTCATTGTTTACCGATCACCTCTATCTGACAGGTCTTCGGGTTTGAGTCGTTCGTTCATTACGTGACAGCCCATAAGCTTTATCAATGCAGTCAATGCGCATGCACAACTGAACGAATCACTCCCCGAGACGACTCGTTCTTCCCGAGTCCCATTAAAGATTTGTTCAAAATGAAGGAATTGTTCAAGAATGACCCATCACTAATTCAAACCCGTTCACACATTGTAAACAACATGACTGCTAAGTGCCTAAAGACATTAAACCAAACAGATTTCAGCCAGCAAATTCTGTTTATTGATCAAACTTCAATCAGTTCAAGCCAGTTCACTTCCCATTACATTTGACAAGATGAAAATGTAATGTGGCACTTTAATTTCTCTAGAAATTGGATCATGAAAGTAAAAGAACAGGTGAGGTGACTGAGAAAAAATGATTTGATCAAATATTATGACACAAACTGTATTTCCTAGAAAGATGGAAATGTCAAATGAATGGATTAAACCTTCATTCATGATGTACATTTATTCTGTGTGTGTTATAGTGAGCACACTTCTCCTAGAAATGATGAAAGCAGTTCAATGTCTGTACATCTGATCTGACCTTCAGATGAAATCAGGAGCTTCTGTAGATCTATTCAAACCAAAGCTTATAATGTCTTAGTTACGACTGTAAGGTGTGTTTCCTGATGGAGGGAACGAGACGTTGTGTAGACAGATGGGGTTTGAACTTGAGAACCTATCCCTTCCGAGAGGAATTTGAAAAAGGCCAATGAACTTGGCGAATGGCAGCCCCATGCCAGTCCCCATCCTGGACTTCCGGGTATAAAAGGAGGACGGCGTGCCCATTCATTCATTTTTGTGCTGAAGAACTGAGAGGCTTCTCCCGATCACTGCAGCGGATCGGCCAAGCGTCCTGTAATTTCCACACAGGACAGAGAACTAATGAAAACATGCACTGTAAAAAAACGGAACTTTTCTGTCAGCTAAAATTACATGATATATGGATATATAATAAATTGTTTTCCCAATTGTTCTTGTCAATTTACTGTTTACTTTTTCAGTAATTTTACAGTTTTTCACCATATTTCAAAAATAAACTGTAAAAAAATCAATTCTGGCAGCTGGGGCGAAATCAAAGCAGAAGAGTACTTCCTAAATAATAACACCTTGTACATGAATTTGAGGTTTCAAACGGGTTCATACATACGCAACACAAGCCACTGCGTTTAAAGCTGGTTATCAGCATACCTTACAAGACTCCCAGTTCTCCCGGCGATGATTTCTCCCAGACGGACACTATCCGTTACTTTAAGAGGTCATAAAGTATAGAAGGTAAACATTAGAAACTAGCGATTAGCAACAGGCTAATATCCAACATATAGATAATGTTCTTAATCTGGAAACTGGGTGCTATATTTTTGTGTTTTGATGGCACAAATGAATGCAGTGTAATGCAGCGCTCCGCTCAGTGTAACTTTCATCCCTCTCAGCCTCGCTTTGAAATCAACATGGCGGCAGACTAAATAAGTTGTATAGACGGATGTGTGGATGTGTTTTTTTTTTCGTGATTAACCTCTTCTCAGCTGAATCTGAAGCTTCACCCTCTTCCTTCACACTGAACGTGTGTCTCGGATTAAGATCAAACCCAGCGCTTTGTTCTCTTTTCATCTGTTCTTCATCTCTTATCTATGTGAAGCAGAGGCTGTTAACCCGTGGCTTTCATCGCAGACACACAAGAGTCTGTCTTGCATTGACTCATACAGCACAGACACATTCAAGCATTTCAGCATGTCTCTGTGTGTAGGGTGTGTGTTCTGTGTGTCTAAAAGAAGTGCTTTATGAAGGTTTGGTTGAAGTGGTGAGGTGTGTTGTGTTGGTGCTGTTGGTCTCTTCTGACCTACTTTCATTCAAGTGTGGGGTGATACCCACAGACCGCTCGCAAGCTTCTCCTGGGCTTTCATTTCCATCCGCTGACTTCAAGCGCCCATGCGTTTCAGCTTCATGTCAACGGCTGCAGAAAAGGAAAAATGTGTCCCTGTATCCGGCTGCTTCTTTCCTCTCTTTTTTCTACAGTAGTTAATAGCTTTACACGTAACAGAAGCGCAGTGAGTCATTAACAGCGTCACAGATGAAGGTGATGTTTGTTATAGAGACTGTTTCATTGGTTGTCATGGCAGGACAAAAGGTGTGTGTGTGTGAGTGTGTGTGTGTGCGTGCGTGCGTGCGTGCATGCGAAATGCTGTTGAAGCAGATTTGAATGGAGATCAATACATTTGTACATGTGAGTGACATTCAGCACTTTCATGAAATCCTAATTTAACACTGTAGGTGCGTTTTCATTCAATTGTGCAAACTGAAAATACGCTCAATGAAAACACGTCAATTTATCACAAAAAAGTGTGCTAGCATGAGGTGGTTTTCCAGGCAATTCGAAAAAGGAATATTTCGCAAAACTGCAATGGAAACGTTTTTTTCACATTTACAGGTCACATGGTGTACGTAAAAAGTCACACACCATCATTTAAAGATGGCGCAGTATGTCTGGACCGAAGATAAGACGGAGTTCGCCATGAGTTTTGGAATGAATTTTCAAGAGGATGAGTTTTAGTCGCATAACATCGGTTAATGGAAACGCAGTCATTCCGCAATAGTTTTTAATCGATATTTACAAAATATTGCAAAAGTTTTACGCAAATCTGACTAGTTATATTCTACATACCTAAATCAAAACATGTCATATAAAAATGAAACACAGCTTATTTATTTGCATGAGAAGTGAAAAACATGTTCAGGGTGAAAATATTTCTCCCTAATGGAAAAGTTAGTTTCTCTAAACACAGATTTGATAAAAACACACTAGAAAGCATTATATAAGACACACACACACACACACTGTAAGCCTAGTAGTTTCAGTATGAGTTTAATTGTTAAAACAGCACAACACAGACTCAACTCCACAGACACAGAGTTTCATTTCTTCAAACTTCTGACACTTAAGAAAAATGAATCTGACATCTGATGCAAGCAATGTCTCCCAGAAAGAGATTAATGTTCTAAAGCTCTTTACGAATGACAGAAAATAGCATTACATGTCAATTTTTCTCCATCTTTTGTGAGGGAGACGAACGGCTGGCAGCGTTTTGCTGTATTCTCAGCTCAAATCTGATGCATTATGCAAAAAACAGAAGTGATTTGTTTTTGGTGGCTCGTGTATGGCGTTCCATGGCATCAGAAGTGCACTGATGTTTAGCATTATCATCTTCTGAAGTCATTCGGATGAAAAAAGACATTTGATATGTTTTATCCTTTAGCTTTTATGCACTTCTGTTTCATTTCCTTACAGGTATCAGTCCACCCAAAATGACTTTTTTGTCCTGTAGAACACAAAAATGTTCATGCATTTTAACACAACAATGTTATCATGTCTATAAAGCTAAAAAAAAGAAAAATCATGAAGCATCACATATTAGCATCACTAATATTTGTCAACATTAGTAAATCCATATAGATAATATGAACTTGTAATCAACAATATTATTTTCCAATATTTCTTTGAATATTTATTGATCGATCGGTTAATGTCATGGTACAGTTCACGGTGCTTTAACTACTATGAGTTCTGTATTAGTAAATGCTGTTGAATATAATATCTGTGTGTGTTTTGTCTCACAATGTTTTGTTTAGAGAAATATGTAGAAGAGTGTGTATGGAGTCATGTTAGACATGTGGTGAAGAGAGTTGCGTGTCTTTGGTCCAGGCGTCCGCACGAGAGCGAGTAAATAATGACTGAATGCTAGTTTACCTCAAAGCCTCTAAAGCTTTCTGTCCTGAAGAGACGCACTCGCTGAGCAACGCTGAATAAAACATGAGATGAGAGAAATCCCCATCACCTCACACTGCTCTTTCTCTTTGTCTCTCATTCAAGTGTGATTTCAGTTCTCTGGACGTCCGTTGAGCTCATTCTCCTCACTCGTATTTCGACACGCTTTTATAAGGTGATAGGACTTCACTGAAGCAGCCACACACGTGGCCAGACCTCCTCGTACTCTCCACAGCGCACACGCACACGACACGGGAGGGAGAGAGAGAGAGAGAGAGAGAGAGAGAGAGAGAGAGGCAAAGAAAAGAATGAAATGAGAAACAGGATCAGGTGCTTTGGTTTCTGGTCTTGAGAATGAGAATGAGATGCATTCAGTCTGCAGGAGGTGCTCATGGGATTGTTCTCACCCATCTCTCGCTAGCACATGGAGCTTTCTCAGGGTGAATTATGGAGGATTTGAGCAATATCAGGAGTCTTAGTCCCGACAAAGGTAAGCTGTCTTACATTTCATGGCAGAACACAGAGAATGCTAGGAGAAATGAAGAAGATGAAAGAGACATTGCTGGATGTGTTTTGGGTAGGACTTTACTTTTTCGCTATACTGTCATCTTCTGTTTTATCTCCGGCCGTCCCTGACCTCTTACATTGTGTTTACTATTCTGTATCAAAGACATGACTTTCCTGCCGTAGTCCAGTTGAATCTATTCGATTAAAGAAATGATGACATCTTTCATCATTACAATACATGATCATGTACCTCAAGTCACTTTGAACGTAAGAGGTTTCAAAGAAAGAGATAAGGAAAATATAATGACTGGATCATTTAAAATGTTCTTGCTCATATGTTGCTCTCTCATGGCTCAGGAGTTTTGATGGAGTTCTCATTTCAGTTTCAACTTTCAGTCTCAAAAATTAAAACAAAGAGCTCATATTGAGATCTTCAATAATATTGACTTTTGATTGCAGACGAGACAAATCTGAGCTCTTTTTCTAGGGAGAAATATCTGAGACACAGTTGAGACTTAAGCAAAAGTTTCCGTGTGCTCTCCATTTAATCTCATCGATGTCTACGAGAAATATCTGAGACATTAAAGAGATCTCACTAGATTTGTGTGTTACAGTGTGATAATGACATGAAGAATCATTCAAATGTGACATGTGAGAGAATCGCTTCATATGGCAGTCGTTACGCTTGTTTCTGAGATTTCTGAGTGTGTACCCTTGAGTCCGTTGAGCTCCGGTCAGAGGAACACAAACTGTTTACCCACAATCCCTCTGCTTTTCTGATGCACGTCTACAGACTCGTATACTGCAGGTGAAAGTCAATAGCCACACTTCAGCAGGATAACACATGCATGTTTTTATATTCTTGGTTGAGATTTTCAGTCATGTCGTTGAATTATTCATGTCACGAGACTGTGGAAATCAGGTGCTTTAACACTCGGGTGTGTTTGACAGATCAGCGTGTGTTTCACTATTAGAAATAAAGTCATTTGGACTGAGTCTGGAATAAACACAAGTGATGAGAGTGTTGCTGGATCATAGTTATAAATGGATTTGCATTTCAGTCCCTTGTTGGCAAGCACAGAGGTTAGATGTTTCTTATAGTTGGTCACCAGGTTAGCTCATGTGTCAGGAGACATTTTAGTCCACTCCTCTCTAAATCTCTAAGGTTTCGCTCAACAGTTTTAGCCTCCTTCACAGATTTTCTATATGACTGGGGTCTGGAGACTGGCTAGGACACTTAATGTGCTTCTCCTTGAGCCACTCTTTGGTTTGTCTTGGTGATATGTTTGGGTCTTTGTCATGTTGAAGGCCCATCCATGACCCATCTTCCGTTATCGGGTTGAGATTAATGCGGTGAAGTCATCCTGTACCCGTAGCAGAGAAAAAGCCCCAAAGCATAATGTTTCCAACACTGTGCTTGACTATAGAGATGGTGTTCTTGGGGTCATAGTCAGTCATATTTCTCTCCCTTCAAACACACAGAGTTGATTTTGGCCTCATCTGACCACAGCCCTTTCTCAAAAGCCTTTTTTGAATCATTTAGATGTTCATTGGCAAACTTCAGACAAGCCAGATGGGTCTTCTTGAGCAGGAAGACCTTGAGGGTGCTATTGTGGCATAATGGTCCCAACTGCCTTCAGTCATTAACAAGTTTCCTCCGTGTAGTTGTGGGCTGATCTTTAACCTGTCTCATGATTTACCCCATTGGGGAAGTCTTGCAGTGAGCTCCAGACCAAGGGCAATTGATGGTTATTTTGTATTTCTTCTATTTCCAAATAATCGCACCAACAGTTGTCTCATTCTCACCAAGCTTCTGTCTGTAGCTCATTCCAGGTTTGTGCAGGTATACTGTACAATCTTGCCCCTGACATCCTTTGACAGCTATTTGGTCTTGAAACGGAAGATACAGATTCTGTTGGCAGGCATCTTTTATATACATAACAAGCTGACTTTAGGAGTACTTTCTTTTTTTAAAGTTATATTTTAGGGGCTTTTTGCCTTTATTTGATAGGACAGGGGAAAGGGACCGGCAAATGACGTTCGAGACAGGATTTGAACTCTGGTCAGGCCGCAAGTGCACTGGCACTACATGGCAACACACTTACCACAGGGCCATTGGTGCCAACAGGAGTGACTAATCTGTGTTTCATATAAACACATAACCAATCTGTAGAGCCAGAATTCTTACTGGTTGGTATACAATTCTGGGTTTATATTCTGTCTATCAGTTCAAAGAAACCTACCATACAAATGATAGACCCTTCATTTTTTTATAAGCAGGCAAACTGACAACTGTCCAGTCTGATTGGCTGAAGTTTATGAAGTTAATGGAAGTCATGATGTAGTTTTTGCATCTGTTTGCCAGGGGAACAGAAGGTTTTGTGTGTTTGCAAGGTTCATACCATTATAAAAAGTTCTTAATGCACACTTGATGGAAAGTATATCTTTCATCACAGGGTTATTTCTCATTTCACATCTGACCAGCTCAAAGTGTTTCTGAATGATGTGTTTGTGAATATCCAGCAGTGTGGTGTAGCAGAGAGAGTTCAGTGTTTTTGTCAATGCTGGTTAAAGATCATTTACCGGCTGCTCTGGCTGTATTTGTGTAAAATGTACACAGTAGTATTTCATTAGAAAGAGTGGTGAAATCATCACTCCATCACGTCATGTATGTCTTCTGAAAAGAACACATGACGTCATCTTCAGGTTTTATTGAGCATTTCAGTAGCAACATCATACAGTAAACAAACATGTGGCCCAAACTTACCTTTCGGTATATTATATTGAGTAGTTTTAATTTAATTTAATACAAATAAAATATTCATATGAATTAAATATTAAATAAATCATTATATTATAACAAAACACAGACCGGAACGTTTACTTCAGCGTGTGATGAAACGATCTATACAGTGGATCTTAAAAGTCTACTTAAAATTGCATGCTTTTGTCATGTAAAAAATGAAATCAAGATGAATCATGTTGGAACATCCTTCACAACCTTCAAAAAACAACTGTTCCGCATCTATCTGACTAACCAAAAACTGTCTATGTTTTGTCTATTAGTATTGTTTAGTGTGTTGACAAAATGTTTTATGCTCTCCTACTTGTAAGTCGCTTTGGATAAAAGCGTCTGCCAAATGAACAAATGTAATGATGCTGATGTGTCTCTGTTTATGATGTTTGATTGACAGTCAGCTGTTAATTGACGCTCTCAGTATCATCATCATCTTCAAACACAGAGCTCAATTATTTTAATGGAAAGGCTTCTTTATATATAGTCATTCACAAAGCTTTTATCTTTATTAAGACAGCAGGAGTGAAGGTGTCTGTCTTCAGTCTAATGTGTATATACTGTCTAGTGAAGCTGTATTACAGTCAGTCTGAAATTATCATTCCACAGTTATCTTGTATAAGGGCTTTTTACAAAAGATTTCTTATAAAAATTCTTCAAGGATTGGCATGATCATGTTAATTATGGGTCAAGCCAACAACACTGCAAACTTGCACACATTTTTGCCTATAACTTTTTGAACCGTAATCTTTTTTTCTCTCGGAACCATTGGCTTATGCCGATTCGAGTGTATGATATGACGTCATTTTCCGTCATGAACATTTTCCCGCCATTAAGAATTTTGGGGAAAAAATAATTTCGAACTCCTCCTAGACGGTTTGACAGATTTGCACAAAATTTGATATGCAGCATGTCGAGACACATCAGACAAAAAGTTATTGGAATATTTTCAATAGGCCAATCCGTTCTTGTATAACACGTCCACGAATGTGACGACGAGCACACCAAAATGGATTCAATGCGGTATTTTCACCAAACATTTGTGTATCGACACCAAACATCGCAGTCAGGTTAGTGTCATGTAAGCTTATGAAACAGAACGTATGGAACAGTTGATGTCTATTTTTATCTGAGAGCTTTAGGAAATATCACATGACCACAGAGTGCGGCAACTTCATCTTGAAAAGCAAATATTACAAGAGCAAGTTTCTGTCATTTGGAATAATGAATCTTTTCATTTGAAGGTGTGATATGAAGGCTAAGGACTGTTATCTGGTTGATATTGTGTTGTGTTGCTGTAGAGCAGTAAACAGTGTGTGGGTGATGTTTTGTGCTGATGACAGTCAAACGTAATGTGTGTGTGAATACTCCCATTAGCCAGAATGCCAGACTATACTGTGTTAGTTTAAGGGTTCAAGTTGGTCAAATGGGGACTGCATTTGACAGCAAACTTGTTTAAAGTCACACTTCTCACACCAGTCCTGAAACGCCCCTGGTCTTAGTCCTACACATTTGATAAGTGTCCCTCCTGTGACACACATGATTCAACCCATCAGCTCCTTCAGTAGAGACTGCAAGACCCCAATCAGCCGTGTCAGATAAAGGAGACATGTGCAGTCCTTAAGGAAACAGTGCCAAGGAAATGTATTAGTTCTACATTTTTTATTAATTTCCACTTGAAGGAAACATTTTCTTTACTTTAAAAGCAGAATAAATGCAGTCAGGGTTATAAGTACACATGCTTCTTTACACAGTTCACAGGAGCGTTTGAGCTTCCATCCCTCTCAAACCATCACCCGGGGAAAGTTTACCAGCAGGGCATCCAATCCTTTCCCCTGCGCTGCCATCTGTTCACAGTCTCCTGCCCTCTGCAGATGCTTCTGATCTTGCACAACTCTTTCCTGTGTGTGTGTGTGTGTGTGTGTGTGTGTGTGTGTGTGTGTGTGTGTGTGTTTGTGTGCGTGCGTGCACGTGTGCGTGTGTGAATTTACTTTCATCTGACACACAGTTAGACAGGACTGCTTGCTTTGGAAAGTGCCAAAACACAATTAATGTTTTCTATAGGCCTTTTTACAGCATATATTAGTATAGGCGTATATACAGTATGTTTATAATGTATATAGACAAAAGGTTGTCAGTAGATATGTATGTGAAATATAAGTTGTAATTAATATGATTTATTTTGTTAGTAGCTGTGTATTTATGACTATATAAGTATAGGTTGTCTGTTGGCTTTTAGCATGCTCCATTACACCTCTGATGACATTAAAGTCAATGGCTGCATCCCAATTTGCATACTCTCCATCCTAAATAGTATTTGAAAGAGAATTAGTACATCCCAAATCATAGTATGCTGAAATGAGTATTCTTCAGTGAAAATCGGAAGTGTGAACCCATGGACAGTTAACGGCTGATATTACCCACAACTCACAGCGAGAGGGCGGAGTTTAGTGATGCTCCACTGCATTGATAAAATGAAATAAGTGATGCTTCACTAAATTAATCAATGTAAACATCACATACGAAATAATGAATGATGAAATACTTAAATGCAAAGAAGAGCATTTCGAGTTAGTCTGTCCCAGTGCTTGCATACAGTACAAAAACAGTACATGCTTTTAGTGCATAGTAGGCGAATTGGGACGCAGCAATTACTTTCCTGTTTACTGTCATTCTGAAGTACACATGTATTCTCAATATAAATACATGGCAGCATAGAAATCTGCATGTGTATTTTTTCAGACTAACCCAGAGCGAGAAAACATACTGAACACATCCTGGTCTGAATCCTATATTTAATTCACAACACAGTTAAATGTAGTCCAGTATCTTCCACACATCCATTATTCAAAAACACTGATGTCTAATTTAGGCCACAAGCACGAAAATGCTCTCATTGCTGTATAGGGCACACTTGAAAAATGACACAAGAGCAAACAGGATTTTCAGTCATTAGGAAAGTGGGTCTAGCTGAAAACTAATGAGTTATCCTGAGACCACAAGGAAAAATCCCTCTGAGGATGAGCAGAGACAGTCCCGCCCTCCAAATGAATGAGCCAATCACTGAGCTTCTTACAGGAGGAGCCCTTTAAACACGTATTGAAGAAGAAGTACAGTATCATCAGATGTGAAACACTGAAGCGTTGACAAGTGACAAGGGATAGTTGTCATGTCTCCATAGACATCAGGTTAGGGTATGAATTACATGTGGTTTTGTCTCTTTTACAGCTGAACGTTGAGCAAAATGATTCACATCAGTTCAGTGGAGAACAAGTCTTTCTTGGGATCTTCCACAGAAGTTCTTTAAATAGCAAGAGTTCATTATATGTAAACGAGTCATTGTATTCTCCTGTGTGTTCTTGAACAGTTTGTGATGATGTGTGGCATTGGAGTTATGGACAAAGCCATCATAAACAAACATTACAGCTTGTCCGGCACATTCTGTTAATATTCAACAACGGGAGTTGAACTCAAAAGAAAGAGATTATTTCTCATCTGACAACACGTGTGCTGCTCCAAGCCCGCAGAATGATGATGATGATGATGATGATAGAGATATCATAAAGAGAGTGCTCAGAATCATCACTCCAGGCCTTTTGTTTCCCTCTATCTCATCCTGTATGACCCCAATTTAATCACAAAAAAGTAATGACATATCACCAAGCTAGATGATTTGAGATATTTTTGATCATTTTCTGTATACAGGATGGTTTTAAAACTTGTGTGTTTTCTAGGTATTCCCTAATGTGTGGTTTCATGGCTTTGGTAAACTGTCAGACGGTCAGGAAACAATCATCTATTGCCTTTTTGGATTATAAAAATAACAGATTAATAGAAATCAAGTGTCTCTCACCCCCCTCTCTCTCTCTCTCTCTCTCTCTCTCTCTCTCTCTCTCTCTCTCTCTCTCTCTCTCTCTCTCTCTCTCTCTCTCTCTGTGTGTGTGTGTGTGTGCGCTGTGGTTTAAGCTTCCTAAATCCCCCAGACCTGGATTACAGTCCTGGGGGGATTTATGTGTCTGTTTGACAGGTGTTGAACAGTCGATAGGTTAGCATCTCTACTGCTAGAGTATTTCTCAAAGCATTCCATCAGAAGAACATCACATGAGATGAGATATTTCTCATCTTGGTCTCAGAATTTCTCAGAAACGTTGTTGCATTTGTCGTAAAGATATAAAGAAGAGGTGAAGAAAGTTGAAGAGGAGCGCGGGGGGAGAATGTGTGCTTCTGGTGTTCATGTGGCTTCAGTCACATCTGTTGTGACTCCTCTAACATTAGTGGCTGAAGTGAAGCCCACCCGCGTGGACCCTCTCACCCGACAGCCAGCCACCCGCTCTAGCGCTCTACACAGACTCACCCTGTCACGATTAATGACAGATTTCTTCTGGACTGCAGACAATACTCTGTATCCATCCAGATGGAAGCTTGGCTTGTTTGGTAAGAGTTCAATACCTGTACATGGACATACAGTATATCTTTACTGGCTTTATTTTTTATTGTTTTTAACTTTGAAATCTTCCTTAACGCCAGAATCACTCAAGACATATACATTCAAGTGAAGCATGTTAGACAGTCATACATTTGTTTTTGCCATATCAAGTACAGGTCGGGTTTACTACAGTAAATGTTGGGCTTATTACAGGTAACCAGGTCTGGTTAAGTAATGAAATGAAAATGTTACAGTCCTAACAAGGATGTGCATATCCATAAACGGTTTTTAAAGAAATGAATGTTTATTTCAGGTCATATTTCATTTAATGATGATGAAATTTCACTGACTTTGACTTTGACTGTAGTTCAGTACAAACTTTACCATCAGGCTCTGGTGTCTTAGCAGATCAGAATCTACATAAATCAAACCTTTTTAATTGTTTCCATAATATAATGAAGATGAAACTGACTGAGTATAATATGAACTGTAAGGAAGGTTTTGTGATGATTGTGTAAGAAACAAAAGAAGTGAATGACAATGTAAAACCAGTACATGTATACAGTATCACACGCTGGAGCAGAAAAAACGAGACATGTTTGGCAAGAAGTAAGCAGTTGAATGTCAGCGCACTTGTTTTTCTTTCTGGGCATCACAGTGACGTTTGGCTTTATACTGTAGACGCGTTCAGACATCATGATGGAGAGGCGACATATGGACAATCCCTGTAAGCTTTAATTCTCTGATGATTTACCTTCCTGCTCCTTCTGTGGACAACACCTTTAATTCTCTTAAAGAGACAAGTCTGGCCTCACGTCTTCATACAGAAGCCGATGATACTGACTGAAACGCCTTATTGCCATCGCTGTTCCTGAGTCAGCTCCAGTCTAGTAGTTATTTAAGGAGAACGGCATCTTTGTGAAGGTAATCTTTCGCTTTTAAATTACCACCCCGATTTCTAAAGCGCTTCAACCGTGAACCTGGTTTCCATGGCAACTGTTTCTTCGAGTTTTTTGTGGCGGGATATATTCACTCTGCGTTTCTTTATGTTGTAATGAGAAAGCGGTTTGGTCAAACCTCTGTACTATCCCGCTGTGTGTTCGGAAATGATGTCACAGACCCTCATGGCACACATGCAGATATTTCAGATATGTTCAGATATTTATCTGCTATCAAACAAATCATTTGTTCCTTGATGGGGCAGTTGTGGCCTAATGGTTAGAGAGTTGAACTTGTAACCGGAAGGTTGTCGGTTTTAAACACTGGATGGGTTACATCCAGAGGTCACATTTGGTCACCATATCTGACAAATAGGTTGCAGTGTTAAACAGGCTCATAATAAGAAAAGCGCTTGCTGTCCACGTTTGTCATAACTAGAATAAAATGTATGGAGCTTTTAGCTGGAACTAAACCAAGATCACCGAATTACATTTAACATATGCCAGGGCAATTTGTTTTCATTTAAGAAACCTCAAGCTTTCACTTTAGTCTGGGACTAGTTTTAAGCCTGGTGTTTGGGGTTGTAAAAATAAACATTCAGGGAACATAACAGAAGATATTTTAAGAAATGTGTTCATGCAATGGAAGTCAACGGAGTTCAATGTTGTTTGATGATCATCATTCTTTATTCTTCTCATCTTCTCTTGTGTTCTGAAGAAAAAAGAAAGGTTTGACAAGAGATGAGAAAGAATGAAGAAGAAATGATTGAATGGATGCACTTTTGGCTGAACAATCCCTTGTGAAATCCTGCTGTAGTTTACTGTATGAGCTCATATGAACGGATGAAGTAATAATGAAATAAAGACTGGTCTCAGATGAACACACAGAGATGATGGAGCATTGTGATTATTATATAATCTGTGTCTCTCTGCTGTTTATGTAACAGCAATCTGTTGTCGGAGGAAATGTCTCGTGTGAAGCCAGATCTTCTGCTGTTATCTCACAGGCTTTCTGTTCTCTCTTCTCCTCAAGACGTCAGCTGGATTATAGTAAAGTCTGTAAGATCTGTTAATATTGTGACACTTACCAAAATGTATGACCATGGTGGTACCAAATTTTTGGACGTGTACTGTACCATGACCGTGTCAAGCGTTATGTTGTGTCATTGGAGTTCTGCTCGATCTTTTCATTCTGAACGTTCGCCTCATGTGTCTTGCGTGTCAAACGCGTGAACAATATGAGAAGTGAAACACACAATCTCGGTTGAAAATGAACTGCATTGGGTTCATAAAGGTCACAGTAATGATTTCCGTGTATGGTGAGGTGCGTCAGATGTTTTGATGGATTGCTGTTTCTCGGAGAGATGCACTGCACGTGTGCAGAAAAACTCTTCCAGTAATATTGTGTGAAACATAACCTCCACTTTCTGAAAGGCTAAAAATATCTGTGCCGCCTGTTCTGCTCTAGGTATGAGATGGATCTGACTCTAAACATGTTCAGGGCATCATGGCTTCTTTAAATATGTATGAAATGTGTTCATCATACGAATGTCTCTCTCTCTCTCTGTGGCAGTGGAGAAATGCATGAGCTGCATGCAGACAGGGACTCAGATGCTGAAACTGCGAGGTGGATCTAAAGGCCTGCTGCGCTTCTTTTACCTGGACGAACACAAGTCCTGCATCCGCTGGCGGCCCTCCAGAAAGAACGAGAAAGCCAAGAGTAAGTGCGTCTCTTTTGTTTATTAACCACATCTAATTTGAGACATTCATGAGGAGGAGACTGGTCTGGATTATGTCAAACATTTAAGCAAAAAACATTTCAGATTTCTCTTCATTTAATCTCCCACTCGAATGTGTGTTCATTTAATCTGATGTACAGTAAATGATAGATCATGAGAGCGTCTTTAGCTCTTATATACAGTAAGTTCACCTGGAGTAGCACAGCTCTCACATCTCACATTTTAAAACACTTCACACGTATGTGTTATGATTTTTATACTCTACAAACTGTATATTATGTTCCCGATTCTACCCCTAAACCTAACCATCATAGAAAACGTTAGTATGTTTGGTTTATGAGGACACGGGAAGTGTCCCCGTAAACCATGTTTATGTTGTTATACACATAAATCATACAATATATACAAGCGCGCTTTCCTCATGACGACCACTTTTGCCATCATTTTGGGGACATTTGGTCCACAATGTACAGTATAAACACACACAGACAATGTGCAGTTACTGTAGATCTGTACAGTAGAACACTTGACATTCACATCAAGTCTTTAGTAGATCTTACAAAATCTGGCTCATGTTTTACTGCAAAATCGCAATACTTTTCTGAAGTTTGCTTTATGACCGTTTGACATTTTCATCCTTGTCATCAACAAAATCCTGTTTTGATGAGACTAAATGTCACTGTCACATCTGTTACTGTCATGATCTTCTCTTCAGAGACATGTGTTCAGTGTTCTTTCTTGTCTCTCTCAGTCTCGATCGACTCTGTTCGTGAAGTGTGTGAGGGAAAGCAGTCAGACGTCTTTCAGAGATATGCAGACGGCAGCTTCGATCCCAACTGTTGCTTCAGCATCTATTACGGCGAGCACATGGAGTCTCTGGACCTGGTGTCAGGGACGGGAGAGGAGGCTCGCACCTGGATCACCGGTCTGAAGTATCTGATGGCCGGCATCAGTGATGAAGACAGTCTGGCCAAACGTCAACGCACTCGAGATCAATATCCTACTGTGGATCTTCTCATGAAATAGATGTTGTTGGTTAAAGAATCATAGGAATGATTCATGAAGTCATCTGAGATCAAAATAAAGTACACTTCTGAACACAACAGCTTAAACGTGTGACTCGACACACCAGAGAAATGATATTGTCCTGACATGTGATTCTGTACATGCACTGAAACTGACCATAAGACCACTGTAAATCTAAACTACTGATGACCACGGTTTTATTATAGTAAAAGTGTAGTAATCATTTTTCAGTATCCAGTTGTATAAGCACAACTACGATTACTGAGTACGTTTATTTGTAGGTGGTTAGTCTCTGTAGAGAACATGAACATGTTGTGTGATCTTAACTCGGCCCATCACGTGGTTGAAGCAGACGTTCGCTGAGGCGGATAAGAATGGAGACGGCTGTCTGAGCATCAGTGAAGTCCTACAGCTCCTGCACAAGCTCAATGTCAACCTGCCCAGACAGAAGGTCAAACAGATGTTTAAGGTACACCACTTTTTTCAATCTCTTCACCAGATTGGGACACAGGCCTGTGAGGAAATAATGCGGAGGACCTTAATTCTGCTTTATCCACAGATTTAAGATTGTGTATTTTGTAGGTCAACTCTTGGCGCGTGTTTTCCGCTCCGTCTGGATTAGTGTGTGTGTGTGTGTGTGTGTGACATCACGTCAGCTGTGTGTAGGTCTGTAAGCTTCACACTTCCCATCTGTTGTAAACGGACACAGATGGCCTTTAGTGTAAGACGCTGTAAAACACGGGAGGACAATCTGCTCTCTGTGTGTGACGGGGCAGGATTTCTCACCTGAACACTTTGGCTCCGGTCTGGATAAAAACCTGTGTGATTCTCCGTCATCTGCAGGTGGCGTGTTGTTCAGCATGATTTAGTGTGAACGTGTTGTTTGTTCTGGTCGTGTTGTCATTATTGACATTATTTGTCATACGTGTTGCCTGGTGTTATTTCATCACGGGGATAGTGTCGTGAATGAGCTGAAATAAGGCCTTTACATGTTCAGTGTTTGTGTGGCGTTTTCACGCTTCTCTCAGCAGCGGGATGAGGGATATGACACGCGGCCTGGCGGGGGTCTCATTGAGACTGTAGGAATGAGAAGCGTCACCCATAGTTTGAAGAGCTGTTCGTTTACCCTTCATCATACTGGAACCAATGATCAGCGACTAATAGACACAGATAGAGAGCAAATCTAGTCAGATCATATCCACTAGCGCAAACGTTAGTAAATACTGTACTTACGTGTATGTGTGTGTGTAGGAGGCAGATACTGATGATAATCAGGGCACATTGGGGTTCGAGGAGTTCTGCTCATTCTATAAGATGATGTCAACACGCAGAGACCTGTACCTGCTCATGCTCACCTACAGTAATCACAAAGATCACATGGACACGGATGACATGATCCGCTTCCTGGAGACTGAACAAAAGGTGAGGCACTACTGACCATGCTCTCCATGCTAATGTGACCACAGGCCATTTATCCAACATCACATCTCAAGAATTGTTTTCAGTGCATCAGTAAGACCACCTAACCTAATAATACACTGTATTAACAGACTTAATCACAAAATGTCATTACGCGAAAATGCGTTTGATTCCCTTTGACTGCTGTCTGTCTGCAGCACAGAAATAAGATCAGCCGTCTGTGCTTCACCTGCTAAAAATGCTGTACAGGTCCAGTTAATCCAATCCCAAAAATGTAATGTTTGTCATGCTTTAAATCACTCACGACTCAAAGACTCTTTATATTGGAATGCACTGCATATATACAGTAGATATACAGAGCGTTTGTAGACGCCACCATATGAAAAGAATGGTGTTTTCTTTGTTATTTTTTGTGTTGTCAAGTAAATTTATACCTTGAGTGTTTCTTTCATTTTGTTGTTCATTAACCCAAGTACTGTAACCTCATTTAGAAAATCACCTCCAGTGCTAAATGTTCTTATTACTTTAAATGGCAAATCTAAATTCCACATGATGTTTGATTCAAGTGGTATCTGTCAGAAATAACGTTTCAGGCGTTCATTAAAATCCCATTACGAAGTTCGTGTACAGCGGAGCGGCTGAAACGCAGTTACATTGAGATGAAATGCTAGAAAAGTTCACCGTGTAGTCTCACATCATAACCCAGAAAATCAGCGTCTCACGATGACCTTTTCACCGCACAGCACCGAATCATTTTTAATACTGTATGATGAACAAAACACTCTTGAGAATCAAGCCGAGCAAAGCGTTTAAGATCTGCTGTCAGCTAATAATGTGTTAATGATAGCATCCCCCAGCATCCCCCAGCATCCATTGCTGCATTCACATGTGAATGATTGACATGGACGGGAATCTCATCGACTCATTCCAGACAGAAAGTGAATAGATCAGATGCTCTCGCTCATGGATTGTGTTGTCCTGTTTACTCTTTAAATGCATGCTGTTGATGTTTGTTTGTTTGTTTGTTTGTTTGTGTTTCAGATGACAGGTGTCACAAAAGAACACTGCGTCGAGATCGTGTCCAAGTTTGAGCCTTGTCCTGAGAACCAGACCTTGGGCGTCCTGGGGATAGACGGTACGAGTGTTTTCCTTGTTATCCATCATTAAATCATTCATTCTTTGATAACATTCCCCCGTAGAGTTCTATTATTTTATCGACGTCTTTCTTTTTTTTGGTCATCGTTTTAGTGCTGAATATTTTTGTTGTAATAGTTTTGGTCTGTCTGTGGAGATGATGTGAATGATGTGAAGTATTAGCACGTTTGTAACTGCACAGGTTTTACGAATTACATGCGGAGTCCTGCCGGAGACGTCTTCAACCCCGAACACTACGAGGTGAATCAGGACATGACACAACCTCTGAATAATTACTTCATAGCCTCGTCTCATAACACATACCTGACCGGAGATCAGCTGATGTCTCAGTCTCGGGTGGACATGTACTCGTGGGTTCTGCAGGCCGGCTGTAGATGTGTGGAGGGTGAGTCTTCACATGTGCATCATGAGGTTAAGATACAGAAGGACTGTACTTTGAGTCACATGTTTGTTTTGACCTCTCCCTCAGTGGACTGCTGGGACGGACCGGACGGAGAACCGACTGTGCATCACGGCTATACCCTGACCTCCAAAATCCTCTTTAAAGACGTCATCGAGACCATCAACAAATATGCCTTCATCAAAAACCAGTAAGAAATGAGAGAGAGAATATATATATATATTAGTTCGCAAACAGACCATAAAGATTTAGCTCAGCGGTTAGAGATCATGGTGCTAGCAACGCCAAGGTCATGGGTTCCATCCCAGGGATTGCACATACTCGGAAACAAATGTATAATGTATAATATAACGTATAATAAAGCGTCTGCCAAATGCATAAATGTCAATTTGCTCTCTATTTAATTTCGCTGATGTCTATGAGAAATAATGGATCTTATGTGCGATTATGGGACACACTATTATGTAAAAAGTCTCTTAATGTCTGAAAGCGGTGAATGAAGGACACGTAAAGACAGCAGTACTCCACATGTGTGTTTGTGAGTCTACATCAGATTTTTAGATGTGTTGATGTTGCACTAAAGTTTCACACTGTTGTTGTTGTTGGCTCTGTAAACTAGACACAGCCTCTGAACATTGCTCGAGTGTCAGATGTGATGTGAGATTTTTCAGCTTGTCATTTAGTTTAGGGAGTGCAGTAAATCATATCATGTTTTCCGCCTTTGTAAACATGTAAACAAGCACTGAAAGCAAGATTCTAAGATGTTCTCAAGACATGATCAAAACTCGAGGGGGTTCTGTAGGGTTGTGCTGGATCAAATCAAGACTCGTAAGAGCAATGAGGTTCTTAAAGATGTCATTGACGTGTGTGTGCGCAGGTATCCAGTGATTGTGTCCATCGAGAATCACTGCAGTGTTCCTCAGCAGAAGAAGATGGCTCAGTATCTGACTGAAGTGTTAGGAGATAAACTGGACATCTCCTCCATCTCTACAGACCCGTCGGGACTCCTGCCATCACCTGAAGAGCTGAAGGGAAAAATACTCGTCAAGGTGACCATCATATCCACACATTCACAGCTTGTGCTGGTTTGAGAAAGAAATGGAAATCATTCAAAGCGCTGTTCGACAGAATTATTCATATAGATCCAAAAGTGCAGAAACACAAGTTGTCAAGATCAAATCTGGTCATTTAAAAAAGAAACCTTTCGACATGAGGTCAAATGCTCGGTGTCAGAGGATTTAGGAGCATGTTTTTAAATGTAGATTCCCATTAGAGATGGTGTTTTAATGTCTTGAGATGTAGTCCAGCTCCTCTTGTTCTTTTAATAAAGTGTGAGGGTTGGAAATTGGGCCGTGAATGGAGTGTCTTGGCAAACAGGTTGGTTGTTGCTATAATTGGAAGAGTGAATCCTGAAGTGAAATGTGGGCCAGTCCATCATATTGATTAATTACTGGCCACACGCTGTACACATCACAGAGATACTGTAATATATATGATATAATCCAATACTCTACATGCCAGTAATACACATAACAGGTTAGGAATACAATAGTCATCTCATTCACTCATATATACATTTGATCCCTGCAGATGTTTTACAGCAAATCATCATGCAGTCGATCACTCGTGTCTTAATGGACACAGAATGTGATGTGATGTCATTGTAATGTACTGTATCAATGAGATTTGTACAGGATGCGGGTCTGTCAGGTCACCACAGAATGCGTTGTCATCACAGTGTTGGTGTCATAATGAATATGAAAAGTGATTACCCATGAATGCTGTATTAGCACCACAGGAGAAATCTTTGACAGGCATGAATATAGGCCATTCCACCCGATCGGTGGTATTTCTGTCTCTAGGCCACTTTATGTATAAAAAGGCAGAAATATTAACTTTGAAATACATTTTATTATGAAGGAAAGTGCACATTATTAAGCTAACCGCAAATTTAAAACATGAATAAAAACCCCACTATCTATCATTATACTCATACCATGACATATAAAGGTTAAATAACTCAAATATTCTTATTTGTGTCATTCCATATTCCATCTTGGTCTTCTAAAGGCCATGTGAATAGCAAAAGTTCATTTTCTCTTTTCCTCTTTTGTGTATTTGTTGATATTTTAGTTATGACTGGGAAGGATCAATCTCAACATACAAGTTTTTTGGCAAATCACTACAATTTGCTCAATGTCGTCATGTTATTGGCATGTGGCTATATTTCATGTATTTGTTCATTTTATGCTAAAAACTCAGTCCTGTTACAAAAATGCTTCTATCTTCCATTTCTAAACCATGTAAGAAAAATAAATTGTCTTCTGAAATTGATCAATACACATTTGAATAGTAAAATATGTTTGTTATTAGATGAAGGGTTTAAAAGGGGGGAGGCGGGATATGGCCCATATACAGTACTGTAGTTGTCTCTGTTCCATTTAAAAGAACAAATTTCACTTTAATGTAGGACAAATTACGTTTAATATAATCTTTCACAGTCTGCTTTGTGAAAAGTCATCTTGACATATTTTGTTTTTTGGGTTTTTTTGCTGTCAGGGTAAAAAACTGCCTCCGAATATCGATGAGAATGCAGAAGAGGGGGACGTGTCTGATGAGGACAGCGCTGATGAGATGGAGGACGACTGTAAACTCATGAATGGAGATGTAAGTCATAATGTAATACTTCATGATAACATGAACTAAATCTCTCTCATCTCATTGTGCAGAACTGATGGCTGAATGTCATTCTACACATATCATGATATCAGAAACTCTGTACTGTATATCAAATAAAATCATGATATTTACATTAGTCATTTCTTCAATTTTAATGTTGAGGTGATATTTGACACAGACATGTGTTTTTATTTCACTCTGATGATGTATTTAGAGATCTATATCTCTCTTCTGTGTATGCACTGAAACACTCTCATACATTCTGGATGAAGGCTCTTCTCTTAAAAGTGCTTAAGTGCTTAAAGTAAAAATAAAGGAGGAGGACATTTGTCATGAATTTTTCTGTGTGTGAAATCAGGTCAAGGGCTTCAAACTTGAAGTGACCCAGATATTTTGATGAATGGTTTGGATCTTCATGTCCTCTGTAGAAAACTTCAGATGGAGTCACAATGCTTATTTAAAAAGTGTGTTTTCTCTCTCTCTCTCTCTCTCTCTCTCTCTCTCTCTCTCTCTCTCTCTCTCTCTCTCTCCGTCTCCAGACGTCTATGAACCGGAAGCAGGCAGAGAATGTTGCCAAGAAGAAATTAGATCATCTGATGAAGGAGTCGAAGATCCGAGACAGAGAGGATCCAGACAGCTTTACCATCACAGCCCTGCCGCCCTCAGCCAAAGCTCATGAGAAATCAGCTGTGAAGGTAGAACTCATGTGTTTCTAATCTTCACTCGCTTCTATTTCTCATCATTCACGTTTATTTGATATGTTACAGAATGGCCATTCTCCATTTCAACTAGATATATTCCGACACTGAAGACAAGGTTACTTGAAAGGGTGGTCATCTGTACTTTTATCACAAGCTCAAACATTACTTGAGTTTTTCATTAGTCTCTTTCTGGCTTTTATCATCAAACACACATTTTGTTGTTCCTGTAGTTCAGTTGGTAGATCACGTGTTGCTGCAGCAGTTGTTTGTTTTTATTTCCAAGAAACACATGTGCTAATAAAAGTGTCTGACAGATGCATAAACATTATAATATTGTTAAAAATGTCTGTTTGGATGTAAATGATGTTGTGACTGGCAAACCCGTGTGCGTGCGTGCGTGCGTGCGTGCGTGCGTGTGTGTGTGTGCGCACGTGTGTGTGTGTGTGCGAGCACAGTTCACGCTGTCATTCATCTGTGGATCAACACTGAGCAGATATTCATATATGTGACCCTGGACAACAAAACCTCTCCCTAAAGTCTTAAGGGTTGAAATTAAGATTTGAATTGAACAAGCTGAATAAATCAGCTTTCTATTGATGTTTGGTTTGTTAGAATAGGACAATATTTGGCCGAGAAACTAGAATCTGAGGGTGAAAAAACTCAAAACATTGAGAAAATCTTCTTTAAAGTTGTTCATCAGAGGTGCTGTATCAGGCCGCTGCTAAGAAGAAACAGGTTTGTTTTAACTCTCTCTATCATCTTACCGTTGTAATGATGTTATGGAGAATAAATGGCATGAAAGAAAAATGAATCATTTTGACCAGTACAATATTTTACTACAAATGTTCTCGTGCTACTTGAGACTGGTTTTGTGCTCTCTTTTATTCTTTTTACACATGTTGGTTGTTGCTGCCACCTAGTGACGCTCTATTGGAGAATCTGGTCATGCATTGATATATATGTATATGTATACAATAAATCCTGATGTATGTGTGTGTTTAGGGTAAAGGAGATGAGGGCACTGACACCGGAGATGAAGCTAACGCTGGCAGCAACAAGCGTCTGGCCAGATCATTCATGGGCAGTTTTTCCAAACGCAAGGTGATACTTGAAGGCTTTATAGACAGATGACTGTGTGTGTGTGTTGTCTGTGTTATTATACTCCAGTTGTCAGGTCCGTGTATTTATATGTGTTATGATCAGAAAATATACAGGATAAATTCTTCTTTCATGTTTTTACCTGCAGAAGAAGACAGGTAAAGTGAGGAAATCATCCAGTTGTGAGGACACAGACACAGATCAGGAGAGCTCGAGTGGAGTGTCTAAAGCGGCCGTACATCACAGCAGGTACAACAGCTCACAGCTCATCGCATCAAACTGTTTCTGTCAATGTCTGTCCATATCTATCACTTTAATGTGTTTTCAACAGAAAGAAGAAAACCATGAAGCTGTCACGAGCACTCTCTGATCTGGTCTACACCAAATCTGTGGGCATGCCTGACTTTGAGACGCAAGGTGAGAAGAGAACTGGAATATCTCCTTTCACAAAGATCACACAACACAGATGGAGCCATTAAAAAAGAATGCGGAAGCATTTGACTTGCATATGACACTTGTTTAAACTGTGCAATCAAAACAAACCAATATTCACTCAACTACATTTTAACATTTGACACGGGCGCAGGCAGCTGCGCTTTTCAGGTGTCGTCTATGAGCGAGACCAAAGCCCATCAGCTGATGCAGCAGAAACCTGCGGCGTTCGTACGATTCAACCAGCGCCAGCTGACCCGCATCTACCCGTCGCCTTACCGCGTGGACTCCAGCAACTTCAACCCACAGCCCTTCTGGAACGCTGGCTGCCATCTGGGTACAGACAAACATTTGCTGTGTTTATGTGTGAGACATACTGCCAACCTTCTGCTCACTCCTCTGCTTTCATATCAACATGTTACAAAACTGTGACATGTTTTCCTGAATATAACACAGCAGCGAGTGTCAGCGTTATACATTTACAGTATCATATTATTCCCCCGCAACAACACATCGTTTAAAAGAGAAAAGCATTATGTGTATCCTACACACTCTGAATTCCTGACAGAACTAAGAACTAAGACGGATGAGCAGGGCTTGATTTAAGAAAAGGACAAAAGCACCATCCCACTTAATAATTATATAATAGAAATGTTCTAATGCAAATTGTCAATTTTTTTACAATTCGGCCACTGCTGATGAGTGAAATCCTGTTTCTTTTTTTGACTGGCTTGTATGCAGTTGCTTTGAACTACCAGTCAGACGGCAGAGTTCTGCAGCTCAACAGAGCAAAGTTTAACTGTAATGGAAACTGTGGCTTCATTCAGAAACCCTCCTGCATGTGTGAAGGTCTGTACAAACATCATCTGCTTGTGTTTATATCTCATTGCTCTTATATTGCTGTGTACTGCCGCTGCGCACATTCAGAGATCTCAGTCTCTTCTTCTGACAGGTTCATTCAATCCATTGGCTGAAGATCCTTTACCAGGCCGTCTGAAAAAACAGCTGGTTCTGAAGATCATCAGTGGTCAACAGTTACCCAAACCTAAAGACTCCATGCTGGGCGACCGAGGAGAGGTGATCTCATCTCTTCATTCAGAATCCTAAACATCTTCATATGCAAATCAATACAACAAATCTTACAACACAACACAACACACAGGTCTGCTTGCAAAATCCAGTTCATGTGTTCAATGTTATGTGTTAAGAAGACTTTTGAGGGAAGTATCTGTTTTAGGAGTTGTATCCTGAATATTTGGAACTGTTTTAAAGCTTTTTCAACATGTCTTCTGTAGATCATTGATCCGTTTGTGGAGGTGGAGATCATTGGGCTACCGGTCGACTGCTTTAAAGAACAAACCCGAGTGGTTGATGACAACGGTAAGAGAGTCACGACAGTCACTTGTCTTTCAAGGCCATTTATACTGTATGTGAGGTGGCAACATCTTTGCGTGACACCTCACTGTTTAATAGATTAGATTAGATTAGATTCAACTTTATTGTCATTACACATGTACAAGTACAAGGCAACGAAATGCAGTTTGGGTCTAACCAGAAGTGCAATAGCAGCAAGTGCAGGATATACATTGGTTGCATAAGTTACATAAATAAATATACAGAAGTAATTTACAGATGGAAATGTACTATGACCATGATTTACAGATGTCTCTAACTATAGACAGAAATTAACAGATGGATATATACTATGATCATGATATACAGATGTCTATTGCTATAGACAGAGATTTACAGATGGATATATACTATGAACATGATATACAGATGTCTATTACTATAGACAGAAATTAACAGATGGATATATACTATGCACATAATATACAGATGTCTATTGCTATAGACAGAGATTTACAGATGGATATATACTATGATCATGATATACAGATGGCTATTACTATAGACAGAAATTAACAGATGGATATATACTATGCACATAATATACAGATGTCTATTGCTATAGACAGAGATTTACAGATGGATATATACTATGAACATAATATACAGATGGCTTTTACTATAAACAGAAATTTACAGATGGATATGTATTATGAACATAATGTACAGATGGCTTTTACTATAAACAGAAATTTACAGGTGGCTGTATACAATAAGTTAGGCTATGGTGAGCAGCAGTGCGATAAATATAGAGTAGTGCAAATAAATTATGGACAGAAGCTATCGAAGTAACAGTGCAATGGAAGAAGTTATTGCATATTTCAGTTAAAGTGTAGGAGTGCAAGATGCATAGTAAACAGTCGGTACTGTAAATGAACAGTTGGCAGTGCAAATGAGCAGTCTGGTAGTGCAAATGAACATAAATGTTATGTATAGACAGTCCATTAGTGCAAATAACAAGTGAAGACAGGTGTGCAATGAGGGGGGAGAGAAGAGTGTAGTAGTAAATGAGGGGCAGTGGGATCAGTGAGGGGCAGAGTTCAATAAAGAGACAGCTCTGGGAAAAAAGCTGTTCTTCAGTCTGCTAGTCCTGGTCCGGAGGCACCTGAAACGCCTGCCGGAGGGCAGGAGAGAAAACAGTCTGTGAGCGGGATGAGAGGAGTCCTTAAGAATGCTGCGAGCTCGACGCAGACAGCGTTTCCTCTGGATGTCCTCCATGGATGGAAGTGGAGTCCCTGTGATGCGCTGGGCGGTTTTCACCACCCGCTGCAGTGCCTTGCGCTCTGCAACAGAGCAGCTCCCATGCCAGACTGTGACACAGTTGGTCAGGACGCTTTCTATTGCACAGCGATAGAAGTTCACCAGGATAGCCGAGGACAGCCGATTCTTCTTTAGTGTCCTCAGGAAGAAGAGGCGCTGGTGAGCCTTCTTGACCAGGCTGGAGGTGTTGGTAGTCCAGGACAGGTCCTCCGAGATGTGGATCCCCAGGAACTTGAAACTGGAGACACGTTCAACAGCCATCCCATTGATGTGGATGGTGTCATGTGTGCCTCTTGACTCTTTCCTGAAGTCCACAATGAGCTCCTTTGTCTTGGAGGTGTTAAGGAGCAGGTTATTGTTGTTGCACCATGTGGCTAGGTGCTGGATCTCCTTCCTGTAGGCCGTCTCATCGTTGTTGCTGATGAGACCAATCACCGTAGTGTCGTCCGCAAACTTGATGATGGAGTTAGATCCGTTCACAGGCTTGCAGTCGGAGGTGAAGAGGGAGTAGAGGAAGGGGCTTAGCACACAGCCCTGTGGTACACCAGTGTTGAGTGTGATAGTGGTGGAGCAGATGGAGCCTGATCTCACCTGCTGTGGTCTGTTGGTCAGAAAGTCCATAATCCAATTGCATAGGGAGGTGTTAATGCCCAGGTCTTCAAGTTTGGCTATTAACTTGGATGGAATGATAGTGTTGAATGCTGAGCTGAAGTCAACAAACAACATACGTGCATAAGTGTTCTTATTGTCCAGATGTGTGAGCACAGAGTGCAGTGCCATGGAAACTGCATCTTCTGTGCTCCTATTGCTGCGGTAGGCAAACTGGTGTGGGTCCAATGTGGATGGTAGAAAGTCCTTCAGGTGTGCCAGGACCAGCCGCTCAAAGCACTTCATGACAATGGGTGTCAGTGCTACAGGACGGTAGTCGTTCAGGCACTTTGGGCTGGAGTGTTTTGGCACTGGCACAATGGAGGTGCATTTAAAGCATGTTGGCACAGCTGCTTGGGCAAGAGACAGGTTGAAGATGTCAGTGAAAACCCCAGCAAGCTGCTCAGCACATGCCCTGAGTACACGTCCAGGGATGTTGTCTGGTCCAGCGGCTTTGTGCGCACTGATCCGGCTCAGTGCATTACAGACGTCTATGGAGGAGAGTGTGATTGGAGGGTGATCAACTGAGGGTTTGAGCTTGGTGGCAGTTTCTCTATTGTCTCTCTCAAAGCGAGCATAAAAGTCATTGAGCTCGTTCAGGAAGAGGACATCAGTGGCTGCGGGGGTGGAGTGGGTGGGTTTGTAATCACTGATGGCCTGGATGCCTTGCCACATGCGTCGAGGGTCGGAGTTGTGACTCAAAGGTGCATTTGACTCAAAGGTGACCATGTGACTCAAAGGTGCATTTCCTTTTTTCTAACATAACATCCTACAATATGTGTTCATAGCTTGCTTTCATTTGTCACCCACTAAGTTTTGAGTTTGAGTAAAGTGTTATCAGCTTCTCTGTCATCTGAAAATGGAGACAAAAA
The DNA here is from genome assembly GCA_026939265.1 of Oreonectes daqikongensis. Taxonomy (NCBI): domain Eukaryota; kingdom Metazoa; phylum Chordata; class Actinopteri; order Cypriniformes; family Nemacheilidae; genus Oreonectes; species Oreonectes daqikongensis. The sequence continues at coordinate 437,208 of JAOTQM010000133.1, read as the reverse complement.
GGTAATGAGAATAATAGTAACTAAATATTTTGATAACAGTGAACAGAACTGGCCCGAGGATAGAGCCCTGTGGCACCTCAGGTGCTGAGAAACAGAATTTTTTCTAACTGAAATGTGATAGGCCTTATGCTGCACGTAGATTTTCAAGAGTGAAGACGCTCTGCTACTTTAAGATATTCAGTCAGCTAATGTAATTCAGTTTAGTGGCTTGTGATTTATGAAGGTTAAGTAGATATTACTGGAATCCTGAATCTCTCATTCATTCTATTATTTCTGCAAATAATTTACCTGACCATGTCCCTCTCTCTCTCTGTCTCTCAGGTTTTAACCCCATGTGGGAGGAGACACTTGTCTTTACTCTACACATGCCAGAGATTGCCATAATACGCTTCCTGGTTTGGGATCATGACCCGATTGGTCAGGATTTCATTGGCCAGAGGACCATCGCTTTTAACAGCATGCTTCCTGGTACCATATGTCATGATTTATACTCCCCTTCATATAAGAACAGACTGAGTCCATGTGTACACATGTAAAATTGACACAGGAAAATCTGTATATTTTCATATTAGCTGTTCTTTTAAACATTCACATTGAATATTACTCACATATAGTCACAGTACAAAAATGTATTGCAAAGACTAAATATTAAAGTTGCAATATGAGAGGCCTCACAGAACAGTAACCCATCCCTGATTGAGTGTTTTAGAAATGTATTTCCTGTTTGTTTTTCAGGTTACCGTCATGTGTATTTAGAAGGCATGGAGGAGGCGTCCATCTTTGTACATGTTGCAGTGAATGACATCACTAGTAAGGTGGGCACCTCCTGTAGTTTGTGGAAAGAATCGTATCATGTCAGAGAGTGCATTGAATTTCAATATTCGTTTTCTGCATGCTGTGTTACTGGAAAACTTCAGGCACTATATTTTTATGTTGTATATTCTTTACCAAGTCACTCAGTAATAGCTTTATGCTGTAGCCTATATGTGACATCTATTAAGTTATTCTGTAAAAAAGCCCAGATGTGCTGTTATTTTCTAAAACAGCCATATGAGTACAAATGTCTTGCTTTTATCATTGTAATCTTTAGGCAATACTAGATAATACAATACAAGAAATAATTTCCCACAGTCAATAGTTCACAAAGCTGAAAGGTGTAATACACAATTACATCCCCATTAAGTGAAGTAATCTTTAATATCTCTGGTATGTAGACATGTAGTATTTTCTATGGCACTACATATTCTGTACATGCCACTTTTCATTAATACAGTATTTACAAATCATTTCCAACCTCAAGGGTCAAGCTAAACAATGAGAGAGCTTTAAAATCACCCATATACATACCAACATGCAGACTTTTGTATAACTTGTATAACTACATTTACATGTAGGCATTTCGCAGACGCTTTTATCCAAAGAGAGATTCAGAAACACTAAAGTGATATGTCATAGGAGGCAATAATACAACAAGTGTTAACACCAAGTTACTAGTTTCAACTAAAGACAGAACACAACCTATTGAGAAAGAAAGAAGGTTAGTCTTTTTTTAAAATAGGGTCAACATTTACCTGTTAACTCGATAACACAAACACACAGTGAGTGCATAGGTTTGAATCTGAGGAAACAAATGGATGAAAGAGAACCACACTGCACTGCACTGCCGTTAGTCCTCTATTCATGGAAAGTGACATATGATGTTATAAACATGCTCACACGCTCTTGTACATAATTTGTCTGCTGCACATTCAGATGTTATTTGTGTAGTTTGTCTGTTTTTTCGCTCTTACTCTTTCTCTTCTGGCTTCTCTCTCTCTCTCTCTCTCTCTCTCTCTCTCTCTCTCTCTCTCTCTCTCTCTTATGTTTGTGATTACAGTGTACCCATCTTAGTCCAAAAGCTGTCTATAGAGGCAGGAAAATATTAGGATCCTCGTTCAAAACTCAGGTGTAGTGAGACCCAATCAGCACCCTGCATGCTCCTCTCAAGCCCCTCCCTTTCTCCCAGTGACCCCCAGTGGCTAGCATTCACCACGCCAACTCATGCAGAATGAGTTGTGACATAATTGTGACCGCCTACCTCGACTACATTCTCATTGACCCCTGAAACAGATCCAGCATCAGCGTCCCTCCTGTTTCACTGAACTCAGGCCATGTCAGGTTCATGATAGGCTCTCGGCTGCCCCGCTCGCCGAGCACTCAAGCTCTAGAGATGCTGAGGTTAGAAGAGACACGCTCACTCTTGGTTTGTGGAGTCTGTTGTCTTTATTCATGACTGTGAGGGGCAGGCTGCTGTGAGATCTTGGCAGGTCATGTATTTTTTGAGCTCAGGTAAATATTCTGAATTTACATTTACATTTACATTTATGCATTTGGCAGACGCTTTTATCCAAAGCGACTTACATTACATTGTACTATACATTTTTGTACATTTTGTATAGTAAGCAAGTGGGGGTTAGGTGCCTTGCTCAAGAGCACCTCAGCCGATACCCGCCAGCCCTGAGAATCGAACCAGCAACCTTCTGATCATGAGTCCAACTCTCTAACCACTGGGCCACGACTGCCACTGAATTTATCAAAGAGCTTGAGTCTGCATCAGAGCTCAAGTACAGGCAGAGAGCACAGCATGTGTGCTTGATATTCCTCATTCAGTTCAGCTCAGAGGGGTAAAAGCAGTTCATAGTCAACATGGCATGAATCACAAAATGACATTGGGTGTTGTGGTTAATAAAAGCCTTCAGGAGATCACGGTTCATGTTTTCTGGCCATCGATCTAAACAAGCATTGAACTGCTAACCCGGTGTCATTTTATCCCGAAACATTTCCTGCTTCCTTCCCCTAACCTTTTTTCACATGACTGTCATACATTCACAACATTATGTTCATCTTCTAAAGGTCACCCACATGTGTATGTCGATTCCACATTCTGTTAGTTGTTCTAACTTACATGTCGTTTCGTGTCACTACTTTCCAGTTACAGTGTATCGCAGCACAGAGTTCTTGCGTGATGTTCAATAAACTGTCCGGATGTGGACGAGCACTGCTGAGAAGATAATCATGCTGTCGATATCAAACATTTCTCAATGTTAGCGGGCATGTGAGAACATGTCTTTTTGAGTCTGTACATCCTTTTGACAAAGACAGCTTAAACCAGCCCAACATGGTTTATCGGTCACGATAAGAGGGCTTTGGACATTCAACTGGTCATCGCTATTTAACTAGCTAAACAAGATGAACAACAGGTTGGCCAAGCCAGCTGAGACCAGCAACCACCTTAGACTGGTTTTAACGTTTGATCAGCAGTGTTAATGGGGTTTAATAGTTTGAGGAAGAATTATTTGCAAAGGTTTTCCGTGATAAGATCAGATTAGTTACGGACACTTTTCAGTCACACATACTGCTTTGGGTGATTCTCTGTATCATTCTGTTGCAGGTTCGAGCAGTCAGTGGTATAAAAGGACTGTTTCACAGAAATCCAAAGCAGGCCTCTCTCGACAGCCATGCTGCTGCTCAGCTCAGCCGTAAACCCACCTTCGGTGCTCACCTGCTGCGCCGAACAGCCAGTGCACCCACCAAGGGTCAAGCCAAAGTCAAGAGGGGCTTTCCTGAGATCTCCATTGACAATAAGGACTGCAGCTCAGAGGGCGCCAGTGAGGAGCGGGAACCGGAAGAGGGCCCACTAGTCCACCACAACGGAGACACAGCGTCTGCCAAATCATGGGGTCATGGCACCAACGGGCAACTTCACCCTGACGACAGTAAAGGTAAGAGCACTTTCTTTCGCCCCGAGCCTCGTGCCGAACCGTACCAAGACAGGGGAGCCACGAGTGAACCTCTGAAAAGAGCCAACAAGTTGCGTCTCCAGGATCCGCTGGATGAGAAGCCGGGCGTGTTCGCTCGTGTGGCGATCAACAGCTCGGGCCGGGTTGGGATGACTTCCAATTGCATAAAGTGTGTAATTGGCACCAAAGAGAGTCCAGTCTTGGAGAGGAAGGTTACAAGCACTACTTCTCCCAGGCCTGAAAGGGCTTGTCGCTCTCCGACGGCTTCCCGACAAGTTCAGCCAGAGCCCAATCCTAAACCACAAGTCTTAGCCCAGACGGACTCTAAACACAAAACAGACTCTCAGGGCCATATTAAACTTGTACCATTACCCAGAACAAGGGCAAAGGTTCAGCAAACATTGGGTTCGATTGAAGACCCCTCTGTGAGAAACGCTTTCTCATGTTGCGTTTCACGTCGATTCCTCCAGTCACCACCTGCTCCACCTCCTCCAATCCCTGACAGCAAAACTAGTCTCTGTCGCCAATGCCCCGTTCCACCCGACTATGGTAGCAACTGTAATGCTTCCGTGAATGACGTCATGAGCCTGTCTGACAGTGATTCAAGCAGCTGTGACAGTTTGGCTAGTCTTGATCTACCTGCTATGTCTCCACCACGGGGAATGGAAAACCGAAGGCGGGCTGCGGGGACACTGCAGCGTGAGATGAATGCCCTCTTTGCCCAGAAAATGGACGAGATCCGCCGTAAATCCCCCTTGTTTTTCGCTGGTAAGGTGTCCATAGTGTGTAGCTCCATCTCAATTCCCCAGTGGCCCAATAGGGTAGAGATCAACAGGTCGTGATGGAACCCAATAAATCCCTTTAACCTCCTAAGACGGTGGTGTGTGTCACCTTGTTGAGGGCTGATCTCTCACATCTTAGTCACCAAATATCTTTAAAGTCATGACAGTGGTGCAGCACACACTGAGACTAAATGAAATGCCCCAATAATATCAAAATGACTGCTGTGAAAACCCTGTTAGTAAAGCTGTAAATGTTTGCTTGTACATGTTTAGTATGCAGACCATGACTGATTCTAGTCCTCATGTGATAGTCACAAGTAAGAATGTGTTTCTGAAACACAAAACAGATGCTCAGCTTCACCTCAGGGACAGGTTTAGAAATCACGAGTCTTATACTCTGGGAATATTGGCCATGTTCTTGTGTTGTCCTGAATGAGACGGGTGGATGGGTGGGTAGGTGGGGGTTGGTCATATGCAGCTGTGTGCGAGTATTCCTTAAGGTTTTACAGTCCACATGATCTGAGCGCTCCGACAGTCGTGTCAATATAACAGCTGCATACAGGTTTAAAGTTGCCTGAATGACTGAATTTTCATCTTTGACATGTATTTATGTGAATTAATCATGCTGTTCTAGCAATGTTTTGGCAATATATTTGTGTCTTTCCTTCTGTTTCTCTGGTAAAATGCCTGTTTGTTCTTTCCTGCATGCTTTCTGTGTTTAGTGCAGAACTGAAGGGTTGACCCATGACCAGGTAACCAGACTCTTGTGTACAGTACCTGTGTATTGTTTTTCTTTAAAACGCATGGTGATGCATTTATTTGAGCATATAGATGCCAGGCATGTGTATTGTGTTAAAGAATGCAGTGATCGTCTGATGCTGTATGATATTCTGTATCTCTGCTTTTCTTGTGCTTTTTTATTACGTTAATATTTTATATACATAACAGTTTTGTGTGTGTATTTCTTGTGTTCATAATGTGTTGCAGGGGCGGTTCTAGGATTTTATTCTTAGGGGGACTTAGCCCTCACTACTGTTGCTGATAACACCAGAGTGTTTTGGCTGTGTATAACAGAATTTAGATACAGTAGTACAAATATTAATCCTCCCTGTAGAAATTTGAAGTAAACACATGAAAATCCGTCAATATTTCTCTAAATAAACACAAAGAATGCATTGGGATGTCAACGTGAAGTTAAGTACTATAGAGAATTTGTTCCCACAACGTATTACCTCCTTTTAGTAAACCATAGCCACGGCCCATGATTTAACTACATTAAAACACTTCTTTTGTTTGCTACGTTATCTTCTATTTTGTCTGCATGTCATGTGCTAGGCTCCGTACTATGGATAGCTCATTTGAGATGGCAAATTTCCGTAGACACTCTACACTTTGAATACATTAATGCAGGCTAAACAATTTTAAGCAAGTCCTAGAAAATACATTCAAGCCTATAACCTCCTACGTGCCACAAGAACTTTCCTGAAATAGATTTCTTAATCTCCCGCCTCTGACTGACCTGCAGCACAAGCTGTTTCACTTTAATAAGGGGCTATATAATGCATGCGCAGAATAGCAACAAGAATAAACACAACATAAATATTTTTTCTACAGCCTTGATTTCTTCTTTATTTTCATTGTTATTTTAAAAAGTTAAAGTTTGATAGTTAATAGTTTTAGGTGGGCTGAAATGACAGACAGGAATGTTAAAGCCCCACTAAAAAGGGTCTAGAACCGTCCCTGATGTGTTGTTATATTTTTAACTTAATATTGACAACTGTTACATATTTGCAACACATTTTGTTTTGTTCAGATGTACTTTTCTTCTCAGTGTTTGTGTGATGTAACAAAGATCTTCTTATATTTTATTTTTCATCATATCTTAACTAGAATTCTAGGGCTGCACAAAATATTATAATTCCTGTTTAACATTTTGTGTGTTGAGAACATCCATTCTTTGTTCACAAACCCTTAACTGCAAGCTCTGTCTGTGTATTTTCACAAGAGAGCATGAAATATCAAACATGTGTCAGTCAGATGCTCATATGTCACTCATTGTGACTGCTATACGTTGCTGTAAACGCCTTGCATTCATGTATTCAGCGTGTGATTGGTTAGAATGCTCTTCAGGTATACTTGTGCAGCCCTAAGTGTTGTTCTTTATTTCTTTTTGTTTGTTTTCTTCAGTTGACTTTAGATGCCTGTTGATTTCTTCTCTTTATGTGCCTACAGAACATTTTGAAGCACAGAGTGTGACTTCCTTTCTGAAGGCCTCATGTCTGGAATCCATTACTGAGGAATTTCAGGAGAATACCAGTCCTGTGGAAACCTCACCACATCATATCGGTCACTCCATTACATTTCCTTCACCATCCACAGCAATAACACAATCTTCCAACAAGGACATCCCTGTGAAAAACAATGAGGCCATTCTGAACACATCTGTGCTAACCTTGTCTGACACTTCATTTAAGAGCAATGGAGAAGATTCGGGGAAAAGTCACATCAACTCTTCATTTTCCACGAATTACCTTGACATTGGATGTGATACGCCCCCTTTGCCCGAGCCAGTGGATGCGGAGGTCGTGCAACACGCAGCTGCAATAAACACAAGACAGACTCTGGAGGTAACCAGCATGACGGAAGTGCTTTGCAGCGTTTCGAATTCTGAAAGGGTTCAGACATTGAAGGCTGTGTTTGACAGTGACTTAAAACGAAACTTTCAAACAGGATCGAGAACTCTGGTCAGGAGAACCAAAAGCGAAGGACGAGTCAAGGCCTCGAATAAAGCGAACAGCCCGTCAGCCATCCCCGAGGTCATCACCGACGCCACTCTGAACGACAGACTCTGGAGTAAACTGGACCCCGGCAGCCACCGGGACAGTGTTTCATCGTCTTCCAGCATTTCCTCCAACGACACTGTGATTGATTTGTCCTTGCCCAACCTTTCAAGAAAGAGCCTTACCTGCCTCGCTGCTCCGCGGGACTGCTTGGACGACAAGGTGTCGATGGCCAACTGGAGCATCCAGCCTCGCTCGTCTGCCGCCGTCAGCAAAAGCAAGTCCAACCCAAATCTGCGGGACGGAGAAATGTGCGCACCTGAAGACGAATTACGACCCAGGCCCCTGGCGACCGAGAAAGATGCTGGCCGGCTCATGCAGAGACGTCACACGTGGAGCAGGTTGTACATGGAGGGCTTAAAGCAGTCATCCGCCCTCGTTGCCGCTGGCTCCAAGAGGTCGACCGCACCCTTAGTGAAAGGCACGGACAGCGGCTCGAAATCCAAAAGCCTCGGAGATCTCACCTCAGATGATATCGTCTGTAACTTTGAAAGCAAGTATCGCAGCATTAGCCGCAGTTTCATCGTGAGGTCGAGCCGCCAGCGGGCTAAAGGTCAAAGACAAGCGCAGCAGAACGACCTGACGGAGCAGCTCAAAATCCTCACTGACGTGGAGCCCCTCACCAGCAAAGACTTTCAAAGCAAGAGCGATGTGGAAGAGGTGCAGGATGAGGAGGAGATGCCCTCTTTGCGCAGGAGTTCCTCACGGAGCCAGAGCCGGGTGAGGTACATCGCCAACCGTGCCAGGCAAGCCCAGGAGAGGCAGCGGCTTCAAAGTTTGATCAGTGGGACCGCAAGTCCGATCGAAGAGCGAGGGAATCCAGAAGGAGCCTGTAGCGTACCTCACAGTCCCTGTGTGAGCCTGGACCTGCTGAGCCAGCTTCCACCAGGACCGCCCCAACGAAGCCCCCTGAACCCGGACAATGATGTGTTCTTCACGCTCAGGCTCTAGAAGAGTTTCTCTTCCATTCATAAGACACTCCATTGTAAAATCCACCTGTACGTCGAGCAGTCAAACATTTCTTCTGTGCACCTTCACGTTTGGCCTGAGGGAACAGGAAAGCACACTTTTGTTTAATATCCATTGCTGAACGGAATAAATAGCAGTCGAAGAAAATAAAATGCTGAGCTTTAAACTCTCGACTGGATGAAACGGTTTGCTAGTTTGTAAGAAAAAGGATTTGTTCTTGTGCATGTGTTTGTTGAAAACAGCCAAAGTTCTAAGACCAGAAGAATTTGATGAAAATAGTGTTATAAAAATCAACACATTTGCACCTGATCTAGCTGAAACTCCTGTGTTTTAAGGGATTAGATCATGCCAGGAGCATCTGTGGTGCTGTAATCTATAATCTAGAGTTTTTTTCCTTGAATTTAAGGTGCAATGACAGCAATAGACAGTGAAATATAAAGAAGACTACTGCATTAGGAAGGAAATATGACTTCCTGCATTTATATGTTTATTAGTCTGTATTGTTTATGCTATGAGAACAACAAGCATGGAATGTATTTGTCTGAATAATTTATTTTGTTGTTTTTGTTGTAGGCTCTTGTGTTTCTTTAGAGTTTTACAGAATGCTCTTCCTGCTAATAAAATACAGCATATTTTCACTTTATGTACAGCAGCTTGCCACTGGAATGATACTGTATGACCCTAACTTGATATTATTATTGTTTCTCCAATGATCCACTGTATTTTTTATGATTTTTAAATGTACAGTCTAGTTGTGATGAGTTATGGAGACGTTATTCTGTGTTATTGCCCTTCGTTACTTTTTTAAGAATGCTACTCAGTTAAAGGGAAATAAATTAAATATTTTTTTCTCTTTTTATTGTATGTTGTGGTAAGTTAACAAACTCCTCTCAAAAACATAAAACTGATCATGTCACCATAAACTAATGCCATTGGTTTAACAAAGATTTTCATGTTTTTAATGTATTGACCTGACGAAGACCATTTGTTGGTCAAAATGTCGAAATGAAAATTAATTAATATAAAAAAACATGAGTGTTTATTATATCCTGTTGTGTATTAAATCATGACACAACTCAACTCAAGTTTATTTATATAGTGCTTTTTACCATTTTTATTGTTACTAAGCAGCTGTACATGAAACAAAATGACTATAAGCAAAACATTACATTTATAAAAGGAAAGTAAGAACAACAAACTGATTAAATACACCCCCATTTCACACACCACCAAAATGTAAGAAAACACAGGCAGGGTTTTATGGAGCATCCATCAATATTTAAGCGGTATTCTTCATTTTTACATATGGCGGTTTTCGGTCCAATGAGTAACACTTCTGTTTTGTCAGAGTTCAGCAATAAAATGTTGCTACTCATCCAGTTTTTTATATCGACTATGCATTTCATTATTCTATTGAATGGTTGTGTTTCGTTAGGCTTCGAGGAAATATAGAGTTGAGTATCATCAGCATAGCAGTAAAAACTAACTCTAACTATAAAACTATAGCTCCTAGGGGTAACAAATATAGTGCAAAGAGCAGAGGTTCAAAAACTGAGCCCTGTGGCACTCCGTACTGAACTTGTATTATGAACTCATTGTTTATTGCTACAAATGGGATAAATATGATTTAAACCATTTCAGGGCTATTCCACTAATGCCGACATAATTTGCAAGTCTATCTAAAAGTATGCTATGGTCAATGGTGTCGAATGCGGCACTAAGATCTAATAGCACAAGACAGAGAAGGCCAAGACTGATTAAAGCCTCCTCTTCAAGATCATACTTTCGACATCCAATGTAGTGAAAATCACATTTAAAGTCCTTTTTACTAATTCTAAGATTATATTTAGAAAGGTTTGTCTTAAAGTATGTGTTCAATGCCATTATTGTAGGAAGCACACTATAAATATAATAAATATATAGTGAATTTATAGCCAATGAAATGGCTGAATGAGTGCAGGTTTATGTGTATGATAACATTAAACATTACACATTACTTGTTGTGCATGTGGAGGGTAAAGGCACAGTATGTCATTTTCACTGCTAACGGTTGCATTATCAAACCATTAACACCGCTTGTTGTAAAGGAGCGAGGACTGATGGGACCATTTTCACCTCCAATGCCGACAAATCGTGTTCATGGATGTTTTATAAGTGTTATGTTAGAACGTTAACCAGCAGAGTGACTTAATACAAGCAATGACAGAGGGATGTACTAGACGCTACTGCCGCTGCCTCCGTGAGGTGGCATCACAATACTTCGATGTTGTACACCAAACGAGCCGTCTGCAGCTCTGCACAGAGTCTATGGCAATAAAAGCATAAACTGTGCACGACATGACACCAATGAGGAGGGATAGTACACTACTTAAAATCAAGAAGTTCTCTGCATTCACACAAGTGAACAAAATATATAACACTGAGATTTTGAATATTGTTGCTGTATTCGCGAAACCTTGTATGTCCAAATTCACAGTTTTTTAGGAAATGGAAAAACCCTGTACTTTTTTAATTGATTACATGCTGTGTTGTCAAAGCTGGCAAGAACCTTTCACTTTCTATTGGTTAGATAACAAAGATGGGTAATACTTTATGACAAAATTTCAGAAGGACATTAGTGATATTTGAATGCTAAAATCATATATATTGTGTCTTTAAAGGCAGAGTAGGCAATCCTGTCCAGAAATGTTTTTTTGTCATGCTGGTTGGAAGTCTCCTAACATCCTGATAGCAATCAATAAGTGAAACGAAACATTTGTATTTTTATAATTATATATCGTCTGTGAAAGACGTTTGCGAGGTTTGTTTCGGTGCGAGGGCAATGATACATCATGTGCACATTTTCAGTCAAGGTATTTTGCATCCCACTGAAAAAATTATAAAAATAATAATTTAGCATCCCACTGCGCACCCTGTTCACGTAGACATCATCATACGTCATCAGCACGCTCATGTGTGATCTACAGGAAGCGGGACAAGGGCGAACAGAGAGCATGCACCTGGAAACCAACCAGTGATAATTGTACTGTTATGATTTCTCACTGGTGAATGTGACGTGACTTCTCTGGGATCGATCCAACAGTTTCTGGTTTGTGCGCGCTCATGTGTTTTCGGAGGAGGCGTGGCTTTGGATGGTGATTTGCATGAGGGAGGGATCCAATGATTGCACTTTCCAAATGATCTACTCCGCCTTTAAAGCTGATCTAACCTGACGGCTCAATATAATCATTATTATAATCTTACTGATGTGATTCCAGGTGAGGAGAGCATTTTTATAAATGAATATAATGTAAGGTCTTAACAACACTTTAATTCAGGCTTTTTTGCAATTTACTCTTAATTATATTGATTTGCAGCATTATGAAACATAACTTTGTTCATCTTTACTCACAGTGACTGTAATAAGTTTTAGGACTGATTTAAAATAATCAAGTTTTTTTACTACATTAGAATTACATTATAAAAAAAGCATATGAGTTGAAGATTAATAGAGCCAAAACACATAGTTAGAAATGATACAACAGTAAACAGCTGAGTTAGTTCAGCTGAGAGAAAGCCTGATGTCCCATCACCAGAAGATATTTCTGGATCCAGTGTAAGCGATTTAAGATGGGCTGACATACACACAAACCTTTAAGTTAGTGAAATATAAGCTACTGTATCTGCTGTGACAACTAGCCCCGGTCTCATCAGCTCTATAAAACCTTTAATAACACGTAATGAATGGACATCACATGAATCTTAAATAATGCAGGTGACACTGAAGATATTTCTGAAAGAGCGCGCACATGGCTTCCGTCCGTCTGGAGATGTGGCCTCCTGTGGTGCGAATTATGATGTTTTTCATGTGCCTTCTCCCTTTCTCACACACCAGCAGACTCCCGTTGAGAAAAAATGTCACGGAATACAGCCGTGCCCTACACTTGATGCCCAATTACTTCTCCGACCAAAACACTGTTACAAGCTCTTCTGTCCGTTTAGTTTATTTTCACCATGCCTGGTTTATTCCTTCGGAGAAAAGGTGACGGTCTCGAACATTTGCCCGCTTGTTTTAGCCCTCGGTAAGCACAAAAACAGCATGACTGATAATAGAAGCTGTTGTCGGTCACTTCTGACTGATGTGTCGGATAAAAGCTCGGGAATGCCGAGGGCTTGGGTTACCAAGACTACAAACCGCCTCGGGATTTACATGACTCTTTGAGTGACAGAGATTGTAGGCTGTTGTCTCTCAAACAAAAGTTCACTTCATTAGGATTCGAGGGGCAAAGCCGCTCGCTCTGGATGCGGATTTATCACATTGGGTTAGTTTCACTCCAACTTTTTCAAGTTCAGCTTCATACCATTTTAGCTTTCTGTAGCGGAACCAAGCTGCAGAGGTTCAAAGCCTTTAATGTGCCATGTCACGGTCCATTCTCCGAGGTTATAAATTACTATTAGGCCATTTCACAGAGGAAAGACAAGCTTAGCCATAAAATCAGCAGACTTTTCTCTCAGCATCTGCAGAGAATCACATCAGTGTTGATCTATGCTTGCAGCATCACATGCCTGATATTGTTTGTCCAAATTTCGGTCCCCCTCTTCTATCTCGACTACCCACAAATCCCTGTGGATGTCTTGTGGTGAGGCATGACCGCCCCCTTTCTCTTGATCTGCTCTCTGATTGGTTGCTGTCAGACTCTTGAGTCTATGTTCAGGCCTTATATAGGCAGCAACTTCATACATTGAGCAATAACACGGGCTGAGCACACTTTGGGTAAGATGACTTTATTCATACCTCCTGCTGTGGAAAGACATTTGAATGAAAGAATGTGTATTTATTTATAAATGTTGATATGTAAAGTTGATCTTCTCTCGTCTGCAGTAAAATGGCTCCATTAGGACTCATAATGTTGTCATCAGTGGTGCTGGCTGGAGTGTGTGCTGCAGGTAAACTCATTTCATCTTTATTAATGCTAGTAAGATTACTGTCAGTCAGGTTAATATTGTTCAACTCCTAACAAGCATTGGTCAATACTGAAGCCACTGCTTTAAAACGTTCACACTTTTTACATTCAGTAAAGCAGAAGTCTGTGCAGATCAAACTGTGAATCACTTTTCATTGCTTTCAGGCAAAACGCATTCATTGAACACAATTTTTAAATTTAATAAACACTTTTGTCATTCATACTCCACAACCTGCAAAACACTGTATATTTTCGGCACGTTTTTCAGATGCGAACACACTGCTTTCAAAATGATTAAAGGACATTCAAACAGAATGATGACAATATTTCATGCATTTCTGCAGTAATTATTTGAAAATATATTTTATTTCATTTTATTTTAGAATGTTCATGAGCACCATTCACATAGATGACTTTACTGAAGGCAATGAATGTGGAGTATGAAGACATTTCTAGGGTTAGATGAGATATTTACACTGTACGTTCTAACATGCATTGCCAGAGAAAACATTAGATGTGATGGTGATGAGAACTTGTGGCCAAATGCAAGAGAACAGAACTAGAACATCCACAGTCATTTACATTGAACAAACAACTACACATGTTGTTAATGTGTTGAATTCTTTCTCTTATATTTTCAAAGTAATTATCATTTCAGCCCTGAAATTTCAGGAGTTCCCCCCATATGTTTCTCTTTTTACTGTAATTTTTAGTACTATATTAAAAATAACGAAATTGCAGCATTTCAGATTCATTCTTTTTATAGTGCATTCAATAAAGTGAAAAGTGATTATTCAATATGAATATTCATTCAAACTTGAAAAATGAAAGTTTACACAAATCCCTGTAATAAATGTCACAATCAGCTGCTGGATTATTTATCAGAAACGGATTTAACAGAATCTTTGCCATTCACTCTGATAAGCAGTTTATACGAGTGCTGTCCGTCACTTCTGTGCAAGACTTTGAGTTCATCTGATGCCACATGTAGAATAATATGTTTAAAATCAAAATGAAAATAGTATCAAGATCGTTTTAGTATGTCAACATGGATGTGAAAAGCACTTCATTCCGAGGTAAACAACTGTATAGTGTGTTGAAGAGGGGTGAACAGAGTGAAACTGTATTGGATTGTTCCAGCGGCACATTATGTAAACTGCATTTATAACAAAGAACTGCACATATGCAGATGCCACAGCAAATAGCAGTAAATACACACACACCTTACTCTCTTCTTCAGCCCTCGGGTCTGCCTCACTCTGACGCCTCTGCGTGCGTGTTTTAGGGGACATTTGTCTGCATGTGCTCATACAGTTTGACAATAATTACTTACATATTCGATTTTTGTATTTTATTTATGACAACTATAAAATGATTTGTAAAATGGCATTAACTATCATCTGCTATATATGTATATATATGGGTGCACAAGCGTGCCGTCTGAGAGTCAATATTAGTCTGAGACGACACGTTTCACACGCTGGCACTGTGTCTGGGCATCCAGCCTGGCATTGAGAACTGCTGGCATGAGCGTGATGAATCAATTAGGCACTGTTAACTCACAACATGATTTCACTTGTGTTTTTCATGAAATGAATGGAAGGATGAGCGGTGTCAGTGGTATGCTGTGATGCTGATGGAGACACGCTGTGTGTCACACACAACACAATTCTCACCGAAAACACATGGCTAACTTTAACTTCATTCTTTATCAGTTTTGTCAATGAACATTGATCATTTGCAATAAGATCACGACAGTAAAACAAAACACGGACCCTGAACACGGACCCAGTCCTGCATGATGGAGCCTATATGAGTTTATAAACACACACATCTCTCAGGATAGCTGCTGGACCGCTCTGAATAAACAACAACATGAAAACAAGAAAGAGAAGGACTTGTAGAGGTTTCAGGCAGACAAGTGTGGGGCACTTTCCCATCGTCTTTAGAAAGTTGCTGGAAGTTTCTCAGACTCTTAGCGCATGGGTTCCCCGCGGGAGGCCACTGGGCTTTTGTTCATCTTCAGCTCTCTGTGCTTGAAGTCTCAGTCGGTCAAAGTAAGATTAGTGACCGTGAGAGGACCGTAACGCCAGAGAGCCGTTGCACAAGTGCCGCATTGTCTGCGTTTGCTACATATGGGAATATTAGTGGCTGTTGGAAGGAGATCTCAGCGTGAACCAATGCTTCATTAGCAGACAGGAATGCCGTCGGTTGAAAAATTAAGTTGAACCTAATTCAAGATTATTTTGCAGGTTTTTTGTTCACTTAAATTTGATATTTTTGTCTAAAAACAAGACGTGTTTTTTAGGTCCTTTTGCATCTTGATTCAAGACCTTTTAGACATTTTTACTAAAAATCAAGACAATACATCCAGGTGCGGATATATACAAAGCAACAACATAAATAAATGCTTTTGTGAACCAAACTTAACTTCTGCTACACATCCACAAAGAATCGAGTCCCTGCTGATTATTTCTGATAACAAGCAAAAGAAATAACAAGTAAATGACATTAGCTAGCAGGTTAAAAGTATGTCTAATCTAAAGTATTATTTTGGGTTACCAGCAGAAGAACCGTTACACGACCCATTCAACAAATTGTTTATTTAATACAATTTAAAAATGTAATTTAATAAATGAATATTAATATAAATTAAATCAAATATTAATGCAATATCGCTCGAGTAGGAGTGTGATGTTGCTCTATATCAGCATGGCTGTGATTCGGTCAGAGGCACAAGTACAGGAGCCAATCACAGTTGCTAATATATAGAGCAACATCGCACGACTACGAGTGCGATATTGCATTTATACAACAGTTCGACGGCACCAGTGTGGAGATAAACATCGGAATGACATCGGAGTGTCTTCAAATACTTCCGGTTTTTAAAGGAAATAGGGAACTACTTTCTTCCGCCATGAACTCTTTTAAATTAGCGCTGTGCTGCTTAAGTGAAGTTATTACTGAGCAATAATGAAGCAGAGCGTGGGTGTGAATGAAAGAGAGAGAATGGAAAAGGAAACTCACTGAGGATGCGTTATTCCCATTCCACTGCGGTACTTTTCCATTGCTTTTTAATGTAAACATGTGTAACGGAGACCAGCTAGTGTGAGCGCTCGCTGTACATGTTAAATCTCACTCGACCTCAAGTGACAGATGATAGCGGCTGCTGTCTTTAGTCCCCGTTAGATCGACCGTCTCCCTTGCCGGAACTATTTCCGGTTCGAGACCCGCTCGGAGCGGGTAAGTCCAGTTACACACGTGCTTGTTTACAATAGCAAGTTGAGACGGTAGTTTCTGTTGTGTTAAGCGCATCTCGAGACCCTCACGTCTGTGTGAACATGCTGTTTACTTTCTTCTTCGTTCATTAAATGGCGGACTTGTGACCTAAGCACATACCGCCACCTACTGCTCAATATATTATCATATTCCGACCTTTCCATATTATTACAAAAAGACTCCGGTATCAACTGGTGCTGCGTTTTCCTGTGTTCTGGCTAATAGTGGCGTAGTGATACAAATACAAGTGGGAGTGAAGCGGTTCCTGTAACATACAGTGGACTATCTCACGGCTCTCAACCAATCAGATTCGAGAGCCAGAAATAACTGTTGTATAAAAATAGTTATATTATTAGCGACTAGCCAGACCATCAACAAACACAACCCGGAAGTTAACGTCTCAATAACTGCTAGTGACTTTGCGTAATTCAGCCTGAAGGTAGCGCTCTAGTGTTGAGTGACAGGCTCTACAATCAATGTTTAATGCCATATTAAAGGTGCTGGGTGTAGTTTTTAGCGGCATCTAGCGATGAGGTTGCGAATTACAACCAGCAGTTCACTACGGAGTCCGTGAGAGGATTAAGATGTCGTCACGTTTTCACTTCTTTCCCAAAAGAAATAACGTATTTACGAAATGCGCTCTGTAGAGAAGTTTGTCCGTTTAGGGCTACTGTAGAAACAACATTCTAGAGAATATTCTATATAAGGTGAGCCCGCGGTGTATGTAGATAAAAATAGCTTGTTCTAAGGTAAGAAAAACATAACGCTTTACTATGTAAGGTCTTTATACACCTCTGAACACATAGTTATGGATATTATATTGCATTTCTGTCAATAGAGCCAACAAAAAACTACACACAGGACCTTTAAATACACGTAATCATGTTTTATTATTGTGTTTGAATATTAATTTACACTAGCGGTCACTTGAGTGAAAATGTTCTCATTATTTAAAAAAAACTTTTGATCTAAGGCGTTTGCTTAAATATCTGCAAATAGTTTAGTAGACAAAAATATAATTTCCCACACATACATGATTTTTCATGACGAAACTAAAATTTTATTTAATAAATTGTTTTTTTTTAAATGGATAAGTTTTACTGAATAATGAAGAAAGAACAGCCAATAAGAGCACAGAATAGATATTGTTAAAAGCATCTCAGGGTGAGACCTCAAGAAATGTCTGCATTTCTGCAAATTCTAGTCGACATATGACTACTCTGAAGACCATAAAATATAACATGTTTATATAATTCTGTTTGTTTTATTTCATAATTTTGATGAGTTTATTATTATTCTAAAATGTGGATAAAATATGAACACATAGCCTAAGTAAGTGTCCCAAAAGTTTTGACTGCTAGTGTAGTATGGCTAGTAAAGTTTTAAACCATTTCTGCAAAGCAGAGTAGGCTACATGACTGCATGAGGATTTGGGTTATTACAGGTATTTTTGGTTTCGTAATATTTGTTCATTATCTTTTATACAGCGTCAGTTCTGCACATCAGAGGCCATGCTGCACTTCCATCTTTCACCACATATTTACATAGAGACTGAGAGCATTTAGGCCCCGAACACACCGGGGGAAACAATGCAACCATCTCTGTTGACTTTGTATTGCAGGAAGCTGCCTCCTCATCATTTCTGACTTATAACAGAAAAGAGAAAAATGTTTCAAGACTGGTTTGTGACAATTTGTGCTGTAAACAAGCTAATAAAACACAAAACATACTGTTACAGCACCACCAGGTGGTCAACATGATGTTTGCATGTGACCCCAGATAACATTGTAATGATCAGGTCCAATCTGGTGGAAATGAAATAGGAGAGTGACTTTTTGTTGTGTGACAAACGGTTCAAAAGTTATGAGCATTTATGTAAAGTGTAGTGCCACCATCTGGCTGCCACAGGTTTTAGTTATTATTTTAATGTCAGCACTTGGTTTCTAAGTGTGTGTGTGTGTCTGTGTGTGTGTGTGTGTGTGTGTGTGTGTGTGTGTGTCACATAAATAATGGAGGACTGAATTAAACTGTCATGTAGGCTAACTATCAATGCAAAAACATTCCTTCAGTTGTGCATTGATAATAAACCAAATCAAATTGTGTTTTGTTGTCATCAGGACCAAAAGCATTGAGGGTGACAACGATCAAGGTGAGTGAAATGAATAACACAAGGAGATAGCTCATCTCTCAAGAGACTTCTGGCACTGTAATGATGAGGTATCTCTCATGGCTGTGTTCAGGAAGAACCGTACGCCATGTCCAAAGGCCCTGAGCTGGAGGGCTTCTGTATCGACCTGCTCTCAGCTCTTGCTAAGAAACTGGACTTTAAGTATAACATTCAGCTGGTGAAGGACAGCCGGTACGGCTTCATGGACGACAGCGGACACTGGAACGGAATGATCGGAGAGATCGTCCGAGGGGTCCGTGTCACGCATCTCACGTCCACACATGTCCTCTTGTGTTTCTGCATGGCAATAAAACCTCAGTGTGTGTGTGTGTGTGTGTGTGTGTGTGTGTGTGTGTGTGTGTGTGTGTGTGTGTGTGTGTGTTTGTTTGTTTGTTTGTGTTGCTGAATGCAGGAGGCAGATGTAGTCGTGGCTCCGCTCACCGTCACAGCTAAACGTGAGATGGCCGTGGACATGAGCAAACCCTTCATGCAGATTGGCCTTAGCTTCATCCTGAGGAAAGATGTGCTCGCGGAAGACTCACAGTTTCTCAGTCTTCTCAATCTCTTCTCCACTGACATGTGGATGGGTGTACTGGTTGCTTATCTCCTCACATCCGTCTGTATCTTCTTAGTGGCACGGTAAGATTATGACAGTGATGTTATATCACATTTCTTGTCAAATGTTCAATACTGCTCTGTATTTTAGATTCGACACTCTCCTGACATGTTGTATATATGATGTGGTAACCCAATGTACTGTAGTTCAAAAACACACCATTACCGTAGTAGTAATACTACCAACCCATGAATGTTTTTCAGGATTAGTCCATGTGAATGGGAGCAACCAGAGAAAGAGCAGAATTCCTTCACACTTTCTCACAGTTTTTGGTATACTGTTGGAGCGCTGACTCTTCAGGGTAACACATATATCTCTTGACAGCTGTTACTGTTCATCTGAAATGTTATTTGACTTCAGCAAAGGTGTGTAAAAGGGTTTTAAGTGACGTTTGATTGTATGCTACTGTAGGTGCGGGTCCTCACCCCAAGGCTCTCTCGGGCCGGGTCATCACCTCCATCTGGTGGCTCTTCTCATTGGTGCTGCTGGCGTCTTATTTTGCCAGTCTCAGTTCGTGGCTTCATTCGGACAGTCAACAGCTGTCCATCAAGAGCTTCGAAGACCTCGCCAATCAAAACCTCATGGAGTACGGCACCATTAAAGATTCCTCCTCTTTTAATTTCTTCAAGGTAAAGCACATTTAACTTCTGATGTTTCTTCATCTGATTTTTTTCATCTGTGTAAAGTACACAAACAGAACAGTCTGTCAATCTGTTTTCATGATCGCATGGATTCGAGAGAAGGGTTTGTGTCTTATTCAGACTACCGCCTTTCTGTAGCTCTAAAGTGTAGCGTATCCGTGTTTAATATGTGCGCGCAGAACTCAAACAACCCCACATACCGCCGAATCTACGAGCACATGAAGAAAGCTCAGAGTTGCTCACTCAATGCAGAAGAAGGATTCCGCAAGGCTCAGAAAGGAAACTACGCTTTCATCGGCGAGTCTGTGTCTCTGGACCTGGCAGTGGCCAAATACTGTAACCTCACACGAGCCCCCGAAATCATCGGCATGAGAGGATACAGCATCGCCGCACCGTTAGGTAGCCTATATACACCACACAAATCACATTTACAGATGACATCATAAGACAGACAGAGACTTGACCGTGTGTGCGTGTGTGTGTGTGTGTGTGTTTGGCGTCAGGTTCTCCTCTGATCAAGAATCTGAGTGTTGGTATTCTCAGTCTCAGTGAATCGGGTGAGCTGGATTATTTGCGCAGTAAGTGGTGGGCGAGCAGTTGTGTGGTTCAGGACGGTAAGAGCGCTCCGCTGAAGGCCAGCAGTCTGAAGGGAATCTTCTTCTTACTGGCACTGGGTCTGGCTCTGGGGCTTTTCATCGCTCTCGTGGAACTGGCCACCAAATCACGCAGCGTCGCCAAATCTCAGCAGGTCAGACCATTACACTCTCTCTATACTTTATTCTTACACATGTGCATTCTATTCTATTTTATGGTGTAACAATATTGTACATGTTCATGATATATTGGATTATTAAAAACCAGCACATGTCTAATCACAAAACAGATCAGAAGATATCATGGTATCATGCAGTACAGTAGATGTTACACTAGCACTGAAACAAAAAGGTAGTGATGATGAAAGTGTGTCGTTGTGTGACTGGGAAACTCTTTCTGACAGAAATCCTGCTGCTCTGTGCTGTCCGCTGAACTCAGTCAACGCTTCAGAGGTGGTGATGTCACATCGGCGGAAGAGAACAGCAAAGCTTGAAGTCCAGCGACACATATTCATCATCGCATCACCACCATACAGTTATTCACATAGCACCCCACAAACAAAAGAGAAACATGAGAAACGATAGCTAGTCTGAGAGCGCATCAGTAGATCTTTTTTCGAGTGATGTCGGCGTGATGAAGTTCTGCTAGGGCCAATTGGTGTTTTTCAGAATGTCGCCGTGAATATAAAGGCTTTGTAAGTACAAAAATGTATGTAAATGCCTGGATGTGGAATCTTTTTCTATTTGCTAGTAAGAATCCACTATTTGCTAAATCTTTTGCTTTATTAAACAATCTGAATCAGTCCTCAGAGGAATGTAATATAGCTCGCTCCATTCATTTAATACTCTGTATTCTAACATGAATAAACAACACTAGTGATGAGTTTGAGCATTTTAATTTGTTCCTTTTTTTTCCTGTAACATTACACAGGATTGCTAAATAATGCAAAATATCATTTCATGTTTCTTCTGGTTTGTGAGATTCACTCGGGTAGTAGTCAAGCATTTGATTCATAGTCAAGAGCTGTCAGTATTAACACCTTTAATAAACATGTTTTGTGATAGTTTAACTTACTGGAGCACATCTATATTGCCCAAATGTCTGACAACATCTTTAATTATGACTCTCTTTTTTGTTGTTTTGTTATTGTAACAGCAGCAAGTTTTCATAGATGACTAAAACTGTAATGTGAGAAAGTATTTTAATGATGTGTCTGCTATGATAAATACAACAAATCCACAACATTTTATATTGTGCCCTTAAAGAATTTTCTTAACAAAAATAAAAAGCTGAAGTATGAAACATTATTAGGCCTATATATTCTTCTAGATTGTTAAGGAGCAGATTTGTGACATGTTATCTCTGTTATATATGAGCTGGGATTGTAATGAACCTTATGTAAAGTTTCAGACTTGTTATTTTGCAAGAATGTTGCAGCATTATTCGTTTGCGTTTTAAAAAGACACCCAGTCTTTATAGAGTAAAAACTTCTCACAAGATTTCAATTTCCTGAAATTGAAAGAACTCATTGTTTTGTTGTTGATGTCGATGAGATGTGTCCTGGTTTTGACTGAACACAACATCTTTCCCACGTCAAGCCTATTATGTTTCTTTGGCAAACTTTCTCATGGTTGTGTCCAGGGCTCGAGAGGATGGCATCCCCCTTGGTGAAAAAGAGAGAAAAACCACCATCCCTCTTACCAACCCACTTATATTTGAATTGTTATATTATACATTTTGTTATATAAATTGTCTATAAATCGTCAAAAATTTGACCACACCACCCCCCTTGTTTTTTTTTTGTTTTTTTACAATTCGACCACTGGTTGTGTCTCTTGTTGAGTGTATACGTGGCTCTCAGTCTTCTTCAGTTTGACCTCTGAGAGATGGATTCTAGGTCAACACAAGGACACTTAGTTTTGTACGTCACGTATGCTGTTCTTTTATTCTTTGAACAGACTTTATAGCTCGTGTGTTGTGTCCTACTGCAGTTATTTTATATTTATGATTATACAGCACTAGAGTAACAGCTTCTGCAACAATACTGCATATCCATATACAACACTCTCAAACATTTTAGTACTTATAGGCTACTTGATTAAAAACTATATTTGACATGTCCAATAATAAATTACAAATTAACAAAATGAAAACATACATACATTTGCATTCATTTTTTGTAATATTGTGTAATGTATGTAGCTATAGTGGTGTACAAACACGAGTGGCATTTTTGTTGAATAATTCCCAAAACATTAATACATAGATGCTACGTTACATTAATCATGATATAAATGTAACTTATAAGCATTACAACATTAAAACGCAACGCAACAATGGTAACGTTACTGTATTGTTATTTTTTTGTTTGTCTATAAGGATAAGTTAATTTTGGTCAATTATAAAACGCCAGTCATATTAATTTAATATACTATATTGTTCTTACTTTATTATCGTTTTTGAGGATAACCGGAAGACGGAAGCGAGAGTTTGTCGTCATTTCCGGTGTGTCTGATGTTGTTCGGTTGGTCATGACTGTCGCTTTGTGCTGCTCTCGCGCTTATGGACGCTGTTTTTATGAGCAGAAGAGATTGAGAAGTGAACAGGTGACAGATGAGAGTTGATCTTTGAGGCTTTACCTGTAAGTACACGTGCTCTTCAAGGATCTCCACTTTAAATGACGATGAGCTTTATAATGCTAATAATAATAATAATAATAATAATAAAAAGAAGAAGAAGAGTGTGATGTGATGTGAGCGGCCCGTGTGCAGCTGAGGCCGAGCAAGACACTACATCAGCTGATCATCTGATCTGATGTGATCGTTGTGTCTGATGATCTGATGAACAGCGCTTTGTGTTCGACTCTATGAAGATCCGCGGAGGGCAGCGAGATCATAAACTAACATGACGACAGCATATTCTCACTCGTATTATTATTATTATTATTATTATTAGCAGCAGCAGCAGCTCGTGCGTTCAGTAGAAGTGTTATCGAGACAAACATGAACGATCAGTACTGTCATTCTGCGCTGTCCGGGTTTATTAGCACTGCGGCTAAATGTTAGCACACATAACGTTAAACACACCTGACCGCTGTCATTCACGCACATCAGTCCGACTCCGATACCAGCGCTAGTGTGTTATTAGCCGGTAGTGTTGTTCATCATTCTGCTCGACGAGTGATGGCTGTAGTGTAGTGAGCTGCCTACGTAGAGCGCAGTTTAGGGCGTCGACGGCGCGCGTTCCATTCAAAACAAACAGATGGCGCGCATTAGAGCTCGTATCAGTTTCACTGTTTGTGTTTTAAACGCTCAGTGCTCGTGTTTCTCACTGACATTCATCTGCTGTGCTGCTGCCGATGATCATCAACGTTCAACCTGACAGCGTTAAAACAACTGCAAGAAATCCAGTCAAGCCGTAGTTTACATGTTCATGCATATAAATCACTTCCATCACCTGTCCTGGATGTGATGTAGAAGTCCTCATGAAATCTTTTAGTATGAATAGGTTGGCCTTAATGATATGTATAAACTGGTGCACTTCAAAACATCCACCACAGTTGAAACGATTTTTATGCCATTATCATGCACTGAAACGGCTCACATTCCAGGCTGTGAGGTAAACTATGCGATTGCCTGTTTCTAGAACAAACCTGCACATTTCAAGGCATTTTAGTGGCTCTTTAACCTTAATGCGGCACATTTGATCGTTCTAGTGCAGCATTCATAAAGCACATGTGGTGTCCAGAAGTGTGCAGCGCATGAAACTGGTTGGACTGGAAACATCAGTTTGAATTGCTCCGAGCAAACCCAGTTTTCCTCTCTCGGTTTGACAGGGAATATCACGGCTGTGATGAAACATCCTTCAGTTGAGTTGAGCAGCTCAGTTCATTTCTCAATCACATCATTCTCACATGAGCGCGTTTTCATTCCTGTAAACTCATCCTGTAAACTCGTGAAAGGTTTCCTGTATTCACAGTTACTATAACATCTTATGTGTATAAACCACGTTTGTGTTTAGGCCACAGCATCAGATCACATTCTGTGCTTACAGTATTAAAAGGGTTTGGGTCCTAAAGCATGAATGTTGTTCTCTGTCCTGCAGGTTGCCAGATCTCGTCGAGGGTTTCGTGCTGGTTCATGTACAGTGGAAAAAGAGTGAAACTCGAAGATCAAACTGAAGGAAGTTGGAAAAGGTAAGGCGAGATATTGTCCTGCTGTTATTCTGCGAAGCTCGTGTCTGATGCAGTCTGTTCCTGCGTTCAGTTTTGCAGCCGTCAGAATGACCGCCGTCGATGACATCACAGACAGTACGGAGGTGGTGGAAATGGAGGACGTTCCGTCGCAGTTTTTCGTGGAGAAACACTCGTGGGACGGCCTGCGCGACATCATTCACGGCAGCAGGAAGTATTCGGGAATGATCATAAATAAAGCCCCGCACGACTTCCAGTTTGCCCAGAAACATGACGACTCGGGCCCTCACTCGCATCGCCTCTACTATCTGGGTACCTTTGATGACAGTGAAATGTTGTGAAAGTCTAAGACACGAGCAGATGAACACACGTGAAATGTGTTTGTTGTTGTAGGAATGCCCTATGGGAGCAGAGAAAACTCATTACTCTACTCTGAAATTCCAAAGAAGATCCGTAAGGAAGCTCTGCTGGTGTTGTCCTGGAAACAGATGTTGGATCACTTTCAGGTATTGGCGCTCGTGTCGCTCTCGCTCGGGACGTTGCGCACGTGATACGTTTTTAATCCCTGCAGCAATGAGCGTTTGTGTTTGTCCCGCAGGCGACTCCGCATCACGGCGTTTACTCCAGAGAGGAGGAGCTCCTCCGCGAGAGGAAGCGTCTGGGGGTCTTTGGCATTACGTCCTACGACTATCATGCGCAGAGCGGCCTTTTCCTTTTTCAAGCGAGCAACAGTCTGTTCTATTGCCGTGATGGCGGCCATAACGGCTTCATTGTGAGTCCAGCTGCTTTTCTCCTGACGTCAGGTGATTGTGTACTTGTCCCCGTTTGTCTGAAGGTCATGTGATGTTTAGCAGGCCGCCCCCATGAAGCCGGTGGAGATCAAGAGTCAGTGCTCAGGGACACGCATGGACCCGAAGATCTCGCCCGGTGACCCCACTTTCATTGCTTTCATCAATAATAATGACCTGTGGGTGACCAACATCCAGACGGCAGAGGAGCGACGGCTCACGTACTGTCATAAAGGTTCGACCATGGAAATTAGTTCAGATTTTACACTCATGTCTATGTTGACGTTTTTGCTAATAATGAGAATAATCAGGTCTGCACGGCAGTTGACAAAAATATGATCAAAATAATGTTAGAAATAAAGCTTTAAAATGATTGTTGTTGGATTTTACACATTTGTGATATTTTTTTGCTATTTCAATGCCTGGTCAATATAAAAAGCATTACAACGCAGTGTGTTTTTCCTCTGCAGGGTTAAATAACGTCAAGGACGACCCAAAGTCAGCCGGTGTGGCGACGTTTGTGATTCAGGAGGAGTTTGATCGCTTCACGGGTTACTGGTGGTCTCCAGCCGCTCCTGAAAGTGCGTGGAGAGCTCCGTTTATTTGATTTCATTCATACTGAAGACTCTTAACAGAGAGACGCTGACCCATCGCTGTATGACATTACAGTTCTGTCAGAGAGTTTGATGTCGTGTCATACACCCGTCAGTCCTCTGACTGTGTGTGTGTGTGTGTGTGTGTGTGTGTGTGTGTGTGTGTGTGTGTGTGTGTGTGTGTGTGTGTGTGTGTGTGTTCCAGACGCAGAGGGGGGCAGAACTTTACAGCTGCTGTATGAGGAAGTGGATGAGTCAGACGTAGAGATTATTCATGTGCCGTCTCCAGCGCTGGAGGAGAGGAAAGCTGATGTGTACAGATACCCTCGCACAGGTCACTGCTCCAAACCTCCACTTGTTTTGAGTGATGCTACAGCTCAAAAAAATTTGAGCGAAACCTTTATTCAATGAAATTCACACGTTAATTTTGTGACGTATGAATCCACTGGATGTACAGAGCAAAGACTTAACAAGCAGATATGAGAAATGTGCTCATGAGTCTCTTGATGTGTTTCAGGAAGTAAAAATCCTCAGATTAGTCTGAAACTAGCAGAGATTCGAACGGACCCGCAGGGAAAAGTGAGTGCATGTGTTGTACCCGAGCTCTTCTGTTGTGTGTTTATCACCCGTGCACACATTCATCATCATCCGGATGTTGTTGTTCTCGTAGATTGTTAGCGCACAAAACAAAGAGCTCGTCCTCCCGTTCACTTCGCTCTTCCCTGGAGTGGAATACATCGCCAGAGCCGGATGGACTAAAGACGGAAAATTGTGCGTGTGTAAACCATAAATGCGTAAAAGGGAATTGACAGATTGATGGCGATTTGTGACTGTGAGTCTCTCTCTCTCTCTCTCTCTCTCTCTCTCTCTCTCTCTCTCTCTCTCTCCAGTGCTTGGGCAGTGTTGCTCGACCGCAGTCAACAGAAGCTTCAGTTAGTCCTGCTACCGCCCGCGCTCTTCATCCCTGCGGGCGCGGATGACCCGCAGTGGGCGGAGCACGTGGAAGCCGTGCCCGAGGGAGTCCAGCCATTCGTCATCTATGAGGAGATCACAGACATCTGGATCAACGTGAGATCGCTCATCTGATGTGTGTGTGTGTGTGTGTCACCTCGGTCATACATGTGCTGTGCGGATGGAGACGATTCACAAGCGCTGTGTGTTTTCAACAGGTCCATGACATCTTCTATCCCTTCGTTCAAACCTGTAACGACGAGATCACCTTCCTGTGGGTGAACGAGTCCAAAACGGGCTTCTGTCATTTGTACAGAGTAAGCAGCGTTCTGCAGGCCGGCCGTCAGCAGTGGTCCAGAGACTACAGTCCTTCGGAAGGTCTGAATCCATCGCAACCCAGTGTACTCGTGTATGATGCGTATGACGTGTCTGATGTGTTTACACGAATGCGTGCTGTCTGTGTGTAGATGATTTTAAGTGTCCAGTGAAGGAGGAGGTGGCATTAACCAGTGGAGAGTGGGAAGTTCTGGCCCGGCACGGCTCAAAGGTTGGCTGCGTGTTTCTCTTCACACGTGTTCTGTACACGCGCAGCTCTTCTCTTCTCTTCTCTGACACTCTCTTCGTTCATTTACAGATCTGGGTGAATGAAGACACAAGGCTGGTGTACTTTCAGGGCACTAAAGACACTCCTCTGGAGCATCATCTGTATGTGGCCAGTTACCAGAGTCCTGGAGAGATTGTCCGTCTCACCAAACCCGGCTTCTCTCACAGCTGCTCTGTTAGCCAGGTGTGTGCGATACATGTGAATGAGACGCTGTTGATTTTTAGATGAACGCTCATTGCCGGGATGTGTAAGCAGCGTGTGGTTGTCGTTTTTTTGTTTTGTTTGAACAACACAGAACTTTGACATGTTCATCAGTCACTACAGTAACGTCAGCACCCCGCCGTGTGTTCACGTGTACAAGCTGACGGGATCTCCGGCCGATCCGCTGCACAAAGAGCCGGAGTTCTGGGCCAGTATGATGGAGGCCACGGGTGAGAATCACACCTGACATCACACAACACGCATCGACACACAATCGCTGTCATAACACAATGCGCGCGTGCGTGTGTGTGTGTGCGCGCAGGCTGTCCGGCCGATTACATCCCTCCTGAGATCTTCAGTTTTCCGGCAAAGTCTGGCTTCCAGCTGTACGGCATGCTCTACAAACCACACAACCTGAAAGCAGGAAAAAAACACCCCACAATCCTGTTTGTGTACGGCGGTCCACAGGTTGGTCAGATGAATTCTTTTTCGTGACGGCTGTGCATCTGAAGCGTGCGCTACACGTGACATTTGGTGTTTTGTAGGTGCAGTTAGTGAATAACTCATATAAGGGTGTGAAGTATCTGCGTCTCAACACGCTGGCGTCTCTGGGATATGCTGTTGTGGTCATTGACGGAAGAGGCTCCTGTCAAAGAGGACTCAAGTTTGAGGGAGCTCTTAAAAACAGAATGGTAACTAAAAATCACATTCAAAGCACACATTTCACTGTTCTTACAGACACAAAAGCACTTCCTGTTTCAATACACACACACATTTATATAGATGGGGTATTTTTTGTAAAGAATGTTTAAAAATAGACTAATTTAACTAAGGCCTAGTCCTGGTTTAGGCTAATCCCAGTCCGGGAAAACGCCACTTTGACATGAAACATTTAGGTAAAGTAAATATGAAATCTCATGTACAACGTAAATAATGCTTTCCCATAAAAATCATATGATTACCTAAATCTCACAGGTCACTAGTTCTGCTTAAGGAAAGCTGGTGTACTGATCGAAAACTGTGCAGACTCACTGGAGCCAATCAGCTTTGAACTGCTGAGGTCACAGTTTCTGTTCACACAGATCGCCAAAACACATTACGAGGGAGAAAGTTTTTGCACCAGAGAAGATTAAGAGACATTTCCTGTAGCTCTCTCTCTCTCTCTCTCTCTCTCTCTCTCTCTCTCTCTCTCTCTCTCTCTCTCTCTCTCTCTCTCACTCTCTCTCTCTCACTCTCTCTCTCTCTCTCTCTCTCTCTCTCTCTCTCTCTCTCTCTCTCTCTCTCTCTCTCAGGGTCAGGTGGAGATTGAAGATCAGGTGGAAGGTCTTCAGCATGTGGCTGAGAAGTATAAGTTCATCGACTTGAGTCGTGTTGCCATTCACGGCTGGTCTTACGGTGGATTTCTGTCTCTCATGGGTCTCATTCACCGGCCGAACATCTTCAAGGTAAGACTCACGACTTCATGCAGTTTTCATCAGCAGGTGGCGTCTCGGGTCGTGTTCAGGTTGTGACATTTTTAGTAATACTGTGTACTGAGATCTGTAACTGGAGCGCTGTGCACATATAGACGTGTGTGTGTGTGTGTGTGTGTGTGTGTGTGTGTGTGTGTGTGTGTGTGTGTGTGTGTGTGTGTGTGTGTGTTGCGCTGCAGGTGGCTATAGCAGGAGCTCCTGTCACCGTCTGGATGGCATATGACACGGGCTACACCGAACGCTACATGGACGTGCCTGAAAATAACCAGCAGGGCTATGAGGCCGGATCGGTCGCCCTGCACGTTGACAAACTTCCCAATGAGTCAGTCACACAGCTGAAATCACAACACGACTTGACTTATTCTGTGTTTAGACTCGTATCTTTTTTATTAGTGCATCCTTTATATCGTATGCGTAAAGAGAAACTCGGAATGAAGAATCGAGTGAGTTCTGGAGTAGATTTCTGATGGCTTGTTTTTTGATTTCTTCAGGCCAAATCGATTACTCATTCTTCATGGGTTTCTGGATGAAAACGTGCACTTTTTCCACACCAACTTCCTGGTGTCTCAGCTCATCCGTGCAGGAAAGCCATATCAGTTACAGGTGTGAACGGACTCTCAGATTAAACCGTTTCTAATGTATCCCAGCATGCACCTGTTTGACAGATAAACTTTGACTACTGTAACTGATTTATTCTTGCATTTGTGTCATGATTTGTTTGTAGATTTATCCCAATGAGAGACACAGTATCCGCTGTCCTGAGTCTGGAGAACACTATGAGATAATGTTACTGTACTTCCTCCAGCAACACCTCTGATGATGAGACCCTCCTCCATCTCACCGGCCCCCTGCTCGCTCTCTCTCTCTCTCGCTCTCTCTCTCGCTCTCTCTCTCTCTCGTGGGGACGGGAGCAGACTCGCTCCAGACAGACCGCATGTCTGCACAACAGAAGGACACAGCCGACGGCCCTCAGTAAACGCATCTCCTTTGATTTTGTGCCACATGTTGCCAAAACGTGTCTTTGTTTTTTAAACGTCTAGTTAGCGGCCGGTGAAAGGACGCGCTTTTCTCCTGCTAACCGCTCCTTTAACTTAAGCTTTTTCAGTTCTATGAATGCAGTCGTGTTTGCAGCGTCGCTGTCGGCTGCCTGCGTGTGGCTCTCATGTAAGGACACCTCACACTACTACCTGCAGTTCATATTTTAAGTGTGGATTATTAAAGGAACATATTTTTTATGACGCTCTTGTCTTTCATCTTTCAATGAGTCGACAGATGCAGTAAAAGTGGACTTCAGTCATGATGTCTAATTCATCTTCACATGTTTTTGCTTTATTTTGACACCAACTGCTCAAGAGTTTGCTCATTCATAGCTCAGTTTCGTATAAATCTCAACTTCATCTCGGATGTTTTAGATGAGAATTCTGTCATCATTAATTCATCCTCAGTTGAGTTTCTTTCTTCTTCAGAACACAACAGAAGATATTTTGAAGAATGTTGATAATCAAACACCACTAAACTCCATTGATTTCCATTGTATGAACACAAAACCACTGACACATTTCTCAAAATATCTTCTGTTGTGTTTCACTGAAGAAAAACAGATTTACAACCACATGAGAGAGAAGAAATAAGACGAAATGACCCGAACTATCAGTTATTGGAAATGTACATGACACACAACAATTCCAATTTTTATTGTACATTTAAAAAGGCTGCATAGCATAAAAACAGTATACAATAATACAGTTGCAAAGGCACAGATATAAAACTTACAGAATACTGACAGTATTTAAAGAGAAAGTACAGTAAGAATATCCTGATGACTGCATCTTATATCTTTGGACAGTAAACAACAGTTTACAGGTAGTACACATATGAAACATGACAACAATGTTGTGCAGATTTGACCATCAAATGTTTACACACTATGAATCTGGACACTCAAGCCACAAGGTGTCATTTCATTAGATAAAAGACTATCAAAGTGTTCTAGAGCACAGAAGATGCTGAAGCGGTTTCTTGAGTCCTTTGATAGATTTCCTCATTTAATCACTCTTGACCTGTTTTTTAAATGAAAAGAATCAATGCTTTAGTGTTTTATTATCATCTAATTCAAGTGACGTGAAGTGACTCGAGTGTCCAAGCGCGTGTGTGCGTGTTGAGTTCAGATGATGAACTGAGAGACGGCGGACTGAAGTGTATATTGAGATGAGACGTACACTTCCCAACAACCTTGACACAAAACTCACAGCCACACACACACACACACACTAGTGCTACACAATGAACATGAATCTGCTTCCAGACATGAAGAATACTTTACCTGTAATAGAACGCAACTGAATATTGTGTGAATACAACATGAATGCATATAAAGTCATAACAAAGATATGAGCAGTTTTCTTCCAGTAAAGCTGCTTTTGTCTTTATATATCAGTTATTTTTTTTTTTTTTTAATGTGCTGGTTTTCTAGGATTGGAGGGGACGCTGGACTTTGTCTTAGACGCTCCCTGAATAAAGAACAAACATCAAGTTGTGTTAAATGACAATACATCCCGATTAAATCATGCACTAAAACACGTGTTGTGTGTGCTGTAAAACATGAAATCCAAATGGACCGTGTGTGCGTTAATACATGTTTCTGTTTACATTCTGCTCGATTCATCAATGTTATTGAAACAAATATCTGTCTTAATAATCCCATTCAATGAATTTACTTGCATTCTGATGACATCTAGGTGTTCATAACACAGAAACACTTTACAGAAGTCCCAGTCCTGGTACTAGTCTGGCTCACATATTCTGCTTGGGCAGATCTATAATCATAGTTCATCGTTCTGTGATTCGATTGACAGATGATTAGGTCATAGATCATACAAATAAGTAAAAAATTTTTGGAGGGGGCCAATGCTGAGACGACTCACAATGTGTTGATGGAAATGTGTTCGGTGTGAGAACTCACGTCCACTGGTGTCTTGGAGTTGTTCATGTGAGCGTACAGTAGAACAGCGATGTCATTGTGTGACGCCTCCAGAGCGATAGAGAGGGCATTACTGCCATCCTACAGGACACAGGTCAAAGGCCATGAATTTACCCATAACGCACTGCTGTGTCATGAAAGTCATTTACAGATGAATGAATGTGATGTGACTTTACTCACATTGTCCACCACTGAGATGTCACAGGCCGGCTGCTCGAGGAGCAGAGAGACGATCTCGGCCCGGCCGTGTTCGCTGGCACACATCAGAGCCGTCGAACCCTCGTCGTCCTGAACGTTCACATCAGCGCCGCAGTCGAGCAGCGCTCGCACCATCTCCAGCCGTCCGTGACTGACGCCCAACATCAGAGCCGTCTGCCCTGCCTGACACAAGCCGTCATACAACAGAAGACGTGATTCACTTCATGTCAAGCGTAGGGTTAGGAATCGGATACTTAAAATTCACATTTCAATTCCTCTCATCAATTCAGAAATGTGCATGTGTTAACTTGTGATAAAGCACAGGAAACACAAATTGACCCTAGGTTCATTATATTAACTACAATATAACCATGATGTAGTTCAACTATGGTAATACAAATTGTGATAAATCAGACAAAACATGATTTATGACGGTGCTCATAACTATATACAGTGCGTCTCAAAGGTTTACACACCCCTGAATCTTAATACTGTATGATGTTACCTGAACAATTGATGACAGTTTTTATGTTTTGTTATAGTTGTTTAAGGGTTTCTTGTTTGTCTTGAGTCATTAAACTGTCCACTGATCTTCAGAAAAATCATCCTGGTCCTCCAGAATCTTTGCTTTTTCAGCATTTCTGGATATTTGACTCGTGTCCAGCAGTAACAGTATGATGTTGAGATTCATGTTTTTACATTGAGGACAGTCAAGAGACTCATACACAACTATTACAATAGAGAGAAACATTCAGTGATGCTCATGAAGTCAACACCATTCATTTAAAGTCAGGTGGGTGTAAACCTCTGAAAATGATAACTGGTGTAAAAATCTTATTTTTTCATTTATTAATGTCCTTCAGAAGCTATAAAATACTCATGTTTCTCAGGAAATTAAATATAAAACCCAGAGGTTTACACCCACCTGTATGAGTCTTTTGATTGTCCTTAATGTAAAAACATGAATCTCAACATCATACAGTTACTGCTGGACGTGAGTCAAATATCCAGACAAGCTGAAAAAGCAAAGATTCTGAGCTAAATGATCATACAGGTTGATATCAAAATATTTCACTGTGAAATCAATCAAATTCAAACGATACCCAACCCTAGTCAAGGGTTGAGATTTGTCACATGATGATGATGTCATCAGAGTCACCTGACTGGCTTTAGCGTTGACGTTCCCCATATGGAAGAGTTTATGGACCACGGCCATGTCGTTCTCCTCCTTCACGGCTGACAGAGCTGCCAGCATTACTGCTGTATATCCGGCTTTATTCTGCTGATCCACGTTACACACACCTAAACACAAACATCACAAAAAGATCAGACAAGTATTCAACACTGAGCGCAAACACTGGTACTCCACAGCACTGTCGTATCAGCCGATAAAAGCGTTGAAGGGAACGTGTCATGTGATGTGTGAACCTGTGTCGAGCACCAGATGCACTACAGTGAAGTTAGAATGAGAGACGCTGTAGTGTAGAGCTGTGTTTCCGTTGCCGTCGGTCATGTTGATGATGTGTTCCAGCAGGACGGACGACACCTCCGAGAACGCCATCAGGTAATTGGACACACGTGTCGGCTGTGCCGTCTTAGCGCTGGACACTCGGAACCACTCCAGCTGAACCGTAT
This sequence comes from Oreonectes daqikongensis, assembly GCA_026939265.1. Lineage (NCBI taxonomy): Eukaryota > Metazoa > Chordata > Actinopteri > Cypriniformes > Nemacheilidae > Oreonectes > Oreonectes daqikongensis. The sequence continues at coordinate 402,984 of JAOTQM010000133.1, read as the reverse complement.
GTGTGCTGGACAGCTGACACAACAACACAACAACAATCAGACAGACTTTACACAACATCCCACACGCGTCCGCTTGAACAGTGTCCAGTGTGCGTCTCACCACTTCTTTCGTCTTCAGTGCTTTTGATCCGTCAATAAGATGCTTCTTCAAAATCAGACACGCCTCACGCATTCTGCCACTCAACTCGAACCTGTAACATCATCAAAAGAGCATGAATGACGGTGCGCTGCATTAAAATAAGCACAACTTTGAGGTTAGGTGACACTGACAACATTACTTACTTCTCCTTTACGTGGTCTGTGTGCTGTTCGAGATGTTCAGCTGTCATGTTGTCATCACTCTCATCAGTATCAGTGTTCACATTTACGTTTGTGTCTTCATCAGACGTGTCATCTAAAGGTGCTTCCTCCTCTACACTGCTGTCTGAACACACCCCGACTGCACTTTCATCAGAGGAACTCTCTTCATCCTCTTCCTCTTCACTGGACGTCGACTCGTAGCTGAAGATTTCAGTACATTTGAGGTCAAATCTATTTTATAAATGAGGTCCCTGATTATAACTGTAACAGGTTTTATGTAGCTCTCTCTCTCTCTCTCTCTCTCTCTCTCTCTTATCATTTGTATCGTGAGTGAACAGCGCAATACAAAACTACCAATGCGCTGTTTTGATTTAAACGCGTCACTTGTGTATTGAACGAAAGCTTTACTACTTTATACCATTCAAGTTGAGAAGTATGTGAGAATGTGTTTAACTGTTTGATAAGGCTAATAGCCCAGAGAGAGTGAAACCTTCAGGACTCAATCCCAGGACTTTAACTCACCCTCCATTTAGAATCCCAACAAACGTCAAGCTCTTTTTGCCAGCGCTGGAACCTGCAACATCACCAGTGCCATCCTTCCTCTTCATGATGGACTTCAGCGGACCTGCAACTTCATTCAAGGACAGTTACTTTAAATTCTTTACACTTTTCCAGTTCTTTGGTTCTGTTGAACAGTGCTCACCCTCTGCAGATGGCTCTTCACTGAGACATTCCCACTGGACACCAGCGCTTACCAGCACCACACCTCTGTCTTCTGAAGTGTCCACAGGATCTGTCTGAATGCTTTGGTCATGTTTGCTTTGTGACAGGTGCTCCGGGTCCGGAAACCCTACTGCAACAGAAGCTTTTGAACAAACCTCAGTCCCCACTTGGGCGTTCGCCGTCTCTGGTTTCACAAGTGTCTCTTTGTCAAACGTAATCTTGGATGGCCTCTGAATTTCCTCAGCTTTCAACATGTCAAGGTCTCGTTTGACCTGACTTAGTCGCGTCTCAAGAACCTGTATGGACTCCTGTTGTATTTTGATCGTATGTTGAAGCGTGTCAATTTCTCGTTCTGCCTCGCTTCGTAACCCCAGACATGACTCTTCGACCCAGATGGCCACATCTCTCGTCTCCGCTCCGGTCTGAATTGCCTCGTCATGTACGACACAAGGCTCAGTCTCAACGGCGGCATGACAAAGGTCAACAGAAGCTTGGACAGCAGTGTCCTCGAGCGTCTGGTGATAGCAGACTTTCACCATCTCAAGGGGAATGTCGTGTCCTACTGCTATTGATGTCTTTTCAGGCTCCTTTATTTCCTCTTTTCCTGTCCTGCATTCTGGCTCTGATAAGACAAGTTGTGCGTCAACAGCCCCAGAGGACATCTTTAGTTTGAGTATGGCATCGAGTTCTTGCGCTTTCCTCCGAAGTTCCAGAGTCAGCCTTTCCTTTTCAGCACGCAGCGTGGTCACCTCTCTTTCTAAGGCCGGTACTCCCTTCACACGCTCCTCCATCTCTTTCAGCTGCCTAAGAGCAGAAGCCATCTGCTCTCGGACAGTCTGAAGCTGCACAGGAGGAAGTGAAGACGCTCCTGAGACCGAGGCTGGAGTACTCCTTCCAGACGTCTGTGGACTAGCTCTGGTCCAGCCACCGGAAAGGGAACTCTGCACAGAAGGTGATATCTGTAGTGAGCAGCCATCTGTAGAGAGTTGAGAGGAAGCTGAGGAGAGGTCACTTGTGGATTCACCATCTTTGGACTTGACTTTGGAAATGTCAGGGAGCTTACAAACCAATCCACTGGAAAACTGACTTTGTTCCTGTTGGAGCCGAAGGCTCGTTTCAAGGAGCGTGCGTTCTACCCGAGGGTTACGTGGTGGAGGCGGTGGTGGCACTTTGGAGCAAGCGGGCAAACTGGGACTGGTCGCTGCTGATGGGGACAGTGGTTGTGATTTGCTGGGTGACGTGATGGGGCTCCGGAGGACAGGTTGACTATTCTCACTGGTCGTTGAGGAAAGTGACTCGGTGGACGTCCAACCGCTGGTCCGACCTCCAATAGCCACACTCCTCTGGTTCCCACGGTCACCCCGCGATCCTCTCCGGGTATTCCTGTTAGCCCTGCGGACGCTGTGTCCGTTCTCAATTTCTTCAACATACTTGAGGAAATCAAGGTCCAAGTGGAATCCATAGGGTGTCTGAACGGAATATGAACTACCCTCATCACTTTCTTCTTCAGCTGGGCAATGAAAAGGAGCACTCAGATCTGTAAAGTGAGCATAACACATGCGTTCATACTGAAATAGCAGAACTGTGCTGAGAGCAGCATAACAAACACTTACTTGGCAGTTTGGAGCTTATGTGCACAGATTGGGTCATTTTCTGGAGCCTTCTGCTGCCCCTTCAAGAAAAACACAAACAATGCCAATGTCATACAAACATCAGACCTATGATCAGGGGCTGGACAATACCTAATATTTACCTAATATTTCATATACCTCGATATGTTTCCCAATGTCTTTTTCCCAAAAAATTGATATATTTGAGGAGCTCAGATGCAAAAGCCTCTAAATGCCATCTCTGTGAAAAATGACATAATGATATTGACCAAATGCTCTCGGCATGTATTTTATGTTCATCAGATACATTCTCTTCAAATCCACTTAATCAAGTCCTCACGCCACTCAGAAATACCGCTTTGTTAGCAGAAACCGCTAAACGCAGTGCACTTGCGACTTGGACCCTAACCTTTCACTATTTGCAATGTTTTTAGTTGCATCTTTAGTGATTTTGTGACTGTTTACTATTTTTTTGTTTAAATGGAGGCTTGTATACACTTACATACACTGGAGGTTTTGCAGCTAAAGACAGTCAACTGTGTTAAATACCAATGAAATGATTTAAGTGACATTTGTGAAAATAAAGTATTTTAAGTACTGACTAATAACCTTTTCATTGCCATTAAAGTGAAATTACTGAACCTAAACATAAGAGTCAGATAAAAAATGCTCATATACAAGAAAACATGGGTTTTGCATTGGAAATCCTCATGTCTTGATTTGCTTTTGCTCTGGAATAATGAAATGAAATAAGGTGAATGTTCAGTGGAAAGAAGCACTACTGATATGTAAGGGATAATGTACAGGCAAACGGTTGTTATAGCAGAAATAAGCCCAGACAGTGTGATCAGGACCAGACGAGAAGCTACGTGAGACAAAAACATAATGACATTTTTTATCACACTTTTACTCAATGCAGACCTTCCACAAGGAAAAGTTGTTTACTTTCGGTTTTAAAGGGACACTCCACCCAAAAATAAAAATTCTGTCATCATTTACTAACCTTCAGGTTGTTCCAAATCTGTATACATTTTTTTGTTCTGCTGAACACAAAGGAAGATATTTGTAAGAATGTGAGTAACCAAATGGCACTCTTGGAAAAAATGAGCAAAGAAAGGCTGTAAAAATAAATCTGCATTGTTTCTCATTTTGATCTTTTATTAAAAAAATCTACAAAATTCCAACATTTCATTAAAATAAAACAATTTGAAGTGGGGGGAATATCACACAGTGAAAAAATGTTTTTCTCTAATACACCCTGACCACATTTACTGGCACCCCTAGAAATTCTTATGTGTAAAATATCTTCGAAGTATATTCCCATTGATATTTACATTTTCTGAGCACACAAAGGTGATTAGAAACATGATGTTGTCCAGTCATGACTTCTTGTTGCACAGGAGAATAAACATTAATAACACAAAGCCCAAACCCCCTTAATCATTCATCACAATGAGTACAACTAAAGAATATAGTTCTGATGTGCAGCAAAAGATTGTTGAGCTACACAAAATAGAAAGTGGATTTAAAACTAAATGGTTGAAGCAATAAAAATATATATTTCCAACATCAGGGCAATAATTATGAAGTTTTCATGGACTGGAGATGTTGAAAATCTGCCTGAAAGAGAATGTGTGTCTATATTGTCTTAATGCACAGCAAACAGAAGATTTTGAGTGGCCAAAAACTCTTCAAATATCACAGATAAAGAATAGCAGAAATCTGATTATTTCAGTGTCAGAAAAAAATCCAATAAAAAATTAAGGAAACCTGCACCTCCATCACCACAAGTTGTTTGGGACACTTCAAGAAACAAATCTTCTGCTCTCATAAAAAAACAAACTTAAACCAGGACTGCAGGGGTCTATGGTCATATGAAGTGAAAAAGAGTTTTTTTTAGCAGCAAGAACACAAGATGAGTTTGGTGCACACAGGGATATAAAAAGTGCCTCATGTCCACAGTTAAATATATCACCAGATCTTCATTGTTGTGGACCTACATTTATACCAGAGGACCTGAACATCTTATTCAGATACATGAAATCATGAATTATATTAAATACCAACAGATTAAAAAAACAAAACCTGACTTGCTCTTCTAGAAATCTTATAATGGGTCTTGGTTAGATCTTCCATCAGCACATTGGTTCAAAACAAACATCAAATTCAACACAAAAATGTGTCACTGAACACAAAATCAAGATCCTGCTATAGTCATCCCAGTTTCCTGATCTGAACACTATAGAAAAAGAGTGGGATGAACTGAAGAAGAGGGAGCACCAACATATGAAGGATCTGGAGAAATTCTGTACAGAGGAATAGACTCAGATGACTCTCAATATATTCTCAAACCTCATCAGACTGAAAAGAAAACACTCAGAGGTGTTTTTCTTAAATTGAGTTTGCAGAATGTAATAAATACAAGGGTTTACATGCAAATGTCATGAAGAGGCAATTTAGTTTAATCATTTGTAAATATAATGTCATATATGTTATTAAAAGACATATTTATGTTTCTTTTTTCTGTAATATTAACTGTACCTGTCAAAACGATTTGTTATCTGGGAATAACGAACCTGCAAATAACCCAACTGAAATGAACACACGAGGTGATAAGAGTCATGATTGTCTTTATTAACTCATGTGTCACTTGCTTTCAGCATTTTGATAATAATGATGACAACCATTTTTAGCCATTTATAAAAAAGGAGTGAAATTCTGTTGACAATATTCCTGATATTCTGATGTTTCTTCAGCCTATATCCTCTTGTCAATACATGGCATCTGTGGGGCTTTTAAGGGTTGCTTACTCTTTCTTTTTCTAAACAATCACTTCAGATCAGGGCTGCACAATTAATAGAAAAACTAATCGAGATTACAATTACAATAATGAATATATTAATGTGTCCTTTAGCCATAAGTTTTGGATTTTTTTACTAACAACATTATTTTTCTTTACATTATATTATTTCGTTTTGGATGTTTATATGAAGAATATGGCATGCAGCTAATTCACTGAAAATTATACAACATTTCAAAAGTTCAATGTAACATCTACTATCGAGGTGAATAATCGACAATGATGTTTTTTGTCATCATCGTGCAGCCCTACTTCAGATAAACACAAATGCCACAGAGTGAATCTCAAATAAACAATGAAGGTGTAAAAGAAGAATAGGCGTAGTAATGACCATCCATCACATCATTTTTTGACATGGTTTGTTTTGTTATGTTCAACACTGAACAGAGGAGCAGGTCATAGAAACTCAGAGGAAAGTCTGTGTGTTTTCCATACAGCGCCACAGGCAACATTCCACAACACACGTTCATGTGACCAGGCTCGGACATGTCACACGACACAAACACCATTTATTAAGAACGTTTGATGTCATTATTCAACAGCCGACGGAGTGAAATAATGTTCAGACTGTATGTTGACTTGTAATGGCAGCATGTTTTCCCCTCAGCTCCAGCTGTGTGTTCACACGTATCACAGCGTTTGTCTGCCGCTCAACACTTTAATTACAAGGCACACGCAGAGAAAAACACATTCCTGTGCCAGCACATTACAAACCCTTCACTTTACTGCTCCACATTCACACTCATGGAACGTAAACGCTCCATCTTTTACCACGGTTTAGAAAAAGATTACTTATCAAAGTCATTGAGAGTATGGACACTCAGGAGGAATATTGTTTTCAACAGTGTCGTGTGCTGAGATTCGTCGAGTTGTGATGTATAAATAACATGACTAACATTCAGTATGATGATGGGAAGAGTGTGGGAATGAATGGGAGTGATGTTTTTTTAAAGTGACCTCATTTCCCTTCAGAGGAAGCAGAAGCTCTCCCTCTTCATCTTACATGTGATGGGAAGTCTACAGGACGGCCCCCTTCACCAGCGCCCGCTGCCTGCCGTATCCACAGTCTAAACCTGAAGTTTGTGGATCATAATCATAATCATAATCGATGCATGGTTTTCAAGAAGATAAACATCATTTACACTTATAATCCAGTATTTAAAAGTATACTCTAGATTTCAGATAGAAACATTCATACACTCTTAAAAATAAAGGTGCTTAAAAGGTTCTTCACAGCGATGCCATAGAAGAACCTCTTTTGGTTCCACAAAGAACCATTCAGCCTAAGGTTCTTTATAGAACCAAAAGGTTCTTCTCTGGCATCAAAGAACCTTTTGAAGCACCTTTATTTTTAAGAGTGTAGCTGTATAGGAACACTGTAGTAAAATACAAGCAGCAGTACAAATAAAAAAAAGAGGATAACTACAGTTACACTTTTTATAAACTAAAAAGCAGGCAAAGGCAAAGTTAGTCCCTGGTAGTATTGAAATAGTACACACATGTGTACTAGTACATTGATATTTGCATACCAACTACATATGCTTTAAATTAAAATGATAAAGCATTACTCTACTTTTTCGTAGCTCAGTGTTGTGAATACATAAAAGAAATAAACTGACAATGACAATAATGGCAATAAAAATAAACTGAAAAACACAAACATGAGTTTGCATATATAAAATGACTAAAAGATATTTGCTAAAAATCTTCCTCAGCATCACAAATCTGACATGTGTGTGATGTGATGTTTAGGAAGAGAGTGATGAGAGTTTTTTTTGGACTGAATTGTTGTGTTTCACAGACATCTGCTCTCTCTCTCTCTCTCTCTCTCTCTCTCTCTCTCTCTCTCTCTCTCTCTCTCCTGAGGGGAAACGGCTCTGATAACGCCCAGAAACGATTGTCTTACAGTCAAACTCTGTCTAAACGTCTTCGTCAAGGAGCAAACCAGAGGAAATCAACAACACAATGAAGAACATCAACACTGACATACTTCATGAAAACTACACCTACAGCGCTGTCACTACTTACATTAATCCTTACAGTTCAGTCAAAATAATACCAGATTGATACGGTCTCAGATATTTCTCCTGAGAAAAAGAATCTCCCAAATGTCTCTGTCATTAGAGTTTCAGAAGAGACGTCAACAATGTCTCAAACTGAGCTCAGATTTGTCTCGTCTGCAATCAAAAGTCAATATTATTGAAGATCTCAATATGAACTCAAACATTTCTTATCAAATTTACTCAAATCCAGATGATTTCACCTCTACAATGTCCATTCATTTACACCTCCAGACTCTCTTCATGTGTTTCAACAACCACACTCTCATTTCATTCTGTTTTTATAACACATCTGAGACTCAGTTGAGACTTCAATGAAACACATCTGATCTCCTGAGTGGTGAGGGAGGTTTGTTTCATCATGAATGTCTCTGTACAGTATTTCCACACTGATGAGTTTGAGTCTGTTCTCTAAGAGACACTGCTACTGCATGCTGTACACAAAAACATCTAGGAACACACACACACACAGACACACACACACACACACAGACACACACACACACACACACACACACACACACACACACACACACACACACACACACAGTTTAATTTTGTGTAGGTGTTAAAGCAGCATCAGTCAGAGGAAACACATCAGCAGCATCCGCTCATTGTTTCTCATCTACAGCTTCAGAGAATCACACGCATTCAGCGTTTCATTCTGTTTACATTCAGTTTTTAAAATAAGACGAGCTTATACTCTATAAAGTGTTCAGATGATGTAGAGATTTTTCACTTGAGGTGAAACAAGCCAAAAATGTGGTTATAAATCTGTATGTGAGTCTTTCTTCAGTGGATATTTTCTAAGAAAGAAGAAAAATTGTCAGATATGGTAACCCATAACTGAAATGTGACCTCTGCATTTAACCCATCCAGTGAGTCGTGAACACACGCACGCATGCGCGCGTCAGTCAGTACCTGCCGGTAACTCATACAGGTTTAAGTAAATGATGACAGATCACTGTCACTTTCAGTAGATGGTTATTCTCATGAGTTCTGCGCTGTTTAACACTGTCAAATAGTGTCTTAATATATAATAAATTCTCAACTGTGTTTTGTAGGTTAAATGTGCAAGAGATTGCAGATGGTTTAGTAAGCACAGATAAATAACTACAAGCAGACACACACAGGACATATTTTAAATTCTTTGCTGAATTTGTGCTGTAAGTGATTTCTGTTGCTTTACTAACATCTGCCAGATTAACCCACCGGATAAAACCACCATCACTTCAACCACAAAAACCTAAACCTAAAACCTAAAGTAATGATGAGATATTGAAAACATGTTCATGCTCATATGAGCAACGGTAGATCTAAAGACACTCATGCCAGTCAATAATGTGATTTTCTCAAACACTCGGCTGTGAACAATACTGCTTTTGTTTGTCTGTAAACAACTTAAAGCAATAATGTGCGACTGTTGTCATGGGAGAGAAAGTCAAATCATGTCTCACTTTTTAGCAATATTACATTAAAGATGAGAGTTCAGTGCCTGTATATAGCTGTACAGTGTTAAAGTCGGCAGCGGGGGGATGTGTATTGTGGTTTCATTTTTCACTGATGATGAAGTAGACGAATAGATAGATGGATGGATGGATGGATGGATGGATGGATGGATGAGGGGGCAGAGAATGACCTGTAAATAACGTCATGAGACCTGAAGCATGTGATTTTTCAGTGTTTTTGAACAATGAATCTATAGTGTGTTGATAAATGATGTAACCATCAGGACATCATCTCATATTTCTACAATTTATAATGCAGCATTACTCCCTGTTTTACTTGCATTTATTTGTGGTTATTTTTGCATATTATTAAACACTCAGTTACCCAAAGACTCAAACTTGAGATGTGTGTGCAGCTTGTACAGATATAGAGAACACAACAGGGCGTAACACTCTGTCTGCTGTTGTCCATCTGTACTATTTGTTTTGTTTTTTGGATTGTGGCTTTTTCTGTCCGTGTTGTATTTTTCCCTGTACAGGACTCTGGTACACACGATGGCTTCTGTTTAATATGAAAGTACATGGAAAAAATATTCACCTCAGGGGATCAAACTCAATGTTTATGTGCTCTGTCACATTACATGTTTTACATTTGACACTCGCAATTTTTTCAACCCAGTTTGACCAAACTTTGGGACAAAGTAAAGTAAGTTTTCCAGCAAGTACATGAACATAAAATATATCATAAATGGCAGAACGGAAGGTTTGCTGTCAGTCTCTAGTCAATCTGACACAAAAGGATATTTGTCTCATCGTTTTTCTTACAATAACTCATCAGAATGTCATTCACTCTTGTCACTGGCCAGTATACTATAGAAAGGTATACAGTATATACTATACTTTCTGAACATTACAGCTTTAATTTAGACCATTTCTCTACAATCATGAGGTAACAGCTGCTGACACGATTCTGCCGAAAATGACGAGCTTTTTGTGGTAATTAAATTAAATCCAACATTTTTGCATAAACACCATGTGAACATGATATTTCCAACGTTAAAACACGGGGGCGCGCGCGCGCCCTTAAACTTTAAAAGACGAATGTGTGAAAAAGCAAGAAATAGAAACGAAATCACTCAGATTTCACTACTGCGGCACAACAAATCAAATTTAATACCAAACTTCAGCAGTGACATGTAAGACTTTAGCAAGTACAACTCTGAGAGAAGTATGAAGTTTTGTCTTACCCGATCGGCTTAAGTTTGTTACTGTGTTTCTGCGCTATAATGATGACGATGATAATAATCCAGATACAGTATGTGCTGCTGCTGCTGTTTTTATGTGTGCAGTAGTTCATATATGTTTCTATATGTTCGCTGCTGTACGGCTCATATGTTTCTGCTGCGATCTTGTGTTTAATGGGTGGTCTTGCTTTATTCCCACCCATGAAACCACGTCATGTTGAAGTTCACGAGCTCGTCTCTGCTGCATTTAGAGCCGTAAAACACATATCCAGTGTCCCAGACGGGAAGTCCCCTAGAAATCCAGTTCATAAAACAACAACAACATGCATACATATCCATGAACAGACAGACAGATGTGTCATAGAAAGCTGTATACAATAATTAAAAACTACACAAATAAGTATTATATACTTAGACTTAAGACTCTTTAATATTCTCCATGTCCGTATACTTCTCTCAATAAAAGTTTCTTTGAGTTAAATTGCATTTCTAAAATATTTGAAGGGAATCGTCAGAAAAAAATGTCAGCTGACGTCAGTGGTGTCATTTGCTTTTGATACGACAGATGGCGCTGATGTCTTGAGCTCTGTCAAACGTGACTGTGTGATACAGCCGTGAATAAGAAGATTTCCGCTTTGGCTGCTCTAGCTGACCCAAGATCAGCGTTACAGTTTCAGTTTGGCTTTGTGAATGTTGATGTGGGTAAAGTGAAGCTGATTCAGTGACAGGTTTACGGAGATCAGCGGCAGTAGCGGGTTCACCTTGACGCGGATCGACACCATCATGGCGTCTGCGACCAGAATCATCCAGAGACTGAGGAACTATCTGTCCGGGGTCAGGCACACACACACACACACACACACACACACACACACACACACACACACACACACAAACATTAATGTGTTTATCAGCTCAATGTGTCGAGCAGCTGTGTTAGTCTTGAGTTAGAAGGTTCTTGTGTCATGTTTACAGTATAAATCATACATCTCCTGTCATATTTACAATTACGTTACTCTTCTTGTTTCTTACAGCAAGATCTCCAGTCTAAACTACAACTGCGATACACTGAAATCGCAAAGAGGTAACAACACAAGACATGCCCAAAATTGATGAAAACTTGTATTATATTTGTTTACTTTATTAAGCAAAATTATATATAACATTTACTTTATGCACAGTTATATATTGTAAACTATTTCAGTTCATGTTTTATGATACAAATAATATTCATTTACATTAATATTCTATTGCGCTGATGTAGAATGCTGTACATCAATCATTTTCATGTACAAGTAACAATCTTAATAACTGGTGAAAAGCATTTGTGCTGTCCAGCCAAACGATGGTAATACAGTATATTAAATATATTGAGTAGTGTCTGTTGCTCATGTATTACTGGATGTAGAATATGATTAATATATTTACATGATGGTATGTGATGGATTAATTAATTCACTGTGAATAACATTAATGATTTAGGTTATTTTATTGATGACAGGACTCAACCACTTCCCAAACTCCCTGTTGGACCCAGCCATAAGTTTGCAAATAACTACTACTGTCAGAGAGATGGACGGCGAGAGTCTGTTCTACCAACCGTGGTCATGTCTTCTCAGAAAGCCATAACAGCTGGAAGGTTGGTGTCCAGTTTTAGAAGATCCCCTTACAGTAAAGTTACAACAGAAACAGAATTTCAATCATTTAGATGGCAGTGAAAAGCGAATGAGAAGCATCAGGACACTAAGGATACTTCTTCTGCATTACTATTGTTGACACGTGACTGTACAGCCAAATCCTGATGCTTCCAGCAGCCAGTAAACTCTTCATACTGTACCCCTGATATGATTCATCTTTCCATGCCTGCTGGGAATAATAATATAATAAGTACTTTAGTTTCTGACATAAATCTTTCTTTTCATGTGTTCCAGTGATGCTTCTGGAAAACTCAAAGTGCCGGTTATACCTGGACCCCAGCTAAAGGAACTTCCACTGAGTGTTGACTAGGTTAAGAGTTCTAATCTAAGGCACTGTTAATGTATTTAATAAACATGTTTATAACTCATAATAATAAAGAACAAGTGTTATTTTTTTTTCATTTCAGTATAATGGAAGAGTGTTTATGTGACGGTTGGATTTCTTCTTTAACAAGTGTACTTTTCAATAAAACCGGACACAAATGATATCATAAAGTTTGTTTCAAGCTAAAAACTCTATTTGTTTGCACGTTAGGTCGAACGGTGACTGTTTTGAGCGCTCCAATCCTCCCTACCTACCATTTCAATACTAAAGTGGCTTTGTTATTCAAGCTGTTCTTAACGCCTGTCTGTGATGATGAATAACATAAACCATGTAAAGTTTAAGAAACGGAAGAATGTCAGACTATTCAGTGATATTGATTTAGTGCAGTACAGTGATTTCTGTTAATGTTATTTGTAGACTTTAGTGAGCATGAGCTCTTTAGATTTTGTTATCTTTGGACCTTTTGGATTAGTTATTTGTGGCCTTAAGTTTCATTCTTTCATAGGAAACATCTCGGAGTAAATGGGACCTTTGTTCTGTCAATGGGGAATGTGATACAAGATTTGTTTTCTTTATTTATGCAGTTCTTTTAACCTGTAGTCGTGTGAACAGTCTGCTGTAAGTGTAATACACCTATGAGGAAATGCAACACATGAACTAATTATTGGCGTTACGAAAGCTTTATGAAGGAAATGTTTCTTTTGTTAAGATTTCGTTTTACACATGAAAATATTGCCCACCTGAGTTAAAGGAGTAAACTTGATTTCTGTGTCACTCTTGTTTGCAGCTGTTGTCCTGTAGTGTCCTTTAGGTGGTGACAGGCCACAAAGTGACTTAAAGGGAGTGTGAACAAAGTGAGGAGTTGAATCTGAGTTGCAGTGGACAGTTTTCTGCTGTCATCTACAGAAGAAAGTCGAGCTTAACTGTTAAATGTGTGAAGGATCAGATCAGGACAACATAGTTTGCACTGGAAGATTATTAGCGCTGAATGAGTTTTGGATTAGTGAAACATCGAAAGGAAAATGCGGATTGAGAGTTATGTCCCTGTGCAGGACCCGTAGCGTGTCCTCTCTGTTCTGCCGTAGTGACGTCACGTGTGCGTGCGTTTGAACTGCTCTCATATCGAGCTCACGCTGTGTGTGTTTATGAGCAAATATCAGTCGTTCATATTTATAGACTAAAGCCTGAGGGAAGTCATGAATGTTCAGCCATCGAACCCCAACAATCCCATCGTGTTTTTTGACGTCACCATCGGCGGACAAGTGAGTGAAAAAAAACACCCCTGCACTTTCATCACTTACCCGCTGTACTTTCATCACTTACCCGCTGTATAAACTGCTAAAACTAGTCCTACAAGTTACTTACCTGCTTTGTTTCTTCAAGACTGGTTAATGACTTTGTTAGAGGTGGATTGTCTTGAATTTCTTTGTTTGGTTGAACACAGAAATATATTTGGACGAATTCACTACCATAGTAGGAAAAATGACAATGGTAAGTTAGTCAAAAGTGCTCCAAAATGTTTTGCTGTCCTACATTCTTCATAATATATTGTTCTGTGTTCAACAGAACAAAAAATGATTAAGTAGTTTTTGATCATAAAGATCTTTTTGGTTACAAGCATTCGTCCAAACATCTTTCTCTGTGTTCATCACAACAAAGAAATGTAAACCGATTTGGAACAACTCGAAGGTGAATAAATGATGACAGAAGTTTTATTTTTGGGTGAACAATCTTTTTAAGTTAGCTGCGCTGTTTATGAAACTGTTCCCAGACCTGCTGTAAGTGTAGAAGATGCTGGAAAGTGTATGAACATCCGTGTGCATCAGTGATCTCTGGCCATGTGTGTGTTGTTTGTGTTTGATCTATCAGTCTTCAGTTCTTTTATGTAATGAACTTGCAAAAGTTCTGGGGTTGTCATGTACGGAAATTATGAAAGTGTCTGTCATACATAAGATTCACATGATTTGCATTTTTAACCAAAAAGTAAGAGCACACTCATCTCTACACGCTGACAGATCTTTCAGGTGTGAGTTGTGTGACAGTTTGTGGTGGTTTTGCCTTCTGAAGGACCAAAACCAGGACACGTTTAACCCTTTCTTGCATGAATTTATGACAACAGGATTTTTACTAGTGTGTCTTTATTGCTCTTTGGGACTGTGAAACACGTGTTTTTATACACATTTTTCAAAGAGATTTTCAGATGTCTGCTTCACACGCATCCTTTGATTCAGAAAAACAAAGACAAGCACCTGATCTAAAGAGTTAGGAGACACATTTATAACAATCATGGCATGTATGAGACTTTTTATAATTTTTTTAATATACTGTTATTTTGATGAACACACACACAGTCTTTGTCATTTTTTGTCAAACACACACTGGAGGAAGAGAGAGAATGCGAGGGATGTGTACAAACCCAATTTCTTCTTTTATTTTTTTTAATAGAACACAGTTTTGCCTGTGATTTCTCTTTTTGTGTGGCTTTTGCTTTTCTCCTCTTCACACACACACAGACATGCTGTCAGATTGACACCACCACACCACGAGCGCATCTGTGTTAGCTCGCGCTTGGCAACACGTTTATAACAAATGTACATTCAATCTAACTGCTTTGCTAATTTCACAATAAAGTAGCCTATGTAACATTTGTAATATTTTAATAATTGTAATATTTTAATAATTATATCAAAATAATGATCAGGTCTTGCAAAATGATAAGGCCAGTAGAAAAATTTTCAGTGATCAGAAAAAAAACGGGATCGGTATCAGCTGCAAAAATCCTGATCCGAGCATCCCTACACTCAAGTTTTAATCAAACAGCATCTCATCACGCCACCCTTCTCCTAGCATATTTATTTAGTAAAGAAAGCGTTTACAACAAACGAGTAACATTTTTTAAGCTGGCTAATGCAGAGTAACTGTTAACTTTTAGTTCTCATGTCATGTCACATCGAACACGCCTGATCATCACAGTCTGAATGTGTTTAAGAATATCGGGCAGTCCTTATTGTTGAGCCCCCATGTGTCAGTCTACACAACACTTTCCTCTTGAGTGTAATACATAAACACACAACCTGAAGACTGTAATCTAGTTGTGTCAGATCAGATGTTGTGAACAGGTGTAGTTATGTTTATGTGTGTTCTGTCCGACAGATAAACTGTGCTCACAGACTCACAGTCTTTGCCCAAATGCCAGTAAACCTTCCACAGACAGATATCATCTGGGATGTTTGGGAAAGGTCCATCCCTGTCGCTCTGACACCAAAGGGCAGCGCCAGCCAGTGCGCTGTTGACACAGGCCATCCACAGGAGATTGACGCTGGCGTACGCCGGCACAACCAAACCCACCAGATCGCATGCCGTACATATAAAGAGATACGGCGTCCATCTCACAGCAAAACCCAGAGTTAGAGCGACAAATAGAGACGGGGAATCTCCACGTCCCCTGAACTGACTGTAAGAGATGTATGGATCTTTCTCAAGAACAACACAGCAGTTCCTTTGCTCGGACATTTGATTTGCTCTTCTGGTCCAGCCAATCAGCTTCTTCAGATTTAGCAGAAGGATGATGCCCACCACGACGGACAGCTCTGTGCAGAAGTGAGACACGGCAGTAGATCCACGCACACGGCATGCGAGGATCTTCATGTCTTTGCATTTGTTGATCTCTAAGGGCTGAGCATCAGTGTAGCGGTGGGAGCAGGTGCACGCTGCTGCCCACAGAAAAGCAACAGTAATGCAGTAAACAACAGTCCTGCACTGACGTCTGCAGCTCGCCTCCAGGATCGGGTATGTAGCGTAGTCAAGCGCCGCTGCGATGAGGATGGGCAGAGGCAGAAAGGCGTAGACGGTGGAAGCGTGTGCCAGGATGAAACACATGAAGGCGGAGGATGATTCTCTGAAGAGCCATACGTATAAGACGCCACTTGCCAACATTACATCTGCCATGTGCATGGAGATGCTGAAGAGCCCCAGAAGCGACCTGTGTACGCTGCTCATCCAGAAGAACAAAACTATTGTGTTGAGCGTGACTTTAGAGCACAGAATGGTGAGATACTGAAGAGTCTCATCATGAGAAGAATTCCCGCTGGAGCCCGGAGACGACAGAACGGCCATCATCATCATCATCACCATCACGTGAAGATCAATTCAACATGTGCTCGCTCTGAAAACACAAAATAACAGAGAAATGAATCCCCCTAAATGTTCCTTTAGCTTTCCATATATCTGTCCTGATATGCAAGAGAAAAACAAAGGCCCTTTCCAGTTGTATAGCAAACCTGTCTAATCTACTGCCTATTACACGTCATTCTGATAGTGACAGGGAGCAAAATACAGTTAATGTTAAATTAGCACTCTTGAACATTCGTTCACTAAAAAGTAAGTCCTTTTTGGTTTATGACCTCATCACCAATAACAACCTGGACTTCATGTTTCTAAATGAAACTTGGTTAGATGACAGCTGTAGTGCTACAATTGTAAGTCGCTTTGGATAAAAGCGTCTGCCAAATGAATAAATGTAAATGTACAATCCTCAATGAATCTGCCCCCCCAGACTTTACTTTTATAAGTGTCTTTAGAGCTGTTAAGAGAGGTGGAGGAATAGCTGCTCTATTTAATGATGTCTTTCAATGCAAGCAAGTGTTACTTGGTGATAACCCGTCCTTTGAATACTTAAGTATTGCTGTAAAAGGTGCACCACACATTCTGTTTACAATTATTTACAGACCTCCCAAATACTCCCCAGTCTTTGTTGATGACTTCTCAGAACTGTTTTCAGCTATTTGACTGCTTTGTTATTGCTAGAGATTTTAATATTCATGTAGACAAGACAGAAAACAACATTGCAAGTGAACTCTTAACTGTTTTAAATACTTTTGATCTGACCCAGCATGTGCACGGCCCCACACACAATCGTGGACACACTCTGGATCTGCTTATAGGCAAAGGTCTAAAAATTTCATCCACCTTTATTAGAGATGTGGTGTTGTCTGATCATTTCTGTATTTTCTTTGATATATCGATCTGTCCTGCCACTGAAGATAGACCTGTCTCTGTAAAAAAGAGGTTCATAAATGAGAACACCAGTGAGCTATTTATGAATGCTATGTCTTTGTCACCAACTATATCTGCAGACTCTGTTGATGTTCTCCTCGATAGCTTTAATGCAAAAGTTAAAAATGTTATTGACGACATTGCTCCAGTAAAGGTCAAGATGATAACCGGTAGGCGTAAAGCACCCTGGAGAAACACGACAGCAGTACAGAGCATGAAAAGAACATGCAGAAAAGCTGAGTGTATGTGGCGAAAAACTAAACTTGAAGTTCACTATAATATCTATAAAGACAGCCTGCTTGCCTTCAATGTCGAATTAGGCAAAGCTAGACAGACTTTTTTCTCTAACATGATTAACTGCAACATAAACAACAGTCGCACTCTTTTTGCTACTGTAGAGAGACTAACAAATCCACCAAGTCAAGTTCCCAGTGAAATGCTTTCTGATGACAAATGCAATGAGTTTGCAACTTTTTTCCTTGAGAAGATCAATAATATCAGAATGTTAATCAGCAAAGACCCATGTGACACTCATGTCAGTCCAACTTCATTTACAACAACCTCAGAAATTAGTAACTTTATCTGAATTTCAGACAATTAATTACAAAACCTTGGAGGAAACAGTACAGCATCTTAAAGCCTCAACATGCAGCCTAGACACACTCCCCACATCCTTTTTCAAAAGAGTGTTTAACTGTTTAGAAGCAGAGCTCTTAAAAATAGTAAATACCTCACTGCTTTCAGGAACTTTCCCAGAGTCCCTAAAAACTGCAGTTATCAAGCCTCTACTAAAAAGATCAATCTAGACAAAACCTTACTGTCTAACTACAGACCAATTTCAAATCTTCCTTTTATATGCAAGATTATTAAAAAGGTTGTCTTCAATCAGCTGACCAAATTCTTAAACTCAAATGGCTATCTGGACAATTATCAGTCTGGTTTCCGTCAGCATCATAGCACAGAGACATTGCTCATAAAGATAACTAATGATATTCCATTAAATTCTGATATCAGTTCTGGTATTACTAGATCTCAGTGCTGCCTTTGACACAGTAGATCACACCATACTCCTACATAGGCTGGAAAACTGGGTAGGGCTTTCTGGGTTGGCCCTTAAATGGTTCAGGTCATACCTTAAAGGGAGGGGTTACTATGTGAACATAGGTAACAATAAATCTGAGTGGACATCCATGACGTGTGGTGTACCACAGGGCTCAATTCTTGCACCGCTCCTGTTCAATTTGTACATGCTCCCACTTGGTCAAATAATGAAAAAAAAAACAAATTGCTTACCACAGCTATGCAAATGACACTCAGATCTATTTAGCCCTCTCACAATGACTAAAGGCCTATTGACTCCCTTTGCCAGTGCATTAATGAAATGAACAGCTGGATGTGCCAAAACTTCCTTCAGTTAAATAAAGACAAGACTGAAGTCATTGTATTCGGTAACAAAAATGAAACTAACATGGTAAACACATACCTTGACTCAAGAGGTCTAAAGACTCAAAGTAAAGTTAAAAATCTAGGTGTCATTTTAGAGTCTGACCTTAGTTTCAGCAGTCATGTCAAAGCAATAAGCAAATCAGCGTATTACCATCTCAAAAATATAGCCAGAATCAGATGTTTTGTCTCAAGTCAAGATTTAGAGAAACTTGTTCATGCTTTCATCACCAGTAGGGTGGATTATTGTAATGGACTTCTTCCCTAAAAGACTATCAGACAGCTGCAGCTCATACAGAACGCTGCCGCCAGGATTCTGACCAGAACTAAAAATCTGAGCATATTACTCCAATTCTCAGATCTCTACACTGGCTACCTGTTACTTTTAGAATTGATTTTAAAGTATTATTAACTGTCTACAAATCACTCAATGGCGTAGGACCTAAATACTTATCAGATATTCTTATTAAATATAAACCAAACAGATTTCTCAGATTATTAGGATCAAGTCAGTTAGAGGTAACAAGGATTCACTCAAAACAAGACGAGTCAGCGTTTAGTCATTACGCCACTCGTAACTGGAATCTGCTTCCAGAAGACATCAGATGTTCACCAACAGTAGACATTTTTAAATCCAGATTAAAAACACACTTGTTTAGCTGTGCATTTACAACCTGAGAACTGTGCTGCAGTTTTATTTCTCTTTTCTTGGTTTTATTCTCTTTATATGTGCAAACATTTTTTTATCAATTTATTTTCTGTTTATTTGTCTTTTAAATTATTTGCTTTTTAAAGATTTTGTTCTTTTTTGCCTTCAAGCATTTTATGTAAAGCACTTTGAATTACCTTGTGTATGAAATGTGCTATATAAATAAACTTGCCTTGCCTTGCCTAAAACCTGTTTTGTGTGTTTCTAGTGCAAAAATGCCTAATAATTTTAAGTGGAAACAGCGGCTTGAGCTATTATTTAAAGGAACAATTCTGCCATGAATTACTTATTCGTCTATCTTCAGAACGCAAATTAGGATAGTTTAGATCCAATAAAACATTCTCATAAACGTGATATCAACATTAAAGTCACCATGAAATCAAAAAGCAAAATTCTAAGTGTTTTACACAGTGTTGCAGTGATTATTATAAATGATTTATCCGTGCACACCTGTATTTTCTTTATATTCATTTGCACTTGTAATCCCTTTCATCAAAAACATTATAAGCTCCCTTGCCCTCTCAACAACAACTCTTCATCACCACATGATGGTAGAAAAATTGGTAGGACTATACTGACTGTCCAATGGCCAGGCGTTTTTAGCTTTCCCCTCTAGGCCCTGTTTCTGCCTCCATTTTGTTAGAAATTCACAACTTACAACAAACCAATCAAAAAGGGAAGGGCAAAATAAAGCCCCGCCCTAAATGTTTTTTTCAAGTTTCAGATGCCGTTTCACAAGGATATACGTCATGATACGGTTAATCACAACTTTTGTTTCTTGGTGACTTTAAAACTCCAAGGCTTCCTGTACAAATATAACCGTTCGCAACGAGCTGCAGCAAAGCAGACCGATTGTGACGAACTTTTAATCATTTAAAAGACGTTAGTAATTTAAAAAAGAAAGAAATGAAAGAAATAAAGCATTTAAAGAGAAAATATAACTTCCGGGAACTATTTGAAGGCTCCGTGAATCACGTGACACGCGAAAATTTTGACCTTCCGTTGGCGCAACTCTCTCTATGGCTCTGACCCGCACCAACATTATTTCAAACATCAACTTAACCGGAGCGAATAAAACGAGTGGATGAAAATCTAGGTGAGCGCACAGAAAGACGGCTGAGGAGTTTCTGCACTGGCCGTTTTTCTAACATTAACTGTTTATCCAGAGCGACGAAATCATTGATCAGCGCACATACATAGAGCGCTATGGAAAACATGGGAAGCATAAACAAGCGTGCGTCAAGCGCCAGATGTTTTACAGAGACTCTGCACTGGACATATTTTTTTAACATTAAAACTATTAACTGCTGCAAAGTACGAGTCAAGTCTGTGAGAGGAGGCGGGGCTCTGTTGTCACTGCGCTCACGTGCACTGCAGTGTGTGTCGCTGTCTGAAAAAGAGAGAGAGAGCGAGAGAGAGAGAGAGAGAGAGAGAGAGCGCAGCTGGTATCGATGTATGGGACATGCGTATTGGAACCGTTTCAGATTTCTCAGTATGATACATATCGAAATATCGATATTTTTGACAACACTAGTACTCGTACAAGTATACGGATACCAAAAACCGATACCTCATGTGACGTAACTGACTGAAATTTGTGCTTTTAAAGTTTATGACAAGCACATAAAATAATTTCTTTTTCATAATGTGTTTGAGGTGTAGTTGTAATTATAAGGTTATTCTATTTTTATTACTATCACTGTGTTGTGCTTGGAAAATTGCCACCTCACCAAAAAATAATAAAATAATAAAAAATAATAATAATAAAAAATACAGGTAAAGGGATTCGTATCGGTATCGGTGAGTATTAGAAATAAAGTATCGGTACTCGTACTCGGCCTTTAAAAAATGGTATCGGTGCATCCCTACAACAAGTAGCCCTCTAGATGATTTTATCTCTTCAGGTAGCCCTTGCTTACAAAAAGGTTGGAGACCCCTGTGCTACAGTGTATACATGCTGCACGATGCATCTTTACATCTCCATTCAATGGCATACGTATATATATTATATATATCTGTGGCAGACATCTCAGTTAGTCTACTAATCTTCATGAAGTTCTCATTCGCGTCTTGTAAATGTCCTTAAACTGTCAAATATGCTGTTATGTCAAAAACACAAGAGGTTCACATAAGCACAGTCCGTTGTGTCTTAAACAAATGTATATCCACATCAAAAAGACTTTGCCTTAAAGTGACAGTAGCCTAATAAATCTGTCATATATTAAATAGAAAATGAAACTTTTGTAGCTTTATTTAAAGTCATTGCATATTTATATTATACAATGAAGACGTGCAGTGTTTTATTTTTATTGATCGTTCAGTTTTTATCTTGAATGCTACTGTTAAATAGACCTACTTGAAAAATGTTATTGTTCATATTTGTGGGATTATGATGATAAGTCTATATAACCAAATCATTTTTCAGTAATACAGTTAATAAGTAAAAATTAAATAATTGTGCTACATAAAATATAAAATATGCATTAAAGCAACACAGTTGTTACAGCAGTCTTCTTAATATATTTTCAATTCATTTATTTTGGGGCTGGTTATTAATCACCTATGGTAACAATATTACTGGTATTAGATTCTGGTACTGTACTGAAACCAACATTTTGGTATCGAGCCAACCCTAATACATATATCAAGTCTTTCTATGAAAAGTGATGAAATGGTTTTGTACCGTGTGAAATCTTGAAAGCGCTGATATAAGAAGAGATCCATCAGGATGAAGACTGCAGGACTGCCGTGCGTGCGAGCGTGTGTGCGTGCGTGAGTGAGTGTGCGAGTGAATCCTCAATCCTGTCGGGTGAGAAAACAAGTTTTCGGTCTGAGCACATTCTTTGATCCCCACCTGTCTTTTTCTGTGAATACTTCTCTCTCTCTACAGTAAACGCACGGCCAGTCCGTGTGACATCATCAGGGCATACTGCTCGTATTACCTGTTTACATGCCACATCTGGATTAACATTTAACAGTGTTGATGAAATGATGACAGGTGCTGCTGTTTTATTTCCCTGAAGATATCAAGCTTGAGCAAAGGCAATCTCTAGACAATGAGGGTTTTGTCTTCATTTTCTATAAAAACAGAGAGTGACGCTTAAGAACATCTTTTGACTTGTTTCTCTTTGTTACACATCTTCGTGATGGTGTGTATTTGGTCCCTCGTGTTTTCCGTCAGGTCCTGTTTGTAGTGTTGGTGTGTGTCTGTGTCGTGGGTTTTTCTCTTGTTTCGTGTGATTGTGTTTATGTGGTATTAATACAAATTTACTGCACTTAAATCCTCTTTCACCTGAGTAAAATGTCAGTTCAGTCAGCGTAACTCTGCTTATAACACAAAGACAAAAACCGGTTAATGTCTGACCGTATGAATGAGCAGTCTACACTAAAAATGTTTATTCTCAGATCATACCTGTGATGATAAAGGCAAGCACGTCTTCAGTGTGTAAAAAGATCTCCTGTCATCATCATCAACACGACAGTACAGTACAGAGCGTACAGTCATGGTACCAGCGCACAGTGGTTGTTTCCGAACAAACGGCTCTTTTAAAGAACGCTCAGCCCTTCCCTCGTGAAGCAGTGGCACGCTTCATTCATTTAACAAACGTCTGTGTGCATCTCTGTCTTGTTTGTTTGTTTGTTTATGTACGCTCCAGGAAGACATTTTTATTATTTCCCTGAGAATCAAACTCTTAGCGTTGCACATGCTCAACATGAACTCAACACCGTGTATGTTCTGTTGTGTTATCGCATGTTTGTTTACATGTTTATGTCAATCATATAATGCTTTTACAGGTACACTATATTGGCAAAAGTATTGGGTTACTCTATCTAATAAACAGGTTTGATGACTTGAGTATAAATCTTAATGCTGCAGCATATCATGATATTCTATGGAACTGTGTGCTTGTAATTTAATAGCAACAGTTTGTGAAGAACCCTTTTCTATCCCATCATGACAATGTCTCTGTGTATGAGACAAGATTCAGAAAGAAATCATTGATTCAGTCAGTGTGGAAGAACTTGACTGGTCTGCATAAAACCAAGTCCTGAACCCAGCTGAACACATTTGGTGTGACTTTAAATGCAGACTTTGAGCCAAAAACTCATCACTCCACATCAATGGCTTGTACACAGGGGTACAGTCAATTTGGAACCTGTCATCAAACCTGATAGATAAGGTGACCCAATACTTTTGGCAATATAGTGTATGACTGAAGTGACAGCACAGAATGTGCAACAGTAAATCTGGATATTTTCCTTTCGTCATGTTTGTCGTTTGTTTGATAAGTTATTGTTAAATGTTTCTTTAGGAAGTGGGCAGAATGAAGATTGAGCTTTTCGCTGACATTGTTCCCAAGACTGCTGAAAACTTTCGGTAAGAAGATTTTTCATTTTTTTCTGTTCTGAAGGATATTTTTTTTTATATTTTGTTTGTATTCATGTAAGATTGTTGCTACAGCACTGTTTTATAACAGCTTTACAGTAAAGAAATATTATTGAAGTATTACATGACGAATGTGGTGGTGGTGTGTGTGTGTGTTGCAGGCAGTTCTGCACTGGAGAGTTTAAGTAAGTCATGTTCATTTGTCATGTGTAATGAAATGACACACATGAGTAAATTATTCATTATTATTGGGTTATTGGCATGAAATCATTCTTTTAACTAGTACAGGTTTACTGTTACACATAAACATACAGTTTGTATTGTGTGGATGCTCGGACTGTCAACACCTTCCAGACTTTCTCTTTAACACCACAATGCAACAAATGACAATATTGGAAAACACTTGAAGTCTTTTTAAAACTGAGCTGATAAATATATGAACACATTTACACCGATGCATCTGCAGATGATTTTATTTAAAATCTCCTTCACAACATTTAAGCTAAACATAATATCTGTGTGCTCGATGACAATGAGACCCACAACCTTTGTACTGTGAACACAATGATCTACCGCTTGAGCTACAGGAACACGGAGATGTTAATCTAGACACTTAACTGTTGAAATAAAAGCAAATCAAACATATATACCTGCTGAATGTGTTGACTAGCTCCGGGCCTTTTCAGGTTGTGTTCATAAAAACTCTTCCTGATCTGCAAGCTTTATTTGCATGCGTCTCGTTGCAGGAAGGACGGCGTTCCCGTCGGTTATAAAGGCTGCTTGTTTCACCGGTAAGAAGCTTTACCCTGGGTCGTATATTTAACTTTCATTATTCACCTGGCGGATGATCAAACACACTTTACGATAGCCTTATCTAAAAAAACACATCATCACGTTGCATGGGTCTGTTTGCTTTATGGTAGTATGTAGCCTAACTGTATTTCTACAGCGCTTTACACAGTGTGCAAAGAAAACCTTAGAACGCAAAACAGGATCATTCAAATGAAAATGATTTTGTATTGTATAACAGACAGGAAAAGACACGTGTCATCATTTAGCAATAAATAAATCTGTGGCACAAAGTGAATTTCATAAAGTTCTGTAAGAATCTGGTTCAGTTCTCTTCAACACGTAAACATTTGTGTCAGTGCTGTCGTATTACACAAAGAAACTCTGTAGAACACTGTCCAGCGAAAGAGTTGACATTTGTGCAATAAAAAGTATATTTAGCATCATTTCTACCAGTGTTGCCCCAAACCATTGGCGACAGTGATATAGAAACCAAACCAAAACTTCAGAAAGTGGACAACTCACCCACCTAGCAACACCCTGACAACATCAGCTGAACATTTCTTTCCTCATTTGGTACAGTAATGTCTGCACATCCCTCAGAAATGACACAAATGTTTTGTTGTTTTGAACCTTTCAGTATATCTACTTTGCATTTCAAAGCAGTGTGACGTGAGGCCCGTGCCCTACCTTATGATCTGCACACTGTCACAGTGATGTCATTGGTTATTGGTCAGGCTCAGTGTCATTTCAATCAGATATGAGTGTCCCCAGGTGAAAAAAATGCACTTCCATAATGTACTTAAAGCGCTCTATTTTTTTTTACACACAAATTTTCTACATAATATACTAAAAATGACTCTTTAGTACTTCTTAGGATAATCTTAAGAACATCTAAATGTACTCAACTGCGCTATTTTCAGACAGCGTAAATGTGAACTAAAATGGGCTTTTAACATACCATCTCTGTATTAAAACATGAGTACACTTGAACCCATCGTTCATACACTAGTGTGTTCAAGTGTACTACAAGTGGTAACTAAATAAATTTTTTATTACAGTGAACTACTAAGAAGAAGATATTGAGTACAAAATTAGTGTGTGAAAGTAGAGCACTTGAATTACATTATGCAAGTTAAACTGTTTATCTTCTGCAAGGTGACACGTGTGGTGTTGTGATGCGTGTTGTGTTCTGTTGGCAGGGTCATTAAGGACTTCATGATTCAGGGAGGAGATTTTGTCAATGTAAGTTTTGCTTTGTGGTGATGTTGATCTTCCAGAAGCCCACAGTCATGACACGTGTGTGTAATAATGCTTAAAAATGTCTCATTTGTTTTCCTGGTTAAGCATCAGTGTCAAGGCCAACAGAATAACAAACATGAAAAGACAAACATGCATTTTTTTTATTTTATCAATGAGTTGTCAAGGATAAGATGAACTAGTCAAATAAACTAGTTAATATAAGACATACTAAACAATATGAATTCTGCACAATGGATGTATTTTCTATACAAGTATGAGTGAGCGCAAATTAAAGCTAGACCATTATTACATCATTACCATCCAATATTTCAACTAATGGTCAATGAGTGACCGTGCGCACATTCAGTCTTCTGCCTCTAGTGGTCATAGAGTCTGACTGTGTGTTTGTGTGTGTGCGTGTGCGTGTGCGTGCGCGTGTTGTCATCAGGGTGACGGCACAGGTATCTGCAGTATCTACAGAGGGCCGTTTACAGATGAGAACTTCAGAATGAAACACTCCAGCCCAGGACTTCTGTCTATGGTAAAGCTTCAGTACACACTGCTGCTGGATATAGTCAGAAAAACTCTCTTAAGTCACATGATAAACATTCACCTTTAACAGTACTGATTGAGACACAAACATGTGTGTGTGATGTTTCTCATGTGTTTCATGATGTCGGTTGGCGTTCAGGCTAACAGTGGGCCAGGAACAAATGGCTGTCAGTTTTTTATCACCTGCACAAAGTGTGACTGGCTGGACGGGAAGCATGTGGTGTTTGGTAAGTCAAAGCAATCCAGTATGATGTGATTTCATCACTGGTCACATCTCACAGCTTGTTCTGAATCTCTTCTTGTAGGGAAAGTGGTGGACGGTTTGCTTGTCATGAGAAAGATTGAGGTGAGTCGCGAGTTTAAGCTTCACAGTACTTTCACAGTGGTCTTTTTTTCTGATTTATGAGGCTCATATCTCTTTGTATTATCATTCTTATGTTTTTTTACATTTCTTGCATAGAATGTACCAACAGGACCCAACAACAAACCCAAGCTGCCCATCGTCGTCTCTCAGTGTGGGGAAATGTGATGTGGAGAGAGGGGGCCACACGTTCGCTGTTTTCACTGCTGATCATCTTCTGGAATCAAACAGTTTTACATTGATTTGCCAAATGAACGACCTGACGACTGAAGACAGAAACATGTATTCTTTTGTACAACAATGCTTTCATTTTAAACTGTTAAAAACTGTAAGATCTGTTTTCTGACCAAGACACCCAAAATAAATGTCACATTTTTAATAAAACTTTGAAACATGAGCTCAATCGTCTGAAGTACTTTGGGTTCATGTCATGATACTAAACGAGTGTTTTAAAGGCCCACCACTCGACGCAAATTTCTTATGAGCGCAGTTCCTTTGTCTTCTTGTAGGTCCTTTACCCCCGACCCACACCTAACCCAGAAAGCCCTTCCCCCAGCTCCTGGACTCTGGCCCATTGACACAAAAGCTGCCTTTCAGCTGAAGTGCAGGAAGAGTTTTGGTCCTGGTGGGAGGCGTATGGGGTCAATGTTAAAGCCTGTCTTTGTGTTGCACCATTAACAATAAAATCACACTTCACCCAGGTCTCAACACTGCCACAAACATATTTGCATGACAAAAAGAAGGGGGGCGGTTAGTGAGGGCCCGTCTCATCCACAACCATTCAATGCTTCCTTTTCTAATACTGTGAGTAACTAGTCAATGTGATGGAATTTAAACGCATGATCATCTCGATCTACATCACACAACAACCATCATTTTATTCAGAAACTCTATTTCTGTAAATCATTCATATCATCAATAAAAAGAAACAAGTGTTTTTCGACTTGATATTTAGACTGAAAAGCGATACACACCTTTGAATTAATATATAAACAAAGTTAAAAGTAGCGAGACTTGTCGTGTGATTTGGTTCTTGGGTGTGTGGTTTAGATAAATCTTTACCATCAAGTTCGTTCATTACCATACCAATCTGGATCTTTTGTAAACATATTTTCCCTTTTATTAGTAAAAGGTTTGTATTCCGGGCGGTGCCGATTCTTTTTGAACCAATCATAGCCAGGGTTAACGCCATTTCCCCATGATTGGCAGTATATGTAACCAATTCGCGTTCGTCGTCGACCGATCGCACCGTAGTCGACCAATCAGATTGAGGGAAGGGTGGAGAGACGGAACAGAATATCGTCCGGCATCTTCACTCAGTCCGTCCAGTTCGATCGGCAACGGGAGCGGAGAAAGGAAAGCGGAGAGCCCGAAGGCAGCAGCCCCCACCACCGCCGGCCCAGGTTACCATCTAGCACCGGGAAAACACACTAGAGAGCCGCCGCCGGCTTTACCAACAACCGAACACCATGAGCAGCGAGGCCGAGACACAGCAGCAGCCGCCGCAGCCTGCCGCCGACGCGGAGAGACCGTCCAGCCCGGCAGCCGCAGCTTCAGCGGGGGATAAGAAGGTCATCGGTAAGCCCGTTAGGGGTGCAGTGTCCCTGTATTGCTGCGATATTCGTACATTAAAAAAAACTAACGATTTTTCTCGAGGATCTTTACACGCGTCTGTGATGAAGGGCTTTGAGAATTTTACCTCAGAGTGATTCCGTCAGTGAAAGCGCGTGCGCGTGGCCTGTGTGCTGTCGTTGTTCAGCTTGATCTCATTAACTGTCTCATTGCGGATATTCGGCTAGCGTTTAATGTAAAGTTGTTGTAATTATCTCTGTATTCGAAGACGGTTCAAATGTGGTCGTTAAACTAACGTTAGTTAGACACGGAAAACATTTTCTCGCGTGCCGCCGCGTTCCATCACATCCGCGTGCGTAACGTTAACGAAACCCCGCCATGACTCGGGCTCGCGGCCTGCCGCCGGTCCCACGCGCTATTCTGCTGCCATTGAGCCTCCAATGTTGTGTTAAACACGAGAGAAACATTTTCGATGGTTGTTGTATTCTATCAATAAACGTCGAGCCGCGAGGCCACGAGCCGGATCCTTGAGCTTGGCCTTGATCATGACGCGACGCTAGTCAGACGCGTGAAACTCTCACACCCTCGGGTTATACGAGGCCAACGTCACGCTAATAGTTATCGGTGTCGATTCTTAGGGGAATAAATTTTAATAATTGGGTTTTAACGCCTATAAACCCAAGTTAATCAGCGCCCTTTGTTCGCGCGGAGCGTTTGACGCGTCACGTACACGTGTCCTCGTCTCCATTAACACCAGCGCGGTCTCTTCTAGAGTTCGTCAGCAAAAAGGCGATTATATTACACGATTTATGCGATCGATACATACGTGATCGCATCGTGCGTTTACTAGCCTCCCCGTATAAAATGTCCGCCATGACGCGAGGATCATGGACGCGTCTTTTGTCTGAGCCGCGGCTACAGTCAGACGCGTTTTAGACGCTTAACCTCACATCACCGGTTAATCGTGATATATAACGAATACACAGCGCGTGTCAAGTGTTCTGTGGTAGTGATTATGATATGGAGGATGATAAAGAAACTGCTGTTTGGCTTTGGTCCGGCCACATGGCTGATGCTAGTCTGCTAACTACACTTAGCATCCCAACACTGTCACTTCCTGTAGTTGCACGCCAACATTACACTGGCGCTTTTAATAGCCATTTATTCGGCCTAGAGTGAAATCTCCAATAAAACAGTGTTATATGTGTACATTGATACCGTATAATATCGAGGAATATATCTGAGGAATGTTATTGACGGATCTCGTGAGCTGATTCCCGCAAGCTCTTTGTGTCTGTAGCCTCGCGCAGAATTTTTGGCCATGTGGTTTGTATAGCGCGTCGTGATCAACATTGCAGTCAAACACAAGGAGGTTGAGTTAACCGTCAGACCTTTCATGGTGATGGAGTCTCTTCTGATAACAGCAGCTGTCCTCACATCACAGTCTATTTAAAGCAACATAGTTGGAGGTTATTTATAGGTGACACTGAATGAACTGCTTTAAGAGAAACATGTGTCGCACTGTAAAATGTGCGTTCAATTTCACTGTCATTTTGAACTTTTTCTCTCTTTCCCTCTTCTCACTTTACAGCAACAAAAGTTCTGGGGACAGTGAAATGGTTCAATGTCAGGAACGGCTATGGTTTCATCAACAGGTAAATTACTTCCAGTCTCTGAGGACTCTTGCTGATATAATATGTGGGTCAGGGAACATCCACAATCCTATTAAGCCTTTACATGCTTACAAAACAGCATGCTGGTGCTAGTCAGGTCTGGCTATTTAGTTCAACTGTTCACGTTGTTTTTTTTCAGGAATGACACCAAGGAAGATGTCTTTGTGCACCAGGTTATTATTATTATTATTATTATTATTATTATTATTATTAGACAACAAAGAGACATACTGCCAGCACACTTTTCACACTGATTTCTTATTGCTTTTGTGTCCAGACGGCCATTAAGAAAAACAACCCAAGGAAGTATCTTCGCAGTGTCGGGGATGGAGAGACTGTGGAGTTTGATGTTGTAGAGGGAGAGAAGGTGAGCTTTGTTGAACTGCTCTGGTTGTCTGTCAGGAAAAACTAAACGATTTAAGACGTTTGAGTGTCTTGAGTTGTGCTGTCATAGTGAATAAATGTCAGAACAACCTTTCACTGAGCTCTGAATGAAATCTGACAGATTTGAGTGATGTGAATTCAAACGGCATCAATCACAAACATGTAGCACGACCAGTTTAGCCTTCTTAATAAACACATGAATAATGCTCTCCTTTATCCCATATGAGTCATTCATCAATCAAATAGACTGCTGAATGCGTGCTTTTTGTTTGTGTTTTAATGTATTTGTTAATGTACCAAACAGTTGTCTATTCATCGAGTTAAGACTTTACATTAAGAAAATGTCCGGATCATTTGTTTGGTTGAATTTTATTGTTAAATTGTGATGCTTAACATTTGTTTTTGTATAGTATGTTACCAAAAACAATACCATGCTAGGATGGTGTTGCACACTACTTAACATATTAGCACAGATATTTTCTGTTTCTGTTGTCAGTTCTGTTTTATAACCAAGACACACTGTCTGACAAAATCACCACACACACACACCTTAAAGAGTGGAGTTTTTGGCTGTATTCCTTCACACAGCCTCTGTCTGTGTACAAGTGTTTACTAACAGGTGTTCATGTTTATATATCCGAACAGTCGACAACAGTGACAGGTTTTGGAAACACGACCTTGTACTCTTTTTTTTTTTTTTTTTTTTTTTTTTTTTTATATAATTTAAAAAAAGAAAAATTCCCTAGTTGGCCACTGTACAGTGCTGCTTCTCCCTACCACTCATGACGGACCGCTCGCATGGTGGCAGTCGCTTGTATGGGACAGGGGTGTATTTTGTGAATTATGTGAAGTCAGATTTGTACTAGTGGGGCAGTCGTGGTCCAGTGGTTAGAGAGTTGGACTCATGACCAGAAGGTTGCTGGTTTGATTCTCAGGGCTGGCGGGTAACGGCTGAGGTGCCCTTGAGCAAGACACCTAACCCCCACTTGCTTACTATACATTGCACTATACATTTATCCAAAGCGACTTACATTACAAAATGTACAAAAGCGTCTGCCAAATGTGTAAATGTAGTAGTTCAATTCCTTTCCATACCTCGTAAGAATGTGTTCGAGTGATATTGATTAAATCAGGTTTCTGTTCACATGCAAATCAGTTTATTGTCATGTAGAGATGATGCCTTCCGTCTGTCTGCACACCAAATGTGCATTGATTGAATAAGCAGATATTTGATATGTGCTTTCTCTTCGCTCTCTTAGGGTGCTGAGGCAGCCAATGTTACAGGCCCGGGTGGAGTCCCTGTGCAGGGGAGCAAATACGCAGCCGACAGGAACCGCTACAGGCGGTACCCACGCAGGAGGGCCCCCCCTCGTGACTACCAGAGCGACGGAGAGGGGGAGGGCCGGGAGAAGAGGGAGGGAGACGAGAGCGCCCCTGAGGGAGATGTGCAACAGCAACAACAACAGCAGCAGCAGCAGCAGCGGAGACCAACCTACCCCGGCAGACGACGCTACCCACCGTACTTTGTGCGCAGGCGCTACGGCAGACGCCCCGCCTACACCAACACGCCCCAGAGAGGAGAAATGACTGAGGTGAGCTAAAATTGTGACTGGTAGAACTTTACCATAAAATCAATCCTCTACATGTTTTTGATCTGATGTGGTGTTATTGACTTCCAGGGTGGGGAAGGTGACGAGAACCAAGGTGGTCCAGACCAAGGCAACAAACCAATGAGGCAGAACTACTACAGAGGCTTCCGACCAAGGTTTGCATGTTGTCTTGACTTGTGTGAGGAGGCTGCCCAGGTGAAAAAAGCGCACTTCCATAATGTAGTTTTCGTGCACTAATTTTGTACTTAATATACTAAATATTATTTTTAAGTCCATCTAAGTGTACTTAACTGTGCTATTTTGAGACACCATGAATATGATCTAAAATATGCTTTTAACATACTATCTCTGTGTTTAAAAATGTTTTTAGTTACCACTTGAAATACACTCGAACCTCTTACTTCGAGTACAACAAATAAACACAGATATAGTATGTTAAAAGCATATTTTAGATCATATTCATGGTGTCTCAAAATAGCACAGCTGAGTACATGTAGATGGATTTTGAGATTATTTTAAGTAGTACTAAAGATTATTTTTTATATTAAGTACAAAATTAGTGTGCAAAAATAAGAGCACTAACTACACTGTGAAAGTGTACTTTTTTCATGTATTGCTCAGCTGTCATTACAAGGTTTTTTCTGCTATTTGTAAATTGGTCAGAGTGTATCCAAATGATTAAGAACTGACAGTCAACCTCAGAAGACTCTTGTGTGACAGCTTGCATTGTTCACATTGATAAAACCAAAGCAGAAAGATTCCAGCATCACCCTGTCTATATCCGCAGGGGTCCTCCACGTCCCCGGCCGGCGCGGGAAGAGGAGGAGGAGGAGGATAAGGAGAACCAGGGCGAGGGCGGGCAGAGCGAGGAGCCCCGTCAGCGCCGCTACCGCCGCAACTTCAACTACCGCCGCAGACGACCCCAGAGCAACAAGCCTCAGGACGGCAAAGACAACAAAGCAGCCGATGCATCAGCTGACAAATCGGCCGCTCCCGAAGCCCAACAGGGCGGAGCCGATTAACCGCCACCGGCTTGACCATCTGCACCATCCTGCCGGGTCAGTGCTCGTTTGCTTTCTTTGTGGAAAAACATATCCGTGTCATTTGTCGTAAACCCAAAGCAAAGAAATGATTTTGCGTATTTTGGCATCATACATCGACTCTACAAGCTGCTAACCTTTGACTTTGTCTTTGCAGTATTGTCAAGAAGAAACATCTCAAGATCTGAGCAATAAGAAACCGATATGACTCGTCGATTGTCTCAAGCTTGCAAAAATGCATTTCGACCAGATGACCACCGATTGCCTGCAGACTCTATGCAGACCTGTTTTTTTTCCATTATTTTTATGTGACAGCTAAAAGTTTTGGGGAAACGGCAGATGTTTTTCTAAATCGGTCTTAAGTTTTTACACCAAATGGTTTTTAAAAGTAATTTGATATCTGGTCAGTTTGACATTTTTAAATAACTTTTTATGTATCCAAACATGAATTTTAACAAAGCAAGCTCAAATAAAACCAGAAGAAGTTCCTGTAGCATGTCTCGTGTTTGACTATCTGACACACACACACACACCCAGTAAACGTGATGTTCCCATCAGACATCGGTCTCTTTGCGCAGTCGCTCCATGCGCTGTATGTTGCTCTCCATGGCTGTGCGGTTGGTGATCTGAGTGGCACAGTTAGCAGGAAACCAGCCCCTCTCCCCATCTCTCATTCGCTCTCCGTGACACCAGCCTACAGCGAGAATCAATCATGTTACATGTGACCATTTACCAAACTGACACATGCGCAGGAATGAAATGAATGAGAAGAGTGTCTGCACTGACCTTCCACCTCCTGCAGGACTATGACCAGCTCGGCCTGCTGTAGACTCAGCTCATCTGGAGCTTTGGGCAGGTACGCTTTAGTGGCTTCATACTGAGGCAGCCCTTCACAACACAAACACATTGAGTGAAGCGTACTGAGAGTGAGTGACACACACACACACACACGATATTTGACAAACTTACCGTCATCAGTGATGCTCTTGTGTTGTTTGAGATCACACAGAGCTGTAACCCAGCGAGCTCTGTCCAGTCTACAACACAAGAGTCCAGATTTCAGCCAGCATTCACAACAGTGGCAATAACAACATGAATTCATCCCTCATAAATCTCCATAGTTTGTTCTCATGGCTCTGTGTTGTGGAGATGATAACTTCAAACAATAAGGGATTCTAATCATGCTAACGCCATTATGAAACGAGACTTGCTTTTTTAATACTTGTATAGATGTCATGTCAAACCCTTCTCTCTTAATGTCTTTGAATACATTTTTCAATTCTCACTACCATCACAGTTTAAAAGGGCCAGTACCATAGCAAGTTTTGTTAAAGGAATGTTTATTACAAATAAATCTGTTGCTCGGGTAGCCACTTCGTGTGTGCGTGCGTGTGAACAGTCCTTTTAAAATCATTTAAGATTTATAGACTACACATCTGAGAGGCGTACACACGTAGAGAAATGAATGTAAAATCTAATTTAGGACGATTTTTATAGAAAATTATATAAATGAGGCTCATTTACTCAGCATAGCTGGACGTTATGGTAATAAGGTTTTCATTTACATTGATTCAATATGCCAGACGCTTTAATCCAAACACACTTACAAAATGAAGCAAAACAACATGATACGTGCCAGTAATAATACATGAATAAACATGAGAAGTGCCAGTAATACAAAGTTTCAACAGAAAAGGCAATAAAATAAAAAATTATTCATTCCTATGTTCTTTGTGTGAGGCAGAGAACACAATTCTCCATTTTGAATCATATGCTTTATATTTAAAACCATCACC
The DNA here is from genome assembly GCA_026939265.1 of Oreonectes daqikongensis. Taxonomy (NCBI): domain Eukaryota; kingdom Metazoa; phylum Chordata; class Actinopteri; order Cypriniformes; family Nemacheilidae; genus Oreonectes; species Oreonectes daqikongensis. The sequence continues at coordinate 368,104 of JAOTQM010000133.1, read as the reverse complement.
GTAGCGACGTTTCAGTGGTTTGTTGCGTTGGTGAGTGTGTGAAGATGAGTGTTACCTGCTTTCGGCCACGAGTGTCATGTGTTCAGATCGGCCGTCACTGTTGGGATTCATCAGCAGTTTCAGATTGAGTTTAGAGTCACTCAGCTCCTCCTGTACACTCACATTCTCCACAGTGGCATAGTCCAACACCACATAACTCTCCTCACTGCACGCACACATGCACAGATTCATATTTATTCACATTCATCAGGTGTGGAAATGACTCCTCCACATCTGCTTCCTCACAGGCTAAAACACACGCACACACACTATGACACACGGCTCTGACCTCTTTCTCTTGGTGACGATGAGCACATCATTGAAGAGGAACAGAATGCAGCTTCTGTAACTGAAGGCTTTTCTGAAGATACTCAGATCTTCTGTGTACACGGCCAGCTCTCCACTCTTCTTCAACCAGCGTGATGATGACACCAGCGGAAACGGCTGACATCACGTTCAAACACAACACACAAGAAACAACAACACTTTAAATACCTTTTCAAGTATATGTCAGTCTGGTCTGATGTGATCGGTCAGATGGTCTAGTCTGCTGTGATCGGTCAGATGGTCTAGTCTGCTGTGATCGGTCAGATGGTCTAGTCTGCTGTGATCGGTCAGATGGTCTAGTCTGATGTGATCGGTCAGATGGTCTAGTCTGCTGTGATCGGTCAGATGGTCTAGTCTGCTGTGATCGGTCAGATGGTCTAGTCTGCTGTGATCGGTCAGATGGTCTAGTCTGATGTCATCGGTCAGATGGTCTAGTCTGCTGTGATCGGTCAGATGGTCTAGTCTGCTGTGATCGGTCAGATGGTCTAGTCTGGTGTGATCGGTCAGATGGTCTAGTCTGGTGTGATCGGTCAGATGTCTAGTCTGATGTGATCGGTCAGATGGTCTAGTCTGATGTGATCGGTCAGATGGTCTAGTCTGATGTGATCGGTCAGATGGTCTAGTCTGATGTGATCCGTCAGATGGTCTAGTCTGATGTGATCCGTCAGATGGTCTAGTCTGCTGTGATCGGTCAGATGGTCTAGTCTGCTGTGATCGGTCAGATGGTCTAGTCTGCTGTGATCGGTCAGATGGTCTAGTCTGCTGTGATCGGTCAGATGGTCTAATCTGATGTGATCGGTCAGATGGTCTAATCTGATGTGATCGGTCAGATGGTCTAATCTGATGTGATCGGTCAGATGGTCTAGTCTGCAGTGATCGGTCAGATGGTCTAGTCTGCTGTGATCGGTCAGATGGTCTAGTCTGATGTCATCGGTCAGATGGTCTAGTCTGCTGTGATCGGTCAGATGGTCTAGTCTGCTGTGATCGGTCAGATGGTCTAGTCTGCTGTGATCGGTCAGATGGTCTAGTCTGGTGTGATCGGTCAGATGGTCTAGTCTGATGTGATCGGTCAGATGGTCTAGTCTGATGTGATCCGTCAGATGGTCTAGTCTGATGTGATCCGTCAGATGGTCTAGTCTGATGTGATCCGTCAGATGGTCTAGTCTGATGTGATCCGTCAGATGGTCTAGTCTGCTGTGATCGGTCAGATGATCTAGTCTGATGTGATCTGTCAGATGGTCTAGTCTGCTGTGATCGGTCAGATGGTCTAGTCTGCTGTGATCGGTCAGATGGTCTAGTCTGCTGTGATCGGTCAGATGGTCTAATCTGATGTGATCGGTCAGATGGTCTAGTCTGCAGTGATCGGTCAGATGGTCTAATCTGATGTGATCCGTCAGATGGTCTAGTCTGATGTGATCCGTCAGATGGTCTAGTCTGATGTGATCCGTCAGATGGTCTAGTCTGATGTGATCGGTCAGATGGTCTAGTCTGATGTGATCGGTCAGATGGTCTAGTCTGATGTGATCGGTCAGATGGTCTAGTCTGATGTGATCGGTCAGATGGTCTAGTCTGCTGTGATCGGTCAGATGGTCTAGTCTGCTGTGATCGGTCAGATGGTCTAGTCTGCTGTGATCGGTCAGATGGTCTAGTCTGCTGTGATCGGTCAGATGGTCTAGTCTGCTGTGATCGGTCAGATGGTCTAGTCTGCTGTGATCGGTCAGATGGTCTAGTCTGCTGTGATCGGTCAGATGGTCTAATCTGATGTGATCGGTCAGATGGTCTAGTCTGCAGTGATCGGTCAGATGGTCTAGTCTGCAGTGATCGGTCAGATGGTCTAGTCTGCTGTGATCGGTCAGATGGTCTAGTCTGATGTCATCGGTCAGATGGTCTAGTCTGCTGTGATCGGTCAGATGGTCTAGTCTGATGTCATCGGTCAGATGGTCTAGTCTGCTGTGATCGGTCAGATGGTCTAGTCTGCTGTGATCGGTCAGATGGTCTAGTCTGCTGTGATCGGTCAGATGGTCTAGTCTGGTGTGATCGGTCAGATGGTCTAGTCTGGTGTGATCGGTCAGATGGTCTAGTCTGATGTGATCGGTCAGATGGTCTAGTCTGATGTGATCGGTCAGATGGTCTAGTCTGATGTGATCCGTCAGATGGTCTAGTCTGATGTGATCCGTCAGATGGTCTAGTCTGATGTGATCCGTCAGATGGTCTAGTCTGCTGTGATCGGTCAGATGGTCTAGTCTGATGTGATCCGTCAGATGGTCTAGTCTGCTGTGATCGGTCAGATGGTCTAGTCTGCTGTGATCGGTCAGATGGTCTAGTCTGCTGTGATCGGTCAGATGGTCTAATCTGATGTGATCGGTCAGATGGTCTAGTCTGCAGTGATCGGTCAGATGGTCTAATCTGATGTGATCGGTCAGATGGTCTAGTCTGCAGTGATCGGTCAGATGGTCTAGTCTGATGTGATCCGTCAGATGGTCTAGTCTGATGTGATCGGTCAGATGGTCTAGTCTGATGTGATCCGTCAGATGGTCTAGTCTGATGTGATCGGTCAGATGGTCTAGTCTGATGTGATCGGTCAGATGGTCTAGTCTGCTGTGATCGGTCAGATGGTCTAGTCTGCTGTGATCGGTCAGATGGTCTAGTCTGATGTGATCGGTCAGATGGTCTAGTCTGATGTGATCGGTCAGATGGTCTAGTCTGATGTGATCGGTCAGATGGTCTAGTCTGATGTGATCGGTCAGATGGTCTAGTCTGATGTGATCGGTCAGATGGTCTAGTCTGCTGTGATCGGTCAGATGGTCTAGTCTGATGTGATCCGTCAGATGGTCTAGTCTGATGTGATCGGTCAGATGGTCTAGTCTGCTGTGATCGGTCAGATGGTCTAGTCTGCTGTGATTGGTTTAGCACGTGTGTTCAAGTTTTTCGCGGGCAGACTGGGAATATTTCTAGTGACGTAGATACACGGTGGTTAGAGAATCAGACTCGGTCACGACTCATTTGCATGATTCAGAGTTGACTCCTTTTTTTTTTTTACAAGCCAATAACTTTGTTATTCATGCTGTGAGCTCTGCTGCTTTACAAAATATTTAAAAAATATTGTTACTCAGCATCCCTACTTATAATAGTAAAATGATGCTCTAGTCCAGTACAGCGTTTCTCACATGATCTCAGGTCAGTTTTTCACCTTGATTTTGCCGAACTCCATCTGTTTCTGGATGGTGTACATCTGTTCTGTTCTCTCCATTCTCCGAGCTCCATCATTACAGCTCTTCACCAGCTGTCACAGTGTTTATGACATCAAAGATATTAGTATTAACAAGTAATGTCACTGCCATTCCAATGAATGGGGAGTAATGCAACCCTCGTTTCATTCATTAATTTTAAAGCTGCAATCTGTAATGTCTATCATCATCATCAGTTTCAAATATAAATCTGCACATTACTTACACGTGTCGATAAACAACTAACTGTGAAATCGACCCCACAGATCAACAGATTTTTGTTCATTTGTTTAATACAAATATTAGAGATAGCAGCTTTAAGCATAGCAAGAGCAATAATGCAACACACACACACACACACACACACACACACACACACACACACACACACACACACACACACACACACACACACACACACACACACACACACACACACACACACAGTACCTTACTGATAGCCTTCAGAGCCCAGCGGGCAGCAAAGTGTTCTGCTGTATTTTTAGGGGTCTTCTGACAGACGGTCTGTGTGAAGACAAGAAAAAATCAACACCTCTGACAATACATCCGATAAGAGCAGATCATGTAAAACACAGCAGTTCACGTTATCAATGCTACAAACATACATTTACTGTCAGAAACTATAGATTAAAAATGATTTATTTTTGTTGCATAATCTATATATTACTATGCAAACAAAATGCAATAATGAATCCGAAAAACAAGACATCTGTCAGCAGATAAGAGTGAACGTCTGTCACGTGTATAACTGCTGGATATTTTCAGTGTATGTGATCAATCTTTCACATCTGAAATCCAGCTGATTTATTTATATTTATATTAAACACATTATGGTGTTTAATATAATAGGATCACAATGGGCAATGTAAATGTAAATGTTGTTCAGTTTATTTTTTCTATGAAAAACTGCACTGACACCCACTCCTGACTATACGGAAGATTTCCTCTCAGATGTGTGATGTGTAGATGATGAAACGGGTATAAATTTCACAGAGGACTTAATGTCCAGACTAAGCGTCTTATGAGCGTGTGTACGTCCAGCTGACACAGTCTGCCTTTCAGTTCACTAGAACGTCATCTGCATTTCAAACGTTCACCGTTGAGGGCTACGTATCCGCTACGGAACGCCAGCGGAACCCATTTTATCTTGACCATTAATTCATTAATTCTAACCCTAAACAACATAAACAAACGTTATGTGACCCAAACTCGACTTCTGTTAGACATCTGCAAAGAATCAATAACTGTTGAGTAGTTTTAAAGTGATAGTTCACCCAAAAATGTAAATTCTGTCATGAATGACTCGCTCTCGAGTTGTTTCAAATCTGTATAAATGTCTTTGTTTGGTTAAACACAGAAAGATATTTGGATGAATGCTTGTGACCAAACAGTAGGTGAACCCCATTGACTACCATAGTAGGAAAAATAACAATGGTAGACAAAGAAGCCCCTGAACATTTTGCTGTCCTACATTCTTCAAAATATCTCATTTTGTGGTCAACAGAACAAAATAAATGATAAAGTAATTTTTCCTACTATGGTAGTCAATGGGGTCCGTCTACTGTTTGGTCACAAGCATTCTTTCAAATATCTTTCTCTGTGTTTAACCAAACAAAGACATTTATACAGATTTGGAACAACTCGAGAGCGAGTAATTCATGACAGAATTTACATTTTTGGGTGAGCTATCACTTTAATTCAATAAAAAAATGTAATATGAATAAAAACTCAATTAAATATGAAATAAATAGTTATTTTAAAACCTGAACACAGACCGGAAGTTAACAGCAGATGCACGAGTCTGATAAAAGCGTCTACAGAGTTTATGAAGAAGCGTGCCAGAATCACATCACTTTAACTGCTAATGAAACACAATAACAGCAGCAGCAGCACAGCTAAAGGTAATAAACCATGAAACTGTGTTTGGTGCAGATGTCGATGATTGTGTCTTACATCCATGAGCAGAGGTAGACGGGTCACTCTCTGCATGGGTAAGATGAGGAAAGAGATCATGGGCAGACCTCCACATTCCACACTGCCTTCAATCTGCTTCAGAGTCTCTCGAAAGCCACTGTTAGTCGCACTGAAAACACATGAGAAATGAGCAAACAAAACTGTCTGCCCTCAAAGAGGTTTTCCTCACTCACAGAAGGTTTGCATTTATTACAAATGAGCTAAGAAATATTTAGGGATGCAACGATACCAGTATCGCTATCGGGCCCGATACTAAGCTCATGTATTCGTAAAAGTACACCGATACCTCATGTGACATAACTGAAATTTGTGCTTTTCAAGTTTGTGACAAGCACATACAATCATTTCTTTTCTCATAATGTGTGTGTTGTAATTATAAAGTTATTCTATTTTTTGTCTCACTGTGTTGTGCTTGGAAAATTGCCACCTCACCAAAAATAAAGAAAAAATACAGGTAAGGGGATCGGCGAGTACCAGAAACAAAATATCGGTACTTGTACTTAGAATCCTTATATCGGTATAGCCTTATATACAGCCACGTGTGATTATGTGTGCGGTGTGTCTTACAGCAGTTTCTGAAGGGTTCTCTGCTGGAAGGTCTCATTGGAGCAGTAGCTGATATACGGTTCAAAGTGACGAGTGGCGTGATTCTGTATGATGTCACTGATGTCCTGAATCACAGGATGTCTCTGGTGACGATTTTCCAGATCCTGAAAAAACCTGACACATACACAAAACAACATACATGAACTTCAAATATAAAACACTTCAGGAGTGCCACACAATAAACCAGAGAAAACGCTTCCTTTGTTAACATTGATATGAAAATAAACTAACAATGAACAATTTAATTACAAAGTTAGTAGTTTAGTTTTTTTAACCACAAGTTCTGTGATGATGTAACTTTTATAATGAATACTTCAACTAACGTGATCAAAGATTGATAAACGCTGTTAACATAAACCACTCATGAAACTAAATGTTAATGAATGAATGATTGATGTGTCGTGGGCAATAGAAAAGAAACAGATATTAATGTATATGAACAAGTCTACAGTGTGACTGCCTGAACACATGATCTGATCTGTAGTCTGATCTTAAGTGTGAATATCTTCTGCTAATGGAATACATGTACAATTCTTTACAACTGTGTCTGAGGAAAATGAAGGAGAGAGATTTTGAGCCATGCACTTTGTGTTTAAAGAAGTCTTTCTGATGTGTCTCATATTTGACCTACTGTATGTGCTTTAATAGAAGTGAAAATCATCATCATGTGTCTGTGTGCTAGTTTGGATGAACGTTGTTGTTGTTGTTGGCCCAGCAGAGGGCGCGCGTGCACACGTTCATATCTGATCAGCTCATTCAACAACATACTGAACCTCAGCTCAAGCTCCTTCACTCAATCTCAAGCACTCGTACACACGAGGATTCATTTCACTGCAGACTAGAGTGTTTCTCCATGATAAACACCATCATCATAAACTCGCAATGCCCAAAAAGAGAGAGAGAGAGAGAGAGAGAGAGAGAGAGAGAGAGTTTCTGTATAACAGGTTCAATGTGTGTGTGAGAGAAAGACCCTGATGTGAGAATCATAAAGCCTGTTAAACCAGTCTAACCAGTGGGCAGGTTCAAACATGTCCAGCGCTGCAGTTACACACATCTCTGATCACAAGAACTAACTTCCACGCTGCCACACCAACTCATTTCTTCACCTTCACAAACATGTGCTGTCTGTAGTGAAACTAGACCTGAGACACTCGAGTGTGCCGTTCATAACTTCAGTTATTCATCATGATAAAGATATACTGTCACATACACACTGAGACTCCAGTCTTATGAACTGAACATGACATCTTTATTGAACTGCTGCTGTACATTTGTCTTTTAGAAACATTAGATGTTTTACAAATAACCTTCATTTGACATGTATTTCTCTGAATAAAACATCTATAGACAGCTCTATTAACAATGTGTGTTCATCAAAAATCTAGATATGAAGTTGTCTGAATGGTTAATGGCTGTGTTTGTTATATTATCATTGTCTTAAGATGAAGGTTAAAAAACTCGAACTGAGTTGTGTTCCAGCGAACCCTCAGTCTGCTACAGTGAACTCACTCCACCCATGAGCTAACATCTCTCTTCTGGATTCAACTCGATCTCAATCTGACAAACACGCACGCACACACACACACACAAATCTGTTGTTTCCATTCATTGCTATAGTATTATGGGATTTGTTTTATAGTGTAAAGTTTGTCACAGCTGAATGAAACGTGCGGCTCCGAAGGGAAGTCTTGGTGGAAGAAGTCTTTTCTTCATGTAATTGGGTGTCATGTTTTGAACTTTTGTTTGACAGAAACCACTGAACTCATCATACGCATATGTCTCATATACATTACTAGTAGAGATGAAAACGTTTGTTACCGTTTGCTGATGTCCATGATGACAGAAATGTTGGAGAAGAGGTGATGATGTTCTGTAGTGGTCATGGTGCTCTTTAAATCCATGCTGTCTTTAAAGTGCTGGATCAGAATACTGAGACTGTGCAGGTAAGAATATTCTGATGTGATGATCTCAAAGATGGCCTGCACAGAGAAAACATCTCGATAAACAGGTCCTGTGTCCTGTTGTTCATCTCAAATAAGAGCTGTGTTGTGTTTGATGTTTGTGACTGTTAACTGCGTTCACTTTTGTCTCACACGTGATGAAACCAGTGCTCGACAGAAGCCACACAGCGACCTGGCGAGTCATTCAGATCATGAACTCTCTTCATTGCCATCAGCAGGTGAAACACAGGCTCTGGGTGTGTCTGTGTGTGCACGAGCTGGACTTTAGTATTTACACAAAAGAGAACTTGACTCGCTGACAATGACATTAGAAAACACTGGCTTTCCATTGCATTACATACAGCACTTCAACTCGCTGTCATATGATCCAATCCCTTCTAAACATCTTCACCAACTCTTCATTTCTATGAGAAAGTGCACAGCATTCTAGTGTATAGTAACACCAGTAGATTTGTTTAGGTCCCCATGAGAAAAATGTAAAAATGCAGAAAGGTTTGTGTGAGGGTTATGTTTAGGGGATAGAATATATCAAAACCAAAAGAAACGTGACTGAGAGAATGAGAGAAACACATCACCTCTTGTCTCTTTCGTTCCTCAGGAGTGATGATGTCCAGAATCCCCATTTCTCTCACCTGAGAAAAGAAAAGCTCCGTCACACACACGTCTGCAGTACCGGATGAGTGCGAGTTTCACAGGTGTATGTGATGTTACTCACCTGATGTAACTGACTCCAGGTCATATACGCTGCCCTGTAGTTCTTCACCACGATACCCTGATCCTCCTCAGCGGCTTCAGTCGGACTCAACTCATCCTCTTCTGTGCTCACATTATTCGAGTTCAGACCTCTCTCTCTGATCTCCTGATAGAAGCGCGGATCTGTGCCAACAACAACATCAGCGCTACCATTACCCAGCTCCAACACTGTAATCCTAATAAAGCAGCAGAGTCAAGTACAAACCATCTTTAAATGATCCGGCCTGTTTTCGGTTTCGGAGTCTGCCCAGTGTTCTCTGTGATAGAAACATTGATGTGAACAGTGTACACGTCTCTCTCAATGTTAACTTTCATCCTAACTGGATCTACAAGTGTTTTTTAATGGTTGTGGACGGTCAGTGAACTTGCCTTGCGCCCAGATTTCTCGGGTTGTTTGGAGCTCATCGTCATCTCCTCGCTGACAGGAGGCAGAAGGTCGGTTTGGTCTCCGCATGTCAAAGCTTCGATGTTCAGACTGGTGACGGCGGCGCGGTACGATTTATTTCTGCGGTTTCTCCTGAACGAGGAGCCGTCACCTCCATCGCTGTCGTAATCCTCCCAGGTCAGATTCGTAACCGGCAGGGTCACCACAGTGGTGTGATGGCGGTTTTTCGGGCGGCTCGACACCGCCAGGTTCTTGGGAATGAGCTGCTGCGTTCCCAGCCGTCGGGCGGCTTTGCTCTGGGTGCTGAGAACTACAGGTGTTTTCCTCTCATGTTCAGGTGAATCCGCTCTGGACAGATCGATGCTGGAGGCTGAACGTCCGGACGGTTGATCCAGCTGAAGAACGGACGAGAAACGGCTTTCTGACAGCAGGAGATTTCGGTCATCCGTCACGGATCCGTCAGACTGCCTGTGAGTCATGGCACCAGCGCTTTTCTTTCTTTTCTTGTGTTTGTGTCACTCGAGGAACATCAGGAGCTGGACACTGTGTGTAGCCAACCTGTACATTAACAACACAAAAGTGTGTGTGTGTGTGTGTGTACATATACATCGATCTTTATGAGGACCAGTTTGAGTTGTAGACCAGCGGTGTGTGAGGACTAGGAGAGTCAAGTGAGAGAGAGCATTTTGGCCAGTCCTCACTTCCAGAGACCCCTTTAAAGGGCTGTTTGAAGGTTTTAGGTTATAATTAGGTTTAGGGGAACTGCCAACGTATTGAAAATGGAGGTTTGTGCAGAAGGGTTAGGGTTAACCCTAACCCTCGTGAGTCGTGACAATATAAGACACATTTGAAATATAGAAATCTTATACTTTACCACAGAAGATTAGGATAATGCATTAGACTTTCTTATTGAGAACTTTGTCTTAATAAAATAACAGTTAATGTTCACTCAGATCCAGGCCGGACATTTTAACTACTCACCTTAATAAACACTCACTGAACTTTACGCCCAGATTGAGTTTTTAGTCAAACGCGAACATTTAAAGGTCACACATTCATACAAAAGTCTCTTACCTGTGTAATGTCACATGCAGGGCGGTGATTTCAGTTGTATGTGATAATAAACGTGTTCATTTAAAAAGAGTTTAGCAGCACATTCCTCCGATTCACATCTGAGCGCGATACGTCACCGCAGGTGAACGACTGCGACGCCAAAGACTGTTGACATTCACCAGACGCTGCACTTCTATTGCTATGAATGAGGGAAAGGGCAACGCTTACAGCGGAAGTCCTGCCTTTCGATTAAAAAAGACAATCACTGATCGTTAAAAACAGACATTTGAGTGTGAGCTTCGTCCAGAATGTAATGAAAGCAAGGTTGAATAGGTCCTTTTTTGTACATGTGAAAAATGATTTTAAAGATATCTGTCTTCCCCCATTCAAGATCTTGTTTGATTGAAATAGCGTCGTAAATATAGCTGCAGAGTGCGGTGACTTTCCTTAAACGACTTTGGCGACGACCATAGCACTCGTTATCCCTCTTTATTTAATTTGCTTTCACATACAAATATGGTTAATCTGTTCACACACACATTATGTTTAAAGTATGTTTAATCTTGTAAGCAATTGGCCAGACACACACTATTGCCAAAAGTATCAGGTCACCCTGGTTTGATGACTTTTGTAATTTCCATGAGTAGAAATCTTAATGCTGCAGCATATCATGATATTCTATGGAACTGTGTGCTTCTAGTTTAATAGCAACAGTTTTGGAAGCACCTTTATTCTGTTCCAAATTGACTGTACCCCTGTGTACAAGCCATTGTTTGGTGATGAGTTTTTGGCTCAAAGTCTGCATTTAAAGTCACAACCAAATGTGTTCAGCTGGGTACAGGACTTGGTTTTATGCAGACCAGTCAAGTTCTTCCACACTGACTGAATCAATGATTTCTTTCTGAATCTTGTCTCATACACGGAGACATTGTCATGATGGGATAGAAAAGGGTTCTTCACAAACTGTTGCTATTAAATTACAAGCACACAGTTCCATAGAATATCATGATATGCTGCAGCATTAAGATTTATACTCAAGTCATCAAACCTGTTTATTAGATAGAGTAACCCAATACTTTGGGCAATATAGTGTAGGTATACGTGTGTTCATGTTAGCATTAGCACATTCTGCTGGCACCATCTGCTGGTGAAGTGCGGTAAGTGCATTATGCAATTCTGTTTAACATTTAGTAATTTAGTTTAGCCAACTTTGCTTCATAACCTTTTCAACCTTCTTGTCTCAGTGGTTTTGCGTTCGTGCAGTGGAAGTCAAGCCCCGTGTTGTTTATATGATACGTAGGAAGAATTTCACAGACACAAACCGTTACTTAAACTTTTATTAAATTAGCTTTGTCATTAGGGAAACGATTCAAGTTTACAGTGACAGACTGCCAGACTGAAATCAGAAAATACAAGGAACTGACCATAATTTGTCACAGAACAGTAAAGGTCGATCAGCGCTAAAACTTATGAATAGAAAATCTTCTAATGGCAATGACGTCATGTTGTCATTATGGCATCTGATGAACAAAAGCAGAATGTTCCCAAACTCAAAGTAATTCATGCATTTCTCTCTTTGACTCACAACTGAAACTAACAAACACTCAGAACACATCGACTCATAGCCATCGCACAGTGTATAACATACAGACACATCCACATGATCCACGAGCTTACTCTAAATATATGAACAGTAGCAGTCTACAATCGACAAGCAGAGCAAGAAAACATTACTACAACACCCCAAAATAGATCCGTTTACTGCTTTCTTCGGGGGCCTAAAGCGTTCGAATGGTTGAACACAAGAACATCCATCACACTTCTAATAAGTTTCACCCTACAGGTCCCACTGTAAACTCTTCTCACTGAAGCTCTCTGGACACTCGAGCAATAGAGACATATGTGACGTTGGCTCCTTTCATCGTGTTCGTCACGTGGAAAGACAATGACGCCACCCTCTGGAAGATACGTGTAACTGAAACGAGTCGATCTCTTCATCTTGATATGATTTTGGCTGCTAAATATATCAACTACCTAAAATAGCTTGAGAGTTTTTTTCTCTCTCTCTCTTCGTTTTATGTGTATATATATATATATATATATATACACATATATTTCTATAGCACGAGGGCATAATAATCTTTATCGATACTTTCACATAGCCTATGTAAAATTCAGTCCGTAAGAAATAAAGAAGTGCCTGATACATTGTGCCGTAACACCCGTTCAGAATGATCGTGTTTTATAGATTATGAGCGCATGAAATACGGAAATGTTTACAAGCCAACATATAGCATACGTGTTGTTTTTTGTGTGACATGTATAACCTGAATGTAGACATTCAATACTACTAGAGAGCTGAAGTGAGCTTGTGTGTAAAGTGTGTGTGTGAAGCCGACGGAGAGCTGTGATTTTCTTTCTATTCATCTCTCTATCGCTCCTCCTCAGAGCTGAATATCGTTTGATACTGAGAAGTGACGTGCGGTCGAGCAAACACAAGACCGTCTGTTGAACCGCCGTCTAATAAAAGGGTCTGGCAGGTGTGAACGGATGAACTCTATTGCTTAGTTATGTCGCCCTTCTTTAAGATGATCTGCCGCTGCCACGGTGCCAGTTTGGTTTCGTCGTAGCCCAGCGTTCGCAGTCGCTCCAGTTCCGACTTCTCCTCGCTCTCCTTCTCCATCCGTCGCTGCTCCTCATCTTTTCTGCAGGGGTAGAGAGAATGTCATAAATGAACATATCCTCAGACAAATGTTCTGCTGTTGTATTCTGATACAAGCCAAGAATGATGATATATAAACGACTGAATCACAAAGTCTATCATCTACTTGTATGTGGGCAGCTGTCTTACCTTTTCTGTTCCCTGTCCATCCAGGAGTGAACAAGAGAAATGAGAAGATTATATGTATTTGAATTTTTCTACATTCACCTAATTCAACTCCAACAGAAAACATTTGAAAACAGAGAGCAGGAGGCAGAAAAGCACAGAACATGTTTGAACAGAAGACACTTTAATCCAGAACAGAGAGATAAAACCACTGACGGACTGATGGAATGAGAAGAGAGCTGCCACAAGCTCTGACTTCAACTTACTTCTCTTCCTCCATCTTCTTCTTCAGGATGTCTCTCCTCCAGGCCGGCAGTGATGCCAGACGGGCCGCCTCCTCTTCCTCCTGTCACACAAACACACACACAACCCACAGGGCTGATGACGCCACACAAACCACAAGCAAGCTTTACAGAACATCCAGTGTTGAGCCAGCCAATCCAATATTCCTTATTAAAGTGCTGATGACAAATACACGTATAGATATTGATTTATTTTACTCTTGATTTTCCAGTCCTGAATGTTAACCACGTGACACACCGCTTTTAATTCTGGGATGTTGTGAAACACAAACTGTAACGCATTGAATATAATGAACACACAACACAGCATGTGTTTCTAAATCAGTTTCAGAGGTGAAAGGTTGAGGGAAAAATCCCTCAAAGATCCCAGAACACCACAACCCTCTTAAACTTTCTCACTTTCTCAAAAAGAAAGGAACTGTGCCATTTCAATATATCAGATACATATCATATAAAGTAATACTGATCTATCTATCTAGCACTCGGGGAAGATTTCGATGAAAAGAATTGAAGATGTTCTTTCGTGTCCGACAGGTAACAGGGTTGATATGTGATCTCTTGTCTTCATTCAGATGGTAACTAAAGCCCAGATGAGGAGGTGGCCATCTTCAGCTTCTCATTTCTCACTCCACACGGATCAATTACATTACACTGACAAACGGTAAGATAATCTGTGGCTTAATATTTCATTATTCCCCTGGGAATTATACGGCAAGAAAAAAAAAAAGAATGCAAGTATGTCGAAAGCGCAAAAGTGTATGACGCCACACGTCAACTCTAACGTGAAGGCGTTTCATGCAGGTTACACGCATCCCATCCCATCCCATCCCGCCGAATAAAGAGTTTCCAGACCCAGTGCATGTGATCATTTGAGCACTTTGTCAAAATGGCATACATGAAAGTGTTTCTTCATGCCTTCAAAAGACCTGAATATTACTTTACACCCTTACCTCATTTAGTATACCTGGATTCATGAATATGCAAATGAGTCCCGTCTCCCCTCAGATCATACGTTATACGTACGGAGATGCTGCTTTCAGCAGTTCCAGATGGAGGTTTTGTCGCTGTTATTTACAGGTTCGAGTTAATCTATGCCTTGAACTGCTGATCCACGAGGTCAAATGAGCTGACGACGTGATTGGTTACGATAGAGTTATGATGTTATAACACAAGACGGTTTTTAAACTCTCTTTGGCAAACTTCCGTTTTATGGAGAAAATACTCAGCAATTGTTTAAATTGATACATTAAAAACACCACACTTGCGTCATCTTTGTTTTTATTGACGTGCTTCTCTAATCTATGTACTTATTCAATACATCACTAGAACTATAGCCAGACTTAAAACAGTCTTGTAGGAATCTTATGAAAACGGACTTTTACTCCACACTTCACGTGGAGAACTGATATTTCACATCAAGAATTGGTGTGAACTATGATAGTTTGATAGTGGTTTGGATTTGTAAGATGAATGTTTTGAGAGCTGAAAACACAAGCCATGCCCTCTACGTTTATCACTGAATATTCAGTTTTACTTGAAACTACGTCACAATACTGAAGCTGACCACATTGCTTTAAAATGATGTCTAACCTAAAACCTTAAGGGTCCATTTTACGTCAGCTGAATAAATCAGCTTTCTATTGATGTTTGGTTTGTTAGAATAGGACAATATTTGGCCGAGATATAACTATTTAAAACTAGAATCTGAGGGTGAAAAAACTCAAAACATTGAGAAAATCTTCTTTAAAGTTGTTCATCAGAGGTGCTGTATCAGGCCGCTGCTAAGAAGAAACAGGTTTGTTTTAACTCTCTCTATCGTCTTACCGTTGTAATGATGTTGTGGAGAATAGATGAACCTGAAAGCTTTACATAGATACCAAACCTCTCAAGGAGCGACAGCAGCGAGTGAAGTTTTCGGACATTTTTGTTGTTCTTGTTGCTGCATCCACTCACAGAAATAAAGTTTTGATATATTTACGGAAGGAAATTCCTAATTATTTTTGGCATAGTTCATTGCATGCATCATTTTTACATTTTGTCATTAAATTAACAGATCATGAATTAAAGATGGGGTAAGCGAT
The DNA here is from genome assembly GCA_026939265.1 of Oreonectes daqikongensis. Classification (NCBI taxonomy): domain Eukaryota; kingdom Metazoa; phylum Chordata; class Actinopteri; order Cypriniformes; family Nemacheilidae; genus Oreonectes; species Oreonectes daqikongensis. Next base: position 352,548 of record JAOTQM010000133.1, on the reverse strand, counting down.
TTCTGAAAACTGCTGTTGTTATTTGAAATTGACAAGAAAACGCACTACTACACAACAGGAACATGACCCTTCCTGCATGTCTCTTCCCTCAAACGTGCTGTGCAACGGAGGCATGAAATGCTTAGCTTTAGACCACGTAAATAATCATGCAAATGAATAAAATAAGCAAAGACGACACGAGTATATAAAAGCAGGACACTGGTTCCAGATAAACAATGACGCTCAAAACTGCTAATATTACAACAACAACATATCTTTGTTCTGACAGACAGCAAAATTTGTTCCTCACATACTGATCCGAATCAAAGTATCTAAGGTTAGCAAGTATTTAATAATAAATACTTATTATTTGAATTGTCAGCTGGATATTTTTGGACAGGAAGAAGAAAAATCTAGTTTTTGAAAGCAAGTTTTTGGAAACGCTGGCGTTTTCGTCTTCATGTAAACAGCAAGACGGAACTTTTCGAAAATGATGACGTCACGCGCACGCATATTACGCATTCAGTCGCGCGAGTATAGCTCTCGCAGATTAACTATGTGTTAATGTTTCCCCAGCAAAATATGGATTTACTGCAACAATAAGACCAGCGGAGACACATTATTTACATTCGCCAGACTTTTAACACACATATACGTCGACCAAAGGTATTAAAAAGCACTTTTGGCTTATAACTGTGTATGTGCAAACATACACAACATCGCAACATCACCATCCACTGGCCTGGCATGCAAACTACAGCATTTTTATCCATTTTCCTGGATCCGTGTAAATGCAGACCGTTTTGATAGCGGTGTCATGTGTACATGAAACTTTTCAAAAACACGAAGGAGAAAACTTGGTCTTAGTGTTAATAGAATCTAATGCTATTTTCATGCCGCTGGCTTTCTTTCTTTCTTTAAAATACTTGAGTTCTTATTAAGGTGTCAACACGTTTATTAACAATGTCATAGTGTGATATCACAAATAAAACTGATGCCACTTCAGAATTTTATTAAACAATCTTTGGATGCATTTGTCTAAATTTAGTAATACATAAAAACAAACACTTCAAACGTGACTATGTGAAAAAACGATGACTATAAAAAGCTGCTATTAATGTGAATGTGAATAAAAACGTTGCCTGTTACTTGCATCTGGCTTTTTCAAATCCACAAAATCACGTGCATGTTTCCTCTCATCCTGACCTACATGTGATGACTGTACTTCTCTTTTGTTACACAAGTTCAAGAACGAAATAACTACATGCAAATGACTTCTGTTAATGAAACGGTTTAAAATAACATCTAAACACAATACGTCTGTTCTTAGACGTGTGGGCTGAATGTTGTTTACTGTTTAAGTGACTGTGAACAATGGTTGTTTTGAAAGTGTGAAAATACTTCTACTAGTTCTGCTGGACCGATGATGTGAACGTTCACTCACAGACATCTATAACCCAGAATGTTCATGTTAAATACGGAAAGAAAGCTTTTAGACAGACATTTGCATCTTCTAAGCCTTTCGTTTGTTTCTCTTCCATTCCGCATGGAGCTTCACAATGCAGGCAGCACTCAACTGTTTGCATTCAGCATTGACGTTTTTGACATTCGAGTCCTTCTACTGCCTCCCTGACTAAACAAACAAATCTTTTTTGTTTGCCGATCTGCTTAACACAGGCATGTTATTCTATAACCTGCTCATTATGCTTCATCCTTCAAAGCCAAAGAGTCAATCAGTCAGATGTCAAACATCTCCGCTTCCTTCTCTTTCCAGAAGGCAAAGCTTCGGTCGATGTATCTGATAATCTCCTCATTGCTGAACTCTTTAAGTTCATAGATGAGCTTGATGGAGTCTTCGTCCGGCTCCTGTCTGGTGTTAGTCAGGCTCGCAGGGTGAGTGCCTATAGGTTGGAGCTGAGGACTTTCAGCTGTTATGGTCGGCTGGGTCGTCGTGTTTCCTGGTTGCGGTGAATCCTGTGCTTCAGTACTGCTCTTTTGTAGCGCTGTTTCACTTGCCATGTTCTCACCTGGGCTCTCTGAGGAACATTGTTGGGTGACCAGTACAGAACCCTCATTGGACTGTTCACTGGAGACTTCTGGCGGTGAGGTACTCGAGGGGCTTGCATCAGGCGGGGCCATCTGTGAGGTGTTCACGGATGCCTGCAGAACATCCGGAGGTAGAATGAGCTCGGCGGCCTCCAGCAGGCCTCCGCCTTCGACAGAGTCACCGAAATACTTCAACTTTATATCTTCAAAACCATCTGACCAATCGCGTTTCCCTGTCTCGATGCTTTCCATCACTTCCCGGTGGAACTGGCGGATCACTTCCCACGGGTGGCTGCCGAGTCGGTCGAACATCTCATAGCAGAGTAAGTGGCGAAATTTCCGTTCTCCGCGGGGCATGTTCATCTCAAGCAGTTGAAAGTAGCCCAGCATGAAGAGGTCAAGGGTTAGACTGTCATATTGAACAGGTGACCCATTGATGTGCGGAAGGAAGTGCTCGGGCCAGTACATCATGTGAGCGCGACTGAGGCGACGGATTTGCCGCGTGGGCACTTGGCTCATGATGGTCCTCCAGTGGCCAAGAAGATTTCCCACCACCTGTCTCTGTTTCATGAAATGCAGCAGCTGGTCATCGTCCGTTTGCGCAGTACCGTCCGATTCAACGATTAGGCTGCGGTAATACAGGGAATGGGAATCATTTGTTTCAACGCTCAGTGTCTTCCCTCTCCCCGCACACTTGTAGGACTCGCTCATAGTGTACTTCCTCCAGTGCTCCAGGAACAGAAACACGATCCTCTCCTTTCGCGTTTCGATGCACTCCTGAACATAGCTCAGGTCTGTTTGCACCTCTAGGCTGCGTGTGAGTTGCTCAGAGTTTGGTGCAGGGTTTGCAGGGAGGGCAAGATGGTCATCTCGCTCTTCCAAGTGTAACGGAGGCTCGCTGTACGTCAGAGTGGCGTGGGACTGTATTATAGTTTCTTCACTCAACTGGGATAGACCATCTCCCACTTGATAGTGGCTTTCACTTGAAGAAAACAACAGGTCTTCTTCCAGAAGGGGTTCCGCCGGGTAACTGCATTCACTGACCACTGGCAAGGATCTTGTGCGCTTGTATGTGCGGTTAATTATGTCATCGGCCTCGTGCTTTGCCTCATGGCTATGAACTTCATAATTGGCTTTCAGGTTCTTTACCGACACGCCGCACTGCTTAATCTCTTTTTCCACGTCCTCTCTAGTGGAGAAGGATTGCGAACGGCCAATGCTTCCAGAATTGGACATCTCCGGCCGACCCTTTCCACTTTTCAGGCCCTCGTACGTATATCCTTGATTAATCATCTCCAGAAGGTCAACCTCTTTACCCCCCAGAGTGGCGAGGAGGATGGCCATGCTTTTCAGAAGCGTGGAGATCTTGCTGCACCAGGTGGGCAAGTCCTCCGCTTGCCCATGAACTTGCTTGGGATTTACAGAGAAGTGGTCTTGATTCAAGGCCGCAGACACAGGGAGGAGTTGCTTCAACTCTCGCTCCAGTTGTTCAAGCTCTTTCTCGACCTCCGTCACTTTGTGCATGACCTGCAGGTTTTCGATCTGCCTCTCGATGCGGATGAGGTCATCCTCCGTCATTAGTTCCCCGAATGGACCCAGTATAGCGTTGTGCACGTGTGAATAGTGCCAGTCTTGGGCCTGATAGTAGCCACTAGCAGCGAACTAAAGCGAGTCAGAGGAGGAGACAGGACAGAGGGACAAAAACAAAGGAGGGGTGTGTCCTTCAGCCAGTGGGTCCCATGCCTTACATTACAGTCTCCTCATGCTCACCCCACGCCTTTCAATATTTACATGAATTTAGTGGTGCGATGATACCGCCTTGCTATGACTTTACTTGAGGAGGAATTTCCGCCAAAAACAAAACCAAACCAAACAATAGTTGAGGATAGTACGGTAACACTTTTCTGTCAAGGTTTTGTTAGAAGCTATTCATTATTCATAGGGAATATTCTGTGCTGTTGTCAAATGCATAACATCTGTGCCATGTTGTTAAGTACTACAGATACAGGTCATTTTGTCATGTTGTTCTTTAGTTCAGTGTATAAAATGTATGGGAAATCATAGTAACGCACATAAAACGAAAGCCTGTGGGGCAAGCACAGCAGAGGATTTCAACACAGACATTTCATTTCAAGTGTCTAAACACATTTCCCATTCATTTTCCCCAAATTTGTGTCTGAGGTGGGCAACGTCATTCCACAGATACTTTACATTGACATTGATTGTTCAAAGATAACCCAGAATATTCCTTGTGAATTTACAGTAGCTTTCAGGTGGAATGGCTTGGGTCTCCAGTGGGCTTTGCTAGGTGTAGATGTTTAACATAACCTGAGTAAACTGATGTGTCAGATTCAGTGTGAAGGGGCTTTGCATCACACCACTGAATGTCCATGTAAAAACCATCACCAGTCAGCCACAGTAAACTAATACTTCATGTGTCACTTAGGCTTGTGTTGGGATAGTCACAGCAGCCCCGAATGATAAACACTGCATCACTCCATAAAGAACAGACAAATATCACACTGCACAACATGCATTGACAACCCAGCAGCCTGGGTGCTTGTTAAACATTAAATAAAATATCAAAGAATCAGAATATTGGCTGTGCGTTTGTAAGTCTGCTAGGATAAAAGCTAGGGCTAGGCTGATCCGATATTCAGTATCAATATTAGTCCGATACTGGCGAAAATGAGTGGATTGGATATCGCAAAAGCCGGGGAGTACAATCCGATACCATCACAGACTTTAACGGTCATGGCAACATGCCGTAGAGCGCGACATGAGGTAAAGCGCGGCGAGTAGAAATCATAGCTAAAACATGAGTGAGAGACGAGAGTCCAATGTTCCCTCTAAACTGCGCGCACAGCCACGCAGACTCATTGAAAGTCCTGCGCATGCAGTGCAATTTTAGGCTGCGCAGCACACAAAAGCTTAATATCTACAAGGCAAAAGTCCACTCATGAAGCAGCAGCGTTTACCTCTACATCATCTTAAGAAACAGGTATCAAGTATGTTTGTCTTTCAGGCTGTAATTTCAGAAAGCGCCAGTCTCTCCTGCTCTTCTGTTGAGTTTAAATAAAGTGCCTTTTCATATATTTCTGAACTTGGACACTGTTGTTTAAAGCTATTGACAGTTATTTAAGATTTAAAGCACTAATTTGACAGGTAAATGACACCACACTGCATCTGTATTATAAACTGCGACAAAACTCTCGCTCGCGTTTAAAAACAATGAAGTTTGGATGCCCCGCTCGCTCATAATACGGCAACACATTTAACACCGAAACGAGAAAGAGCAGCAGCACTAAATGTGTGAAAGTGTAAAAAAATAGAGATACTAAACCTTATAGCACCTGCGATCTCAGCAGAAAATGTCTGATGTTTAAAATGAAACTGCAGATGAAATGTCATTTATCTGTGGATTACTTGACAACACTATAAACAATAAAATATATACTTTCAACACAACATTTATAGGCCTATTATGTAAATATGGTCTCGACATTTTGAAATCAGAATATTCATTTGGTCTGGTTAATTCTGTAAGCTTTGCCTCTTTTTAAATGATGTGCAGAAACAAATCTGCTGTCACCTGCACTTAAATGCATAGACAGGTAATATTTGAACACATTTATATTTGTGTACAAATGCAAACACATTTAAAACTATTCCATGGAATTTCACACATTTTTCCAAAATGTTGGATTCCTTATGGCCCTGTACATGAGTTATATGGCCCTAGTTACATGAGGCTACTACATAAAAGTTTTTTTGCATACTGTTAATGCCAAGTCAAATTGCTTTACAGTTTTTACATTTGCGCTCCGAGAAATATTTTTTTGCTCAGTGCTGTCAAAAATTAGAGGGAACATTGGATGAGACCTGTCTGTTGTTATCATGTCCGCTGTTTGGAATTATTTTAATTAAAACATTTATAAAAAAAAATGAAGCAGCAGTATTGCACAACTGAGTCATATTTCATTTGTTGCACAGTAGAACATTTGAGCTCTGTAGAACTCTGTAGCTCTGTTTTAGCATGATGCTTTTTGTATGGCTGACAAATGTGTTATTAACAGCTTAATTGATTAAAAGGGTGATAGAGATGATATTGAATGATGGTATGATATTGTGGTATCGATATCGGACATGAAAAAGTGGTATCGGCCCAGCCCTAAAAAAGCATCTGCTACATTAGTAAACAAATCAAATCTAGAGATGTTGTTCTAAGATCTTGCGTCATCACAAAACAATATCAACACATTTTTCATCTATTAGTGCACTTGACACTTTCAGTTGTCTCTACACACACATATAAGAGCTCTTTCACTGCATAGCACACTACCACCAACTTTTAAATTGCTTTATTTCAGGTTGGTTGTTGTTGTACGATAGATGAAAAACAATTCATTTATTATTTGCTCTTGGACCAGTTTCTCTTTTTATAAACAACGTACTTGTATTTGGATATTTGTAATTGTGAGAGGTCCAGCCTAGTAATAATAATTCCCAATAATACTATTTAAAGGTGCTGTGTGTAGTTCACGAAGGATTGGCGTATGTCTGACACGTGCCGGCCATGCCCCGGACTTCCTGGTATAAAGGGAAGCCGGTGCGCTCATTCATCCTTTAGTTCTTCAGAACCACGAGGTGTTTCTTGTGATTGCGGAGCAATTTCTTTTCGAGAGCTTTTTTCAAAGCTGCTGGACATACGACGCGAGCAGCGGAGCTGTCCCTTCTCTCTAACGGGCGTTTCGGCAACAGTCACAGATACTAAAAGAGCAAATTTCTCATAACATGCGCACGGTCTCCGTGTCTTGTGTCCTTGGCTGCGACACTCTAGTCGCTGAGTCGGATGGGCACGACACTTGCATTGCATGTTTGGGACTCGAACACACGTAGAATGCATTTGTCGACCCGGCGTGTTTGGTGTGCGAGAACATGAAGATGAAGGTGTTGCGGTCACGGCTGGCTACGTTCTTTTTGGGCGGAGCTAGCACCTCGTCTGCTTCCCGAGCGAGTTCGACTGCCACTTCGGTGAGGTCTGTACCCTCTTGGGACCTCAATGTGGTCCTGGAGGGCCTGCATAAGGCCCCCTTCGAGCCCCTGGGAGAGGCCGCTCTTTCTTGGCACACACAGCTCACAGAGAGACAGCTCTCTTGGTGTCACTCGCCTCCATCAAGAGGGTAGGCAACCTCCAGGCGTTCTCCGTGTCCAGCGAGTGCCTTGAGTTCAGGCCTGGCTCATCTCACGTGATCCTGAGACCTGGCTACGTGCCCAAAGTTCCCACCACTCCCTTTCGGGACCAGGTGGTGAACTTGCAGGAAGACCCAACCTCCTCTATGTTGTGTCCAGTACGCGCCTTGCGCCTCTACTTGGGCCGCAAGCAGAGCTTTAGGAGCTCTGAGCAGCTCTTTGTCTGTTTTTCGAGGGACAGCAAACAGAGGCTGGTGCACTGGATTGTGGACACCATTACGGCGCATTACCTCCGCGTAGACCCAGTGTCAGCTCGTGTCTTGCGCGGTAGCAGCTAAGACCAGCAGCTGGGTGGGCGTACGCCCCGTCGATCTTTCCCTGTGGGCGAAGCCTAGGCACCCCATCCATCACTAAACATTCCTTGCTAAGCACTCCCAGGGACGGACCGGGCGGAGCGGTGCATGCATCCCATGACCATGTTGGTATTTCCACGTGTTACCCCCTGCGGCGGGGTGTGGCCTCCGTAGCGCGCTTCCTCTGCGAGGGAGTGGCGCTTCCCAGTGTTCCCTTACGGTGCCGGGTGGCTATCTCGCTACTAGAGAAGCAAGGCCACCGCCTGTGACGGCCGATGGTAAGGATACCCCTCACCTACTTAGCTGAGTCCTTATCCCCTCACCCGCATGGGCTGGTCAGTGTTGATCCGCTGACAGTCATGACACGGCCAAGTTCCATGGCGTTTCGTATAGGGACCCCATCTGTCGACACAACGTCGAGTGAATGACTGAAAGGGAACGTCTCGGTTGATGGAGGGATCGAGACATTGTGTCCCTCATGCCACAACGCTTGGCCGATCGGCTGCAGCGATCAGAAGTAACCTCTCGTTTCCTCAATACAAATGATGAATGAATGAGCGCGCAGGCTGCCCTGTATACCCGGAAGCCTGGGGCGTGGCCGGCACGCGTCAGACATTCACCAATCCTATTGGCCTTAAATTCCTCTCAGAAGAGATTGGTTCTCAAGATCAAACCTCATCTGTCGACACAACGTTTTTTGGAGGCTCTATTAACAGAAATGCAATATAATATCCACAACTATGTGTTCAGAGGTGTATAAAGACCTTACATAATGAAGCGTTATGTCTTTATTACCTTAGAATGAGCTATTTTGATCTACATACACCATGGGCTCACCTTATATAGAATTCTCCAAACTAGTACAAACTTCTCTGCAGAGCGCGTTTCGTAAATAGAGTGAAGTGGAGTGAACCGCTGGTTGTAATTCGCAACCTTGTCGCTAGATGCCACTAAAAAACTACACCCTGCACCTTTAAAGAAAATACATTTTCTCTTTGAATTGATGTAACTTATAAAAAATAAGTTGAGATGAAAATACTTTGCCATGCACTGAAAGTCAACAGCATCTGATAAATCCATAAATGTAAAGCTCATTTCATATTGTAAGAACAATGCTTCAGGGACTATGTATAAAGTTCACATATGTGACCCTGGACAACAAAACCCGTCTTAAGGGAAATTGAGATGTTTGCATCATGTAAAAGCTGAATAAATAAGCTTTCTATTTATATATGGTGTGTTAGAAATCAAAACATTTAAAGTTGTTTATCAGAGACGCTACTTAAGACTGGTTTTGTGATCCAGGGTCATAAATGACATAGAAACTAACCTGTGTTTTGATCGTTTGTCATGATGTCACACACAACACAACACAAGAGCAGAGCTAGAAGGACGACGCTTAACTTTACGACACAACTAGAGATCCAGCACCAAACACCTATAGGATTGTGTTTTTAGAGAAGGACAGACTCCACACACACACACACACACACACACACACACACACACACACACACACACACACACACTTCAGCTGTCCTCCATGTAGATATATCTGCTAAAAACCATTTGAAATCCTAATTTCAGATTTAGATTTAAGACATTTAACTACAGGAGGATAACTTTAACTAACATCATAAGCTGAGAAAATGCTCTCATTTACTTCAGTGTATCAGCACATATCGTGCTTTTATAAAAATAAGATGTGAAATACTCAAGTGTTTTAGTAATTCTGAGTACAGCCACACCGTCTCAGCTTATGTTTGTAATGTCTGACTGTATGATCTGCTCACCTTTCTCTTGTTCTCCTCCTCCTCCTGCATCTTCACCTGTAACTTCCTCACCATCACTTGTCTCTTCCACTCTGGGATGGCTCGGCCCTGCTCGTCGTGGGTGGGCACCAGACTTTCCACATCCACCGTGCTGGTTTTCCTCTGGCCGGGAGCGGCGCTTCCATTGACGGCGATCTGCTCGGGGCTCTGCGAGCTGGACGGGCTGGGGGGCGAGCCGCCGCTGGCCAAGGGCGTAGGAGCGGGCGGCGTGGCCGGGCGGTTGGTCTGTGGAGACTCCGTTGGCTTTGGGGATTGGGCATCGTTGACTATCGGGGATTGGGAGTCGGGTTTTGGCAGAGGCTGTGGCGGAGACGGTGGACGTTCCCCCTGTGGATGGGTCACATATGAAGATTTTTCATTCACACAAAACCCTCTTAATAATGATATGTATGAGTGATGTCACAAATAATAACAATGAGTTTCCATTCAGAAAACACTGCCCTTATTTACCTGATATTTTAAAAGTTTATTAAAACTTCTGATCACTAATGTCAAGAACAAACACATCCAACAGTTTAATGACATGTAATGCATTTATGACTACTGTAATATTATATGTTCTATATTAGATTAGATTAGATTCAACTTTATTGTCATTACACATGTACAAGTACAAGGCAACGAAATGTAGTTTAGGTCTAACCAGAAGTGCAATAAGCAAGTGCAGGATATACAGTTGTGCATAAATACAGGATAAAGCAAAAATTATGAAGAATGAACTATGAACATTATATACAGATGGCTATTTACTAAAAACAGAAATGTACTGATGGATATGTAAAATATAAATTGGACTATACAGAACAGTAGTGCAAATTAATATAAAGTGTGCATTAATGATGAACAGCAGCTATATGTCATCTGTTTAGCTTTTTAGAGATTTGTTTTAGAAATGAGTCAAACGAATACCCTCCAGATCCTTGTGCACCGCTAGCAAACAACATCTTGTGGTGCCCTCCCAAAAAAAAGCCTTTTTAGGAACCCCTCCACTATGGTGCAATGATCTGCCTGTCTCTATAAGAACAACAGATTCTTTAGCCATCTTTAAGAATCTCCTAAAGACACATCTCCTTCATCAACACCCAACACAATAATACAAAAGCCTTTTCTCTTCTTTACTCTTCTATGTTTCCTTCTAAAAATAATACTAATATATTTCTATATGTGTGTAGTGTCTATAGCATTTGTAGGAGTTTCCTGTTCAGATGCAAACTTCATGGGAGGAGAATATTTAAATGAATCACACAACTTGATTCATAGGTTAAGGTTCATAGGCTAAGGTTTGCGCTTTTCTTTGTACTGGTATTTGCGGCTTTATTTAATGCCTGTTCTAAACCCTACACCAATTTGCGCTGTTCTTAGTAGATTGCGTTGGTCATTATGGGAGTGAGATATTGTGCCCGCGTTTTTTAATGTGCGCCTTTGTTAGTAAGTCACCCGCCGAAATTCTCACTCCCATCAGCGCTTTTTTTGCCGTTTACTAAATCTGGCCCCAAGTCTAATACAATTCTACACATGCACACACACGTATAAGCAAACAAGAGACTGTCAGATTTCACTTCAACTTATATCTACAACTTTCTGGTTGCCAGATATAAAAACACTTTCTGCCATTTTCTCAATTATGTCAAGTGAATGAATCATGCTATTGTTCTACAGCACTGATGTGTGTGCGTGTGTGATGGATTTACTGTAATGAGCTCAACTATGACAATGTGTTTTCTCTGATACTTAAAAAAAACAATTTCAAGTTACAGAAATATTTCACTATGTATGGTACAGGCACCTTCATTATTATAAACTTAAAGTCAACAAAACTATGAAAGAAGATCATCTGTAATAAGGGAATCAAGCTTCATGAGGTGCATGTTGGGATAAATGTTCAAACAGAGTACACGAATGCTGCTGTACACGCGACCAATGTAAAAACGTACACATTTTCTATTAAATGTACCTTTGTTAATGCATTAGTATATAGGCACACTTCATATGATCTAAACTGATGAATGAAGTTTTGTGTCTATATCATGTGTTAGTTTCTCTATGAAGAATACAAATGTTTGAATGCAAACACTATTTTGAGCCATCAGTCCTGTGTGTGTGTGTGTGTGTGTGACAGACTTACATTAGTCCCAGGTGTGGTGCTGTTGGTGAAGACGGTGGTGTAGCCTTTACTCTGAGGGGTCGGCTTCAAACTCTTCCCCGCTTTAATTTCAGCCAGCAGCTCCGAGTTATCTCCAGTTGGGGACATCATGTTAAAGGATTTATTACCTGAGATAAAGACACAGAAACTGAGCCAGGATGAACGGACCCGGAGAGCGAGAGAGAGACTGTGAGAGCGAGAGAGAGAGAGACTGTGAGAGCGAGAGAGAGAGAGAGAGAGAGAGAGAGAGAGAGAGAGAGAGAGAGAGAGAGAGAGAGAGAGAGAGAGAGAGAGAGAGAGAGAGAGCTTCTCCCCTAAATATTTAATTGAAAACTCTAGACATCTAAACAAATGTCTGCAGCTCTTAATATCTCATGTGTTAGTACTAAACATCTACTAATGAAATGAATATAGCATTACAAAGAGAAAAGACTTCACATGAAGTTTAATGCCAGGAAACGTCAGCAACAGGCCTTTGTTCAAGTTTGAAACATTTAAAGCGTGAGGATTAACAGCCGATTATGATGCGAAATCTGGTTGTTTAAATAGAAAAATCAAAGATTGTTATTCAGACCTATAATTCACTGCCGCTCAGAAAACGAAAGACCCTAAAAACAATGGACATTCATACAACATCAACATGAAAATAAATGACAAAAGTCCTCTGAACTGTAAACACAGTAATCCAGCAGAAGTGTTAATGCAAATAAATGAACGCTGACAGCTACAGGTAAAAATAGAGCTCAAATCTGTCCTGATGAAGACACACAAACACACCAAAACACAACACAACAGCTCAATATCATCTCTTCACATCTCTTTCACACTGGCAATAATCCTCTGGAAGTGTACATCACCTGCTGTGTGTGAATGTCCTGAAGGTGTGGTGTGACAGCGCTAGTGTGTTTTCATAGCTCTGCTTAGAAAGAAGTTGAGTTTGACGCTGGTGTCGTCTTCAGAGCAGAACGCTTCTGAACGGATCAGCAGTAATGAACACTGACAAAGTCCACTCTCTCTCTCTCTCTCTCTCTCTGTCTCTCTCTCTCTCTCTCTCTCTCTCTTCTCTCTCGCTCCCTCTCTCTCTCTCTCTCTCTCTCCCCTCTCTCTCTCTCTCTCCTCCCTCTCTCCCCTCTCTCCTCTCCCCCCTCTCTCTCTCTCTCTCTCAGCCTTCCTCTGTTTTCTCACATTCAACCATCATCTAAACACACACACACACACACACACACACACACACACACACACACACTCCTGAGAGGATTAACACAACACATACACACGCAGCATCCAAAACACGTCCCTCCTGGAAAACCTGCCAAAGCCGGTTTGCTGGTCTCAGCTGTTTCTAAAACCAGTAAACTACCTCAGACTGCTTTTCTTCATCACTACACACAAATACAGACCCATCACATCACATCACCTCTCAATACACAACACAGCAGAGGATGTTTTCATGACGCTGTTCTATTAGTGCAGAACAATGAAAATCATTCTTCGAAGAAACAAACTAGTAGTGGTTCTGTCTACATCTTGGTTGTTTAACAACTAAATCTAACCAGTAAGAAAGACCTTTTCTAGTTTCAATAATCATGAATACATAAAAATCGATCAAGAGTCTATATTACACATCACAAGAAACATTATTTCTATGTCACACATTACCTCCAATCTTCATTTTCACCTTGAAGTTGAACTATTATTAATGAATGTAACTTCAACAAAGGCGTGAGCAGAATACAGACTGAAGATGTTCACAATAGCTGTGCAGATGAAGCTGTGTCGTGACGCCAGAACACTGTTCACTGTTTGCGCACCTTTATATTCATTCATCAGCGCAAACACAAACGCACAAACAGCATGAATGTTTATTTATTACATTCATCTTTTTATATTAAAGCTGAAAATAAGTCAAAGCCATCTGTCATCAAATTGTAATAACCTGCTCTGCCTGTAAAACTCCGCCTCTTTTTTTTTTTTTTTACATCTGATGTCATCAAGTGTTCTCATTTTTCAGCCAATTACTATATTGGATAACAAAAGTATTTTCATATTGAAGTCAACGTCAAAATGGACACAAATTATTGTGCGCTGAATGTTATTCTAAAGAAAAAAATAAAGCGGTGTCTTTATTAAAGGCCTCTAAAACCACATCCTGATATTCTTCACACCTTCATTCAGATGTCATGAATGTCTGAATGTTTCTTTGGATGGAAGCATGAGTGTTATGTTGAGAAGCACAGCTGATGTGCCCGATTCTGTCAGTCAGAATCATGAATGTGAAGAGAAACGTACAGATGATGGTCAAACACACACACACACACACACACACACACACACACAGATGAGCGAGTACTTACTCTTCCTCTGACGGAGAGATTCTGGAGCAGGTGAGGGCAACAGATGCGCTTCATCACAGCACATGAGTACACAAGAGTGTGATAAAAATAAGACAGAAAGCGTCCATGCAAGGCCAGAAAGAGACAGACAGACAGATCCCAGATTCAGCGAGACAGTTGGAGTAAAGACAGACACAGAGGAGGACAAACAGATCATACAGACAAAAAGAGAAACAAAACGCACACTGACTTGTTAGTAAATGAAACACAATCATGTCTGTCACTCTATACAAACACTGTCTTTCTGCTTCTGTCTGAGTGAACATATGAGGTATTAAAACCTCATGTGAGTCTCATACACAATCCACAACAGTTTTGTGTCATGCAAACACATCACACATGCAAATAATGGGCTTAAATCCATTGACAATAGCAGAGAAGCGTCCTACACTCATGGCCCCGAGCACAGCGCGCGAGGAACAATCAGGTAAATGGCAGAACACTAAACCCAATGATAGCCGGCACGTATTCATTTATTAATAGTTTGGAGTGAACGGGTCTCAGATTTACACTGCGCCTCTTTCTTCTTCTTCAGTGTTCAGAGATACTGAGAGTTCAACTGAAATGACACGTGTACACAGACACGCACTTACACCTGATATATTACGCGTCTGAAATATTTCAAGACTTCACATATTTTCAAGGAATGTTATTCCAGCTACCACAGAAATCAAATAATCTGAGAGCTCAGTGTGTATCTTTAATGGACGTGTATTCGTGAAACACTGAACGCTTGAACCATAAACTTTACATATATTAAAACTGTTATGAAAACATGAAGACCATCTTGAATCATTCACACCATCTCACAGAATTCAAGCCTTAAAAGGACACTTCACCCAAACCAAACGTTTTGTCATCATTTACTCAAACCTGTGTGACTTTCTTCCTTCTTCAGAACATATTTTGAACAACACTGAACCCCATTGACTTTTTTAAATTGTATGACAGTTCTCAAAATATCTGAAGAAAGACTCACATTCCCCTTTAATATCTGTGCATCTCTCTAACAGATCAGATGGATTTGGGGGATTTTGAGAGTTCTTATGGCTGATAAATACACAGCGGTCAACTTCAGCAGAACATCTTTCACAACACTCTTTTGTAAAAGCGGTCCATGTTGACACTAATGCTCTGCTTTCTAGAGATATGAGAGAATGTAGCGGGTCATATATCATGAGCGTTATATGAGGTTTGTGTTTGACACATCACTGAAGAATGAACACTGATCATAACATATGAAAGTAAAAAAACTCTGCACCTCAGGAACAAAATGTAGTAATAATAATAATAATAAAAAACCTTTTTAATGTATGAGCCTTTCAACCCATGATGTGGAAAACAATCATCAAGACCCCAGGGAGACAGATGAATGAATGAGAGAGCTGTCAATACTCACTGTTGGATGAGTTAGACATCCGGCGCTGGTCAGAGATTGGGACAGGGGCGGCCGGGGGCCCTGAGGGGAGGGGTGGAGGTGGGGGTGGGGGCGGAGCCGGGACAGAGGAGCTGGCGGGTGGTGGAGGTGGTGGAGGGGGAACGGGTAGATCCTCTGTGGTTCCTGTGCCGTTCTCAGGAGCAGGGGTTGTGTCTGCCGGTTCTTCAACCAGAGCAGAGCCCTGTCGACACAACACAAACATAAACAGTCAACACGACATCACATCAGCCCATCAATAATGTCCTAAAACATGATCTTTGTAGTCTCTCTCCTCCTCCAGCAGAAGTGAACAAATCTCCTGGTGAATGTGCATTTCTTCCGACCAGCGACAGGATCTCACGGTTTCAGTTACAACCTCCTGTTTCCATGGAAAATATATTCACATAGTGTGCAGTCAACCTGTCATATATTACTCGTTTTTCCTTATTAAACATTTTGTTTGTTTTATTAAACATCAAATTCCACTGCTTACAATTGCAGAAAATAATTTGTCTATAGAAACATTATGGACATTATTTTAATTGTATATCTGACAAAAAAAATCTTCTGTTGTTTGAACTGGCAATAATGTTTCTAAAGTCAATTTTGTTCTCAAAATAACATTTTGAACACTCAAAAGGTCAATGTCATGAATTTAGTTAACAAAAGCTCTTGGGATGTAACCAACAATCCCCTTGAGCCCGCCCATCACATTACACGTTACAGCTGGTGATAGATACACATCATGGATAGACATCTGTTGAATGTACAATCCTTCACAGAGAGAGAGAGAGCATCTCCAGAGACCTCCACTCCTCCCGCTGGGTAAACATGCCCTGACCTCTCACCCCCCTGCCCCGCCCCGCCCCCGCCCCCTCGGACGCGTGCCGCACACGTGCCCTTCAACCCCTCCCACATAATCATGATGATCATCATCACCATGTCAAGCATGTCAAGTCTGTGTGTCATGAGCCACAGGGACATCTGGAGCACCATCTGCTTCCATTGACTCAATGAAGACGACCTCACACCTCCATCATGATTCATTCACTCACTGTTCATCGCTCCAGCTTACAGTTTTATAGCATTTCTACAATCCCACAATCCATGGACAGAACTTTAAATGATCATATCACTCATCATGTGGTGTGACCAATAATAACAATAAATATGACTCACTGATACATATGCAACAGTGAATGGTGAATTTGAAAACATTTATATCAGTTTTCAGGAAAAATAAGTCTGTAAACTACATTTAAGAAGGCAACTCTAAAATTACAGTTTCTAAACACTTCAAAAACAATACAAATATTTGTATTGTGTTGATAATGTTGATAAACCTTATATGTCAAGTTTAGACAGTTTTAGACATTGCTGAGTCTGACTGCCTTTAAAAACATCTTGAAGATGATACACATGTGATGATATAGCTGCAGGTGAGGCAGATGATTTCAGAAGTCTTCATTCAATGATATATCTGACTATCAGAAATAAAAAATAGAAATTAAAGAGATTATCATTTTTTTTCTACTAGTCACGCTGTGTTTGAACAAAATCTGTGCCAATAAATGGCCAGTATGCTGAGTGACACGCACGCACGTTGGTTTTTCTATCCCCGTGGGGGTTTTTCATAGGCGTAATGATGTTTATACCGTACAAACTGTATATTCTATTCCCTACCCCTAACCCTACACCTAAACCTAAAGATCATAGAAAACATTTTGCATTTTTAGATTTTCAAAAATTATCTTTATGTACGATTTATGAGCTTTTGTACCCGCGAGGACTTCAATTTTGGTCCCCACGGTGACACGAGTCCTCACGGGTTGGTGTGTATTCACACACACACACACACACACACACACACACACACACACACACACACACACACACACACACACACACACACACACACACACACACACACACACACACACACACACACACACACACACACACACACACACACACACACACAGAATGCTGGAAGGCCGTCAGACTTACGTAACACAACAAGAACAAACACACAGCACTGTTTATCCAGTAGCTCAATATGTGAGTCAGTGTGACCACACCTCGACCGCATTTGTGTTGTAATCTGCATCCAATTCAAGTGAAAGCGCAAGAGAACCAATTCTTCTCATACATCACATTGACTTCACTTCTGTTTGTTTATATATGTTTGTGAACTGTATTGAATGTAATAGTAAATGATTTCTGGGTCATTGGCTCCTTCGGTCACTCAGATGATGTTAAACATGTCTAATCTTTTGAGAAAAAAAATGCAGCATGTCTCGTGGCGCTCCATGGCCAATAGAAATCACAAAGCTCAACTGTGACACACAATCCTCACATATGTGTGTGTGTGTGTGTGTGTGTGTGTGTTTCTATAGTATTATATTCCTGTAGTTCGCCAAGGTCATGAGTTCCATCCCAGGAATTGCACAGTCAGAAACAAATGTATACTGTAATGCAATGTAAGTCGCTTTGGATAAAAGTGTCTGCCAAATGCAGAAATGCATAAATGTACAGTATATATAGAAGAAAGTATAGTAGTGTGGTGTGACTGAAGTACCTCCTCGTTGGGTGCCATGGCTCTGCCGGGGCGCTGCTCCGTACTGTCACTGGCCAAACTCTTATAATAATCCCCAGTGCTCGGCTGCTTACTGAAGCTACGAGACTTTCGATTCGAGTCAACTCTTCGCAGTCTGTCGTGCTTCTCGCCAGGATTCAGCTGCTGCGGACACCAAAACCACATGACATCAAACACAACATTTATCCACATTTTCACTTTATGAGGTAGGATTTTCCAAACAAAGACGCATCAAATACTCTGATAGACAAATATAAGCAGGACAAATCTGAGCTGGAGCACACACAGACATATACATATGAGACCGGGGCTAGTTGTCACACAGGCAATAATAGTTTGCTGTATAAAACGATTTGTACGGGTTTCACGTGTGTTCTCACTAGCAGTGGTTTTGTATGTCAGTTTTACACTCCAGGTTCAAAAGCCCTTGAAATTCCAATGATATTTTGTGTGTTGAGGAAACAAAAGAAACCCCTGTCAAGATGTTTTATAACAATGTCTGTTATCTTACTGTATTGTCATAAACACTGCTGTCATTTATGAAATATTTGACCCCCTCACCCTCACCCAGCCCATCATGAAAGTGCTTTAGTCATGTAACAGGAATCCGTCAAGAAAAAACTAAGAGAACATTTCATAGATTTAGTGCTCAGTAAAGGCACCGAACACAACAAAGTTCTTCAATAATCTCAATAAACTCAATATGAAGTTTGATCAGCAGAATGAAATCAGGCAGATTAAAGTTCATAAAGCCTCATGTGACATGAGCGTATTAAGCTGAAAACAAAAGACTTTTCATCATCATCCGCTCAACACTTTCTCCAGACATCATCATTATCATCATCATCTCCATCTCACTCTTAGGACACACAGCTTCCAGAAATTTCCAACCCACACAAAAAAGCACTGGTTTTGTGCTCCTGTTCTCAAGATTTTCCTAATGCAAAACCTTGCCGTTTGCATAGTAAACAACATTGCGCAATGCAATTCCTAAACAAATAATCTCACAAAATACACCAAATATAGCATCAAACGGGAGCTGCTTGGTACTGTGATTCAGGATGTGAAATATTTACATGACTTCTATTTTTATTATTTCTATTATTTGACTAATGTTATTGAGCAAAATGAATGTATCGTGTGTGAAGGCAGTGAAACCCGAGTGTCTTCCTGAGCGAAATCGCTGTGTGAAAGCCTAGCTGACCTCCATACAATGAGAATGAACTGAAGCCCATTGAATATTTCATCAGCAGTCAACAATATACTGCTCCTTAAGCTGAGCAACACATCACTTCATTCATTCACTTCAGAACATGAGTTTCATTCTTACAGAAAATCTACAGAAACACCAGCAGCCGCTGTTAGCCTATTAAGTTATTTCAAACAAAGTCAACAAAGCGACAGCAGTCTCAACTGTGTCGCCATCATAAATTCACGATTACATAATGCTGAATGTCAGTCTTACCCGGCCGTGTCTCTCTCTCTCTCTCTCTCTCTCTCTCTCTCTCTCTCTCTCTCTCTCGCTCCGTCGTTGTGCTGTCACTTCAAGTTTAAAGCCAGCGGACACACAGGTGTCTCATCACAAGAGCTCCATTCTACTGAGCGTCGCTCTACCTGCGGCTGCTTTGACTCCAGCCCCGCCCACTCCAACCCCACAGTCACATCCCCGGGGGAGAGAGGGGGCGGAGACTTCACAGGCTCACCTGTTATCCAACCACAGGTCAGAGCGCTCGTGGTCTCTTATGCAAAACACTGTGACACAGCGGCCGCTCTTGGTCGCACCAGCTCGCCTTTCTCACCCGCCGGCATTATATACATCCACAGGAATCTCATTACACCCCGCAACATACACACACCGCAAAAAATCAACACGAGACTCTTTCATTTCTGCACGTATTGTGTTCGTTCTGACTGCACGTAAAAACACAAGTATTGTGTTGTTTAAACATGAATATGCTCTTGTTTCCTTTACAGTATTCAGCTTTTCTGTTATTTTCACCAGTTTGCACCATTTGAATATATTCATTTGGAATTCCTAAGAAATGTTGTCACTAGTTTACAGAATGAAACGAAACTGATCGCTTTATTTAGCCATGTATGAACAGTACATTCAGAGAATAGGTTTTGGAGTATATGTATACATATATAGGTGATGGTGATGGTGAGGGGGGTGTAGTGCGGTGCGGTGAGAACATGAACGTTGTTGTTGTTAAAGTGTTACAGAATAAAGTGCATTAAATCAACAGCGACACACATTCAGAGTCAACGCTCACCTAATATGGCCATGTGTTACTAATGATGTGGTATTCAAATGTACTGGAGCTGTACAAACAAACTAACCAAGAGTCAGCTCAACTAGACTAAACACAGCCCACGGTATGCAGTTGCTATGCATGCTCGTGTTGCCGGGGTCACCGAACGCTGTTTGTTCATGTCTCCATCCATTCATTGAGTGCCTCACATCATACTCCATGAGTTTATTTCACTTAGAGACTGATTTGTAAAAACTCGAGCAACTGAAATCCATGCTTTCTAGAAAAGCATTTATTCATAAAGTGAGCATCAGATAAACTGTTGAAGAATACACCAGGAAACATTCTCTAGAGAGGATGAAGAGTTCTTTCACATGACGTGTGACATTACTGACACACAGTAAGTGTGTGTGTGTGTGTGTGCAGCATGATATCTGCTGTTGGAAGGATCTGATGATGATAAATTCACTCACGCTCACCTGAGACTCTTTGACCATAAAAGGACAAACAGAGAACAGATGTGAGACGACAGATCTGACAACAGCTTCCTGTCCTCATCATGTGTTTTGTTCTGGACAGCTAAATCATGCTCAGCTTTGGACAGATGAACTACTTAACTGTTCAATGTAAGTCAAAGAAATATTATTCAAGTCACAGTAAAAACAACCATTGACCACGGTTCAATGACAACAGTTTTATTCAGAATGTAGTTCCATCACACATGATGGTTTGCGGTTTTCGTGTGTTCTCCTCATTATATGAAGACGACAAATGCAGAATTTGCTCAAGTTATAGCCGTACGATTTGCATGTCTCGGCACTCACCCGTGATTTAAAGGAACAGAGGACATTTGTCTAGTTTGTGTTGAATGAAACAGACCTTTCAATGATATCAATCAGTCAATAGAACATTTTTACAAAAACATTCCTAGTCTTCCACTCTCTGGAACTTATTCATTTATGTATGTCTAAATATACAGTTAATAACCTTCACACGAGTAAGTGAAAGCTTTAAACCCTGTACACGAGCCACGAGAGACAGGTGGAGGTCATTCTGTGGGTCAGAGGTCACGGACAGGATCTGGGTGAGTGATACGACACTACACGAGCTGAACTGCATGGGTTTTCAAGCCTGGCTTAAGAATCAATCCGTGTTACTGTCATAAACATGAAACTGAAAACAAATTGAAAGCACGGCGTAAAATAATACAAACTGGAAGAGCAAGTATGAATTATTAAGCCAGTATGAACAGTGTGGAACATGATAACCCCGGTTTGTTACAGCCGTCTCCATCAAAACAAAATCTCAGCCGAGTTACAAAGTCTAAATCTTAAAAGCAAACAAGCAGACAACAAGCGCATTATGTTCTCTACAGACACAGTTGAATTGTCAGTAATGTTCTTGTTAGCTGAGGGTTTCATTAGATAAATGAACATCAGGTCCATCACGTCGAGCATGAATGGAGATTTCCAGAGTTCATCTGGACTAATGGAAGCCCTCATTAAAAGCCACACAAAGGCATTCAGTGTGAGTGTGTGTGTGCGCGCGTGTGTGTGCGCGCACCTGCTCTGGGCTTTGTGCATGAACAGCGCTGGTGTCTTGCGTGAGGTTGAAGTTTGTTGGCCGGGCAACAGAAACATATGATTGTGTGTGTGTGTGTAATGAGTGTAAACTGCTGTCATTAGACCATCTTGTGTTGTTTTACTGAGCCGTGTGCGTGTGTGTGTGTGTGTGTGTGTCCATGTCTTATTAACATTCAATGTTTCAGTGTACACTCCTCAGGGATTGATGTATTATTATGGTCTCCTGGAACTCTTTCATTACACACTTACTATCATCACATCACATTATTTATGATGTATGCACTCATGCCAGCTCTGCCTCCGCATCACCTCAATGACATTAGATACTTGATGTATCTCAAATGTTTTCGACATTCAACTGATGGTGAAAAGTGTCCATATGAAAAGAGGTATGAAAAGAGTGAAAAACTTGAAAAACAGAGCGAGCTACATGTATTATAGACAAAGAAAGATTGTTTTACAAAGAAAACATGAGCGATCACTAATAGAGCGATCAAAACGTTACAAACATGTTGTATTCCTGAAGAATTGTTTTAGGTAAAACATGAGAACTGCAGTTGTGAATATTCTTATGAATGTCTTCAAATTTAACTTAAGAACATTTTATGTCTGTGAATCTGTGTCCCTGTCTTGTCTCTACTGTAAGGAGAAACATGTATTTTATGCTTTGGATAACATTTTTACACAGCGCACAGGAGAAGGATCATGAGAGCAGAACAAGGCCTACCTCTTTTTTTCCTCCGTCGTTCTCCACCCGCCGCAGGTTCTTCTTCACCTTCAGGTATTCAGCAGAGGCCGTCTCCTCCTCCTCCTCCTCAGGTGTTTTGGGTGGGGGGTAAGCAGGTGAAGGGGGCGGGATTGATGGAGGTGGGGGTGGGGGTGGGGGGAAGGTGGGCGGGGGCGGCAGGTGAGCGGGTTCTGTTACGTCAGGGTTTAGCATGTCCATATACGCCTGCATGTCTGTGATGACTGAATCTCCAGCTGCTGCCATCAAAACACACACAATGACATCATCATCCTCACAGAAATACGACATTTACATCCAGAGCCGTGCAGACTCATCACACAGATCAGCTTAGAGAAGGAAACGTGTATTATAGAAGCCTAAAGTTGGATCATTAAAGGTGTAAAGATTTGTTGGTAAATTTAAAGGGATAGTACTCTTAGAAAAATCTCTCTCTCATGTGTTTATAAATCTTTCTGTGAGAACACAACAGAAGATATTTTGAGTGGTTTTGTGTTTATACAATGGAAGTCAATGGGGTTCAGTGTTGTTTGATGATCATCATTCTTCAAAAGATCTTCTGTTGTGTTCTGATGAAAAAAGAAATTCATACAGGTTTGACGTGAGGATGAAGAAATTTTTTTTTTTAAGGAAACGTGTTTTATAGTATATGTGTATGCTTGTGATGTTACATTACCCTTCAAAAGCTTCAACATATCTACATGTGACATTAATATGACTATATTAGAACACAAGTGAAGTCACAAACACACATGCAGCTGCAGAAAGAACAAATAAATACATACGTACATAAGTACATACATTACTTGAGCTACAACAAACATAGCTGATATATCAAACTGATACGAAAGTATTATTTAACCCAAAGTGTGATATGAGTGTGGGTGTGTGTGTGTGTGTGTGTGTGTGTGTGTGTGTGTGTGTCCACTAGAGGACATCAGTGTGTACTCAATGACTTCTGCTTCAGTGAGCTCAGGGTTTCTCAGCATCAGTGTGTGTTTTAAACACGCGCACGCACACAATTACGTTACGTTTTCATTCAAAATCACAATATATGAACGATTTTTTCTCAAATATTTTCTGTATTTGCTGAGATGATGCAGAATTTGTCTTGGTATTGACATTTAAGAATTCCCTGCAGCATTGGAAATGGCTTCACGTTTAGAGATTATTTCTTTATCTTTACACTTCTTGTGGCTACAGGGGTCGATTTGACAAAATCACTGTCATTTGTCATTGCATTACATTTATTGTTTGCGTGTCATGTATAAATGCAGGATGAGTGTCAAGATCAGCTGATGCTACAGGTGACAGCACACATAGAGATAGATCTGAGTGTTCGTTCATGTGCTTTAAGGTCTGACCTGCAGGCGCTCGTGAAGGAGGTGAGCCGCTCCTCTTCTCTCCGGTGCTCGACTGACTGCTGTTGGCTGAGTCGTAGTTAGACAGCGAGCTGGAGGGCGAGCAGACGTCGAAGCGGCCCGCAGGAGTGGCAGCGGACAGAGTGGCGTTCGGGGAAGACAGACCTGAGTCTGGCTGCTTGTACTCCAGGTCTGCTGAAGGGTCCCGGGACAAGACACGATGCTCCACGCTCTGACGGAAACATCACACTTCTGTTCATAACAGCTTAACCAATATGTTGACATATCAGAGACAAAACAAAAGTCACCCTAAAGTCATCCTAGGTGTATATGACGAATACAGTCAGAGTTATAATACCATTTATCCTTTTTCTTCCAAGCTTTAGAATGGGAGTGAATGGTGGATGAGATTTGTGCATCCATCGATCAAAGACACGGCTCCGTGGGCTTAATAAAGGCCTTCTGAAAGCGAATCGATGCGTTCGCTTAAAAGAAATATCCATATTGATGACGTTATAAACTGTAATGTCTAACTTCCGTTATCCCTCGGCCGCGCATGCATGAGGGGGTTGTCGTTCCGGTTCTACACGCCCATCTTTAGTATTATAGGCTATTTTTGTACTTGTTCCCCATTAAATAAAACATGAAAGAAACAGAACAAATAAAAATGTTTCTCATATTGGCTGCTGTGTCACTGAGGGTCTGTGTTTGTAAGTCAGCTATGTTGAAGCGTCTGCTGCATTAGGCTAATAAATATATTGACGCTGTTCTAAAGTCATAAACTCGACACATTTTTCTTTCGTCCATTAGTGCACATGACACTTTCAGTTGACTTTTTCAGTCTGTGTACAGACCAAACTTCCCTGACATTTACAACATGACGCTTCCGATCTGAAGTAACGTTAGGCTGCTGTAGAGATCCACCTGCTGCTCTTTAACTGCATAGACCCGCTACCACCGACCTTGCGCTTTAAAATAGTTTTAGTTTAGGTGCTGTTGCTCTTGTGCAATAGATGAACAACAGTTTATTTGTATATTGACACTATATATTTAGAGGCTATTTTGCGGGAGTCCCACCATTCTCCCGCAGCACCCAACACACACATGAGTGTCTTACCGCTCACACCCATCAAATCTTGTAGCAAAACATTAGCTAGCTCTTATTTTATTTATTAATGACGTCATCGACTAGTCGACGCCACTTAACACAAAAAATCGGAGGTCGTTCAACCCCTAGCGCAGAGGAGACAGCAAAACAAAATGCAAAATGTTGCGTTCGTCATCGGAACTTACGACACGCCATTTGCCGGAACAAACACAGGGATTCGCTTGGTCGAGCAGTTCTTTGATCGATGGATGCACTTTTTCAAGTCAAAATCTTATCCATCATTCACTTCCATTCTACTGCTTGGAAGAAAAAGGATAAATGGTATTATAACTCTGACTGTATTTGTCTGAAAGAAGAAAGTCATATACACCTAGGATGACTTGAGGGTGAGTAAAACATGGTGTCATTTTGTTTTTCCTCTGAAATATCCCTTTAAAGGCGGGGTGAGCGAGCTCTGAAAACAGCTGTTGTTATTTGAAATCGACAACAAAACGCACTACTACACAACAGGAACACGTCTCTTCCTGCTCTGCTCTCAATTCCCTCGTTTCCTTCTGTAAATGAGCAGACACGCCCCTTACTGGCCTGACTAGGTTACCACGCCTTTAAATAATACAAAATCTATTATGTAAGAAATTCTCTGGTTAAGTTTGTGTGTTACAGACCTGCTGCAGTAATGTGCTTATCACAACCCAGACTAAGGTTTACTAAATGAAACTTTTGCAATAATACAAAAATAATGCTGTATACACCACTCTCTCTAAACATCAGGCCACTTTCACATTCAAGTTAATATAAGTTACATGAGAAAAAGACCTGTGTTCCCTATAGACACACTTAACACATTCTCTATTCATTATTTATGATGAAAGACATCAACTGTACATAATCTGAATTAACTCATGAAAAAAAGCAAATAAAAATCTGACATCGCCCCCACCAGTGTCAGGTTATGTGATGATAACCAGCTCCAAATAAAACCAACAGTGTGTATTGTGTTTGTGTGTGGTTTTGTGTTTGGGTCTAACCATGTTTTCAACCGTGCGGAGGTACTTGGCACACTGGTGATGCCCGTTGTACTCGGCCAGATCCGCCGCTGAGAATCCATCCTGGTCTCGTATTCCCAAATCCACTCCATTCACCACTAGAATCTGACAACACTACAGAGAGAGAGAAGAGCACATCATTCAATATCCCGACAGCAGAATATCATCCATATCAAACTTCTGAACTGGGTCAGTAAGCCATGACACCCTAGCAACACCCAGAAAACCCCGATCCGGGTCGGAGCGAACTCTGCAGGGCACTGGCGCTCCAGGGTAAGATCTGAGGAAGCCTGCTCTACAGGGATCTCTGTGTCGTATGGAATCAGGGGTGTTCACATCATTCAGGGTGGAAATATTGCATTACATCACTCTAGAAAGAGCGCTTCTGAAAATATGATGCCGATATAAATGTTGTTATGTAGGTAATCTTGTAATGTTGATTTTGGACACAGGACATGCCACAGTTGTGTATTAGTGGTTTGCGATGAATGCGGTTAAAGGTTTATGATAGCTGTCACGCGTGTAGTCCTCCGGCCAGAGAGCGAAAGACAATGCAAACTCATTCTCTCTCTCACATCTCTTTCATTCAACACACAAAAGAACAAAAGTGCCGGTGCTTTACATCCATCACACACTTCACATTATCTTCTGATCATGATCGAAGTGAATAACAACAAAGTAACACAATTACACACATACTGAAGAAAACTATTTGTTGTTTATTACCCCACCCAGCTAGTCATTTCTGGGATTTGCTGTTTTCGACATAACATTCTGTGAAAATATCATCTTGATATCTTTAATACTGAGTGAGTGAGTGAGTAAGTTAGTGATGTTAGTGATGCTCATGATGTCATCATTAGATTGAGAGATGTTCCTGAGCCCAGCCAGACCCACTAAATCCACCGAGACTCAGGGTTCAAAACAAAACAAAGAATGGCTTACCCACAACAGCACGGTCGTTCGTGCAAGGTTGGTGTTTATTTACAGTGTGCTGTACAGGACGACGTACACAACACACGTGAGATATTTACTTACAGGTAGAAGATATCCACACTATGCTCACGGCTACTAAAAGCTCAGACTTTTTGGGGGCCTCCTTATATACCCTTAAGCTCCTCCCCTCAATTGGAGTGCACCACTTTGTCTTTAAACACATATCCATTCATATTCCTACTGTGAAAATACAAATGAACTATAAAATACCTTTCTTTATTAACATTATACCCTCACATAAGATTGTTGGTGTGCTTTTTTCTTGTTTTAAAATTCCTAGTAAAGATGATTTAGAAAACCATTGAAGCACGGTGGATTATAACTGTGCTCAGAGAACAGTAGATTGTACAGTTATACACCTCGAGTTCTCCATTCTCAGCTGCGTCATGAAGAGGCGTTCCACCCCAGCTGTCCATCACGATTTCTCCTCCGTGCAGCAGAAGCCAGCTGAGAACTTTAGTGTGTCCACGACTGGCAGCGAAGTGCATGGCTGTAGCTCCATCATTATCTCTGTCAGTCAAACTGATGTCTGTGAAACTCATCTGGACAGAAACAACACAAACATCATGACTAAAACACAGTCACATAAACGCATCCACATATACACACACATCTGAAAACTCTTCTAGAATGACCAGTGTCTCTGTATTTCACAGGTATAATTTAACAACAGTGGTGAGTTGATGTCCTGTTTTAACTTAATTTCAGGGCTTATAAAAAGAAAAACACTCTGCTGGTGATCATTAAAGGCGGGGTGACTAATCTCTGAAAACGGCTGTTGTTATTTAAAATTGACAACAAACTGCAATACTACACAACTGGAACACGTCTCTTCCTGCTCCGCTCTCAAACGTGCTGTTCAATGCCAGCATTCCCTTGCTTCCCTCCGTCAATGAGCAGACACGCTCCTGATTGGCTACGAGTTTGTTTTAGCACTCTGCCCAACTCTAAAGCGTTTTCAGAGAACGGTTATTGTGCTTTTAAATCATTGAACGCAGAACTTTCCTGCAGGAAGCAGATAAATGCTGTAGTCATTTTATGAGTTAAAAGTAATAAAACAATAACTGACGTCTCACCAGCCAGACAATGACGGTGTTGTGTCCCATCTGGGCGGCAGCGTGCAGCGGCGTCATGCCGTCATTGGCTCTTATACTTGACTCCGCCCCGCAGTCCTTCACTAAATACTGAACCACCTCCAGGTGACCCTCTTGACACGCAAGGTACAGCGCTGTGGCACCATTCTTGGTCTGAAAATCGACAACTCTAAACAAAAAACAAATTATGAAAATAAATGTTATTGATGTCCAACATAAAATCAAACATCTCTTCATATTCAGCTCTGAATATCTCTCAACTCTGCGTGCGTGCGTGCATGTGTGTGTGTCTGTGTGCATGCGTGCGTGTGTGTGTGCGCGTGCATGGGTGTGTGGGGGTTTGTGTGTCTGTGTGCATGGGTGTGTGGGGGGTGTGTGAGTGCGTGCGTGCGTGCATGGGTGTGTGTGTCTGTGTGCATGCGTGCATGGGTGTGTGGGGGGGGTGTGAGTGCGTGCGTGCATGGGTGTGTGTGTGTGCCTGTGTGTGTGTGGGGGTGTGTGTCTGTGTGCGTGCATGGGTGTGTGTGCGTGCATGGGTGTGTGTGTCTGTATGCGTGCACGGGTGTGTGGAGGTGTATGTGTCTGTGTGCGTGCATGGGTGTGTGTGCGTGCATGGGTGTGTGTGCGTGCATGGGTGTGTGGGGGTGTGTGTGTCTGTGTGCGTGCACGGGTGTGTGGGGGTGTGTGTGTCTGTGTGCGTGCATGGGTGTGTGTGCGTGCGTGCATGGCTGTGGGTGTGTGTGTGTCTGTGTGCATGTGTGCATGCGTGCGTGTGTCTGTGTGCGTGCATGAGTGTGGTGTGTGCGTGGATGTGTGCATTCGTGCGTGCATGCGTGTGTCTGTGTGCATGCGTGCGTGCATGCATGTGTGTGTGTGTGTGTGTGTGTGTGTCTGTGTGCATGCGTGCGTGCATGTATGTGTGTGTGTGCGTGTGGGGGTGTGTGTCTGTGTGCGTGCATGGGTGTGTGTGTGCGTGCATGGGTGTGTGTGTGGGTGTGGTGTGCGTGCATGGGTGTGGTGTGTGAGTAGGTGTGTGTGTGCGCGTGCATGGGTGTGTGTGTGCGCGTGTCTGTGTGTGTGAGCATGCGTGCATGTGTGCGTATGAGTGTGCATGCGTGTGTGTGTGTCTGTGTGCATGGGTGTGTGAGTGCATGCATGGGTGTTTGTGCATGCGTGCATGGGTGTGCGTGTGTATGGGCGTGAGCATGGGTGTGTGCGTGTCTGTGTGTGTATGGGTGTGTGCGTGTCTGTGTGCGTGTGCATGGGTGCGTGCGTGTGTCTGTGCATGCGTGCGTGCATGGGGGTGTGCGTGTCTGTGCGTGCATGTGCATGGGTGTGTGCGTGTCTGTGTCTGTGTGTCTGTGCGTGCATGTGCATGGGGGTGTGCGTGTCTGTGTGTGTGCGTGTCTGTGCGTGCATGGGCATGGGTGTGTGCGTGTCCGTGCATGGGTGTGTGTGTGTCTGTGTGCATGGGTGTGTGAGTGCATGCATGGGTGTTTGTGCATGCGTGCATGGGTGTGTGTGTGTGTGCGTGCGTGTGTGCGTGTGCATGGGTGTGTGCGTGTATGGGTGTGTGCGTGTCTGTGTGTGTGCGTGTCTGTGCGTGCACATGGGTGTGTGCGTGTCTGTGTGTGTGTGCCTGTGTGCGTGTCTGTGTGTGCGTGTGCATGGGTGCGTGCGTGTGTCTGTGTGCGTGTGCCTGTGCGTGCGTGTCTGTGTGTGCGTGCATGGGTGTGTGAGTGCATGCATGGGTGTTTGTGCATGCGTGCATGGGTGTGTGTGTGTGTGTGTGTGTGCGTGTGCATGGGTGTGTGCGTGTATGGGTGTGTGCGTGTCTGTGTGTGTGCGTGTCTGTGCGTGCACATGGGTGTGTGCGTGTCTGTGTGTGTGCCTGTGTGCGTGTCTGTGTGTGCGTGTGCATGGGTGCGTGCGTGTGTCTGTGTGCGTGTGCCTGTGCGTGTCCGTGCGTGCGTGTCTGTGTGTGCGTGTGCATGGGTGTGTGCGTGTCTGTGTGCGTGCATGGGGGTGTGCGTTAGCATAGGAGATCTTCCGTCAGAGTGACAGCAGGAATTCTGTGTCTCTATAAATACAATAAAGCTCAGCTTTATCTGGACATGAACTGAGTCTCTTAAGAGGATTAGTGCCGCTTCACCTGAAGCATTGCCTCTGAGCTCGAGGAGAGGAAAACACATTGTTGCTCATTATTCTCTGAAAGCCAGCATCATAATGTCATGTGACCAGTGTAAAATCCCTCAGAGACTTCAGTTTCAAGAGCTCTGTTTGTCAAGTCAGCATAACACACTACCATACCATATCTTACCATTCACACAATATCACACCAATATCCCACAATGCACAGCTTCAGGAGCTTCTCTTCAGTGTGACGAATAAACTATATTAACAACACAGCCAGCAGGACATATGATACAACAGAAATATGTATGCAGCATATATTCATATTCATGAGGACAGACTTGTTGATTTGAATTGTTGTATTTTTGTCGTGTTGCATCACTCTCTGTGGAGGCGGTGCGCACAAGCACGCACGCACGCACGCACACACACCACACGCATGCACATCTGAAAAAAGATGGAAAAAAGATGGTCTGGATTCAATTATTACTATTATATCTTCATTGTGTGAATGGGGTTTGAGTGTATTTGAAATGTTTCACTATTAGATAGGCTGTATTATTGAGTGATGATGATATTGTTCTATTTAACTGAAACACAACTGAAACGACGGCATGAAGAGATGTTGAATATTTCAGACAGGAAGAGGAATTCATGAAGGGATCAGTCATTAGGAAGTGATCAGACGTCTGAATGTTTCATGAGTGTAACTCTAACAGACACATGACTCTACACTGCGCACACACACTAATGCAGCACCCAGCAACCACCTAAATAACCTAACAACCTCCCTAGCAACTGCACAGTATCCTGCTAACAACCACTCTAAACACCTCAGAAACCAGCCACATATAGTCCCGGCAAGCATGCTGAATATTTTGTGATGGGCACATTCTTTTATGATTTCTTTATCACTCACTGAAGAATGAAAAAGTAATACACTTGCAACAGCGCTGTGTGGACAAGAATCAGAGGAAACAGGACTACAACTGAACAAGAATCAAACTCCACTATAACATGAAGGCAGACATATGGACAGTGCCCCATCACTTCCTGTCCATTTATACTGTCCCTGTCCTATCAAAAATGAATAAGCCCCGCCCCTTTAAAATCCCTTATTTTGAATCATTTCTGTTCTGTTCTTTTGTTTATTCTTCAGACAGACCAGGTCAAAAGCATTGCTTCATTCAAAGAATACTACAGGTAAATAATGTTTAACATTGATCACACCGAAAATAATTCGGACTCATCCTCACTTTGTAAAAACCAAGCACGAATCATGTTTATTTTTGTGTGTTATCATCCGTTTTGTCATTTTTAAAACATATTTGTTTTAAACAGTGATTTCTGATATTTCAAATCAATACTCAAAAAAACCCACCCTGGCCTCACTTCTCCTCCTCCTCATCCTCTGAACACCTATGAGAATCTGTCATGAATGCACTCATAACAGTTACCCGGAAGCTACACAAACCCACGCTTTGCTTCAGAAAAACTCGTTTAAGTTTTATAGATCTCTTTTACGGTAATCGTTTTTTTAATTGCTTAGACACTAGAAGTGATCATTGAGGCCCGATCAGTGAAAGCATTCACGCATATAATCTGCTCAAAAAAATTAAGGGAACTTACAGGAAAATCAATCAAGCCGGTAAGGAAGCGTAAGTGATTGTGAACCATTTTGACTTGTTTTGGTGCAAATAAAAGTGACAACAGGTACACTGGAGAGGAAACAGCAAGGGTGGTCTGAGAAGGATCATCTGAAGAAGGTCTCACAGACCTCCACGTGCTATGATGTATGGGGATGAAATCCTCAGATCTATTGTTAGATCTTATGCTGGCGCAGTGCAGACTCCTCCTGGTGCATGATAATGCCCGGTCTCATGTGAACAGAGTCTGTAGGCATTGATGCCATTGACTGGCCCTCACGTTCCCCAGACCTAATCCAGTTGAGAACCTCTGAGATCTCATGTATTCGAAGCCATCAAGTAGCACCATAGATTGTCCAGGAGTTCACTTATGCTTTGATCCAAGTCTGGGAGAAGATTCCGTAGGACACCATGTGCCATCCCATCAGGAGTATGCCCAGACATTGTTGGGAGTTCATACGGGCACGTGGGGATATGCACATTACCGACTATCATTATGAGTTAAAACATTTTGAATCAGCCAATATTTGACATTTTTTACTGTGATCTTCCTGTAATTCTTGCCCTTAATGTGTTGATCATCTTGGCTTTCATTGACCATTGTCACATTATTTTGTTCTCACAACATTATGCAAAGTATTTAAGTGAAGAGTTTTAGCATGGATATTTCATTCATTGAGATCTAATACAGTGTGATTCAAGTGTTCCCTTCATTTTTTTGAGCAGTGTATATAATCCTCAGATCAAGCCTGCAAAACCACATACAACACATACATGCTTTGACCTCAGTTTGCTACTGTAAAACAAACCTTTTGCAAAACTCTAAACACAGGTCTTTATATTAGACATGACATTTTAATACAACAGCACTTGTGTTTCATTGGGAAAATACTGACATTACAAATTTTACACTCACTTACAGAACCCAACTGTGTATTTGTTTACTTACATGTAGAAAGTAGGACAAAGATGATGAAGGGAGGATGAAGACAGAATGCACACTATCTTTTTTTAGTATCTTCAAACGTATTTGTTTTGTCTGTTGATTTGTACTTAGTCAAACACAATGTTTTCAGCATATAATATTTCTGTGAACATCTATACAGTGTGTTTGTGTACATAAATGTGCACTCCACCGCACACTGAACAAGAAAAAGACACAAAAGACATTCTTTATATCTGTGTGTATGTGTATAATTTGTGTGTTGAGTTACTACACAAAAAAACATTTTTAGAAGAGGTCAAATAGTTTTGAATGAAGTGTTTGCTTTTGCAAGTTGTGTGTGTGTGTGTGTTTGGTGGTTTTGTGTGTAGAGTTTTAAAAAATGGATCCATAGTTTCAGAAACGTGAAAAACCAATAGCATTACAAAGACAAGGTCAATAACTCATAATGTTATGAAGTTTAAGATTTGAATTCCCTGTCTGACACTTAGAAATGGGAGTTGAGCCTGAATAAAGATGGTGTCTGTAATCTCTGTGTCCATACACGCATACACACACCTGAGTTATATGAGCACATCATTCATGTCAACTTAGTGTTATCAGCTGAAGACCGTGACACCTTCTGCCATCACAAATCCTGACAGCACGTCTCATTCTTCCTTCACAAAACACACTGATCCACTAATGAGTCTGACTGCAGTCGATAAAGACACACAAAAGACATCTGTTGCTTTAAACAAACAAACAAACACAAAGCATTTACAGCTCTGCTGACCTGCCTCCAGAATGTCATGTCATCATCAGCTCGTCCACAAACACAGCGAGACATGAAGTTCAATCTGATAAACTGCTATCTCTCTCCTCCCTCTCAACACAACAATATCTGTGTGTGTGTGTGTGTGTGTGTGTGTAAGTAGTTTATCTGTTGTGTGACACTGATACGAGCACACCTCAGCAATATCTCTCTTCAACTCTCTGTGCTCTCATGCTCGATACTGTTCGGTCACTTTCATGTCTGCATTTACACTTTTACGTCATCGAATATTCTGATCTCTTTATTGTTTTGGTGGCTGTATATATAAACTAAACAAGCTAATGTATATTCAAGGGTCACTCACTCAACATCTCAGCCATCACACGTCACATAACACACATGCATGCGATCTTACTTTGGGCTGTGTTCCAGTAAGAGCCGGAGAGAGGCCAAATCCCCTTTAGCTGCAGCATAGTGAACAGGCAGCGCCCCCGTATCCGTGGCAACAGTAGGATCCCCCTCACCACTTTTCAACAACCAATGAATGATGTCGTGGTGGCTGAAGCGAGAAGCCAGATGCAGGACGGTGGCTCCTGAGCTGTCTTTGTCCTGCAAACAACACAGCATACACGAAATATCATCTAGAATACAATCACTTTACAACGAAAAACACATAAATATTCCATTTCTCTACACCATGAACATATTTCAAAAGAGTTATTTTCGATTCATTTTGAAAGATTGTTTATAAGCACAAGAGTTCTCTCATACACCTTGAGGAAGAGTTCACCAGAAAGGTCCGTGTTCATTGATGATAATCCTTTTTGGAGTTATGAGCAGTCATACGGGTTTGAAACAACATCCCCATGACAGAACTGACTCTTTCAGTGAGACTGTCAATTTTTGGGCATGTGACGCTGACCCAGGGTCTCTGATGGGTCACGTTTAACTGGTCATAGATGTTTGTAATCATTCAACTTGCACTATGGGTATGAAACACAATAACGTAACGTGAAGCCCTGCTGTAGACGTCCTGCTCCCCGCTGACGCCAGCGATATCTTCCAGCCCTGCATGTGCACACAACAACAGCAACAGCTCCAGTTACTGCTTTGTTATGGCAACTGCTAGTTTTTGTACATTTTACTAAAGGTGAACCACTAGACCTACTGACTCCAGCATGCTCATATATTACAATGCAGACTATAATAAATCTCGTCTGTTATCCAGTGAGATTATATTCTTACTACATTCATGTGTATTCTGACACAGCTGCCCAACAATCAGCTTGCATAAAACACTGGCAGAGTCACTCTGGGTCAGATGGTCTACAGCAGGGGTGCCCAAGTTGGGTCCTGGAGATCTACTATCCTGCAGAATTCAGCTCCAACCCTAATTAAACACACCTGAGTTAGCTCATCTTAGCTAAAGATCTCACTACAAGGCATTGTAGAAACTTTCAGTTAGCTGTGAGACAGGTTGGTGCTAAACTCTGCAGGAGAGTAGATCTCAAGGACCAAACTTGGGCACCCCTGGTCTACAGAGAGGCCGCATCTTTTCGTTTCTGCATCACTGCCTGGTACGGCAACAGCACCGCTCTAGATGGCAAAGCCCTTCAGAGGGAGATGAGAAACAGCACAGCACATCTACAATAAGCAAAGCTTGGGAGAACTTTGGAGAGCCCAGCTATAAGTCACTTTCACAGCTATCCAGCAGATGAATTAAGGACAGCCATCACGACACCATCGGTCAAAACACTCAACCTGAACAGCCACATATACCCTTAAATCTTGCTTTTTAAGATGTCAAAAACACTTGTATTAACAAATTTCCTTTATATACATTTAAAACAAGCTATGACATGTTTAAAGGCATTCATTTCTAAACTTTTACTGACAGTTTACATTTTTACCAAAAAATCCCTTAAAAATTCTCATTACCGTACCCATTTAAATCTGTCAATTTCATAGCATGTTTTGCTAAAGTTTTTGTTAATCATACATAATATGACATTAATGAATTATATTTTAATAGAATATTATACATGTAGAACTTCTGTGTCGGTAATGAGAAGGGAAAAAGCATGACAAGAGAATATTACATTTTTAACTGGAAAAATATAATGTAATTTGTTAACTTGTTAGCATTTAAAAAGTACTAGTAGATGTGTTTCTTTAGCCTACATGAAATCAAACTTGATGTAAATATATATGTGTGTGTTTAAACGGTCTTTAAAAAACATTACGGAGGATGAGAATTATCTATCATTCAGTCACTAACTTTCCTCCACTATTTCTTTATTTTTATTATTTAAAAAAGCTTTGTATACTGCGCTAGGCTTTATCAGACCAGTTTTTACTGTACTTATGCATTTTGTTATCTTATGTTGTTCCAATTGCTTCCATTGTTTACCTCATTTGTAAGTCGCTTTGGATAAAAGCATCTGCTAAATGATTAAATGTAAATGTATTATACATGAATATTCTGTCAATGATTTTTGGGGGTGGTTTTTCTTGTA
The DNA here is from genome assembly GCA_026939265.1 of Oreonectes daqikongensis. Lineage (NCBI taxonomy): Eukaryota > Metazoa > Chordata > Actinopteri > Cypriniformes > Nemacheilidae > Oreonectes > Oreonectes daqikongensis. Next base: position 316,419 of record JAOTQM010000133.1, on the reverse strand, counting down.
ACTTGAGAAGTCTAGTAGAACATCCATTTGTTTTTTTCATAATATTTAAATTTGACTCGGTTGAAAATACAACATATAATGCACTTAGACAAATCAGGACACATTACAGTTATGAGAACTTCAGCAGAAGCAGCAATAAAATACATAATTATTTTGTCAAAATATTTTTTTGTCCAAGGTAGAGAACACAATTATCTTTATGATGATATTTGTGTTATCAAACTGTATGTTTTATATTTCAAATCTTTTGTAAAAATCATGTGTAGTATCTGTTTACCTGCTGTCACTGAGAATTAGGAGATGAAACACATGTAGACAACTAATGATAATCTAGATTTTCTTTACTTTAGGATGAGCTGGTATGCTCTAGAAACATCTATACACTAAATATTATATATTCAAAAAACAATACTAATAAACCAAAACTATTCATGGCTCACACATGATCTGTATGTTTTATTGAATGAAATGTACATTTTAAAGGAAACAACACAGTTTCACCCAGATGCGATGTTTTTTTCTGAAGCAAATTTTTTACAGGAAGCACATGAGCGTCTGAATCACTGAACACTCAAGCTTCACTCCAACATTATACTGACTGCATGGACTCCTTCAGGTCGGCACGGGTCAAGCTGATCAAACAGTCAGACTTATATAATAAACTCTTGAGACTGAAGGTTAGAGGAACATTATGAGGCTCTCTTACTAATGTGATGAGATTTTTTATGTGACTGAACGCAGCAGTGCTGAGCTGAGGTGCTTTTCAATAACACGACATCACGCTGCACAAGTGTGTTTATGTACACAAAAAGACAACAGACACAACAAGACTTTTAAAGTTAACCAAGAGAGAGAAGACCAATGTAGCAAACTTATAGTCCAAACAATAAATAGACAGTGCTGGGTCAGGTTTTAAACATTGGTACACTGACATGGACATTAACATAGAGTTATAGTGTCCAAACCCTCATTGTGTACATTGACAAAAGGTTGTAATAATTGTACATTATGTGCACCGGTCTCTTCATGTACACCGTGTGGATTACAGTTAAGTACTTTGTAGTAAGTTATAAACCACAATGGACACAACTGTATTGTGTTAATATTACAAAAATATGATAATAATAGCGTAAATAATTCAGCACTCAGAGTCACAAAAAAATAAAAGTAAACACAAAATAAACAAAGTTAAGTGTTGTGTATTTGTTAACTGGAATCGATATGATGATAACATGGTCATTGTGAATTTCTTTGGGCTACAAAAATAGTGCGAAATTGTGACAGACAGCCCTACTACACACACACACACACACACACACACACACACACACACACACACACACACACACAGTGTATAGCCTACTACTAACATACTATGTTACCATACGCTGTGTTTCTGTATTAAACAGACTGCGTATAGTGTCTTTCCAAATGTTGTTTATGGCTCCATTAATATTTAATCTTTTCTTTCTTTCTCTAAAGAAAATTATGTGTGGTGTTAAACACTTAACCGCAGTTTAACCATGAAAAACTGTAGTAAAACTGTAAATATACAAATGTTAATCACCCCAACTTTGTTTACTTTCCCCTATAACAAAACCACGTTCGTTTTTTACGTAAGGGATCAGCTTACACAACACAGTAAACAGCCACAGGGAGGACATATGCTATCTCACATGTTACAAGTGTCTGGGGCGAGCGCTGTGTTGGTTATTCTTCAGTCGTTTCGTTATATTTTAGGATACATATTGAGGAAAGTGTTATGGAACTCAGAGTTGGTAAAGATACTCACGGCGGCGCGACATCCTCCGCGAGTCACGAGCCACTGTAAGCAGCTCAGGTTGCCCGTGGCCGCGGCGTCGTGCGCGGGGCTCGCGCCATTGCGCGCCAGGCTCGTGGACGGTAAACCTGCATTCTCCACCAGATAGCGCAGACAGGTGAGCTTTCCCGCGCGGGCGGCGTGATGTACGGGCGTCGCTCCCAGCATGTCCTTCACATCACTGTTAAGCACTCCCTCCGCTAACTGCACCTTAAGAGTCTGAACATCTCCCTGACGCGCCGCGAGGAGAGTCCTCTCCATCATCATCATGATGATGACGACGATGATGATGAAGAACCTCCAACACGAGACTTTACACAGCACAACCTGCACTCACTACACTCACTTCGTGTCGTCCATCTCAGACCACACAGCTGTAGGTCAATGCCGATAAGTATGATATACTAATGTTATTATTCATGATATAGCGTTTTTCCCGACAAATATTCCACAGGCTGGTCAGCATTGACAGAAAATCTGCATGTCCTCTGTGCTTTAAGAGACGTCAAGTGCTCTTCCGATCTGGTCTTCATCCACACAACACATGCGACACCTGCACCTGTTCTGCGCTTAAACTAAACACGCAAGAGTAACGCGTAACGAGCAGCGCATCAGATGAAAAGCGTGTTTGCTCTCTTGTGCTTCAGAAGTCATCGGGGACTGAACCTGTTAATAATCCATGAAGGGGAGGAGAAGCGCTGCAAACCGGATCACACGTTAAAGGGACAGCGCGTCACTGGGTTACTTTTGGTTTAGTTCCATCGTTGGCCAGAAGTTAAATATGGGGATATTTGGTGACATCGTTAATTGTTTGTCGTTATATTCTTTAACAGACCGAAATTACAAAAAAAAAAACAGGACCAACATAAAATACAAATCATACAACAATATAGAAATAAAACCAATGAACTAAAACAAGGGGTGTCCTGCAAAGTTTAGCTCCAACTTGGCTCAATACACCTGTCTGGAAGTTTCTAGTCTGCCTGGTGAGACCTTGATTAGCTGTTCAGGTGTGTTTGATCAGGGTTAAACTCTGCCAGACACCGGCCCTCCAGGACCGACTTTGGACACCCCTGGCTAAAACAAATAAGTCAGGGGTCCCCAAACGAGTTTAGCGGCCCCCAACTCAAACCAAACACACCTGAAGCAGCTAACTGAGGTCTCACGAGGCACAGTACAAACTTCCAGGCAGGTACGTTGAGGCAAGTTGGAGCTCAACTCTGCAGGACAGTGCTTTGAGGTTTGGGCACCTCTGGTGTAGGTACTCTGGAAGGTAACATGGGTTTGTATTTGGCATCGGACAGGTGCGCGTGTTAAGCGCGTTACATTACCAACCAACAGATGGCAGAATCGCGCAGTGACCAGCAACCACAAGAACTTTGATTTGATATTTCTGTAATGATTTGTTTTCTACATGTTGAGGCAAATACCGGGCAGCAATATGTGCTCTGTTATTTATCGGAAATTATTTATGTAAGAGGTCGAGAGTGAAATAAACCTACAAACCTAAAAGCCTGGAGTGTCACTGTTCTGCAGATTTGAACTCCAATCTAATCAAACACACTTTGATCTAACCAAAGTCTTCAGGATTTCTTGAAAATGACATGCAGATGTGTTTCATTATGGTTGAGGTTAAAATCTACAGGACAGTGGTACTTTAGGGCCGACGTACAGCGTTCGGGTGGGAACTCTGCATTAGTTGCACTTTCTTTGGTTATCCAATAGGTGACGCTGTCACAATAAAAACTTAAGAGTCGTAGAAACGCATCTGCTGTGAATCTATGCTGATCTGACGACGAAACTTTCTTCCCAACAATAATAGTCACATATCAGTGAGCCTAAAAACACACACGTTTATAATGTGATTTAACGCAGAGTCTACTTGTTTATTTGTGTACTAAACCTGAATTTACTGGATCATCTTGCAAACCACCTCTCAAATATCACAGAGATGTGTGTAGGCCTACCGTTGTGGTCTTAAGTTTACATACACCTTAAAGCAGGGGTGCCCAAACTCGGTCCTGGAGATCTTCTATCCTGCAGAATTCAGCTCCAACCCTAATTAAACACACCTGAACCAGCTAATCAGGAGCTCACTGTTAACTAGTTACTAACTTGCAGTCAGGTGTGAGACAGGTTGGAGCTAAACTCAGCAGGACGGTAGATCTTTAGGACCGAGTTTGGGCTCCCCATGTCTTACAGAATAGTAGCCTACTTGTCATTAATCTTTGTAATTATAAGTCTCTCATGTCATGTGAGAGAAGATGAATGTCAGCATCAGTCCCTGTTAGACAAAGGTCAAATATACGGAAGATGCTGGAAAAAAGCATCCAGCATCTTATTTTTTGGGGGGAAAAAAACTAAAAAAGGACACTTTAGGAATGCATTCCAAAGCATGAATTTAGTGAACACCATTAAAGCTTGGAATGTGAATATTTTATATATATTTTTGTTTTTTTTGTGACAGTTAATGAATCAATGCAAACTCGTTTTTAAGATTTTTTTTAAGGCAGCCAGGTTAGCCTACTTATTTTTTTTAAGTTGAATAAATGTTTTACAATGTATGACTACAATTAACTGTATATGCACACCGCCGATGCATTAATAAAAGTGTTTTTATAGCCTAATGTCTGTGAACGCCGTAGGCAAAGGTATACTATATTTTACCTCTTAACATTCTCATGGGCACATGGAAAAGGCGTTTTATAATCGTGTCTGCATTTTTATTAGCTTTGTTATACATTATTATCCAATCAGCTATCACAAACTATGCACCATTTGAAAGCTAAAACGCTTGAAATTTATGTTTTAAATTTCACCGTAAAAATTATTTGTTATTTCAAGTTACCTGGCTGCCTTAAAAATATTAGTCAACACAATAAGTTTGCACCAAATTAATTGAGTTAACTAATATTTTAAGTTAAATTACCTCAACATTTTAAGTTAACTTAATTGATTTTGCAATCAATAAACTGCTCAAAAATAAGGGCGCTTATATAAGATGTTAAGTCATAGGCTATTATGTATGTCATTTTAATTAAAATCTTATTTTTTCTCAAATGTAGTGTTTGCCTACGACGAAATTGTCAAAATAAATTAATTGTTTATTAGTGAAAATGTGTTAGAAATGGTTTGATATTACCTTCCAACCCTTTTTTTGTTGCGTTTTTCTGCAAGTATCCTGGGCGACTTTGCGAACGTTCGTCATTGTTTCACGTTTGTTTCCCAAACATGTAGGCCTACTTGAATACCATCGCACGCAATTGCGCTTTAAGCGCATCTGTTTGTCAGGTGCTGAAATGTCGTCTTATACAATGGCTCGCTTGTTTTCGAAATGTTTAGGCTAATTATTTTCACCCGATGTGCATGTGGTAGGCGAATATTTAATATATTTTAAGTAGGCCTATTTTTTTGTGCAATGTGAAATACTTGAAATCCATGTGTAGGCCTAGAACTCGTTTGTGCAATGTATTTTGCACGTTCTAGGGAAAATACAAAGTTAAAATAAAACGTTAAAAAAATGTGGAACCACATTTTATTACACTTTTGGGTGGTGTGGGAATTTCAAATTACGTTTATATCTTATTAGGGCCTTTGTAGCCTTAGACATTTCAAGGTCCAGACAAAATTTGTATTGTACACATGCATTACCAGCACTTTATTAATAATAACCATTAAGCACAAAGTTTGGTCATTGTTAATATGAACCTTTCAATTAGAAAGGATTATAAAGGGAAGAGCTAACAAATCCAATTTCTCAGCAAATCAGGCATTCAGTTTCTTTAAGTATTGCCATCTGCAATTAATGGAACAGATGCAGTATGTAATATAGCTATTTATAACAGCCTGAAAACCTTTACTCACATGATAAATAATATATAGAGGAAAGTTCAAAGAGGAAATCATGACTGGACTAAAGCAGTAGGAAAAAGACAAAGACACTGAGCGTTTTGATCATTTCTCTTTTAAAAACAACATTTTTACTTTGCCTAAAATGTGGAGTAACTTTAATCCAGCAATCCAGCAACAAACATGCATCCCTTGTTAAAACCAATAACTTGCCCATACTATACATTTTTTTAATTCTTTACTTTATTAATATATGTTCAGTCATTTCATATTGTGCTGTATTTTATATTTATTAATTTGTTTTAGTAATTAAATACATTTAATAAATTAATGAAAACATAATAAACCTAAGTTTAGGTGCAATTCTCCGGTTGTCCTGCTGGTGACTTCATAACTCTGTCTTCCCTACGATGCACTTATAGATTTATACGATTACTTCAGAGCACCCGTAGATCTACGACGATTTTCATGTGCTACTTAAGTTACGAAGCTTTTGGGAAACGGTACGTAAGTCAAAGATGATTCGTACGATTGATTTTACGATGTAGGTTACTTAGCCTTACGATGCTTTTGGGAAACGCAGCCCTGTAGCCTACATTTTCCCTTTATTTTACGGACATTTCCGTTAATGCTAAAATGTAATTTAATGCAGAGCAAAATGTAAAATACAGGTAAAACAACTGTAAAAAATGAATACGGAAAATTCCTTAATATTAATACAATATATTGTGCCCTATTTTTACGGATTTGTTTTTTGAGTGTATGCTACGTTCGGGTTAAATGTCCAGATGCGCTCCAGAATACTTTCTGCCCATATGGCGTGAGTCTCGTGCCTGGCGCGTGCTCTCCTCATCTGCGTATCTCTGTGCAGACGCACGCGCCAGGCTTATTAACGGATAAATGCCACAGGGGCGCGCGACAAGTCTCACGGGACAGCTTAGGTAGGCTAGGCTATACATTTTTTCTGTTCTTTTAATTTAGAAACAATTAAAAAATGAAAGTCCGTAAAAACAGGACTCAGTGTACTGTAGCCTATTAATTTAACAGATTTAGTAGTAGGTCTATTTTCAAATTTACACCGCATGGATTAATGGCTAATGTAGACCCACATAAGCACATTTCACTGTAAAAAACCCATCGTCATTTTATAGAAAATTTCTGTTGTCTATTCTTTACCGATTTTCAACGTAAAATGTAAAAAAACTGAATTTTACTCTTTTTTTTTTTTTTTTTTTTTTACAGATTTTTCGATTAGCCTATTTGAAATTTGGTTAAATTATTGTTAGTAGTTCATAGATTGAAACAAGAACGATAGGCCTACGATACCTAAACACATATAAATAGTCAATTTAGAAATAAATTGAAATGATCAGTCTTTTAATTATTTCTGCGGCTGTAGGCCTATATAGGCCTATAGGCTATATGTAGTTATTGTAAACACTTAGGCCTATTAGCCTACGTGTGATTCTATAATGTCCTCTTACACATAAAGTCACTTTTGTTTTGTTGCACATTTGAAATGTGGAGTTTCGCATTCCGTAGGCTCAACATTATAATTCAGGCCAGTGACTCTCAGCAGTTCAGTGTATCATCTTCCTTTCACGGATATAATCAAATAACCCATAAATGATTCTTCCAAGTGCACTCCACACAGACAATGTAACGAACTCTTTGAGACGCGTGGGAAATAGGCAGGATATAGTATGCATGCGCGTGGGAAAATGGGGGATATAGCATGCACGCGCCGAACGTGTGACAGTTATTCAAATTTCCCTCCATTTAGACCAACCGAAAATCTATTGTACAGGCCATCTGCTGCCAGCCCTGGAGACCAACACACTGCGCATGCTCATATCCTCACTTTACACAGAATCAAGATCACACAAGCTCACAAACCGCATGTTATAGGCCTAACACGGGCACATATCACAGGGATAGAAATAGGCCTATACCATTTTTATTTCTGTCCGTCCATAAGTCAGTTTAATTTATAAGAGCCTACCAATGCCTGATACTTGTAGCCTAATATATGCACACAGAAAACTATTTATTTATTTATTTGTACCCATCCATCCATTTATTCATGCAAGCATTCATTCAATTGTTTATTTTGTTGTTGTTTAATGTCTCTCTTGTTCCTGAAATGTAGACTACATCTACAGTTTCTCTTTTAAACGAACGAATAATGTATATTTATCATAGAAGTGTGCAGTGTGAAGTTTTCGAGCTATATTTAAATACATTCATCTAATCTCATAAGTCCTGCGCTTGTGGTTTACTTGAGTCCATCCGCCACTCCCGCGCGCACCAGTCATTATAGCGCCGGTTCGGTCGCTGTATACGAGAGCAAACACGTGAATTTAAGAGGTTGTTTACTAAGTTAATGCTTAACATCCCATATTTGAATAGCTACATTACGTCTTTGTGTTGGGGCGGTAATAATTGATCGAGTTCAGGAGCTGTTTCTAACTGATTTGAGCCCAGTGGTGTGAGTTTGCCGTTACTGTAACTGTTTTATGTAAATGTGTGATGCGATATGAGTGTTTATAAAGATGCAGATAAGCGCTATACAAACTCAATAAGACAACAATTGCACACTATATAAAACAACAGACAGACAATCACTTCAAATCAATATTTGGAAATGAACATGTAGGCTAAAATAACTCAAACAACACAGAAAGATTGAAAGTACTTTATTTTGTGGTTGTGTGTTTGATCATATAATGACACAGACGCCAGGGGGGTAAGTACGTTTATTTCTCTCTCGCGCACGCACACGCGCACACGCACACACACACACACACACAAATGATCAGACAATAGGATTGAGTGGAACAATGGGACAGTCTTATGAGAAGTTCAGTGATGGAACAAAACATAGAGTCTCACTTCACTTGCATGTTTGATATTGAATAGTCTTCAGTAGACATCTCTGTGTCTCTTGAGCCTTTTTTTTGTTTTATCTAAACATTGTGGATTTGTAACCATATAGTTTCATCTGCACATATCATCATAAACTGTGGTAGTTTGTGTTGTTATTTATATGGCATTAATAAATGAACTTTCACATTTCTTGCACACTTCATTACTGCATGTCTACAGCATTGTATATTATACTGTACTGTACTGTGTATTAACTAACACTTTATTTTACAGACCTGTTACATGTGTGCATTGTGTCATAACTACTGTATGAACCAAGTCTAACCTACATTAAGTACATGTAGAATTTTGGTATATATACCATATAATAATGTATTGTTATATTGTTTTGTATTTTTAAGTAGCCTACATCTGGGTATATACTGTATATTATACAAGCGGTATACAGAATGTATTGTTATGCAGTTTTATGAATTGCATTTAAACCTTTTGAAGGCACCAAATTCCTTGTAAATAAAATATCTATGTATAAATAATGTAATATTTTGGTGGCTATTATCACTTATATTAATAACACAAAGTTACTTAAAAGATATAAGAAAAAGGCTTATTTCAACAAATGATGTTTTTGAAAGTGTCTATCCCTAGAAGATAAAACACAAAGGACTTTTCTGGCAGAATTCTTAAAGGGATAGTTCACCTAAAAATGTCATCATTAACTCACATTCGAGTTGTTCCAAATCTGTATAGATGTCTTTGTTGTGATGATCACAGAGAAAGATATTTGGAAGAATGCTTATAACCAAACAGTTATTGGACCCCATTGACTACCATAGCAGGATTCATTTTGTTCTGTTGATCTGATTGAGATATTTTAAAGAATGTTGGACAGTTAAAAGTTCTGGGGCACTTTTGACTACCATTGTCATTTTTCATACTATGGTAGTCAATGGGGTCTAAGAACTTTTTGGTTACAAGCATTTGTCCAAATATCTTTCTCTGTGCTTAACCAAACAAAGACATTTATACAGGTTTGGAACAAATAGAGAGTGAGTAATTCATGACAGAAATTTCATTTTTGGGTGAACTATCCCATTAAGTCTGAATTCTGTTTTTTTACATCCTGCATTTAACCCTTTCACACACAGAGGTCAAAACAGACAGCTACAGTCTCAAAAACAAACACACGACTTAAACAGACATCTGAAATCAAATCTCTTTTAAATCTTGTTTCACATTCACTAAACACACACTAAAACAAAAATCTTGACTGTGGTGCTCATAAATTCATGCATTAAAATTAATGAATGACTGATACCATCTGAATTACCTTTATTGTGATATCGAGAGCTTTGATATCGAAAGCAGCATACAGCAACTTCTAACGAAAGGGTTCAGTTGAACCAAAGCTGCTATGAAGACCTATCAAAGAAAGATATATCTTTATGTTTGATGTGCAGGAGTAGCACAGAGTTACAGCACACCATCAATATTACACACATCATGTACAATGTTTAAAAGTCATTACACCAATAACAAAATAAAACAACATAGAGTAGATTTAACATTTAACAATATTTGACCATGTTTCTCGACAGTAAGAATAATAAGATGATCATTCAGCAGTACATTCTAAAACATCATAGCAAAGAATTATCATAAATATAAGAATATTTCAACAAGTGTTTTTCATAATTCTGTTTATAAACTACTAGCCTACATAAAATAGTTAAACATTCAGTTTCACGTTATACGATACTCTTTAAACGACTTTCATGTCAGTCGAATGAAACAAAAAGATTTGTGACTAAAGTCTGGGAATAATTTAATACTTCTCTCACTGCAAAAAATACTCCAACTCACCTGCGCTCAGATGCGACCACATGAAACCTCACAGGAACGAAAGCGTGCTGTTAACGCGCAGTCTCGCGCTTGAACTGAGCGCTCGGACACCCGAGAGCACGCGAGAAGAGGCAGCACGCGCTTTGTGGGCGTGGAGGGTGTCCGCCCTTTCTGAACCCCGCCATGCTGTCAAACTCATGTAATGAACATTGCGATGTTTAAGCACACGACACACAGAAGTGACATTACTATAAAACATACACACATGCCTATAGAACGTATTACATTCATAAAAACATATAACACACGATATCCATTAACAAATAAGAACATATGATGATAAATATACATCAATACAAATATATATCGTATTTAGTTTAATTGAGCAGCCATCTGGCTTTTCATCCCGTGCTCGTGCCGTTCTCTTGCCCAGCGCGCGTGGGGACCCTGCGGATACACACTTAACTTTTTTCTCAGAAACGCGTCTTCTTTTCTTCTTGGGTTTGCTGCAAAGACAGATTACAACAACCACTCATAGCCTATATATTTTCAGCATTAGCCTATATAAAGATGGCTTGGAATGAAGCGTATCTTCAATGAGGATCTCGACTCAAGAAGAGATTAACACAAAGAAGCTTCTAGCGTACCTTTACGTCACACGAACGTAATCTATAATCATTCTATCGGAAAAAACAAGTGTGCGCATAAGGTTACCTCAGCAGATGTGCATGTATTTGGCTTGGTTTATAGCGTGGGTATTTGAATGAAGCGTTGTTTATACATAATAGATGTTTTTATACGTTTTGACATTTTAGCTGAGATTTAACTGGATGTCTTTGTTTGCAGACGCAGCTATACGCTTGCGTTCATCTTTACCTTGCTTCTTATGATGGTTGCAAACACTGCTGAGTTTAAGTCAGTATTTAAATATCCTAATAAAACATGGATTGTGAGTAGTTCTTACAGTTTAATAGGTTTAAGTGTTAAAAGCATTGATACATGATAAGCAGAGCTCATTAAGAGATAGGCCTATGAATATATAGTAGCCCTATATATATATATATATAGTCATGTGAAAAAGTTAGGACACCCTTGGTAAATATGAGTAAAGAAGGCTGTAAAAATAATTCTGCATTGTTTCTTGTTTTGATCTTTCATTTAAAAAAATCTACAAAATTCCAACGTTTCATTTAAGTAAAACAATTTGCAAAAGTAAAACAATGTGATATATCACATTGTGAAAATACGTGGCCCAGTGGCAGTCGTGGCCCAGTGGTTAGAGAGTTGGGCTGGCGAGTAACGGCTGAGGTGCCCTTGAGCAAGACACCTAACCCCCACTTGCTTACTATACAAAATGTACAAATGTATAGTACAATGTAATGTAAGTCGCTTTGGATAAAAGCGTCTGCCAAATGCGTAAATGTAATACTTTCTGCAACCTCTATTTGCACGACCTCTGAGTGTTTTCTTTTCAGTCTGATGAGGTTTGAGAATATATTGAGAGTCATCTGAGTCTATTCCTCTGTACAGAATTTCTCCAGATGCTTCATATGTTGGTGCTCCCTCTTCTTCAGTTCATCCCACTCTTTTTCTATAGTGTTCAGATCAGGAAACTGGGATGACTATAGCAGGATCTCGATTTTGTGTTCAGTGACACATTTTTGTGTTGAATTTGATGTTTGTTTTGAACCAATGTGCTGATGGAAGATCTAACCATGATCCATTATAAGATTTCTAGAAGAGCAAGTCAGGTTTTGTTTTTTTAATCTGTTGGTATTTAATATAATTCATGATTTCATGTATCTGAATAAGATGTTCAAGTCCTCTGGTATAAATGTAGGTCCACAACAATGAAGATCTGGTGATATATTTAACTGTGGACATGAGGCACGTTTTATATCCCTGTGTGCAGCAACCTCATCTTGTGTTCTTGCTGCTAAAAAAAACTCTTTTTCATTTCATATGACCATAGACCCCTGCAGTCCTGGTTTAAGTTCCAGTAGAGCAGATTAATATGCTGGAGTTTGTTTTTTCATGAGAGCAGAAGATTTATTTCCTCTTTAACAGTGTGCTGATGGAGGTGCAGTTTTCCTTTGATTATTTTATTTTATTTTTTCTGACACTAAAATAAACAGATTTATGCAATTTTCAATAAATTATTTCCCTGATGTTGGAAATGGGAATTTGTATTGTTTTAACCATTTAGTTTTAAATCCACTTTCTATTTTGTGTAGCTCAACAATCTTTTGCTGCACATCAGAACTATATTCTTTAGTTTTACTCATTGTGATGAATGATTAAGGGGGTTTGGGCTTTGTGTTATTAATGTTTATTCTCCTGTGCAACAAGAAGTCATGACTGGACAACATCATGTTTCTAATCACCTTTGTGTGCTCAGAAAATGTAAATATCAATGGGAATATACTATGGGAGATATTTTACTCATAAGAATTTCTAGGGGTGCCAATTAATATGGTCAGGGTGTATTAGAGGGAAAAAAATCACAATGTGATATTCCCCCCACTTTAAATAGTTTTACTTTAATGAAACGTTGGAATTTTGTAGATTATTTAAATTAAAGATCAAAACGAGAAACAATTTAGATGTATTTTTACAGCCTTCTTTGCTCATATTTACCAAGGGTGTCCTAACTTTTTCACATGACATGACTGTATATATAACATAGCCTACACGACGATGAGCATTAGGATTTGTATTTAAATTAAGCGCCACATATAAAAACAATCCGATGTATAAATTTGACTTACTTGTGGATTTACTTACTAATAATGTTAGGCCTATGTTTCAATATTTGTTGAACCCGTCTACGCGATTATCGTCACAAACAGAGGCTGTGGGAGCGTGATGCTGATAGAGACGCCCACAAAGCTCACATGGCCGCTTTTTATTTAATTTAATTTTTATTTATTCCACATTCACTCGCATTTTCTTTTTGGTTCAAAATAGCATAAGTCCTAGTATAATACCAATGAAATCTTTCTCAATATTACATTTAAACAGCTGTTTTTGTGCAGCGCAGTTTTTCATGTCCAATGTCTGTCTGTAATTTGATTCACATTAACATACAACTTTATAAATGTAATTTTAATTCGGAAGCCTGCATTTGATAATCATACATGTAGCTAATATCACACAGTCGCTCAGTTATTATTATTGCTTTATTTTTTGATGATCAAGTTTTTATTTTCGCACTAGTAAAAATAACACAAGTACAGGCCAACTACCGTGTGTACTGTTCATGTGTACATCATGTAAAATAAAACATTCTAAAGTATTGCTTGTTTTGTAGCATTTGGGATTTGTCATCAAATTCACTTAACACATTTTTGTATTAGAATTTAATGAATTTATAAAAAATACTTTTTAATAAAGTAAATACTGATGATTTAGGTGTGAGGTCCCTGAAAATAAACAGCGTTACACTTCTGATAATTATTTATAAAACAAATATTACCGAATGTAATAGAAACGTGATATATACACGAGGTAACCTATAGATCATTTAATAAACACTTTCAACGTTTACAGAAGATGGCCTCTCATGAATTAAAACGAGAAAGATTATTCTAACTGAAATGATTCTCTAAGGTTGTTTTTAAACCTACAGCAATAGCAGAGGTTCATTGATTAACATCTCAAACGTACCATCACTGATTTGTACTCTTTACATTTACATGGATGCATTTGCATTAGTTCCATCTGTGTGTTCACTGGGATCATACTCATGTCAACACATGCTGTAGCCTACCAATGAATGAAATGTCAGTCTTCTCCTCGAAAACATTTCAGACACCATTACACAGCTAACTCACGTCAGTTAAAGCTATGGATGGACACACATATATTTTTGATGGTGGTGCATTTTTTCTATGCGCGTGTCACCCTATTCCATGCAACCCCCAATCGACCAAAAACGAAACAAAGAGAAATAGATTTGCGTCACTCTATTTCCATATTCGGTCATATGTCTCAGACACAGACGCGGAGGAGTTTGGAAGAAGTAACGTGATAGGGTGATCCGCGCAGCTGACAGGTGACAGGAGTGCGTCGAGGGGGTTTGGGCTTCAAATGTGTGGCGCGCTGACCTCTGATTGGTGCAACAGAAATCCATCTGTTCCGTATCCACAGCAGCGCGTGTCAGGCGCGTGAGATCACCGCTGATTTTGAACACCCTTAATACAACCCTTTAGAATGTAGTTTATTTAGTTTACAGTGAAAAACAGAAGCATGCAAAAGAAATAGAGATATAGGATGCCTAGAAAACGCTAACAACATGCAAATGAAATAAAAAATGTAAAATGAAAACATTTCCCAGCAATATTAACTGCTGTTCCTTGTCTCTAACCTTAAATATCATAAACCCTATTTTATTATTTATGGGACACTATTCACTGTCATACAGCTTTACCTGAATGTTAAGGCAATGGTTTGTTGTATGTAATTTTAGGAATCAGATATCGTACAGAGAGGATTTAGCAGATGTTAACCGTATATAGCGTGGCTTGGGTGCTCATCATGTGATGCGATGTGTTGTTCATCAGTGGAACAATATGTTATGGTGTTCCACCACCTAAACGAAAATATCTTGCATATAATTGTTTCACATCAGTAACATCAGTGCGTCGTTTGTTTGCCAAGGATAAAACTAAAATGCAAAGAAGAATAATGTAAATTAAGTTTTTTTAAATTATTGTGTTTTAATGCCTACAGCTGAATCTGGAAAGTATATATTTAGAGACGCAAACATCGTGGCAACACATGCAGAGTTCTTTATAAGACTGTTCATTATATTATTCGTAATCAATCACGAGCGCGTGCCTGTAGTTTTGTCAAAGCAAAAACATCAGTCAACAGATGGTCATTTTGGGACTGTCGGATCTTCACGTCATGGCATCCCCCTTCCAACGCACAACAACAAAAAACGCTCCTCCTTCCACGCCAAAGAGCCCTATAAAAGATCCCCGACACTCACCATGACCACAAAACACTTCGCCCCTCTCAAAAGAACAGAACCTAGAGACGAAACATCATGACTCCCAACATCATGACAGAAGCTCAGTCCCACTCATTCACTTCCAGGATGACAGTAGCTCAGAGAAAAGAGGCTCATGATCTGAGAAAGGTGAGGATGGTTTTGGATTGCTTTAATGAACACACGTCACAAGTCTTTCGATTATGTGAAAAGCATCACTCACGTGAACTCTTTGTTTGGTATGTTTTCAGACTCTCAAGCCACTGATGGAAAAGAAACGACGTGCTCGAATAAATGAGAGCCTCAATCACCTGAAAGCACTCATACTGCCACTCGCCGGCAAAGACGTACGTATCTCGCACGGACCCATCATTCTGTTTATACATCCAAACGAATGTCCCACATATCTCTGACCAACATTCTAATGTGTCATTTCTATTTGTAGGTTGCACGCTATTCAAAGCTGGAGAAAGCTGATGTTCTGGAAATGACAGTTCGCTTTCTCAGAGATCTGCCGTCTTCATCCGCTAAAGGTAAGGTTAGGTTTTTCTCTCAACAGAGAAAATCATTTTTCGCCGTTTCCATCAGGTACATCTATTATATTTCAAAATTGGCAATCGAATTTATTAGTTGTATTCTTCTATCAAGGTCAAACAGACAGTTATAAAGCAGGCTACAAAGCCTGCTTCCAGCGCATCTCTGCGCTCTTGCCGCAGACCGGCCTCGACGCAGAAACCCGTCAACGGGTCATTCACTTCATGCAGGACTCGATGGTGTCTGCCACATCTGCCTGCCAAAACTGCTCTGCTCACAACTCCAGGATGATGCACCAGAGACTCGTGAGTTTGAGGAACAACAGTTCCATCAGCACCGCGCCGTCCTCCAGCCAGCATCAGGCCGCGCAACAGGCACCCGTGGACATGTGGAGGCCCTGGTGACCGAACGTGCACCGCGAAAACCTTCAGGGAAAAAACAACTTATACAGTATTTATGTCATTGTAAGTGTCAGATTTTGAAATGTAAAGCCTGTGATTGAGATTACATGTTAGACTATTGAAGAAGATTTATTGTGGCTACTTTGTAAGTTAAAGTGAGCCAGCGAGCACAGATCATGAAAGCAGTTGCATTCTATGATCAGTGTTTCATGCAATCCTCGTCGGGGTTTAAAGATTATGGATTGTAAACAACACAATTGTAAACCCCAAGGGTTAAAATGTATTTTTGAGGTTTGCACTATTGACTTTATTACATTTGGTCTGTGCAAAAGAGTTGTAAACACTATGTGTTATTGCATAATGGCAAATGAATGTCCCTGAAGGAAAATCACAAAACTAAAAATTGTGAATTAAAACAATAAAGACATTATGATTTGAAATTCTACAGCCTTTGTTTTTCCTTTGCTTTTGAAAACCAGTCATTTTTTTTAACAATGTGCACAATCTGCATTACAGATCATAAGGCATTGCTCTATGTAAGCCTGCCTTGATAAGCAAAACTAAGCAATGGCACTTATAAAGCTGAAGTAAAGTCTGCTTGTTACAAAGGATCCCGATATGAATCACACCACACCTAAGGTATATCTAAAAAGGTATAGCTCACTGTGGCAATAACATGGTAAAGTGGTAGTGTCATATGACAATTCAATTCAATTCAATGTGGAACAAACATTTTTTAAAAGGGCACTTTGGGCACAAAAAGGGCACTTCGGGAAGAAAAGGGCAGTGGCTCTAGCCACCGGGCCACCCCCCTGTGCACGGCCCTGTGTTATTGTAATATCGTTGTCAGTACTGGAAACCTAAAATGACAATAAACCAGAACAGTTTGCAATAAAACCAAGATGTGCAGATAAAGTATGCATGTTAAATAATGTTAACGCACATGTAAGTTGTTAAACGTATCCGTTTATATTTACACAAAAGCAGCAGTCTCCCCCGTGAGTAAGTCAGTGGCACGGTGGCAAGAAATCAAAACTCCACTATAGATGTATATATGTATAAGAGTGGAGAGTAAAAAACCTTGGGAGAGACCAGACTCAACAGGGAGAGCCAGTTCTCCTCTGGCATGATTTGTTTTTACCATGGTACCTTGATATATATATAACAGTTTATCTGACTGATGAAAGGCATTTCTGAACAATAAAACAAGAGATGTGTTAGTACAACAGTATAGCACTTATACTTACATTTATGCATTTGGCAGACGCTTTTATCCAAAGCGACTTACATTGTATTGTACTATACATCTGTACATTTTGTATAGTAAGCAAGTGAGGGTTAGGTGCCTTGCTCAAGAGCACCTCAGCCGTTACCCGCCAGCCCTGAGAATCGAACCAGCAACCTTCTGATCAATGCCCCTAATACTTCACCTAAAACTCTCAAAATGTCATGCCATATGACTGTGACTGCCATTTCTCAGCTGAACATGAACAAATAGCTTTATATAAAAATATATCTATTGAATGGGACTGAATGAGCCCCAAAATCTTGAAAATTTAAAAAGCACACACAGTCATCTTAAAGACTGGATTTAAAGTGATCAACCTGCTGCCATATTTGATTTGAGCAACAATATCTTTTTATTCTATTGATTGTTTGATTTTGTATATGCTTATGGTGTATTTAAAATAGAAAATACAGATTTTGAATCATTGGCTTAAAAATATTATAACACACAAAACACTTTTAGTCTTGTTGTCAGTTGAACTGTTGTAAGTTTTCAACATCACAGAACTCAAAAAGACACAAATAAAGCTGTTGTATTTAAAATATAGAAAATATCCATGCATTTTTAATGATTTTTATGGCTGTATCAGTACACTGTAATGTCATATATCAAACCTTTATAGTATTCAAAATATGACATTTTGGGACTTTCATAAACTGTTGGCTTGTGTTGGAAATGTGTATTTAATGAAATAATTCACAAACTATTTTTGCAGATGGTTTTTCATTTCTGGCCGCCAGTGGCCGGTGACAACCTCTAAAAATGTTGGGTTATTTTCAACCCAGCATCGGATCAAAAAGGCACTAACCCAACCACTGGGTTGTAAATAAACTTATTCTGGGTTGTTTTAACCTAAAATGCTGGGCTGCTTTAACCCATTGTTTGCCTATTTTCAAGAAAATAACCCAACATTTCTGGAGTGTAGGTTTAACCAGTTTAATGATGAACAAACTTAATTTGATAAGTTATATCAAATGCCATCTTTTTTTCGATTATTTTCATGTAATTTAAATGTAAGTGACTTTTTAATTAAACTTAAAAAGTAACTATTACAATGTACTGCAGCGTGTAATGTTGCTCTGTATAAATGTAAGCAGTCTGCCAAGTTGTAAAGCTGAAAGTAAACAAATAACAAAGTTATTGGCTTTGGAAAAAAGGAGTCGACTTTGAATCATGCGAATGAGTCGTCTGTTGTTGTTATTTCATTTCCGTGACAGATGTGCGTCACTCGGTGCAAAACCCGCCTACGTTCCATTTGCGACACTGCGACGCTGTACACGGTAGACCAATCACAGCAGACTAGACCATCTGACCAATCAGATCAGAGTAGACTGACAGAAAGAAGTGGATTAGACATATAAATCGACAAACGATTCATTTGAGAGTCAGTCAAGAAGTAGGGTAATAAAAACTGCTTATTATTAGAAAATGATGTTTTTACACATACGTAAAAGTGTTTTGGATACTCTATAAACCAAAGTAGGACCCTAAAAATCACAAAATACTTACTCTTAAAAAAAAATCTTGTTTTTAAGTTGAAAAAAGTGACATTTGTTTTTTGCATTCAAACAATTTACAAGGCAGTAAAATGCACATTCTTAGACTTTATTGAAGAAGCTGTCTGTCTGTCACATCATAGAACACTCATGACTATAGACTATAGACTTACTACATGGGTTTACAGATGGTAGAACACAGCTCGCTGGTTTAATGCTACACTGTAAAACTTTGCTGTAGTTTTGCAGCAGGTTTGCCAGTAACTTACTGTAGATTTAATTACTCTCCTATTTGTACTGTTTCCAATTTGAGTTAAACTTTACTTTAATCAAAATTAAAACACTTTGACTTTAGAGATTCAAAATGAGCAAGAAGAAACTGATCTCATTACTGGCATTAGCACAGCAACACTGCAAAAAATGACATTCTTCCTAAGCATTTTTAAGCATATTTAAAACTTCTTAAACAAGAAAAGTGACCGAAGATATTTCGTCTTGTAAAACAAAATTGCAAATTAAATCTACAGTAAGTAGAAGCAGTGTACACTTAAGAACACCAAATGTTGCCAAAAATAGTCATTATGTTCCATTTATATGAAAGTGCGGAAAAATATAAGCTCATGTTATGTTGAAAAAAAAGTGCATTTCAAAATGGATTAGGCTATGGTCAGGGCTGGCTCACATTAAAACCGTGTCAAGATAAATGCTAAAAATAATTTTCATGTGATGACATGTGATGACATGAGATGACGTGTATCTGTGCTGTATGACTCTATCGTAGAAAGACACTGTGCGCACTCACAGATCCTCTAGTTTGTGCGCATCACATTCATGATTTATTATGATAAGTACACTCTCTCTATTGCTTATGGCTATCCAAGTAGGCTTACATAAAGTTACAGTTTATCATCTTTCACATTAAAAAAAGACAATCATATGCAGAGGATATCAATTTACAGCCGATTTTACCAACATATTTTATTCTTTAAAGGCCCACTATCCCAGAAAATGTTTAAACATAACTGTGTGTCAGAAGTGTGTGTACAGAACCACCCATGAATGATAAAAATTCACCCATTCATTTTTTTAAATTTCTGCTGGAAAGGGGGCGGAGACCAGCAGCTCATTTGCATTTAAAATAGAGTATAATATTACTGCAGTGATCAAAAATGAATTCATTTCAAAAGTGTTTTTTTGTGTGTCTCTGATATCTTTAACATACCCACAAATGAGCTGTGTGTCATTCAAATATTTTAAATCCATTTTTTCTCCAGACAAAGCCAAAAGCCCCATAAAATGCATTTTATAACAACTAAGAGGAGTTGTTAGGCATGACGCAAAGCCGCAAAGAATCGTTAACTGCTGAGTATAGTTTTAATTTCATTTAATGCAATTAATATACAATAAAATATTTATATACATTAATATTAATATAAATCAAATATAAAAAAGTTTGTATTACTAGCCATTAGCACCGATAACCAAACACAGACCAGAAATGAAATAAAACCGTATAATATGCACACTTATAAACAAAGTTCAGGAAATACATTCATCCATGAATGCTAACCCTCCTGCTGCTAGTGACATAGCAAACCTTTCTGTTCTTTTCATACTGTTGAAACTGTGTCAATATCTTATCTCTGAATACATTTAGAAATGCTTTTAGTCAAATACTTTATTTAGAAATAATTGTCATTTTTATTGTCAGATTGTACTGGTTTATATGTGTGTGAGCGGTTGGGGGGGGACTTGGTGTTCTGCTGCTAATGCTTCAGGGAGGGGTTTAGTATTCTGAAAGGCTTGGCTTGAGTGATGCTAAGAGCACACAGAGAACAATGAGTTCAGATCCCAGTACACCACATATCATGTCTCAAACTACAACAAAGACTTGAACAGCTTCTCTGAAAAGCTATCCATTAATTTTAGGAGGACCATCAAAGATCTTAGTAAACTGTACAAAAGTGCTATATAAAAATGTATCTTTCACAGATACAATAAATACAACAATAAAAACCAATACTTATGCATTGTTCTTGTACTATGGGAAATGAAAGCAGAAAAGAGTCGTGTAGACAGATGGTTAATAGTGCTGTTTTATACATGATGAAGTATCTGCATGTGATAAAAGGTAATTCAACAAGAAAAAAGCGTCTGCCAAATGAATAAATGTAAATGTAAATGTAAAAAACACATATACTCCAAAAAATGCTGGGTAATTTAAAACCTGAACCATGGTTAAATCAACCAAGAAAATGTTCATATTTGACCCAAAATGTGTTGAAATATAATTTTTGGGCTAAACCAATAGGTTCATTTAAAACCCAACGGCTGGGTTTGTCCCTGTTTAACCCAACACTGAGTTAAAAATAACCCAACCATTGTACAGAATTGAATTCATCATTATATTAGACAATATTAAGAAAAACGGTCAACGTGAACACTTGGTGAATAGAGGTTCAATTGGTGTGATGAAGGTCAGACGGCAGATCTGTAACATGTGCTCAGCTCTTTGACAAAACACATCCAAGCCATCTGGCATTTTCGTGTGATTATAATTCTCCATTCAGTATCACTAGACGACACACTAGGATGTGTCTCATTCAGAGCATTCTTAAATTCACTCACTGAAAAGAGAAACTATGGGTTAAAATTCTTGAAAAACAAGCTCAGAGCACTTTTCTGTTACCTGTAGCTAATCTAAATGTTCATTCTTAAACAAGAAAAAAATGTAGTCACTTTTAATCATACAGCATTCACAGCATTCAGCTTGAATCACTTTAAACATTGATTCAGTTCAATGTCCGTACATGTTGCAAAGTCTATAGATTTTGAATCAAAGTGGAATCAACTGTAAAGGAGCTCTGCAGAATCAATTCACTTCAAGTTTTGTCCTGATCCAATAGAGCCCAACTAAGCACAGTGGCAGGGAACCCAGACTACGAGAACCAAATGAAAAAACATGACAACATCACAAGTCAGATTATGGACTGATATGATGAGGTTTTTCATTAATCTCTGTTTAACCTTACTGGGACAGAGGGATGATGTTTTTTGTTTTGTTTTGTTTTGTTTTGTTTTGTTTTGTTTTGTTTTGTTTTGTTTTGTTTAACACTATTTATTACAACCAGAGGTTGACCAATGTGCTTCACATCAAAGAAACAAAAAGAAACAGGAAAAGTAATACAGAAAACCAAAAAAAATAATAAATACACAGATACAATTAATTATCAAAAGCCTTATCCAAAAGATAGGTCTTTAACCTAGACTTAAAAGAAGACACCGATGGAGCCTTTTTTATTGAGATGGGCAGTGCATTCCAGAGTTGAGGGGCAACAAAGGAAAAGGCTCGGAAACCCCTGCGCTTGCGACTCATCTAGATCTAGAGGCCATTTTCTCAACCAGTAAATCAGAAATATACGAGGGAGCCAGACCATTTAGCGATTTAAAAACAATAAGCAAAATTTTAAGATGTCACACAGATATGAAGTAGTGGAGTTAATTTCAGGGATAACAGGTGAAACAAAGTTGACAGGACGATCCGGGTGAATAAACAGGAAAATAACAGTCAATGGGTAAAGATAACCAATATAGAAGCATTGATGGGACGAGTAATCCAAACGGTAACAAACACTGGGAATAACAACAACGTCTGACAACAGACACGACGAAGACAGGGCTTTAAATGAAGTCCAGGTGATGAAGTGCAGGTGTGGGTGTAATCATGGTGGAGATCAGGTGCAAGGGATTCTGGCTAATGTAGTTTGGGAGGTTAAAAGTCCGGGGAGAGGGAACGAGTGAAACCGATGCGGGGGGCGTGGCTGGCGATGGAGGAGCGCTTGTTACAGTTTGGCTACTTAAATTTTTCCAAATATCTTGCTTTGTGTTAAGCAGAACAAAGAAATGTATACAGGTTTGGAACAACCTGATGGTGAGTAAATGATTTTTGGGTGAACCATCCCTTTAGGAATTTTTTATATTTCTACTAGATAAAATTGCTCAGTAAGAAATGCATTTTTGGCAGTGTATTCAGGGACAGGCACTTCAATGGTTCAGATCCTACCTATCTGACGATATCAGTTTGTCAATTTAAATAGTGAATGATTAAAACGAATGCCGGTAAACTATGATTAAACTTTGATACCCAATTACATATTTCATTAAGACCAGAAGAAGCCTCTAAACTACACAAACTGGTAAAGTGCATCCAAGACTTATTGGACCAAATATATATCAGCAGAATATTTTGGACTTACAACAGCAGATTGAAGGCTGCACCGTTACCACAGCAAAGACAGATAAAGACCTGGCGTTATATTAGACAGCAACCTGTCATTAGAACATCACATCTGAAATTATACAGCCTTCTTCCATCTTTAAATCTGTTTCTGATGCAGAAACACTAATTCATGCATTCATGACCTCAAATGTTCTCACGTTGTTTGCGATCACAAAACTCTGGACTCCTGATAGTAACTAGAATAACTAAATCCACCAAAAAGGGTTGAGCATTCCCATATGCAGCACCTAAACTCTGGAATAGCCTTCCTGAAACTATTTGAGGGTCAGACACAATCTCCCAGTTTAAATCCAGTTTAAAGACGCATTTGTTTCGGCCAAGCATTCGCATGATGCGAACTGTGCAATATTAATCAAATCAAATGCAAATCATTATCACCTAATTAAAAGCAAAAACAGTAGCTACGCTAATTTGTCTCTTTCTGCCCTCCTTGGGATACCCATCCCAATGTAACAGATTACACATAACATCACAAAAGCATACACGGCAGCCCCCTTACCTCACATTGGCAGCTCTGACTACTTAACTGTACTACTGTACTACTGTACTACGTACAGGCCACGGACACCCACAGTAAAAGAAAATCAGAGTGTGGCAACAGGAGGCGCTTTATTGTGCATTGCTGTACACCCAAAGCGCTTTACAATCATATGAGGGGGTCTCTCCTCAAACCAACCAACCATTCCATTATTGCTTCAACATCTGGTGACTGTATAGACCTGGAGGAATATAAAAAAGCTGTGCTGGGTGCATTGATGACGTGACATTTAAAAATCTATCAAGGTGTATTCTACCAATAAGCCATGGCTGACAGGTGAAGTTTGCTCCTTACTGAGGATCTGCATTCAGATCTGGTGACACAATAGGGAATGAAAGAGCAAGGAGCAACCTGAAAAAAGGAATTCATCAGGCAAAAAAGGCTTTTGGGATAAAGCTGTCACAATAAAAGAATATTGTCCAGTAGCCTTGACCCCCATTGCCATGAAGTGTTTTGAGCAGCTACTGATCAGGTTCCAACAAATCTGGAGCCGCTTCAGTTTGCATATAGAGCGAACCGCTCGACTGAGGATGCACCCTGCTCCACCTCACACTGACACACCTGGAGAATAAGAACACCTATGCCAGGATCTTAAGCTCAGCATTTAATACAATCTTGCCTCAACAACTGGGTCTGGATTCAGGAGTGTGCAGGTGGATTATGAACTTTATGACAGAGAGACAACAGACTGTCAGAGTTGGCAGTTTAACATCTAAAACAATACCTCTGAGCACGGGTACACCGCAAGGGTGTGTTCTGAGTCCTTGTTGTTCTGAGTCCTATTGTTCACGTTGCTGCCATTTGACTGTACTGCCCGTTTTAACAGCAACCATGTCATCAAGTTTGCAGATGATACCACTGTTGTCGGCCTTATTGCTACAAATGATGAGTCAGCATACAGGTAAGAGGTGGAGAAACAGCCTGGTGCACAACACGCAATTTGGTCCTCAAACCTAATAAGACAAAGAACATGGTTAAAGACTTTAGGAGGGCTGGCCAACATCACCATCTCCCTCTAACCATAAGGTGAGGTGGAAAGGGTCCAAAGCACCAAGTTCCTGGGGATCCATCTGACAGACAAGCTGACTACCAGAAATAACACCTCAGCTGTCATCAAGAAGGCCCCAACAATGCCTTCACTTTCTTTGCAGGCTGAAGAAAGTGGAACTTCCCATCCCAGCCATGATCCTGTTTTACAGATGGACAGTAGAGAGCCTGCTGACCTACTGTATCTCATCTTGGTTTGGTAGCTGTACAGCGGAGGAGAGATACAATCATCAGCTGGATTGTGAGAAAATTATTGGTGTCTCATTGCCACAGCTACAGGACATCGACACAGAGTGCTGTGTGCGGAGAGCTGGTGGCATCCTGAAGGACTGCACACATCCATTTTATGGATTGTTCACATTGATGCAGTCAGGAAAAAGATAGTGCTGCATAAAAACCAGAACAATTCGGCTTTTTACCTACAGCAATCAGACTGCTATATCAGAGTTTGTGATTTAATTTGAACACTTTCAGTGTGTTTTAAATCATTCATTAACATAAACTAGAATATTTATGTTTTAGTATTTTAAATAATTTTACTGAAAAATGTTTATCTTTATAATGCATTGCACTGTAAGCTGTGAACGTGTGAAACACAATTTTGTTTTTATGCGACACATAGAAATGACAAATAAATCAATGGAAATGGAAAAAAACATCAAATTCAATAGGGTGTCCTAACTTTATATTTACAACAAAATGTTATATAAAGGTAAAAATGACTATAAAGGTAAAACTGACTCTTTACTGATTATTTAGGCTGTGTTAATTATTATCTGAAGTTCTGTGTTGTCCGACTGGTGTATCACACGGAAATGCTTTTGATGGTGAAGCAGTGAAAGGCCAGCAGCAGCTTAAACTCTTGGTTGATTTTCCTGAGCACTCTCAGGAGGTGTACGCCCAACGATTTCAGTGTGAGAAATGTTACTTTGGTTTACAATTTTAAAGAAAAATCATTATAGTACTAATATGTGATATAATGAATAAAATATTCTGATTTGAAGGATATTTTGGAGAAAATAATCATGAAGAGGAAAAAGGTTAACAGTAGTAAAAGATTAAATGAGTATAAATGCCTTGATATAAGACCGGTCAGCAGCTTAAAACTAATAAAAACGAATAATGCATGTTTAATGAGAGCTATGATTCTGAACACTGTGTATATATGAAGAGTTCAGATGCAAACCCTCTAAATCCGTCAGACGACTTTTCTATTAAACAAGCATTTTTTATCAGTCTCCTCCATTTACTTCCAGCAATAGCAGATATTTCAGACCGGCCAGAGTGTTGTATTTAGTGGGTTTTGAAGCCCACTTATTTCAGTAACGTATGCTATTGTGGAGAGCATTAACTTAACATTGTAATCTCATTTTTGACGGAGGTGGCTTTTAGAGGGTTTTGCATCTGAACTCTTCATATTATTTTGATTACATTACATTAAGTGTATGCGGTTTGTCAAACACATATGTAACCTAAAATTTTAGGGTTAGAAATAGGCAAAATTAGTTTGTTTTGAATTAAAATATAGCTAAAATATACGCTCCTAACTAAAATTCAACTATATAAAAGTAATATAAAATCTAAATGAAAAGATTCTCATTTCCTGAAGTATTAACACTGCCTGCACAAGAATCTTAACGGTCGTCAACTGTCAGTGTCCACGTCCCCCACTACACACACAAACACGCAATATGGGCTCATCTTGCAGAATCCTGCGCTACCTCGTTCACACGTACTGGAATGAGCTCAGACAAAAGGTCCCTGTAGAAGTGTGCACTCTGATGATGGCACAGATGGAGTACCCACGCTAAAATACTCAAAAGAACAAAAAGAATTGTAACTGAACATCAGGAGTGAAACACCCGCCCGACACGCTCTCGAGGGAATGAGGGCGCGTGCGGGGCACGTACCGATCACCCGACGCGACACAAGAGACTCTGACGCACCCTTGTGTCCATTCTGACAGTCCTGACATGAAAATATATACGACACCAAAAGATGTTTAAGACGACCAGAGGTAAAAGAAAGCATAAGAAAAACCACAATAATTGCACATTCGGTGCTGCTCATTTTGAGCGAAGCCTAAATGACAGACAAATGAAGATGTAGGATTTTTTATACGCAATATATCACAAACGCTGTATCAGGACGCTGCGTTAATAATAATGGAGCCTTTCATATTCAGTAAACGTTGTTCACAACTATGTGAAAGGGACAGCGGCTAGCCAATGTCTGTGCGCAAAATTACCGAATTACGTACGATTCTCTTTTTGTCTGATCGTTTGTAATTCAAAACCATCGGCGAGGCTCGTGCAGATGGGTCACCGACGCCAGAAATGCTTTTAAAAACAATCAAAGACTAGAAACTTAAGGACGGGAAAGGGAAACAAGCTACGGCATCACCAAACCGGGGGTTAGCTGAGAGGAGGCCATCTGGAGACCTCTCCATGACGCGTGCTGGACGCGTGGATCCCATGGGGCCAAGAAGTGCCTCAACAGAAAATATGTGACAACCTACGTCGTAAAAAATCCTATTTGTGTTTTCAGGCAGTTAAGCACTCTTAACATACATGGATACGCGAACGTCAAACTTGACCAACATGCAATTTACGCCAAATCACAAAATACATTCACGTGAATTCCTTTTCATGAAAAATACCAAGATGGCTAAATGTTTCATTCATCCGTTATTTGCTCAATGAAAGGATCACATATGGGTCTGTGTGGTGATTTGTCGCTTTGTTGGGGGACGCGTGCGTCCAACCCCTCCTCGTGAATGCCAGTGATACAGGTGTAAACCAACGTCATCATATGAGAAGAAAAACAACTATTGTTGATCACAATTTACAAACAGATGTTACGTTAAAATGGCGTGGCTTGGGAATCTGTCTGTTTAATTTAAATTATGAATGCACATCCCACCCTAAATCCGAATCCGAATCTTAACCTGGCGTTTTCAGCGTCATCAGCAACCCTTTCTGTTCTTGCTTTTATGATTAAACAATGGTCAAATCTGTTATCATTAAAATGTTTAAATATATATATATATATATATATATATACATTCTTCCAAACTGTTTTCGCGTCTTCTGAATGTAACGGTAGGTTAATTGTGGAAAGTACAAGGAAACTGCTGTAAATGATGTACTATTCAGACTAGTACCATAAATAATAAAAAATATATAGCATACAAAATAAAGAACTACGACAGCACTAGTTTAATAAAATTGTAAAAAATAATTGATCCATTATACTGAAAAGAATAACAGATCTGGAACAAAATATATTGATTTATAAACGCTTTTTTAAAAAGCAGATTGAGACTAAGTTGGTTGTATAGATATATAATTTATACAAGACGCTACAGACGCGACCTTTTGTTCTCCATTTTGAAGTTATTTGTTCAGATGAGTTTGACTGAGGCGTGGGGGCGTTCCCGTGACGCGCTGGTCCCACATATAAACCCCACGCAAACCGTCAGTTCAGCACAGCTAGATCTGCTCTCAAGCCGTCAGCATGACTCCTAACGCCACTGCGGCACCTTCCCCTGTCCCGTCTTATGTGCCCCGCACCGTGGCCATGAGAAAGGAGGCAAACGAACTGAGAAAAACCTTGAAACCTTTAGTGGAGAAGCGACGCCGAGCGCGCATCAACGACAACCTCAACCGACTGAAAGCGCTCGTACTCCCTCTCACAGGCAAAGATGTAAGTGTCTTTAACAAATTTAAATAGCGACATCTACAACACAATGTAGTGCATTAGTTTGGTGCAAACATTGGTTCCTAACCTTGCCCTTTCTCTATTTCAGAACCTGCGTTATTCTAAACTGGAGAAAGCTGACATTTTGCAGATGACTGTGAAATTTCTAAAGGATACGCAATCCATTCCATCTAAAGGTGAGCTTTACTTTAACATCTTCAACGTTTGTGGTAAATGTTCGTTTGGAATACCCGCACAGTCATCTAAATTATATGTGTTTGTTGTGTTTAACAGACAGTACAGTTAGTTTTGAAGAGGGCTATAAAGCCTGCCTGCAACGTGTAACTGCGCTCCTGCCGCAAATCGGCCTGGACGCTGATAAACGTCAGTGCGTCAACGCATTCATCCAGCGATCCGTGAAGCCCAGCAAACCAGCTTGTGAGAACTGCTGCGCACAGAGCTCCAGATTCATGTCACAAATACAAGAAAAACTGTTGAACCTCAAGTCCAGCAGCTCGAGAAACGCCGACAAAAGCAACGCTACGAGTCTCTCGCGAGACCAGCCTTCGGCACTGACGCCTGATGCTCAAGTTTGGAGACCTTGGTAGACGCATCCATACAAATGACTTTTGCCACGATCCTACAGTTCAAAAGTGTACATTTTTACGGCCAATGTATAGTCTTTAATCATGTTTAAAAAGTTTGATGAAATGTTACGATTAATCCAGTCACGTATAAGTATTGTATACTTGTTTATTTCCAATCCAGTGTGTAGCAGAACGGACCCGTTCAATGCGTTTTGTTTTCTCAGATCCTGCGCGTAACGTGTACATAACGCGGTTAGATTTGCTCTCGTCTGCGGGTTTAAATCGTCAATGGCTCATGAAAATGCCTTAGTAAACCCCACGGGTTGTTTTTTGTATAACATTTGCACTCCAGACTTCACTATAGTGGGTCGATGCAGATTATTTCTATGTAAACACACTGTGTTATTTTCGATTAAGTCTCTTTTCGGGGCATGTGCTATTTTTTACCTTGTTTATTCATTGTGTTATACCACACTTTATAATAAAGCTTATGGGCTACACAGCTGTTTGTGTCATACATCGTTCTTTCAACGAGAAAGCCAAATCAAATGAAATGAGTGAAACAATAGCGCAACCTGCTGCTGCACGTGTGTACAAGATGAATTAAGCACACGCTTTCTGATGCTGGCTAAATTCCGGTGGAATCTGTCCTATGCCAAATGACTTCAGTCAGTGACCGCGCTATGTAATAATGACATGGATTTTGGCGCGAACACGAATAGTCTTAAAGTCATACAGGCAGTGGCGTAACTTTGTTTCGAAAAGTGGTGGGGACATGCACGCATTTCAAACTGGAGTTGCGGCTCTCTGTCTTCCACAAATATAACTTACGAGTGCGAGCAACGGGAGATTGTGTGAAAGCAGCGCATCCTGCGTTTTCCACGAGTTTTAGATGTTAATGGCCACTAAACAAGACATATCTTCCGCAACCATTTCTTAATTTCTTCCAAAAAGTGGTGGGGACATGTCCCACATGTTCACCCGCAAATTACGACCATTTTGGTCGCATATGCTCCCGAAATGTAACCTGTGCGACCTCAAAATATATTTAGGAGCATTTGTGCAAGTGCCCATGTTGTTCGTTTTGCGACATGTTTTCATTACTATAGCCTACCTCACACAGTATGTGTGCGCGGCGCGCTGCGCGCTAACGTCATAGGTCCGGCCATTCACAGAAAACGCGGCGCAACTTTTCCACGCGTCTAGCCTGTTCGCGTCGCGTTGGGAGCGCACTGCGCGGCTGAACAGCATCTGTACAAATGTAGCAAATGCAAGTTCGCATTACAAAATACATTCACGAGCAAACCTCTTCAAATAGCGATCATGTTTTTCTCACATATGTTCAATATAAGAATATAACATATAGTGTTTATGTCGTTTTAACTTTCTCTGTATGCTATGATGAGAAATGAGGGTTCAGTCAGAAACGAAAGGATGATTGACAGCGTGATACGATCACTTTCCTCTCACATATCTAATTTAAGCGTATAACATGCTGGGTGTTTGTTGTTTTAAGATTAAGAATGAGATTGCAGGAAAATCATAAAGTCATGGTAGGCTATGTAAAACACAGCAGACATCTCATGCGTGTTTTAATGGTAAAATTGTTACTATTTTGTATTCTAGTATTCAGACAGACCATGGTATTCTTCATTTTTGGGTGGGTGCTCCTAAATTTTTGTTGGTGCTCCTAACTTTTTAAAGTTAGGAGCACCAGTGCTACCGAGTAAAAAAGTTCATTTTGAGCCCTGGTCAAAACTTTTTGTTGTTGTCCGTGTTTACGTGTGGTCATCGCTTTGGATGTGTGTTAACATGTATGTGTCATCAGTATTCGTTTTTTTATTAGTCTGTGTGTCAGTCAATCACACTGCGAGGTGTATGTCATGTGACCTAATTAATCAGTGACTGAAGAAATACACGTGTCTGTTTGTTTAAATAAAAAGAAGCCAGTTGGAATAACTGGACGTTGGGGAAAAGTACAGCGTATGCCGTGTGTTATTTGTGTGCTCTGCTAACAGGATGAAAGCGCGTCTGCCTGCCCAGTAAATATGCAAACGTACATTCAGTTTACAGTTGCGTACTTATTTTAGTCTCTGCTGCCACCTCTTGGTGGTTTCATCAACATTTCTTGCGAGAACTTTTAACATTTTCCACGACGCATGAACCTGACTGTAAAATGTGTGTAGGGTATTTTTACATGTTTAGAATGATTTTATGAGTCTATATTGGGGTAGTTCGGGCACTATTGTATACTAGCTTCTGGTAACAAACTAATGCAAACTCTCTGAAGCCGCGTGCACGAATCCAAAAAACGACTCGCGGATCTTCAGTGGCTGATTCTGAGCACGTCTTTTAACACAACAGTATTACAGTCAATCGATTTAGCCGCTAAACGCGCAGTTCTCGCTCCGCCTGGCTCAGTGTTTGTTTCATTGCGACACAAAGGGATCAGGGTTGAGCCTCGACACCAGCAGCATACAGGAAGGATCATGTCCGCCTCTCAAGCGACACCATCCATCCAAATCTGCAGGTAAGATTTTCATCTTTACAATGAATTAATGAATGAATGAATGAATGAATGACACGAGTTCAGCTTCCGTCATGTAAAACTGCCCGATAGTCCAAACAGACTGCGATTCCTCTTCAGAGAGACCACTTATACATTTCAGAGAGAATAAAACACACACACACACACACACACACACACACACACACACACACACACACGAAAAGCTGAGTTCGGTTATCTGAGCTGACGAGGTTTCTGATGCTGCTGCTGTTGTATGTTTGACAGCACATGCGATGACCTCAACATTGATGCTGGCGTAGAGAACTATGACAGGAACACATGGTTATCCACGTCGTCACGGTGGTGTTATTATATATGTTTATTAGTCATAATAACTTCATTAGCGTGGTAGCCTATTATCATTATGAATGACGAAAGCTCTACATAAGCGGATCCGGACTTCCTGTAGAACTAGAAAATAACAGACAAAAAACATGACGTCGTATAGGATTTGATTTTGCTAGCAAGAACACAGACATTTGCTGCAGGATTAAACGTTAAGACAACGCGTCCAATTGCTATCCGATGGTGACGGTGTCGGTGTTACAGGATACTGTCATTGACATTACACGCTCTAGTTCCGCCATCTTGTGTTTGTTAGTGGAATTACATTCGCGATGACGTAAACACGACGACGCTGAGTCTACTACGTTTGTAGGGTAACCATAGGAAAAGAGTTGTTACGTTTTGTGTTAATTAGCATCAGTGTTGTACATGTACGAGCTATATAATGTAATGCAATCTCTTCTAATGCTTCTTTTCCAACCACAATTAAAGATTTCATGAGGATTACACTTGCTTCTTGACTACATAAGGACTTAGAATGGGTCCCTACTCCAGTGGCGGAGCTAGAGTTTTATCTATGGGGTGACCAGGGGGTGGCCAAGGCTACTTTAGGGGGTCCACAGACCATAACAGAAAATGAGTGTGTAACCCTGACCTGGCATCAAATTATCATAAATAAATCCTAGGATTGCTAATTATAGGTACAAGTGATAATTTACTTCCCAGAGTTTCTCGATCTGTGTCAATGAGATTAATGTAATTCTAAATGTAAGTAGATTAAATAAATTATAAAATAGTTTAACCCTGATAACTCACAGCATCAAAAGTGTCTTTAAATGTAGATCAGAGCATGTCAGATGTTATAAATATAAAACATATAGAGACATAATGACAAAGTCATTGATGCTGATTATTGACCTTGATGTTGTAATCTTGATTTATTACTTTCAGATATTAGAATACATGAAAATGCATTTATGAATGATTTTATTGCTGTTTTTACACTTTATCAAAGTGCACAATTATTTTCAAAAAAAAAATGTATAAACGGTTATTCAAAGGGAAAATATATAGAAAACAATGAAACATTCAACATCACTAAAACACTCAATGGCTTCAGTTTATACATGAAAAGTCTGAGTAATCTGCACAATGAATCTCTTTCTTACATCGTATCTGTACGCAGTTGTTCATGATAAACTTTGTGAGCGTGACACACTTCAACACAAATTTTCTTCACCGGTAAATCATGTAAACGTCATTGATTGACCAGTAGCCTATATTCATATGATGAATTGTCATTGGGTGTAATGCTCAAAGCTGTAGCAGATCAAAATTTAATGCTGTCATTAACATTCATTCATTTTCACTTAATCTTATTTAGATTGCATCTGTCGTAGTTTATATTATGCAGGGGCCGTTTTTACCTTTTCTCTTGACTTTGGAGGGCATTTTGGATTTTTTTAAAGGTTTTTTAACCTTGTAAATTTTTTTAAAGCCTAATTTCCGACCCTGATATAAACAATGTATGTTGGGAACCGATTTCTCTTATCTAATTAATTATCTCTTAATGGAGCCTAACGTTAACTTGCATTGCATAATGAAAAGGTGTTTAGCAATCTTAAACCCAAGGCTAGAGTGAAACTTAATGTTTCCTTATTGTGTATTTCTAAAGTTTGTATGAAGTAACGTTACATCTGCTTAGAATGTTAAAAGAAATAGGGGATCTCTCCCAACACAGTTTATAATTATCTAAGGTTAGAAAACGCTTGAAAAACATTACATTTAGGCAACATATAACGATGTAAGAAAGTTAGAAAGTAGGTAGATAACACTACTAGGGTATGGTTCAACAAAAAAACTTACCTGGCTTATTCGTCTGACATGAAATGGCTAGCAAGCATCCACGTTTCCATTTGTTTCAGCAAATTGCAGCGATCCATTTGCTTCTTTTCTATCTTTTGTCAGTCTATAAAAGGAAATCTCTGATTTTGCGCTTTACAATCCATTGCAAAATAACTTTTTCCCGTTTTAAACAGAATAAAGATAGCGGTAAACGCTGCTACATTCAGTCTGACTCGGTGACATCACATGCAAGCGTTGCCGCCGAACATCAAAATAAAAGCAACGAGAGGTGAAATCAAATGTCAATCAACATAAGTAACAAATCAAATTTTGGGGTGGCACCCGGGACCCCCCTCTGGCTCCGCCAGTGCCCTACTCCCTTTCAGTACTGCACATAAAATGCTAACATTTCTGAATAATCATGCTCTCTTGTTTATTTTAATATATACATAAACAGACATAATAAAACATGCAATACATACGTGTGTTAAGCTGCGGTCAAACTTGGCTTTTTGTTCCATTGACTTCCATTCATACGCATACGAATGCGTCAGACCGGAAACGCAAGCCTGTGCGAAGATATTTCGCATTTCCCTGCGTAGCAAAGTTCAAGTTTGGTGAACTCTGACCTGCGAATTCGCGTCACGTGAGTGCGAGAGACCAATAGAAGATCAAAACGCCACAGCGTGACCTCTCGGTACAGAAAATTCAAAGATCATTCATAAACGCTCATTTTGCCGGTGTCGCATCATCCCGTTTTATACAACACAACTTTAAAAGATTAGAAAAATCTAATAAAAAGAGAAGCGGCTTGGTTTGCAGTGGCAAGGGAAACAGGAGATGGTAAGTTTAAACCGTGAAACGTGTCATTTTATGTAATATAATTTAAAAACCTTGGCGTGTGATGTCATATCCTGCTCCCGCCCATTTTCTCAGCACTGTCCGAATGAATTTCGCATGCGCATAGCCAAGTGTGACTGCGGCTTTAGGCTGTTTGTGTAAAGCATTCAATTTGCGTGCGTGCGTGCGTGCGTGCGTGTACATATGCTGCTGGCTAATAACTGACACAAGCTGGTTTACTTCCCTTAGAAACGTCTCAGATAGCAAATTCTACATGGATCTTTACATTTTGCTGCTAAAAAAAACTGAAATGCAATTATTTAAACTTTAGGGGGCAGTTGTGGCCTAATGGTTAGAGAGTCGGACTTGTAACCAGAAGGTTGCTGGTTTGATTCTCAGTACCGGCAGGTAACAACTGACGTGTCCTTGAGCAAGGCACCTTACCCCCGTTTGCTCCCCGGGTGCTGCAGTGTTAGCTGCCCACTGCTCCCGGTGTATGTGTGTTCACCACTTGAAGTGTGTGTGTTCACTATTCACTGGTTGGGTTAAATGCAGAGGTCACATTTTGGGTCACCATATCTGACAAATAGGTCACTTTCTTTTTTCTTTTTCATTTGTATCATGCATAGCCATTCAAAACCAGACCCATCATATTTTGCAAAATTGTACTAATAAAATAAATAAATAAAAACATCTCCAGTAATCGCAAATGACATTGATTAGTCCATCGTGCCCCGCGCTGATTAAAGTTACACGTGACGTGACAGCACTTACTTTAACTGATACACACAGTGCAGAATTAATCCATTATACGTCACTGACAACATCTGCCCCTTCATATTTATTACTCCATTTACTTACATACTTTTATTAGTAATATTAATACATCCCATAGTTTTACTACAATAAATAAAACTCTTAACTATGGTAACCGCCACATTTAATCCGGGTATTAGTAGTAAACATCTGAAGAATAAACACTAAAAGACACACATTAGATTCACATACTACTGTTGCACAGATACCACATTTACTCAACAGAGAATACTGTACACATACATGTACATGCAACCTTCATTGAAATGTCAATATGCAACATTTTATTGAGCGTAGTGTTTTGTTTCTGAAAGATCATGTCAGACGTCCTCATCATTATTCAGATATTCTCAGGTAACATCATTTTTGTAATACTATTTGTTTTGCCAGATTCAATAAAAAAGTATTGGAGACATAAACGTGAAGGTAATTCTCTTTACAGCAACTTTGTGTTGTTTGCAATGAAAAAAATCAAATAGAAAATGAATGTAAACGTTATACTTTATCGAGTGTAGAGAGACAGACTGTGGGGATTTTCTTCACTTCATGGATTAGATGTAGTAACATGCATGGGCTTTGTTAAAGGATGATGGTAATTTCTACTCCTATTCTGAGTTTATAGCAATCTTGGAAGTGAATACTACTACACCTAGACTTTTTGAATGGGTTATTAACTCAATTTTACCAAAATTGTTATATTTGATCAGGGCATATTGTAGTTACTAGGTATCAAAATGTGAAGTGCCCAAATTATATATTGGAGAAGATTGAGCTCAGTAATGTAAATGTAATAGTTCTTTAATTAGAAGAATTCTTATTATGAACTTTAGTTTTCATTCCAAAGCATTTTTAAATGGAAATTAAAATATCCTGTTCTTTCTACTATTAAAATTTGGTCTAGTATAAATAAGCTTTTGAATCCTAACAAAATTAAAGAAATCTACTTTAAAATTAGTCATAATAACTATCCTTCTAATTCTTAAATTTTTCAATTTAAATTGCATATTTCCTCACAATGTACATTCTGTAAATCTAATCTTGAAACAATTTCACATTTATTTTTTGAATGTGACAATGCAAAGGATTTTGGGAAAGATATATCTTGACTTATTTTTTCTGCTTACAACAAGATTTAGATTTTTGATTGATCTGCATGGGAGACAGGGTCAAAGGAAATCGATGAGATGTTAAAACATATATATATATATATATATTGTATATTTAATGTGATTATAATTGTTTCCTTTTTGTATGTGATATGTGGGGTACCCCGCACTATTTGACACCATTATTCCCACCCACGTTCTCTGGTTTGTTACATAGATTTGAGTGAACTAACATTTAGCCAATCACAAGCGAGTGTTACAAGGCGAATCGTCTTTCATGGACACGTATCTGCTTTCAACAGACAGAAACGGGAATGGTGCACTGTTGTATATTGTTGCAGCGACAACTAAAAACAATGTGTGTGTCCCAAATCACCTACTTCCATACTGTATAGTTGTAGGCTACCGAATAGTATGTCCGAATCGGCAGTAGGCGAGATATATCCAGGTGGTGCACTATTTCTCACGAGATTTGGACGTGCATATACTAATGTTGCGTCCGAATAAGCCTACTTATCTACTATGTAGTAGGAGAAAACAGTACGTGAACAGAGCAGTATGTCTGAATCCTCAGTATTTATAAATGAGTATGCGAGAAATTCCCGGATGGACTACTTGTTACGGCCAGATTCTGAAGCACTCAGCGATGGATACTTGGGATACTAATCTATCCCATAAGCCCACAGTACAGAACACTGTGCACAGCCTGCAAAATGGTCGCAGCCGACTTTCATGTACAAGTAAACATGTTGTTTATTATTGTAAAGCTAATGTAACATTAAAATTGACCTTGTTTTGTTGTCAAATTGACCGTGTTTTATATTGTGCATAGTTATTTTCAGTTTTATATGTATGTTTGCCCTTTATAATATTAGATAAAAATTGCTTTAATGTTTTTTAACTTGTAAATATTCTATATTTTTACTTAATAATAATTCAGCTGTCTAATTTCTAGCATCCGTGCTTCAACTGCAAAGTGATAGCTTGTAACGTTTATCCTGTAAAATGCAGTGTTGCACCCTAAATAGTGCCCTGACTTCCACAAACTCTTAGGCTGTGTCCGAAATTGCATACTCACTGAGTAGGTACTTAATTTCAGTAAGTACTTAACTAGAGCTAAATGGGTACGTACCGTTTTGCCTGAACAGATGTAGTATGAATGTGATCCGGACATCATCCGCCATATTGATGTGATCATGTGACATAATTCTTCCTCTTTTCCTTAATGGCGGGTGGCAACTTACGTTTGAGGTGCATATCCACCACCTCTTGTACTAAAGTGTGGGCCAGAGATTTGCCATGTGATGTAATAACCAAAGCAACATCTTAAAAGTTATGGGAGACAGGTTGCATTAACACTTTATTGCATCAGTAGAGCTATAACTGTAATGCCTTGGGAAACTAATCAGGAGAGCTTGCCACAGAGTTTCGTGTGTGAAGTTTATTGGTGACAGGGATAACAGGATGAGTCAAATAGGTGAGTAAACAGATAATACAGGGACAATCTAACAATGGGTAAATCACAAACAGGTATTCCAGGCAACGAGCAACACAGGTAATCCAAACAGGTAGCAAAAGGCAGATTTACATTTTACATTTGGCAGACGCTTTTATCCAAAGCGACTTACATTGCATTGTACTATACATTTGTACATTTTGTATAGTAAGCAAGTGGGGGTTAGGTGTCTTGCTCAAGCACCTCAGCCGTTACCCGCCAGCCCTGAGAATCAAACCAGCAACCTTCTGGTCATGAGTCCAACTCTCTAACCACTGGACCACGACTGCCCCAGATATTCCAAAAACAGGTATAAACTGGGCAAGTAAACGCTCAAAAAAAATCAAACAAGGGTTAACACATGGCACAAATACAACAAGACTGACAAAGACACAGTGAACCAGGGTGAGTATAAATAGAGTCCAGGTGCGGAGCAATCATAAGATGGCGGGAAGTGCAAAGGGTTCTGGGAAATGTAGTCCAAAATCAAAAGTCCGGGGAAAGTAAGTGGGTAAATGATGCAAGGGGTGTGGTCGGTGGCTGAGATGAGGTCGTTACAATAACCTTATATATTTTTAACAGAAAATTATATATTGTAGTAAGTCATTTCATTTTTCGTTTGGATAATTAACAGATTTAATTTTAGTGATGAAATGGTTTAAGACTTTTTTGTAATTTATAGAAAGTGATGTATAATTACAAAGCTGAATTGTGCCAACCTTGTGTCCATTAATTCATATGAATGTTTTATTTGCAAGTTAAAAACCATTAAAGCAATGTTTAATACAATCTTATAAAGGGCAAATATACATATAAAACACAAACGTAAATAAACTGCTGAAAATAACTATGAACAAAATAAAACGCGGTCAGTTTGACAACAAAACGAGTTCAATTTTAATGTTGTACATTAGCTGTACAATAATAAACAACATGTTTACATGTACATGAAAGTCGGCTGTGACTGTTTTGCGGGCTGTGCACGGTATTCTGTCCCAACTCGTATGGGCTCATGGGATAGAAAAGTATTCCAAGTATCTGTCGCTGGGTGCTTCAGAATGTGTACGCCTTCCGGGGTGCATTTCTCACCTACGAATATGAATACTGAGGATTCGGACATACTATAGTGTTTTCTCCTACTACATAGTAGGTAAGTAAGTGTATTCGGACGCAACATTAGTATATGCACGTCCAAATCTAGTGAGAAATAGTCCACCAGTCGGCTATGTCTTGCCTACTGTTTAATAAAGACAGAGGTTTCGGACATATTATTCGTTTGCCTATGGACACTCCATAAACCAAAGTAGGCTGTCAAAAATCACAAGCTAGTTACTCTTTAAAGCTACAAAACACATTGATTTCTTCTTTTTTTTGTTCTTTGAATAACATTAGTGACAGAAGTCACAGCAGGAGGTTTAAGAATGCAATAAAATGTTTTAATAGTCTCAAAATGGACGAATTAACATAATAACAGTTTTATGATGTAATAATGAATTTTAACATAATGTAATAAGTTACTGTAGAGGAAATGTATTCGATTATGTAGCATCTTGTAATGTAAATATAGCTGCAAGCAGCAATTACAGGGTCAATTTTTGGACAAGTCAGATGATCAGATTTTGAAAACCAAGTTTAAAAACAGGGCAAGGCAGTTAGACACAACAAAATTGCTTCTAACTTTTAACCACCAAGTGGTGCTGTCACCAAATTTGTATGAGACAGACAACATGTCCCAGTGAGTATACGTACCAAGTTTGATGTCAATACACAAAAGTGTCACGAAGATACAATGTATAACTCTATAAAGAATGGAATGTATCCCTTTTCATACAATATATATAATATATAAATATGGTCTTGACATGTAGATTTTCTGTTGGTTCAAATGAATTCAGAGTACTAATTCGGTCTAGTGTTTTCAGAGTTTAAACCGTCTTAGCATCAATCAATAACAATTTAAAACCAATAACAATCATTGTGCATTTAATCTGCATTTAAATGCATACAGGCAGCATTTTAAGACTATTTGAACACATTTATATTTGTGTACAAATGTAAATGCATTTACAACTATTCCACTGACTATTCCAAAAACAATTTTCCCCATATTTTAGCATGGAATTAACAAAAAAGTCTGCAGACTCTGTATGGTCCTGCATGGGAAGAAAAATAACTTGAAAAAAAACGTTATGTGAGCAAAACTTATGAGAGGGAAGATGTACACACAACAGCACAACTAAAAGTATGTGATTTAAAAATGCAAGTTCATGTTATGGGGCTCTTAAAAAAACTATTTGGTGCCTGTTTTTCCCCATATAGGAGCTGTAAAGCCACCAAGTATAACTTAAGGCAGCTGAGGGATGCTGGAAGGTGCTTTTTTGTTGACTCGCACGCTTTGTGCCTTAATAAAGTAGAATGTCCACACATGCATTCAATGCTCAAGTACTGTAAATTTATTTTACCGTTTTTCTTCTTTTTAGCAAGATTCCAAGTAAACAGTCAATACCATCCACAAGATGTAAAGCATTGCATAGCATAGCATAGTATGTCTCCACCGCAAAGCGTTAGCGGTCAAAAAACTTTGAGCATTCCCCCCCCGCCCCCGAGACTATCTGAAGGAGGTGGTCTGAGTTTGGTTGCTCTCAAACTGTGCGCACTTGATGAGGAAGTAAAGTGACCTGCGCATGCGTTTAAACCGATTACGATGTATTTCCTTTAATAAAACACATGTAAGAGATTATAGT
This sequence comes from Oreonectes daqikongensis, assembly GCA_026939265.1. NCBI lineage: Eukaryota > Metazoa > Chordata > Actinopteri > Cypriniformes > Nemacheilidae > Oreonectes > Oreonectes daqikongensis. The sequence continues at coordinate 275,440 of JAOTQM010000133.1, read as the reverse complement.
ATTAATGATTTACGTTGGATTCGAGCAAGAGTGAGCCTGCATCATATTTCTGCGTTGCGAGTGGAATCAGAGCGGCAGGTCAATGATAATCCACTGTTTCCTCAAAATAGTCTGTTTGCAAGTGGCAGAAAACCGTCTGCATGCAACGCGCATACAGTAAACCCAAATGGCATTTACTCTGCTGCGCATAATATCACCAAATTAATAAAAACACAATATATTAATTTGTGTTCTGTCATGCGCATTTCTGATGACGTAAGATGAACACAAACGCACCAGGGTTCGACAGAATCAAGTTGAATGTGAAACCAAACCAACGCTGCGGTGGGCACCGGGAACAATCACACTCAAGTTCGGACCACAGCAAACGAGTTTTGTCTGAAAACACCCTAAGTAGTTTGTCTTTAGTAATTAAACACACAATGTGTCTCCACAACATGGCGGCAGCAACAACACTACAGCAGCAATAGAAACGCCTTCTTTTTGTGTGTATACTTTATACGAAGTGATGTAGAAAAGCGAAGGCATGTTTAACAAGGCATTTTAGGGAAGTCTGGATGAGCCCCTGCTTTTAAATAGAACATTTCTTTTGGTTATAGACTTACATTTTTGCCATTTTATGTGTCATATATGCAGGAACAACTTGTAACACACCAAAGATACAGGAAAACATGAAATCGCGTCATATGACTCCTTAAGTTGATTTTTTAGTTGATGAATATATTTGGTATGACATGTTAATGTTGCATTAGCATATAAGTTGTTGGAGGGGGGTCACTTCAAATGTGGTCACCCTAGGGCACTACACTGTGTTAATCGGGCCTGAGATGTGCTATGACTCACAGGATGTGTTTCAAGTTTTAAGTTATTTGAAGCTTGTGATTTACGTTGATGCATGACACCGCAGTTAGTCTCCTCAGTGCTGTTTATAATGTCAAAGCGGTCTAGAGCATTGACACATACAGTTGTGGTCAAAAGTTTACATCCCCCTTGCAGAATCTGGAAAATGCTAAAAAAAATTGAAAAAATAAGAGGAATCTAGAAAATTTTGGTTTATTTTTAATTTAATCGTGCCCTGAGCAAGTTATTTCACAAAATAAATGTTAACATATAGTTCACACCAAAGAATAATACGAGAATTTCTAAAAATAGCCCAGTGCAAAAGTTTACATCTTCCTGAATCTTAATACTGTATGATGTTACCTGAACAATTGATGGCAGTTTTTATGTTTTGTTATAGTTGTTTAAGTTTCTTGTTTGTCTTGAGTCATTAAACTGTCCACTGATCTTCAGAAAAATCATCCTGGTCCTCCAGAATCTTTGCTTTTTCAGCATTTCTGGATATTTGACTCGTGTCCAGCAGTAACAGTATGATGTTGAGATTCATGTTTTTACATTGAGGACAGTCAAGAGACTCATACACAACTATTACAATAGAGAGAAACATTCAGTGATGCTCATGAAGTCAACACCATTCATTTAAAGTCAGGTGGGTGTAAACCTCTGAAAATGATAACTGGTGTAACACGAAGCAGCCAGATTAACACAGTGTAGTGCCCTAGGTGACCAAATTTGAAGTGCCCCCCTCAAAAAAATCACATGCTAGTGATACATGAATGTTATTGTTGGATAAATTATGTGTTCATGTACTATAATCTGTGCAGCTCATTCATTCACGCAAAACGAGCAGATGACATAGAAGCCGGATCGCATCTCCACTATTCCTTTCCTTCTTCCACATCGCGGAAATCACAGGGCTCTAAATATAAACTCAGTGCAGCAGGAAAACAAGTTGAAAACGCGAAAACAACTAAAATAGCGGTGCACCATTGATTTACATCTCACACACACACACACACACAAAATATCACACAAACAAGCGTCTCTGTCTTAATCACGTACAAAACTGTAACTTATCGCACGCGTGCTACTTTGGTATTTATTTTCCTCACAGACAGATTTTGTCGTAGCATGTTGCACTGTACAGCCCTGCTGTCAGACTAAAATGTGACAACAGCAGCGTCACATATTTTGCCCAGAAATAATGTAACCTTTATCTTACCTTTAAGTTAGCAGAATTTTTTTCTAGACTGAGCATGAAAACTTTAAATTGCAAGTTTTGAAGAGTGGCTGTGTCGTGATATTTTCTCTTTTGTAATTCACGTTTTGCACAACCGCTAAACTGATGCTGCCTGTCCATTTTGAATTTAATATTATAAATTGGCAGAATCGACTGGGGGGAGGGGGCAAATACACTTTGACCTAACCCAATCGCAATTCTTTATAATATGCTTATATTTTATATTCTCTTAATAACTGTTCATTTTGTATCTGCATCTCTTCCAACAATGAAATATATATTCCAAAACATAAAAAATATTTTAAAGGTCTAGCCATTATCTTCATAACTTGGTGCCCCCCTTTTGGCTGGTGCCCCAGGGCACTCGGCCAATCCCGTCTATGGATAATTCGGCCCTGGAAGCAGCACAGCGCTGCGCTGTATTTAAAAGATGTGACGGTTAGATTCACTGCGCTGGTCTGGAATTCAAGGCGGAAGAAACTAGTTCCCCATTTAACTTAAAAACCGGAGGGTTTTAAAGACACTCCGACGTTGTTTCTGATTTATCTACACACTTCATGTGTCTGTAGTGGGGTATAAAAATGGCCATAGTGGTGCTATGCCCGTGCGTCTCTGCTGTCTCAGGTATCGAGTCACTTTACTTCCGGCGAGGTGTGTGTGGGGATGCTGCAAGGTAGGCACCATTTCAAATGACCCCATTGTAGGTTTTGTTATACCATATTTTATGGTTTGTTTTTTCTGTCAAAGGTTGCGCTTTGTGGGATGCTGTTAGCTGTTATCGTGAAAATGTGTTTTACACGTAACAGTTTGTGCGCCATGTGAACCGTATTATAGGTAGGTTTCAACTACGAGTCTATAATTACATGAACATTAGTGGCTGGGCTGGTTAAAGTGATTTGTTGTATGTTGTATTTTGTTTAAGGTGTGGGGCAACATGCACAAGATGTTACAGTGGGCTTTGTGCCTTGTTTCAATCTCTGTTGGATACTGCGTCGAATGACTGCTCTTCGTCATCGCTTCTGCTATGCTAAAGGCTACATTATCAGAGCTTCGCTGCTGAATTTGCTGTCTTGGTTGTATATCGGAGGAGCGTCACCTCTTCTGCTACGTTAAAGGCTTTGACTATAAACTGACTTGGGTGCCTGACAACTTCTGCCTAAGCCCAGAAGTGGCGGGTGGTGCTTCACAATCAGTCTTTTAGCGGCCACCAAGGGTTTAGAGTTTTTTTTTGTTTATTCTGTTTTGTTTTCCTCTAGAATTGGGGCGGCCTGCTGTCGAGGACTAGTATTTTCTATTGTGGTGGTGGGTCTTGTGCCTGAATGCAGTGTTCACAGTGAGGTGTGGCGTGTTGTGGTGTGAATGTACACAGCTGACTGCTAAGTTTTCTAGATTCGTGTGGCCAACCCCAATTCCAGACTGGTGATTTATGTGTGTGTGTGTGAAAGGAATGAGTGGATTGGTTTAATTTGCGCGATATGTTTTTATTGTAATAAATTTGGATGTTGAACTTTACTCCTTGTCTGATACCTGACTCAGCCTTAATGAATCTGTTAGCTTTTGTTTGTCTTACTGTGAAGGGCGACCCCCGGTAGTAGGCCCCCGGGGTGGCGTAGTTGGTCATATATGGCTCTTCCATATACCCGTATTGCCACATTTGGCGTATAGTCGGCAGGGTGTATTTGGCTGTTGTTCAGATTCAGACTTTGGGTAGAATTGTTTTTTTTTCTCTCTTTTTTTTTGTTTTTTGTAAAATATTGGTGGCTGCGCAGTGGGGTTTTGATTGGGTGGGTATCCTTTGTAGCACACTATGGACAGTGAGTTACAGGAGATGAGGGATTTAGTGGCCCAATTACGGGCAGATAACGAAAAGCTGCGACAGGAGCGGGCGGCGGATGAGCAGCCCGATCCTGGTGCAGCTTCTGCTAGTACTGTACGGCCTTTTATGCCTCGGCCAGCTGATGCAGGCGCCGGTGTGGTGGAGCAATTGGTGTTTGTTCCAAGAGATCGACGCTGTCCAAGTTTTAATTGTAGGTCTGGTATCTGTATCGATGAGTGGGTCGAGGAGGCTCGAGCATGTATGCGCATTCGTAATATGACATCTGTTGAGCAGGCTTTTTTCCTGTATGATTATCTTGATGGGGAAGCCCGAGATGAGATTAAATATCGGTCTATTGCTGATAAAAGTGATCCAGAGAAAAAAAAATCAGCTTTGCGTGAAGTATATGGTTGTGCAGAGTCTTATATCACGTTGCAGGAAACATTATTTTCTCATCGGCAACAGGAGGGAGAAACGCTGCTAGACTTCTCCCTGGCTTTGTTGAGTCTTTTTGAGAAGGTGAAAAGTCAGTCACCTTATGCGATTCCTAATGGCGATATTGTCGTGAGAGACCAATTTGTTGAATGTGTGTCTGATAATGCGCTTCGTCGAGAGCTGAAACAATTGATACGACGCCAGCCCACTGTAACATTGTTAGAGGTCCGGGGGGAAGCAATTCGTTGGGAGAGAGAGGGAACGCCAGGGGGTGCCAGGGGTCGAAGCCGGTCTGTCCCTTTGGTAAGTGGGTTTCAGTATGGGGTCCGGGGAGATCCGGGTTTGGGTGTAGTTCAAGGGAATCAATCGTCTGAACTAAGTGAGCTGCGAGAGATTCTACGTCAGCAACAACAGCAGATAGATCTGCTCACCCAAACTATAGCCCGTAATCAGAATACCTTTTCACATGGTCGTTCGCCTCGTCCTACCCAATTGATTTGTAGAAGGTGTCAACAACCCGGTCATTTTGCACGAGAGTGCGATGGGGAACGTCGTCCCCCTCGCCCTCTGACACGTCCTTTTGTTGCTTCCCTGCCTGGTGAAAAACGGCCATTGTCGAATTGTGTGGCAGCAAAATCCCTGAGTGTGGGGTGTTGGTGGTCTGTGATCCTCCTGGGGGTAGCACAGTCACTCCTGGTATTCTGTGAATGAATGTACTCAGTCGTTGTTACCAGGAGCTTTTTTGTCGTCACGGGTCCACATTATTCGAGTTACCCTCTGTGGCGCAAGATTCAGAAATTATTCGGGCACTCCAAGAATGTCAACAAGTTACTCATGCCTCAGATCGTGGTAATAATGTAAAGGTAAGGGGGCGTAGCGTCTGTCGCATTTCAGGGGGCACTTTGAGATTTGTGACGGCAACGTGTTCATCTTTGCTTGCGGGCAAAACTGTGTTATTTGAGCCCCTTGAGACTGGTTTGCCTGCAGGATTGCTGGCCTTACCATCTTTAGTACAGGTAACGGGGGGGACGGTTTCAGTCCCTGTTGTTAATGTCGGTACTGTTGATGTATTGCTTTACCCTACTACGGTTATAGGACAGTTGAGAGAAGTATATTTGGTTGGCTTACCCAATGGACTTACTGAAGTCTCATTGGTGACAGCTCAGGTGGCCTCTTGCGAGATTTCTACCATGTCAGAACAGATGGAATCAGTAGATTTGAGAGGGTTATCTGCTGAGGAACAGGGGCAGGTTAGGGCTCTCCTTCGTGAGTATCAAAGTGTGTTCTCAATGCATGAAGGGGATTTGGGTTGTACTAATCTTCTCTCTCACGATATTCCCCTAACCGATGATATTCCGGTCCGACTCTTTGACAGGTGCCCACTGGTTTTCTACGTTAGATCTGGCCAGTGGGTACAATCAGGTCCCTGTTTCTGAACTCGATCGCCCAAAGACTGCCTTTTGCACACCTTTTGGGCTATTCGAATGGAATCGGATGCCCTTCGGTCTGTGCAATGCGCCAAGTACGTTCCAACGCTTGATGGAGCGGCTCTTCGGTGACCAGCGGCACCAGTCTGTCTTGTTATATCTTGACGATATTATCGTGTTTTCTTCGTCCGTGCAACAGCATTTGCAGAGACTGAGGATGGTGCTAGGTCGGTTAAGAGCTGAAGGCCTTAAAGTAAAGTTGGGGAAATGTGCGTTTTTTCGTGAACAGGTTCGGTATTTGGGGCATGTAATCTCGACCCAGGGAGTGGCGACGGATCCAAGTAAGGTTGAGGTCATAGCTCAGTGGCCTTGTCCTAAGACAGTGTCGGAGTTGCGAACCTTCTTGGGGTTTGTCAGTTACTATATGCGTTTTGTGGAGGGGTTCGCTAAGCTGGCGGCCCCACTGCATAAAATAGTGGCGGAATTGACTCGAGGTAAGTCAGGTAAGCGTAGTCAAGAGTTGGCATTTCAAACCTTAAAATGCAAGCTTACGACTGCACCAATCTTGGCGTACGACGATTTTACGCAACCTTTCATACTGGAAGTTGATGCCAGTTATGCAGGGCTGGGAGCGGTGCTTTCGCAGGAAGTTGGTGGGACGGTTCGACCCATTGCGTATGCTAGCCGTGGTCTTCGGCCAGCGGAGTGTAATACTGCCACATATAGCTCTATGCGGCTTGAGTTTTTGGCACTTAAGTGGGCCATGGCTGAAAAATTCAGAGAATACCTGTTAGGGCACAAGTGCCTTGTACGTACTGATAACAATCCGTTGAGTCATCTGGCCACTGCCAAGCTGGGTGCTACAGAACAGAGGTGGGCTGCTGAATTGGCCGCATTTGACTTCGAGATTCAGTATAGGGCAGGTAGGACTAACCAAAATGCTGATGCACTGTCACGGTTGCATCCTGCAGGGCAGTATATCGACGGTAACGATTTGTTAGGGATGGTTGTGCCAGAACTGTTGAGGCGGGCAGCGACTGGAGAACCAGGGCAGGTACCCATGCTGAGCGCAATACAGGCTTTGCTGAGTCGTTCGGTACCTGATATTATGGCTTTACAGGAGGCAGACCCAGTCATAGGGGAAGCCTTGAAGTGGTGGCGAAGAGGGAAATACCCAGGGCCGCAAGAGCGTCGACTCTTACCTAAGCTGATGACCACGCTCCTTCGACAATGGGATCGGTTTGTGGAGCAAGAGGGCCTGTTGTATCGTCGGGCTTTCCGGCCTGATGGAGGAGAAGTGGTGCTTCAGGTGGTAGTGCCGGTAACGTTGCAGCCAGAGGTATTGACATCATTACATCAGCACCATGGTCATCAGGGTGTTGAACGCACCTTAGAGCTGGTACGACAGCGGTGCTACTGGCCAGGTATGTCCAGTGATGTGGCCCGTTGGGTGCAGGAGTGCGAGCGGTGCCAACAAGCCAAGGATGTGGCACCAGTTGCTCGAAGTTATATGGGGCATCTGTTGGCCTCCTGCCCAAATGAGATTGTGGCTATTGATTTTACAGTGTTAGAGCCATCTCAGGGGGGGCAAGAGAATGTGTTGGTAATGACTGACGTATTCAGTAAATTTACCGTTGCGGTTCCCACTTGGGATCAGCAGGCTGGGACTGTGGCTCGGGTCTTGGTGGAGGAGTGGTTCTTTAAATTTGGGGTACCTGGGCGTATTCATTCTGACCAGGGCCGAAATTTTGAGTCCAGCTTGATTCAGCAGTTGTGCAGTCTCTATAAGGTGGATAGATCTCGCAGCACTCCGTACCATCCAGCTGGTAATGGCCAGTGTGAAAGGTTCAATCGGACCCTACACAATTTGTTACGAACCTTACCCCCCGAAAGAAAAAGAGATTGGGTATCTTGCCTAGCGCAGGTGCTGTTTTGCTATAATACCACTCCCCACCAGGCTACCAGCGAGTCTCCATTGTTTTTAATGTTTGGGCAAGAACCAAGATTGCCTATAGACTTTTTGCTTGGCCAGATCCAAGAGCCAGTGGCTGGTCGAGCACACAGGTGGATCGAGGAGCATCAGGCACAGTTGCAGGTTGCCATTGATGGTGCTCGAGAACGACTGCAGGTTGTGGCAAGCCGTCGTAAGGCAAGACATGATCAACGAGTGAAGGAACTACCATTGAGGGAGGGCCAGTTGGTCTATTTGCGAGACTTCGGGGTCCGGGGTCGCCATAAGATTCATGATCTGTGGAGTTCTACTGTGTTTCAGGTAGTTAAAGCCCCTCAGGCTGGTGAGTCTGTGTACACCGTGGCTCCAGAAGGTGCCTTAAATCATGTGCGGCATGTCCATCGTTCTGCACTTAAGCCTCGAGTCCAAAGGGAGACTGCATTAGTTGATCCCCTTGAGAGTCTGGTTGACTCACTGGGTACTCTCGGAGACAGAGGTGGAACCGGAATATGGGGATCTGGCTTACGTGCTGTCTGAGGCTCCATTGATGGGTGGCGAGGGGACAGTTGTTAATGTGCTCCCATTGGGAGTAACACCGGCTATTGCTCCTTATGGGAATGACGTTGAGGTAGGATCTACAGCAGAGGCTGGCATAAGTGTAATACCTCGGTCAAGCCCCCCTTTTCCAGGACCATCTAATGTTTTTGACGTGGTCCCACGCCGAACAGAACGAGTGGGGGCAGGTCAACATTCCAATTTACATCATTTACCACGAGCTACCGGGGCTGGAGATTTAAGAGCTCTAGACTCTCCAGCATGTGGGGCAAATGCGGTTATGGCGTTGTTTAGGCCATGGAATTAGAGCTTGGCGAGGTCTAGATAGTCCACCGTCGGGACGACGATGACAAATGGGGGGGTAGATTGTAGCAGTTCTGTCTTTTGACATGATCTATTAAGTAGAGGGGGAGTGCATCTTCATGTGTCTGTAGTGGGGTATTAAAATGGCCATAGTGGCGCTATGCCCGTGCGTCTCTGCTGTCTCAGGTAGCGAGTCACTTTACTTCCGGCGAGGTGTGTGTGGGGATGCTGCAAGGTAGGCACCATTTCAAATGACCCCATTGTAGGTTTTGTTATACCATATTTTATGGTTTGTTTTTTCTGTCAAAGGTTGCGCTTTGTGGGATGCTGTTAGCTGTTATCGTGAAAATGTGTTTTACACATAACAGTTTGTGCGCCATGTGAACCGTATTATAGGTAGGTTTCAACTACAAGTCTATAATTACATGAACATTAGTGGCTGGGCTGGTTAAAGTGATTTGTTGTATGTTGTATTTTGTTTAAGGTGTGGGGCAACATGCACAAGATGTTACAGTGGGCTTTGTGCCTTGTTTCAATCTCTGTTGGATACTGCGTCGAATGACTGCTCTTCGTCATCGCTTCTGCTATGCTAAAGGCTACATTATCAGAGCTTCGCTGCTGAATTTGCTGTCCTGGTTGTATATCGAATGACTGCTCTTCGTCATCGCTTCTGCTATGCTAAAGGCTATATTATCAGAGCTTCGCTGCTGAATTTGCTGTCTTGGTTGTATATCGGAGGAGCGTCACCTCTTCTGCTACGTTAAAGGCTTTGACTATAACTGACTTGGGTGCCTGACAACTTCTGCCTAAGCCCAGAAGTGGCGGGTGGTGCTTCACAATCAGTCTTTTAGCGGCCACCAAGGGTTTAGAGTTTTTTTGTTTATTCTGTTTCCCATGGGGAATTGTTTTTGAGTTGATTTCTTTAGTTTTTTTGTCTTTGTTGTTTGAGTTTGATTGTTTATAAAATATATATGTTGGTATATTTTATGGTTACTTACATTTTGTTTGTGTTTTGGATTTGATTGTTGTGTTTAATTTTTCTTTTGTATTATGGTATTTAAGTTTAGTAATTAGTTGTTTTTTTTGTTTATTTTGTTTTGTTTTCCTCTAGAATTGGGGCGGCCTGCTGTCGAGGACTAGTATTTCCTATTGTGGTGGTGGGTCTTGTGCCTGAATGCAGTGTTCACAGTGAGGTGTGGCGTGTTGTGGTGTGAGTGTACACAGCTGACTGCTAAGTTTTCTAGATTCGTGTGGCCAACCCCAATTCCAGACTGGTGATTTATGTGTGTGTGTGTGTGTATGTGTGTGTGTGTGTGAAAGGAATGAGTGGATTGGTTTAATTTGCGCGATATGTTTTTATTGTAATAAATTTGGATGTTGAACTTTACTCCTTGTCTGATACCTGACTCAGCCTTAATGAATCTGTGAGCTTTTGTTTATCTTACTGTGAAGGGCGACCCCCGGTAGTAGGCCCCCGGGGTGGCGTAGTTGGTCATATATGGCTCTTCCATATACCCGTATTGCCACACAAACATATGTGGGTATTTAAGATTCACATTTTAATGAACAGTACAAACAAATCACAAAAGCGAACTACTCTCACTGTAAACTTAAATCATCTCTCATCTGGCGTCAAGTTAACAAAGCAGCAAGTTCTGACGCGAACACATACACCGCATGCACGCAGGTTCATTCATGCACAGACATACTGACAACACATTTATAAAAGCCTCTAATCTATGTGCGTTCCGTTAAACAAATGTCACTTTATCTTTGGTAACATGTCGCGATTGGTCTGCGTATGCGTGTATGTTTTATTGCTCGTAACCGCTGTTTGGCAAAGTTTCAGAGCAGCTAAAAGTTCTTCTCTTCTTGTTCTGTGAAAAAAGCTTGATTCTTTACTACACTCCCACCAGTGACATGCGGTCAGGGGGTCATCATGAAAAAAATAAATTTATATCACAGAACAGGTTTCATTTATTAAAAGTTGTTTTCAGTATCATTCCAACCATTTTATCATTTTTATAGACAAAATTGCTGTAGGATTAGGGTGCACATTTCCTGCTCAAATACACGGGAGAAATGCGAGGTGCGGCAGCGACGAGGCGAGCATCACCTCAGACTTCACTATCACTCACACACTGGGTTGATACGCTCTGTATGTCGCCAATATAATGTTTGCATTATATACACCCTGACTTTCAACAGTCTGGATAATATCTTTTATGAATGTATGTGATATAATTAGTCTTGCTAATCGGACATAAATCCGCAGTGAAAAGGCACACGATGAGGCAGACCGTTACCGTGCCGCAACTGAAGGGGGCGGTTGTGAGCCCAACAGCAGATTCTCTAGTGGCGTCAACGAGTAAAGCCGTGATACATTGACACATGACAAAGATTAAAAGATGAGAAATATTTCAACAGCATTCCTGTTCTTTGTTAGACTGGTTGGATTGCTTAGATTAAAAACTTGACAAACAACAATAAAGTGGTCATAACTTGAATCTAATGTCCAGTAGGAGAAGAGATGATGTCATCTTATAGTGCTTGTGAGAATTTAAATCCACTAGCATCCATGTGCAATGTCTGTCCTGTAGCGTGAATCACATCTGAAGAAAGACACACATTCAGTTTTTAGAAAATATGTTGCAATTTCTGTAAAAAATTATGCAAAACTTGATTTCTTTTGACATTGTGGGTGCAGTATGACATGGAGGTGTTTGATTCATATTATTACCATAAACCGTTGAAGAAGTCCAGTGTAATGCATGCTGTGGGGTTGCCGTATTCAGTGTCGCCGGCCGCAGTCTCTGTCTGTTTTACTGGCTAAGTGGCCCAGGGTTTGACTGAAGGTGGGCGGAGTCTGAGTCATTGAATTGTTGATGACATCATCGCTGGCAGTATGTAGTGATGACTCTAGTCATTGTTCTGTGAGTCAGTGTATCAAGAGTTTAACCTGTAAGACGTCATGGCTTCTTTTCAGCTTACCAGGTACAGTCACACATCAGAAGACGAGACTTCTTTCTGATTGTAGATCGTGCTGAGTTTAAAAATATGATGTTAAATAGTTTGTAGAAAAGACAGATGTGATGTAATGTGATTTGATTTCATGCTAGTGACTTTTCAAGTGACTAAGTCATTTTGTTTACTTTTGTTTTTTCTACGACTGAACAGCAATAGTGAATAGACCCTTTCCTAATGTTCTCTATATACTTGCTTATACTATCTTGACGTTGTATTTGAAACCTTGTATTACTAGCACCTCTCGTGAATATTGCTTACTTAGACGAATCGCTTGCTGTTTTCCTCAATTGTAAGTCGCTTTGGATAAAAGCGTCTGCCAAATTAATAAATGTAAATGTAAATGTAGTGAAGTCTGGTATTTGTCTCAGTGTGGCCTCTATCAATACTTCTCTTCTGTTTACAATCATATCTAAAACATCAATGCAAATGTAATGTTTGCTCAAATATTCAGAATCATGTCATATTTTATAGCGGTCGGTCGAGCATTGTCTTTGGTCACCTGTTCTCAGTGTTGGACCAATGGAATGTAAACAGGCTGTTGAAGCTAGAATTCATATGTGAGACTGTATTTGCTTTTCTCTTTTAGGATCATGCGTCCTGATGATGCCAATATTGTTGGAAATGTTCATGGTGGTACGATCCTGAAGATGATAGAGGAGGCGGGGTGCATCATTGGGACGCGCCACTGCAACACTCAGAGAGGGGTGAGGGTAAACATTTGAACATTTTCAAATAAACATCACGTTTAATGTAAAGCTTTGAGTGTTATTTTCATCAAGATAAATCATGAGCAGGAAGCAACATGTTTTTTATATATGTATATATATATATATCAGGACCCTAATTACTAATTAAACAAGTGAAGAGTTAATTTGCAAATTATGTTTTTTTTATTGTGCATTCCAATTAATATCAATCAAACTGCACTTGTTTTTATTAAGTAATGATAACTTTAATAATACAGCTAGCAAATGCAAAACACAATAAATAACATAATGAAAACATTTTTCAAATAAAATATATGTTCAGCTGATTGTGAGCATCTTGCTTGTTTGCATCTCATAAACAGTTAGCAGATATAAGCAATCTTTATGGTTAAACTCATTGTCATGAAATCTTTCTAAAATGTTTAGGTTTCAAGGCAGTCATTTTAGGATTGTTGTGAGTTGGTTTTAGTGATTTAGGGACTTAAATCTCGTTTCACAGATTTAACAGCTAGTTTTAGCGTTAAAACACTTTGTGAAACACTCTTAACGCAAAAACGTAGCAGTCCTAAAATTAGGAGTGACATGCCCATTATTTTTAAGAGTTTCTCCTAAATCTGCAAGTTAGGAGCTACTTTTAGCCTTAAGATGTTTTGTGAATACGGGCCCAGATGTGTCATGTACTCTTTAGTTATCAGATTAATGTAGCTATGAAAATCATTCAGATCTAAACAGATCTCATGAAACCTGTCAGCAACAGGCCAACAAATCAAGAGAATAAATGCTATGAAGGACAATGATATTCTACATGAGGTTAACATTTTTAGAACTGTTACGATTTTGCAAGGGTGTATAATGACATTTATTTTCCTTTATTTTTTATTATGATACGCATAATATTGAATATTTTTTCAGTCCACCCTGAGCATCATTCACAGTTTGTGTGTTAAAATGATTTGCCGTAGACAGTAGAGAGCGCTACTGTAAGTTAGGGTTTAGTACATCTAAGCTGTGTTAGGCTGACCGACACCAGCTTCATAACACTTAATAACACAGCATTGGTGCCCATTTGTTGCTCAAATTTCTTTTTTGTTTGCCTCATTTGTAAGTCACTTTGGATGAAAACATCTGCTAAATGAATAAATGTAAACTTGGAAACTGTATATAGGGTGATGTTGTGTGCTAGTAATGTCTGTAGATGTAGAAAATGTATTATTTTGACAAATACATCTGCAGAATAACATCAGTTTCTTTGGCTCGTAGAATCGCTGTGTCACTGCTCTGGCCCGGGTGGAGCGCACTGACTTTCTTCACCCTATGTTCATCGGTGAGGTGGCTCACGTGAGCGCTGAGATAACCTACACGTCCAAGCACTCGGTCGAGGTGCAGGTCACCGTTCTCTCCGAGAACATAGTCACAGGTCAGTGTGAATGACCCCATCTTATACACAGAAAGAGACGTTTTTACATCTTCGTCTCATTTACAAACAGTTAAAAAAAACATACCGTTAAGCATTCAATAAAGTTTGACCATCAGACCTAGTCACGTTTCACTGAAGTGATTGTCATCAGATTTTAATGTACATCTTCTTGAGCACCTGCCCCTTTGACCCTTAATGCCCAAAGTGCCCTTTTGTCAAGTCATTTTGTTTGTAATTAAAAGCCCTTTGTGAAAGCCTTTCCAATCTAACTATTAATAAAATGAATGATTCATAATTTAGCCGTAAATCAAATGACCCACATGATGACCTTTCATCTGACGACCTCATCCGAGACGATCCCTTCCGTTCATACATCTTCAGTAGTTTAGCGCATTTCCAGTATATAGGCTACATAATGTTCGCACCGCAGCTGCCGGTAAGGGGTTTTTTTTTAGCGGAGAGGCGGGCTTGTTTACTTATTATTATTATTATTATTATTATTATTACTACAAGAAGGCAGTCAAGAGAACATGCAGGTGTAACGGATGCCAGCTAGTGAAGAGCTGTGCAGTGTGTAAACCTCAAGACGTGCTCAAGCGACAGACACTAGACGCTGCGTTTTTTAGCTTTCTCATTAGAGCATCTGCCTCCCAGGCCGGACCGACCCGGTTCGAGGCCCGCTCGGAGCGGGAGCAAGTGGGACGGGTTACACATGGCTGTTATATATATTGGTGTGTGTAGACTGCCCTGAAGTGACGTTATCTGCCGCTGATGTTAATTCTACACACAGCCAGAGGTGGACAAAGTACACAACTTCCTTACTTGAGTGAAAGTACAGATACTGTTGGTCAAATTTTACTCCACTACAAGTAAAAGTTCTAAAGACAGATTCTAACTCAAGAAAATGTACAGAAGTATGTGCTTTTAAAAGTACTCAAGTATTAAAAGTAAATTTCCTTTATGTCAGTGGTATTGTTTTATTGTTGTAATGCCTCTGAAGCAGTCTACTGAATACACTGAGAAACTTACAGTATCAGTGATATTAAGAGCTTTTATGTTACAAAACCTATTTTAGATATCATCCTGTATGATCATTAGCCCACTAGGCCTATATGTATTTATGAGCAGTGTTTTGTTTTTTGTATACTCGCTTTACCAGTTTTAGCAGCAATTTACCAGTAAGTAGTAAGGTTTTTCAATAGTCAAGTGTAGAAGCCATGAATTTATTACCATTTTTATTACCATAGTTTAACTACAAAAATAAACTATAGCTACTATAGTGAAACTATGGTCATTTTTTAGTTACTGTGGTTCTACTTTACTAGAATATGGTTACTATATAGAGAAGATGGTAAATTTGAGGATACTGTGGTTTTACTGCAAATACCATCCCTGCTGGAAAAAACAATGAATTTGTGAATTAGAATTAGATTTTTTTTTATTAAAACCATTACCAAATTCCTTTTTGTAGTGTGTTTTGGGTTTTATTCCAATAGGATTTAACATCCAACAAATAGAATCCATCACATACCAGTAGACACCAAGTATCCAATACAATTCCCATTATAACTATTACATCCAAAAAATGTTCTGTTGTGTTTTGGGCAAGGTTCTACTGTTTTTATTTCAGCAGGAATACTTGAACTATAGTTACTATAGTAAAAACATGGTTCATTTTCCCAACGGCTTTAAACGATATAGCAGCAGATCAGAAGTTTGATCATTTTCATAAAAATGTCTTCCATGATCTTTGACTGATCGTAGCTCTCGTTCTACACACACATAATTGATAAAGCACAGATAATCACACTATACTATTACATGTGTCTTGTTCAGCTTTTATTATGCTTTTTGCCTTTTTAGAGCACTTTCAGCTGTGTAGTAGCACCAACGTTTACATTAGTTTAGTGGGAAGATCCCAGGGTTGTCAGATTTGGGTAAAAAATCTGCCAAATGGCCATTCAAAGCTTGCCGGAAAACTATGAGCTTAGAAAAACTGAAATACTTGGCAACAGTAAAAGGTCCTGGCAGATTGCAAGCCAGCAAAACATTTGCACACAGGAAAACCTGCTACATAGAAACGACTTTCTACTTTTGGACCTTTTTACAAATGTAGTGGAGTAAAAAGTATGATATTTGTCTTTCAAATGTAGTGAAGTAAAGTCATAAGTACTCAGAAAAAATAATACTTAAGTAAAGTACAGATTCTCAAAAAGTGTACTTAAGTACAGTATACTCAAGTAAATTTACTTTGTTACTGTCCACCTCTGCACACAGCAATATAAACAAAGGTACATGTTCTCTTCGTGAACCCATCTTGCTGTTTGGGGAGAAACGTTTCACGGGCGTCGAGGGGTCTGGTCTTTTTTTATCTTTTTTGACTAAAACTATTAATACTTTAAACCAGTATTATTACTATAGGAAAGTAAAGAAAAGTAGAGTAGAGTGCCTTCAAAACAATGATCACAACAATACTGGTAAAACAGGCTTAGTCTGATTTTCTCATAATTATACTTATCAATGCGGTTTCATCCGTATTGATACGTGTGTCAGCAAGGTATGCATTACTAAAAACAGTATTGAGGTTTTGAGCACAGCCCTATTTACAGCCTTCCCTTTTATACTTTGAGCACTTGCCCTTTTATAGGTTTCTGCATGGCCCTGGTGTCATTTAAAGCGGGCATAACTCACGCAGTTTCTGCCAATCTCATGTTAATCTTGATTACTTATACAGTAGTATTGCATACGTTCGTGTCTTCGAAGAGTGTAAGTTTGATCACATTTATAAAAGAGAGATGCAGCTTATTTCCGGAAAAACACGAGCTGCCGGAGGCAGGCCAGGGGGGAGGGAACTACAGCACGAGCACACAATAACATTACATCATCACATTAATATCTTTTGTGTTGTTAACATTATGCACGTACGCGCCGATTGCCAACAAAACACACACATATGACTTAGTTTGACTTACCGCGTGCGACTCTTGTCCGGCATCTTTTAGCACTGGGACCGCGCCATCTATCAGTTTCAAATAATCTCCAAATCCAGCACTATATCCACCGTTTATATAACACCCATCACTGAAATGCTGTGAACAAACAAACTACTGACTTCTCTCACCATCAGTGCAGCTCATAGTGCAAACGAGCTTGAGACACAGCACAGACAAGCATGATGGTAGGCCGGTCTTACTGCTCGATGGTTGGCGTGTGGGTGAGCTTTTCCAGGAGAATTGCCCAATAAAATGAAAGGACCTCTGTTTTGAAACAAGGATCCAGATTTATAAAAAGCTTACTGAAACAGGTTGTAGTGCTGGGGGAGCATATCAAGCACAGAAATACTACCTCATACGCCATACGTTTAAGCATTTTTGGCGTACTGTCCGGGGAGAGGGCTCCGAGCTCTGAGTTCCCAACCGAACTCGGGGCACTCCCCCCTTGCCCAGGAGGGGAGCTCTGAGCTCGGTATGGTCCCAAATCCAGAGCACTCCCCCCTGCTGGCAGGGGCGAAGGGCAAAGGAAAATGAGTCGGGGATAGGGGTGGGGTGCTAAGGACGATCGAGATATGGCAGGTAAGGGGCTTTGGCTGTATTTATCTTGATTCTTCCAGTCCTGATTGGATGGGAGATGTGATCGATGATGACTTGTCGATGAGTAAAGATTTGCCCAGGCTTCTCCCGAACTTTGTTTATTAAAACATCATTTCACGAGTTCGCCTTTGCCAATCATTACCATGACGGTTAGAGGTTTAAGCATTTTTGTCCGGGGAGTGGCTCTGAGCTCCGAGTTCCTGACCAAACTCGGGGCACTCCCCCCTTGCCCGGGAGGGGAGCTCTGAGCTCGGTATGTTCCCGAATCCAGAGCACTCCCCCAAAAAGCAGCAGGCTTCGAACAGTATTTGGCGCAGAGCACTGATGACCCCCGAAAATGCGAAGATGGAGACCAGCGGCGGGAAGGCTGCCACTTGGAATGAAGTGGCGGCTGGTTTGCCCAGAAAGGAGGAGGAAACTTGGAGATGTGGGTGAGTCGGTGATGCCTAGTGACAGCGAGCATTTTTGGCCTTAGCCGAGGCGTGTGCAGCCGTTGCAGCGTGAACCGACCTGCAGGCGAGAGTTGTTGCGGCGGCGACCGAGAAACCAGGACGGCTCAGTGCTGGCTAAGTGCTGGGGACCTATGGTGGCGGGGATGGCGGGGGCCCTGTGGGACCCGGCGTGTTCGTGGCCTCTGTAGAAAATTTTGGAATGGCGGGGTGGGGAGACAAGCGTGGCATCCCCGGCAGAGGCTAAAGCGGCAGCCTAGGCAGGCACTGCAGTTGCGGCAGCAGCGTAGGCAGGTAATGCGGCTCCTGTGGGAGCGTGGGCTGGGGCGGAAGTGGCAGCGCGGTTGCAGTGGCAGCGCGGTTGCAGTGGCAGCGGCAGCGAGCGTAACGGCTTAGCCAAGGCGTGTGCGGCCGTAGCAGGGATCACCGACGTTACGGCGTCTGCAGGCAAGAGTTGCTGCGGCCGTGGCTGAGAAACAACCTCAGCGGAGGCGCGTGCGGCTGCAACAGCGAGAACAAGCAAACGCTGTCTGCGGGGCGGGAGCTGCCGCGGCAGCATGGGCGATTGACGCTGCTCTTGCTGGAGCGTTAGATGCGCTGGTGGTGGAAGGTGAGGATGGGGACCTAGGAGGGGAAGGGGACAGAGGGTGAGTGAGGGTGAGGAATGGAGCGGGGGGGGGGGAATTAGGAGGAGACGGTGGGACTCTCTGATGTGGGAACGACTTGATCGGATGTATGTTCTGAAAGCGTCAGACGACCAATGTCCGAGGGCCTGGATCTGTGGTCACGAGAGGCCCTTCTGAGCTGCGGTAGTGGCAGCGCCTATGCGGAAGGAGTGGGAGGAGAAATGGCCTGCCGGGATGCCGGACAGGAGCAGGACGGACTTGAGATGACTTTGGAAGCTAAAATGGGTGAAGGGGCGATTGAAGTCGTCTACGAAGAGGGGTTCGAGTGGGGAGTGAATCTGAGTGCGCCTAAAATTAAGGTAGGCCACCAGAGTTTGGTAGGGCTGGATAGGGAAGTGCAGGTTAAAAATGTAAATGGAGTGCACTCTCTCTGGGAGATAAAGGAGGAGATGGAGAGCAGGGAAAAATCTGGAAATGTGAAGTTAAAAGTGAGGTGGAAAGTCTTGAAACATTTTCAGGCCATGAGATAAGACCGAAGAGTCCTGGGGCACATTGCTCGGAGGATGGAGTCAAGGGAGGTGTCTAGGAGGGTCCGTAACGGGTGACTTATGGGAATATCAGCTCCGAATAAGGAGGCATGGGAGTCGGGAGCGGGTGTGCAGCGGGCGCCAGCCGTCTGAATTTCTGAGAGGATCTGTGCTCTGATGTTGGTGGAGACTTGTGGTGGTTCCAATGCTGGAGCATCGGGTGGGGCGATCATGGGGGTGGTTGTGAAGTGGGAGAATGGAGATCGGGCCTGGGGAATGGAAAATAGGGAAGGAATATGGGTGGGTGGCCCCGTCTGTGGAGGCGGCCTCACGTCAGGGGCTCCAAAAGCTGGTGCAGGAATGAGAGAATGGAAGAGAGAGGGGATATGGGTGACGTGTGACGTCGGCTGAGGTGAGTTTGCGCCGGTGTCGGCTCCCTGGGCTGCTGTGAATGGAATGGAAAGCAGAGGGGGAGGGTAAGGAAAGGGAATCTGATCCTGCAATGCCAGCGGGATCTTATGCTGGCGGCAGCTCGGTGAGCTGGAGCTGGCAGGGGAAAAGGAGGGTGGGAGGGGATAGAAGAAACCGGCGCGGGCGAATTTGGCGGTCTTGCGTTAGCGCGGGGCTGCTGGCCATAGGCTGGGAAGTTGGGAAAAGGGGTGGGAATGGACCAGACCTGTCCGCGGGACCACGCTGGCGCTGGCTTGATGGATTGCGGTGGAAAGAGCCGGTGTGGTGGCGGTGGTGCGGCTAGAGCTGGCTGAAGCCTCACTACTGGACTGCCTGCGGCTCTTCCGAGCTGGAAACGGGCCTGGAATCCTCCTTGGCTCCGGATCGTGGAACCTTTCGTTTCCGGACCGTGTTGCTGGCCGGAGGGGGAAGTTGGGACAGGGAGGAGACGTACAGCTCGGCTTTGTTGAGTCTCTTGGCGTGGCTGATTTCGGCATTAAGAAGAGCTTGTTTCAGAGCCGAAACCGTCCACTTTTCGATGGCCGGAACGGCAGGAGACACAGACGAATAGGAAGACGCAGAGGATGAGGACGAGGTCCTAGAAGGAGGGGGCGATCTCACCCTCCTGCTCCTCGGAGTACTGGAAGCCACTCGTGATGGCTGACGGCCGCGAGGTGTAGATGCAACGGACCTGGCTGGGGAGCCTCGTGTGGAGCTTTCAAACTGGGCGGCGGAAGAGACAACGGGAAGTTTTTTCCCTCCTGAAGTTTGGACGTTGAAGACATTGGCTTGTATATCCGACATGTTAGCGGTGCTAAGGACAATTGAGATATGGCAGGTAAGGGGCTTTGGTTGTATTTATCTTGATTCTTCCGGTCCTGATTGGATGGGTGATGTGATTGATGATGACGTGTCGATGAGTAATGATTTGCGCAGGCTTCTCCTGAACTTTGTTTATTAAAACATCATATGTTAAGTAGGAGAAGCCAGCAGTTTAACAGTGTAAAGAAGTCAGAACACTTTAAGGGTAAAAATTGAGAACACACCGCTGACTGTGTCAGCTTAAACGCTCTGTTTGTTTAAAAACAAAAGACAAGCTCCAGATTCATGATATTAAATGTTTTATTCATCAAACAGACACTTCTTTCAACACAAGAGATTTGTCAAAACAGCAACACAAAAACATAGATTTACACAAGATTGATACACAAACTAGATTAGAAGTTACGGCAGAATAAGAGTTTACACGCTTGAAGAATACATCAGAGTTCACATCATTTACTGTTCCTGATCTTATTGTGCACAATCATGAATGTGAATCAGTAGTCAAGCGGTTTTAGATAAGCAGTAAAGCAGAAAAGCCGTTTTTCAAAATATTCTTGCAAGAGCATATTCCAACAAACATCACTGAACTCATTCACGTCGATGTATTTAACAGTAAATACAGTACGCTACCTTCCCAATCACAAATACTGTGTGTACAGCGCTAAATACAAGCATGCAGTCTAAACATGTGTGGAATGTTGTTTCTTACTTCCTCATGTAGATGATTCAAGTGTTTGTTGGGTTAAAGGTCTCAGGGTTTCTGTGTGAAAGTTCACATGCAGCAGACACACGTGCTCACCTGTTTGTCACGTTTTGCAAGCGTGAATCACAAGATACCCATCAGATCAAAAGCCTTTCAATACTGTCTGTTCATCAAAATATTTTTTATTTGAAATTCATTTATAGCAGTGCATTTTTATAAAGGTGCAGTGTGATGACTAAATAAACTACGGTTGGACTAAACCATGTATTTGAAGTCAAAAGGAAATAGAAATTGTCCTCATCTACCCTGTAAATAATACACATTTCTGGCCAAATAATAGCTGATCTCAGGATGGCGCTATAGCACAAAGAAGTCGTTATTCTTATATAATGTGACACGAAAGTATAGATAGACAGCTATAAAACAATGAATATACTGTTTAATCCCAGAACACAGAAACAATCCTCATGAGATGGCTTTGTGTAGGACAGTGTATGAAAGATTAAAAAGCAATGCAAAATGAAGAGGACGTGCAGGCAGAAGAATGTTTTGGACTAAAAGAAATGAGGCCATCCCAAGGCACATGTGTCGTTACCAGTTACCACAGCAACAGGGTTGTGATGTGACAGCTGGCGTGGGCGAAGAATCCGGTGTGTAGCTTGTGAGGATGTGACTGCGTGAGGAAGACTCTTGTGCTTCACAGTCATGCTGTAATGTAGGACTAGAATTCCCATACGTCAGGGACTGTATCACAGTCAATGACAAAAACACTCGAAACTGAAACGTCTGGACACATTGTCAGCCTGTAACTTCTGGTTGATGTATATACAGTAGATCAGGGCCATCTGTTGTCTAATTCTAATTCTGCACCAGATATGAAATAACACACACAGGATTAAAAACATCATTACACTACTAACTCCAATAGAGCTTGACATTCACATTGTTTTAATAACATAAAAACACTTTAAATGAAAAAAACAACTAGTTCACAGATCTTGCTGCAGTGCATTATGTGAAGGAATTCATGTAATGATGCTATTTTTAATGAAATGAGACATCAAACAGTAAATTGATGATAAGCGTTACAACATAACTCTTGTAGGATGCTCATGTTCATGTCCTCGGGTCTATTGGACTGACAGCATTATCATTAATGGCATAAACAGTTCAATGTTCAGCATTATTCTCAACACAGCCATAGAAATATACGCAGAATACAGATGTTTACGTCATCTCAATCACATACAGTTGGTCAGGTGTTACATTAAAGCCTTTCATTTCTTTCTCATCTGTAATGCATCTCTGTTCTCACAGGTTAACATTACATTGTGTTTCTCTCTCGACGTGTGTAGCGTGTTGTGTCTCTTTAAAGGCTTGTGTGGAGCCGTGGGGAATGAGGGCAGACTTTATGTGCTTCTGTCACGTTAACTTAACATCACGCTTCAGCAACACAGGCGGCGGTTACAGAGCGATACCTACAGAGAGAAGCCATCTGTACACTAGAACAGCCTCACGCATGCACATATATGTGAATGAACACTGCATTCCACTGAACTACTAAAATATTCATTATTTTAATGG
Organism: Oreonectes daqikongensis; assembly: GCA_026939265.1. Lineage (NCBI taxonomy): Eukaryota > Metazoa > Chordata > Actinopteri > Cypriniformes > Nemacheilidae > Oreonectes > Oreonectes daqikongensis. Next base: position 252,968 of record JAOTQM010000133.1, on the reverse strand, counting down.
TCAGTGTGGGTGCTATGATGGGAATGACATAATGCAGATATATATGGTACTTTAATGATGTACACAAAAACACACTTCACACAATAATAACTGCATTGAATATAATGTCAAAGAAAATGTGCCATATCCATTTAAAAAACAAAAACTGAGAATGATTGTTAACACTTGTATACATGTTTGTGTGTAGATTTATGAGCACAAGGCCATCACATGACTCTTTTTTCTCTCTCTCTCTCTCTCTCTCTCACTCTCTCTCTCTCTCTCTCTCACACACACACACACACACACACACACACACACACAGTCAGGGTCAATCTTGTCAGCGAGGTCTTTCTCACACTCCTCAGGGGTCTCCTGCCTCTCAGTGCAGGGGCATCAGTGATGACATCATCAGCACAGCAGCCTCCGCTACCAGCACCCACATCCAACCCCCCCCACTCGCACACACTGCCATCACCACACAGAAATTTCTCAAATTTTTCTATTAACATGCATTCTTAATCCTGAACTACATGATGCCATCAAAACAAGCACTATACATTTACATTTACATTTACATTTATTAATTTGGCAGACGCTTTTATCCAAAGCGACTTACAATTGAGGAAAACAGCAAGCGATTCGTCTAAGTAAGCAATATTCACGAGAGGTGCTAGTAATACAAGGTTTCAAATACAACGTCAAGATAGTATAAGCAAGTATATAGAGAACATTAGAAAAGGAAAAATAGGGGTAAAAGTTTTTTTTTTTTTTTTTTTTTTTTTTTTTTTTTTATGAGACAGTTAAGTGCTCATGGAAGAGGTGGGTCTTCAGCTGTTTTTTGAATTGTGAAATTGATCCAGCAGTCCTGATGGAAACAGGAAGATCATTCCACCAGCCGGGAACGGAGAAAGAAAATGTCCTTGAGATGGATCTCATGCCTCTCTGTGAAGGAACAATGAGGCGCCGCTCGTTTTCAGACCGCAGACTTCTGGAGGGGATGTAGGTCTGTAAGAGAGAGTTGAGGTAGATGGGTGCTGTGTTAGTGGCTGTTCTGTAAGCAAGCACCAGTGCCTTGAACTTAATGCGTGCCGCTACTGGGAGCCAGTGTAGAGAGATGAGCAGAGGTGTGACATGTGCTCTCTTGGGCTCATTGAAGACCAGGCGTGCAGCAGCATTCTGGATCATTTGCAGAGGTTTGAAGGCACAGGCTGGGAGACCGGCCAGAAGAGCATTACAATAATCCAGTCTAGAAATGACAAGTGCCTGGACGAGAAGCTGTGTTGCATGTTCTGTTAAGAACGGTCTGATCTTTCTAATGTTGTACAATGCAAACCTGCATGACCGAGTTGTTTTAGTAACGTGATCCTTAAAAGTCAGCTGATCATCCATGATTACCCCAAGATTCCTGACTGAAGTCGATGGGGTTATCTTAGATGGACCAAGTTGGATGGTAAGCTGGGGCTGTTCTGACGGGGTGGCAGGAATGACGAGGAGCTCAGTCTTGGCCAGGTTGAGTTGCAGGTGATGATCTTTCATCCAAGAAGAGATGTCAGCCAGGCAGTCGGAGACTCGTGTGGCTAGCATGGAATCGTCTGGATGAAATGAGAGGTGAAGTTGAGTGTCATCAGCATAACAATGGTAGGAGAATCCATGTGCTTGTATGATGGAACCCAGTGATGTGGTGTATATGGAGAAGAGCAGAGGTCCAAGAACCGATCCTTGTGGGACCCCGGTGACTAGTTGGTGTGATTTGGACACTTCACCTCCCCAAGCTACCTTGAACGACCTATCTGCGAGGTAGGATTTAAACCAGGAGAGTGAAGTTCCAGTGATGCCCAGTGACGATAGGGTAGACAGAAGAATGTGATGGTTAACCGTGTCGAAGGCTGCAGAAAGGTCTAAGAGAATGAGAACAGATGATTTGGACTCAGCTCTTGCCCTCCTTAGGGCTTCTGTAACTGTTAGTAGGGCAGTTTCGGTTGAGTGACCGCTCTTAAAGCCTGACTGGTTGGTGTCCAGCCTGTTGTTTTGGGTGAGGAAGGTAGACACCTGATTGAAAACAACCCGTTCAAGTGCTTTAGCTATGAACGGAAGGAGAGAAATGGGTCTATAATTCTCCAGTAGGGAAGTGTCATGTGTGGGTTTCTTAAGCAGCGGGGTTACCCGGGCCTGCTTGAATGCAGTGGGAAAAATTCCTGTATTAAGAGATGTGTTAATGATATGAGTGAGCGATGGTAGGAGTGTGGGTGAGATGGCTTGTAGTAGATGTGAGGGGATGGGGTCTAACGGGCAGGTGGTTGGGTGAGTAGAGAGCAGAAGTTTAGAGACATCATCCTCTTTAAGAGGAGAGAAAGAGGAGAGAAGATGGTCTGCTGTGTGTATGTGCGATGTGAGATCATTGATGGGTGGAGCTGAAAATTGTCTGCTGATAGACCTAGTTTTGTCTGTGAAGTAGCTGGCAAAGTCATTAGCCGTTAGGGAGTTAGACGGAGGTGGTGGAGGGGGACAGAGGAGGGGGACAGAGGAGAGTTTTAAATGTTTTGAAAAGCTTGTGGGAGTCTGAGGCGCTGCTAATTTTTTCATGGAAGAATGCAGATTTAGCAGTGTGAATGTCTGCAGAGAAGATAGAGAGTGAAGCTTGATACTTACAGAGGTCAGCGATGTCTTTTGTTTTGCGCCATTTCCTTTCAGTCGCTCTGAGTTTAGCCCGGTGTTCCCGGAGGGTATCGGACAACCAGGGACTGGAAGGAGTAGCACGTGCTGGCCTGGAGGAAATAGGACAGATAGTGTCTAGACACGAGGTTAGTCTATACAGATTTAGGTTTCCCTTAGAAACATGAACTAAAGGAATAGAGATACAAAATACTAACCCTAAAGGTCCATTCACACTGCCCGCGAATATTCGGTGCGAATGTTCATCGTGATAACGTTCAAGAACAAAAAAATTCTAGATTCTTATGAAGCTCTTCACATAGAACGCGAACATTTTGTCTAGTGCGACAAATCTTTCCCCCTTCGCAAGGCGAAGAAACGGACTGTCCAATAAGAATCGAGCATTACGCCACACGCCTAGTGCCACTGCAGTTACACAAAATGGCAACACGGTGGCGCTAAAAGCTCAGAAAGCTCACGAGCATATACACCAAAGTAGAGGACGTTCAACATAGTTACTGTCATTGGTCTCAGAACAGAGAGAACTTTTTGACAAAAGTCACAGCGACTACACAAACCAGGACAAAAACGTTCTGTGGCAAAAAAATCGCAGATAAAATGGACATTGATGGTAAACCAAACAGTAAGCGTTTTTTCTTCTCAGCAGCCAAAGAAGCCTGAATAGCAGTTGAGCGCCACCTAATATGTTTAGGCGCGAAATGTATTCTCCATCAGTGTCATCTACCATGCGGGCTTCAAATAGAAGCGAACATCTTGATATGAAAGCTTGGTTCGTCGGGCATTCGTTTCGCTTTTTCGCATCCCCCGCAATGTGAGTGGGCTTTAACCATAGGCGTAATTTGCGGGTGAACAGGTGTGACATGTCCCCACCACTTTCTGGAAGAAATGCTTGCGGAAGATGTGTATTAATTGTTTAGTGGCCATTAACATCTAAAACTCTAAAACTAGCTCCAGTGAGGGGGAGCTGACAAATATAGAAAAACGTAAGTTGGTCGTATTACTTCGTTTTGGTTTTCCTGTTTACTGGATTTTCGGTTTAGATCAGCTGTCATTTTTTGGTTTATTCAGGAAAACCGAAAAACTAAATATTGACATTTTTTGTTTGCCAGGTAATGTGACAGGGCTTAAGCCTAGTTCCAGAATCCAGACTAACTTAGTCACCATGCAATTTAAAATGACAATACAAATTTTCTTGGTGTTGATTTATCAATGTACAGAATTCTTATGGTAAAATTCATTTGTTCATTGACTATACTGACTGTCCAGTTGTAACACTTCCATCTGTTCCTCTGCTTGTTCCCCATGACTTTCCCCAGACTACACTTCCCAGTATTCCCTCACGCTTCCCTCATCTTCAATCGCCAGCCTTCATTGATTGCACCCGCACCTGCACCCGATCAAGAGACTATACATACTCACCATTGTTCACTCATTGTCTGGTCTTGTGTTGTTTAGATATACTTATCTGCTTTCGGATTACCTGTTTTTGATATACTTACCCGCCAGTGGACTACCTGTTTTTTGTACACCATACCCCTTTGGATTACCCTGTTTTGTGCACTCACCGGTTTATTGGATGTTCTGTTTGTTCTCCCTACTGCACATATTAAAACCTGTTGACCGGAACTCTGTGGTGTGTGTTCATATCTGACCCAAAGCGTGACACCAATGAGTACCGGTGGTGTATTAGGTTAACTTACAACCATCCAATCAATTAGGAGAGGGCAACATGAAGTCTTGCCCTACTTTTGTTCAAATTTCAGAAGCCGTTTCACTTGGATTTATGCCACGATACAAAGACGACGACAATCACAACTTCCGTTTCATGCTGACTTAAAATGTTAGAGGCATCTTGATCAAAAACAACTTGCACTGTCAAATCTTAAACTATATCTGTGCCATTGTCATAAGTATGTTTTTAAAAACAACCTAAATATCCTAATTTAACCAAGGCCTAGTGCTGGCTTAAGCTAATCCCAGTATGGGAAACTGCCCCTGAGCAAGCAGGCAAGTTAAAAGCTTTACATCCCAACCAAAAGCGCAGAGAGAACATCCAGCATTCAAACAAAATGTTCGCCACTGAAAATATAAAGCAACAGCGGGTCATCTACATCCATTTGTGTGACTGTATCACTGCTGCGCAAGCTTAGAATGAACATAATGCTATTGTTATTGTCTTTTGGTGTGGGTAATAAATTGTCTAAAGACAATAACTTATAATGAAATAAATCTACACGGCTGATGTGTCTCTAGTGCGTCTACAGAGAGAGAGAGAGAGAGAGAGAGAGAGAGAGAGAGAGAGAGAGACATGTAAATATCCCGCTGTGTGGAAACCAATTAGAGGAGCCATTCTGTCGCCATGGTGGAGGCAGGATCCCTGCACGGTTACCATAGCAACCGGCTGGTCTGGATGACTTCAACAGTGTGTAAAATGCAAATGCTATTCCCAAAAGCAGTCTTGTCAGATTAAATGCTGCTCTTTATGCTAAATTGGTACAGTTTTGTGCTCACAAAAGCAAGAGAGACAGCTTTAAAACAAACTAAACTAATAGTTTCTAGGTAAGAATTATTAGCATCAATCATGGGAAGTTAATACAGTTAATAATTTAGTGCAGCTCAGTGTTTTAGTGTCATTCATACATGTTATGAATGTTTCATTGGCTGAATATTGTGAAATATTGATGAAATCCTGCTGTATGAGATAAGTGATTTAGAATTGCTTGTGTTAGGACACAAGTGAAGCGTAGATGTCACTCATTAAGAGTTTCATTCATTCAAGCTTTGGTCATTCTGTGTGACAGCATCTTATCTGCCTCTCATGTCTTATAAACACAGCTTACCAAAAGTTGCCTCACTTGCTGGTCAGAGAAGAACCCGACTCCACTATGAGATGCTGAAGTGGCCATGACAACACCTGGAACTTAGTGGCACTGTATCACTACTGTCAGAAGAGACAAACTTATGTGAAAAATGTGCTGTGTAAGAGTTCACCTTTGCTTGCTCTATATTTCATTTTTGTAGGAGGCAAAAAAGTGACCAACAAGGCTACACTGTGGTATGTGCCCCTCTCCCTTCAAAATGTGGACAAAATCATTGAAGTTCCTGCTATTGAGGTAAGACTATGGATGTCAATATACAAATACTGGCTGCTCTGTAAAGAACATGTATCTCAGAAACATACAAAGATCAGGCATAACATTATGAGCACCTTCCTAATATTGTGTTGGTCCCGCTTTTACAAACTGTGATGCGCTGTGTATTGTGACACTTTTCTATCAGAACCAGCATGGACTTCTTCAGCAGTTTGAGGTTCAGTAGCTTATCTGTTGGATTGGACCACACAGGTCAGCATTCGCTCCCCACATGCATCAATTATGACCCTGTTGCTGGTTCACAACTGTTCCTTTCTTTAGATAGATACTGACCACTGCACACTGAGAACATTCACAAGATACCGACCACTGCACACTGAGAACATCCACAAGATACCGACCACTGCACACTGCGAACATCCACAAGATACCGACCACTGCACACTGCGAACATCCACACAAGATACTGACCACTGTACACTGAGAACATCCACAAGATACCGACCACTGCACACTGAGAACATCCACAAGATACCGACCACTGCACACTGAGAACATACACAAGATACCAACCACTGCACACTGAGAACATTCACAAGATACCGACCACTGCACACTGAGAACATCCACAAGATACCGACCACTGCACACTGAGAACATCCACAAGATACCGACCACTGCACACTGAGAACACACACAAGATACTGACCACTGCACACTGAGAACATCCACAAGATACTGACCACTGCACACTGAGAACATCCACAAGATACTGACCACTGCACACTGAGAACATCCACAAGATACCGACCACTGCACACTGAGAACATCCACAAGATACCGACCACTGCACACTGAGAACATCCACAAGATACTGACCACTGCACACTGAGAACATCCACAAGATACTGACCACTGCACACTGAGAACATCCACAAGATACCGACCACTGCACACTGAGTACATTCACAAGATACCGACCACTGCACACTGAGAACACACACAAGATACTGACCACTGCACACTGAGAACATCCACAAGATACTGACCACTGCACACTGAGAACATCCACAAGATACCGACCACTGCACACTGAGAACATCCACAAGATACAGACCACTGCACACTGAGAACACACACAAGATACTGACCACTGCACACTGAGAACATCCACAAGATACTGACCACTGCACACTGAGAACACACACAAGATACTGACCACTGCACACTGAGAACACACACAAGATACTGACCACTGCACACTGAGAACACACACAAGATACAGACCACTGCACACTGAGAACATCCACACAAGATACTGACCACTGCACACTGAGAACACACACAAGATACAGACCACTGCACACTGAGAACACACACAAGATACAGACCACTGCACACTGAGAACACACACAAGATACAGACCACTGCACACTGAGAACACACACAAGATACAGACCACTGCACACTGAGAACACACACAAGATACAGACCACTGCACACTGAGAACACACACAAGATACTGACCACTGCACACTGAGAACATCCACACAAGATACTGACCACTGCACACTGAGAACATCCACACAAGATACTGACCACTACACACTGAGAACACACACAAGATACAGACCACTGCACACTGAGAACACACACAAGATACAGACCACTGCACACTGAGAACACACACAAGATACAGACCACTGCACACTGAGAACACACAAGATACTGACCACTGCACACTGAGAACATCCACACAAGATACTGACCACTGCACACTGAGAACATCCACACAAGATACCGACCACTGCACACTGGAAACATCCACAAGAGCTGCAGTTTTGAAGATGCTCTGATCCAGTCGTCTAGCATTACAACTTGACCCTTGTCAAACTCGCACTAATACTTGCGCTTACCAATGTTTCATGCTTCTAACACATCAACTTTCAGGACAAAATGTTCACTTCTTGTGTAATATATCCCCCCACTAATAGACGCTGTGATGAAGAGATAATCTGTGTTATTCACTTCAATTGTCAGTGCTCATAATGTTAGACCTGATTGGTGTATATATATTTATATAACATCATTTCATCTTCTGCATTTTGGCACTTTTGCCTCTTTATAACCATCTCTGTTTGAAACATCAAATGACACTTTTTATCTGGCTTGTGTGTTGTTTTGATTGTATGGGTTGTGTATGTTCTACAAGGCATATTTCCCAAGCATAAACTTCATAAATTGAGATGTTTACATAACATTGACCAGATGATGATCTTTCAGTTTTAAGCTTACTGTTGTGAGTCAGGGTAAAATAAGGCAATATGTTGGATCTTACTAATGCTCGATTACTTAAAAAATAAGCTGAATGAAGAAATGAAGTCATCAGGGATGGCATGAGGATGAGTAAATAGGTTATTTATTCCTCTAACAATTTTGGGCCTTGTGTTTGTTGTTCTGAAGATTTTCATTACATTAGTATTCCAAAGTGCCGTGGGGAATGAAAGACAGCGTTTTCGTTGGCTAATATCTTTTGGGTTCCAGATGTTCTACGAATCGTTATAAATTTACCTTTGTGCCTGAAGCGATATGTAACAAAAGATGTAACAAATTGTAGCTGATTTATTATTCTTTTTTTTTCTGTATGTTTATATTAGATTAGATTAGATTAGATTCAACTTTATTGTCATTACACATGTACACATTATATGCATTCTGCTGTAGGTGTTAAATGTGGTTGTGTATGTGAAGCATAACGACATTGCCCCAAGGGGATTAATAAAGCTCTAAACTAAACTAAACTAAAAGAACCGCAGTTGTGCTGTATAAATATGAGCATACGCTGGTACTGTAGATAGAATTCAGTGATTTGATTTCAATGATCTGTTCAAAGAGAGGAACAATATTTTAAGAGTTAAAGCCATTCATATATTCATTTCTGATTTTCTATTACACAGTACATAAAGATTCTCTCTGTGCGCTTTTTCTTTCAAATACCCATTCAGATCATGTTTGCGGAACATTGGTGTATGTCTTACGTCTTGTGTTGAATGATGTACATCTACGGTCGTTTGTTTGTGCAGTACTCCAGCGCAGAGCTGGAGGAATCGGGTAAAAAGAGATATGAGGCTCAGAAACTGGAGCGACTGGAGACAAAAGAGAGGAATGGTGACATCATCACACCCGTGTCTGCTCCAGGTAACTGAAAAACATTGTTTAATTAAACTGCCATCACGCTGAACCCAAGATATATTAACATACCGATTTACCATGGTATTAGTGGTTAAAGTGAAAAAGTTCCTATGATAAAATGTCCATGTGGCATGTTTTGATTTTGTTGGTGTTGGTAGTTTCATTCATGAGTCACATGTGTCCCTCTGACTGGATGTTTTGTTGTGTTTTCCAGTACCACTTTTAATAATATTTGTTGTTCCAAATACCTCTTAGTGACCGCCATAGAAAATCATATGAATAAACACTCAAATTAATAGTAGAGCTGTGAATCTTTGTCTTTACACCTCGTTCTCCAATTCGAATGTATTATTAATAATATAAACACTTTTATATTTACCGGCTAATAGTAATAGTGGACACAAACACTTTTCTGTAGTGCACTGTAAACATGGCCCTGTAAATGACTCTTATAGGGGATTTATTAACTTTGTGGGGACTTGCAGAAACACTACAAAACTATATTAAAGACAAACAATGTGGAAAGAATATTTAACACAGAAGATAAATTAATATACGTGTACTTAAACATCAAGAGAACAGCTGTACATAACAAACAGAGACTCACACTTTACTGCAGCGACTCTTGTCAGAGCGGCAAGTCAAAACTAAAACATGGCAGACACGTGTTGAATTAGCGCTTTACAGAAATAACATCAGCTTTAAACAGTAGTTCAAGTGCAAAAATACATAAGAAACTTAATTTACACACAGCTCGTCGGAAGAGAAAGAGTTAGACACAAGCGTCTGTCTGCTCCCGCTCTGTGTTTGAGCTGCCTGTCACATCGACCAATGATAAATAAACAATTCATACAACTATATTAACATTGCACATAGGCTGAGATGTATTCTGTATTTATCTATCATGTATTAAACATTTGAAATTGTATTTTAAGCACGAAAAGGAAATTAATGTATAGAGGTGTTTAATTTTCTGTCGTGTCATGTACCACCTCTTCAAGTACCACAGTTTGAGAACCAATGTTTTTGTCTCTGTGTGTGTTTAGAGCCGTACACTGTTGGATTTAGTCAGTCGAGTCTGATTCATCTCATTGGCCCGTCAGATTGTACCCTGCACGGATTTGTACACGGAGGTAAGAAACTCTTCATTGTTTTCTGTGTTCACTATATGTGAATAGAGTTTTGTAATGAAGTGCTCACATACATCTTCAACAGAACTTAAAGCTGCTCTTTAACCTGATATACATCACACACCAAAACGTTGTTCTGAAACCAACAGACACACATTTCAGTACTGAAAAAGCAATGACTTTCACACAATAAAAAATCAAGAAAATATCACAGCAGTTAACAGCACAACCCTAACTGTAAAGATCACTTTCGGAGAGATTTTCAACATTATGAAGCTACAGGCCCGGAGGCCCAACTGCACACTCAGACCTGCACGCTCAGACCTGCACTTCCAGAACTATCGTTTACGCCTCTGCAGAAGTCAATCACATTATCACTGCCTCTTCTGCAAATCAACAATCTGCAATTTTTTTCTGCATTGTTTACAGCTCGATGACTTGTAGGACCTCATGAAAAAGAATACAAAAATAAAGTTTGGTGTGAGAAAATGACTCCGAACACTATAATTTATTGTACGTAAATATAGAGTTAATGTTCATCCCTAACTCAATACTAAAGAATGTGATAAATCCTAAATAATTAGGAAAACAATAAATGACTATGAAAATATTTAAGTAACTGAACAATTTCTATTTACAAATACAATTAATAAAAATAAACCGGACTTAATGCATTAAATCATAACCTACTATGCATAATATTTTATAGTAGCAAAATAGTGTAAGTTGCAATCTATCAGCAATTGAATTCAGGTTAGGTAATAATGTTGGATAATCTTCCAAACAGCAGGTGGCACTGTCTGAAAAACGATAGTTCTTGAAGTGCAGGTCTGAACGTGCAGGTCTGAGTGTGCAGTTGGGCCTCCGGCCCTGCAGCTTCACCCTACTCGAGATTTTTGACGAAGCCACGGGTCATGCGCGCGCGCGCAATCCATGCGGATCATTCGCGATCCGTTTCACCATCATATAAGATGTGTTGGATTTGTATTATCAGAGCTTTCTGACTTTTGTTAACGTGAATGAGGGCAAATGTCTCACTCGACAGCTCAGTCAGCATTTAAGTGGCGCCAAAACCTGTGATTTGATTTGATTCGGTCCAGTTACATAACGGATATATTGGCACCGCATTTCAGTACCCAACCCTACAAACAGTCCAAAACTCATTATACTCTCTTATACTCATTAAATCGGTATAATTAAGCTCCAGTTTGCTGCGTCTCATTAATAAACTTCATCATGGGTGGTAACCCTGTTGTCTTTGTGTTGTAACTGTAACGTGAAGATTTAGCATAAGTTCTCAGTGTGACCTCAGTGTTGGATTTGATGGTGTTTGTTTGGGATCTAAATATCACAGAATAACAAACAGAGAGCCGGCAGCTGAATTACTGTGCCATGTGTGTGTGAGGAAAGGGGCAGATGGGTGCATGAATGCATTTGGATTTACTCCAGCCAATTGGAATGATTATACAGCACAGACAGGTTACATCCATCAGAGCTTCAGTGTGTGTGTGTGTGTGTGTGTGTGTGTGTGTGTGCCAGTGTGTGTGTGTGTGTGCCAGTGTGTGTGTGTGTGCCAGTGTGTGTGTGTGCCAGTGTGTGTGTGTGCCAGTGTGCCACTGTTGAATGTGTTGTGAGACAGTGGGAGTTTTGTGTTAGTAAACCCTTCACCAGATACTTAAGCACTGAATATGTTAAAGGAAGATTCCAGGTTGAAAATACATATGTGCCGCATCTGTGGCAGGATGACAATTTCGACAAACTCATATCTTGATTGATATCCACTTTCACACAGTTTAGAAAGCACAACTCAACACAAACAGGGATAAATATCATGTTTGAGAGCAATGAGCACCAAAACAAGCAGACACAGGAACAGTTTCTTCCCTCAGGCCATCTACCTCATGAACAGTTAACTGTTCTACCCACCGTGCAATTAATAACTTGTGCAATAATAACATGTGCAATACTAATTATATCCAACTGATAGTACCCTACCTTTTTATTCCATTTTTGCTTAAATTATATTCCATCATGCTGTATATAGTGCATTTTTTTAATCTGCATATATACATATACACTTGCATAGGTATTACACTCTATATCTTATCTTATTTTTACTTCCTATTTTTTTTAATATTTTTTATTTTTATTCTTCTTTATATATAGATACATCTGTGTATTATATTGTTTATTTGTATTATATCATGGTCTCTGTGCACTGGATGCTTCTTTCACCACAACAAATTCCTCGTATGTGCAGACATACCTGGCAATAAAGCTCTTTCTGATTCTGATTCTGATTTAATAAAACACTTCTGTAATCATAGACCAAATCAACTTGGAAACATAATCCACTTGTAACACAACCAATCGCCAACAATTAATTAAAAAAAATACAGGGAAAATGAAGAGACCATTCTAAATGTTCATTTAATTATCATTTCTAGATGTATTGTGGCCAATGCCTGTCTGTTGAATAATAATTAAAAGAAATCCTTAGGAGTGACAAAGTCATCCAACAGCAATGACTGACAGCAGGGGCGATTCTAGGTGTTCAATATTGGGGGGGGGGGTTGAGCTCAGCCTCCAAGTATATATATATATATATATATATATATATATATATATATATATATATATATATACAGTGTTATGTGAAAGTTTGGGCACCCCTTGCAGAATCTGTGAAAATGTGAGTTAGTTTAACAAAATAAGAGAAATCATACAAAATGCATGTTATTTTTTATTTAGAACTGTACTGAGTAAGATATTTTACATAGAAAATGTTTACATATAGTCTAAAAAAAATATCTGAAATGATTAAATTAACCATTGGTTCTTAATACAGTTAAACTGAGCACTGTTCCTCCAGTTTGGACACATGAGCTCTGTTTCCACTTCATTCTGTGTGCAGTGTGGACACAGTCGCTCTTCTCTTGGTGTCCATGTCTGTCTGTGTCTGCCCGTCTCTACAGTGAGCTTGTGATCACTGAGTCTGTACATGGTCAACACTTTTCTTTGTTTAGGGTCTGATACGGTTTTGAGGTATTCTGCCAGTTTATATTCTCTGTTTAATGACAGATAGCATTCCAATTTGCTTTGCTGAGCTGTTGCTTCCGTCCAGTGTGTGAGATATTTTTCTTTTTGTGTTTTTATGATTTGGTTTAGTCTGGCTGGGGTTTGGGGTTCAGTTTGGCATGTTTTGGGTTGTAGAGTTAGTTCTGATATGAGTTGGATGAGTGGGCTTCTCTCTGGGTTCAGCTCTTGATGGCTTAAGGCTTTATGATGGAGGGTCTCTGTATCACTGTTTTTAAGGTGAGTGTAGAATTGAATCGCTCTTTTTTCTATTTTAATTATTAGAGGGTATAGTCCTGGTTCTGCTCTGCAGGCGTTGTTTGGAGTTTTTCGCTGAATCCGTAGAATCCGTAGAACTCTTGGTGTGTAAGTGGACCCCAAACCTCACATCCATACAGTGTGATACATTTTTATATTCTTTTTGATTGCGTAAAAAGCTCTTCGTGCCTTGTCTCTCAGGTCGTTCACAGCCTTGTTTAAGTTCCCAGTGTTACCTATGTTTATACCGAGATATGTGTAGTTCTGGATGTGTTCTAAGGGCATTTTGTTTAGTTTGAAATTGTGATGTTGGGTTTGACGACTGGGCCTTTTTTGGAATGTCATGATTTTGGTCTTTTTAAGGTTAACTGATAGGGCCCATGTTTGACAGAAAGTGTGCAGGATGTCTAGATGTTGCTGTAGACCCTCTTTTGTGGGTGACAGCAGAACCAGATCATCTGCAAACAGAAGGCATTTCACTTCAGTGTCTAGTAAGGTGGGACCGGGTCCTGGTGACTGTTCTAAAGCTCGAGCTAATTCATTAATGTATATGTTAAATAGTGTAGGACTTAGACTACAGCCCTGTCTTACTCCACGACTCTGGGAGAGGAAGTCTGTGTGCTTGTTGCCTATTTTAACTGCGAATTTGTTATTCGTGTACATTGATTTGATTATGTCGTAGGTTTTTCCTCCAATGCCACATTGAATTAACTGAAGAAAAAGCCCCTCATGCCAGATTGAGTCAAAAGCTTTCTTGAAGTCAACAAAGCATGAGAAGAGCTTTCTTTTATTTTGGTTGGTTTCCTTGTCAATTAAAGTATGAAGAGTGTATATATGATCGGATGTGCGGTATTTTGGTTGGAAACCGATTTGGCATTTACTCAGAATGTTTCTGTTGTTTAGATAATGGAGGAGTCTGCTGTTTAGAATGTTACAGAAGAGTTTTCCTAGGTTACTGTTTACACATATTCCACGATAATTATTAGGGTCGAATTTGTCTCCGCTTTTATGGATTGGGGTGATAAGACCTTGATTCCAGATACTGGGAAATATACCTGTACTAAGGATGATATTGAGCAGTTTAAGAATGGCAAGTGTGAATTTTTGGTCTGTATATTTAATCATCTCGTTTAGAATGCCATCCATACCACTTGCTTTTTGGGATTTAAGTTTTCGTATATTATTGCATAGTTCTTCTAGTGTAATTGGAGAATCTAAAGGGTTTTGGTAATCTTTAATAGTTGACTCTAGAGTGCATAGTTTGTTGTATAGGGTAGTTTGTTTATGGTTCTTGTTTATATTATTAAAGAGGTTAGAGAAGTGGTTTATCCATACATCTCTGTTCTGAATGGGTAATTCTTCATGGTGAGATTTATTAAGTGCATTCCAATGTTCCCAGAAGCGGTTTGTTTCTAAAGATTGTTCAATTGCTCTTAACTGATTTTGTATATCTTGTTTCTTTTTCTTCCTTAGGGTGTCTTTATATTCTTTAAGTTTTTCATGGTAGAGTTGGCGTGTGTTTACATTGTCTGCATCTCTGTGTTTCTGATTTGATAGAATTCTTACTTCTTTTCTAAGGTTTTTACAGTCATTGTCAAACCATTTATCATTTGCAGGCTTCTTGTTTATTTTAGTATTTGTGGATTTTAGGTTGGATAATGTTGCAGATATTGTAAATATTTGGTTAATTCTATCTAATGCTAAATGTACACCTTCGTTTGGTGTAAACTCTCTGACCACTATGCAGTTGTGGCCCAATGGTTAGAGAGTTGGAGTCATGACCAGAAGGTTGCTGGTTTGATTCTCAGGGCTGGTGGGTAACGGCTGAGGTGCCCTTGAGCAAGACACCTAACCCCCACTTGCTTACTATACAAAATGTACAAATGTATAGTACAATGTAATGTAAGTCGCTTTGGATAAAAGCGTCTGCCAAATGTGTAAATGTAAATGTCGTTATTATGTGGGAATGATGTATCTAAGAATTTATTAAGTAAGTTTTGAATTTTTGGTTCACGAATTATGCCTTGTATCTTAGATATGCTTTGTATGTATCTTCACTATTTTGTTTCCATCTGTATGCATATTTAAGGGTATGGAGGTGAGTTTGTTTTGATGCCTCTGTGTTAGGTTTGGATCTGTTAAGGTAGAGAGTAATTTTACTGTGATCTGATAATGGGGTTAGTGGGCTGACTGTGAACGCTCTGAGAGAGTTCAGTCACTCTCTCTCTCTTTCTCAATTTCAATGTAAGTGTGCTTTATTGGCAATTGTACATTGTATTGCCAAAGCATTTGCAGCCGGGCTGCATACAAGTAGTGCAAATATGTATACAAACAGAGGGTTATATAATAATAATAATAATAATAGTATCAAATGAAAAGTGTGATATGTGTAGTGCAAGCTTAAAGTGAATAAGTAATATATAAAATGTAAAAAAAAATTCAGTACATATTTTCTACAAAAGCAGAATATACATTCAAGAGAATCAAGTAATATAATGATATGTACATATTGACAGACTTTCAAACGTCTCGTGTATGGATTTGATTTTTCCATAAAACATTGTCCGTATATCCGTGTATTTTGTACATTCCGTTAGGAAGTGGATCTCTGTCTCTATTTTGTTGAGATGACAGTGTGGACACAGTCTCTGGTCCTGTGGAAGCCATGTTTGTGTGTGTCTGCCCGTCTCTATAGTGAGTTTATGTCTCTCTCTCTCTCTCTCTCTCTGTCTCTCTCTCTCTCTCTCTCTGTGTCTGCCCGTCTCTATAGTGAGTTTATGTCCACTGAGTCTGTATCTGGTCAACGTGGCTCTTAGTTTTTGATCTGTTACTGTGTACAGATAGTCTGCCATACTGGATTCTCTCTTTAGGGACAGATAACATTGCATTTTACTCTGTTCTTTTGTTTGAGTTTTCCAATGACTGATATAGTTTTGTTTCATTTGTGTTGTAATTTGGTTGAGTGTGATTTTGTCAGTATTGTTGTGGTTGAGAGCATCAGTGGATGTTAGGACTGAAACATCAGGACTGAAGCTCTGGATTTATTTCTTTGCTCATCTCTTGGTATTTCTGGGCTTTATAATGATATGACTGAGAGTCGCTGTGTTTTACATGTTTCCAGAATTTCTTCGCTCGTTTTTCTATCTTTATGATTAATGGATATTTGCCTAATTCTGCTCTGCATGTGTTGTTTGTTGTGTGCCGGTGCACCTGTAGGATATTTTTACAGAGTTCTGCATGTAGGATCTCAGTTGGATGTTTTTCCCATTTAGTAAAATCTTGTTTTGGATTTGTCAGTGGACCCCACACCTCACTGCCATAGAGGCCAATCGGTTCTATTACTGATTCTAATATTTTCTGCCAAATTCTAGTTGGGATCTCTATAGGACATTGACGTTTGATAGCATAGAAGGCCCTGATGTAAATGTGTGTTGTGTTACCTTTGATCTGCATCTTTTCTGAAAGGTGATAATTTTAGTTTTACTGAGGTTAACCGTCAGGGCCCAGGTCTGACAGTATTGTTCTAGCAGGTCCAGGTTCTGTTGTAAACCATGTTCAGTGGGAGACAACAGAACCAGATCATCTGCGTACAGAAGACATTTGATTTGTGAGTCGTGTAGAGTGAGACCGGGGGCTTCAGATCCATCTAGAATGGTTGCCAGTTCATTGATGTAAATATTAAACAGTGTTGGGCTTAAACAGCATCCCTGTCTCACTCCACGCTCCTGGGAAAGATGTTTAGTATGTTTTATGTTGATTTTTATGCCGCATTTACTCTCAGTGTACATTGATTTAATAAGATCATAGGTTTTACCACCTATGCCACTTTCAATAAGTTTGTAGAATAGTCCTTGGTGCCAAATTGAATCAAAAGCTTTTTTAAAGTCAATAAAGCATGCATATATTTTACCTTTATCTTGGTTAACATGTTTTTCGATTAGAGTATGTAGCGTAAAAATATGATCGGTTGTGCGGTAGTTTGGTAAGAATCCTATTTGACTTCTGCTCAGGACGTTGTGTGTTGTGATGAAGTCTAAGAGTCGAGCGTTTATTAAACTACAGAATAATTTTCTTAGGTTACTGCTCACACAAATGCCTCTGTAGTTGTTAGGATCAAATTTATCTCCGCTTTTAAAGATAGGTGTTATCAAACCTTGATTCCAGATATGAGGGAAGTAACCTACACTTAGAACCACATTAAATAATTTAAGGATGGCTGATTGGAATTTACTGCTTGTATGTTTTATCATTTCGTTTAATATCCCGTCAGGTCCAGATGCTTTTCTTGCTTTAAGTTTTTTTATTTTTTCTTTAAGTTCTTTTTCAGTTATTGGGAAGTCTAATGGGTTTTGATTCTCTTTGATGGCCAATTCTAGTTTCTCCAATTGTTTGATTGTTTGATTTTGCTCACAGTTTGTGTCTGTCTGTACTTTATTAAACAGTGTTTGGAAATGACTTTCCCATATTTTCAAATTGTTCCAGTTATCCCAGAATTGGTTTGTATTGACTGACTTTTCGATTATTGTCAGCTGTTTTTGGGTGTATTGGGCTTTTTTAGTTCTGAGCGTATGTTTGTATTGTTTTAATGTTTCACAGTAAAGAAGGCGAATCTCTGCATTATTTGGATCTTTGTGTTTCTGGTTTGACAATGTTCTTAGTTTTTTGCGAATGGTTTGACAGTCCTGATCAAACCAGTTTTTGTCATTTTTGGATATCTGATTTTTTCCAGATTTTTCAAATATGTCATTTATATCTTTAACAGCAAGATTGACATCATCTTTAGTGTGAGAATAGGAGTTATTTAGAAAGTTATCTAACAGCGTTTGTATTTTTTGACTCTTAAGTGCTTTCTGATATTCTTCTGCGCTGTTTTCAGCACATCTGATATTATACAGCTCACTGGGTTCTGTGTTATTGTTATTTTCTGTCTTTTTGAGATGTAAAGTAATTTGACTGTGATCAGACAGAGGTGTTACAGGCTCTAACAGTGAATGATCTGAGAGATGAAGGATCTATATCTGTTATCATATAATCAACTTAGGCAGTTGTGGCCTAATGGTTAGAGAGTCGGACTCGTAACCAGAAGGTTGCCGGTTCGATTCTCAGTACCGGCTGGTAACAACTGATGTGCCCTTGCACGGCACCTTACCCCCGTTTGCTCCCCGGGTGCTGCAGTGTTAGCTGCCCACTGCTCCCGGTGTATGTGTGTTCACGACTTGAAGTGTGTGTGTTCACTATTCACTGGTTGGGTTAAATGCAGAGGTCACATTTCGGGTCACCATATCTGACAAATAGGTCACTTTAAACTTTAAAACTGTACTGTACCCAAGAGGTGAGCAAAAAGTGAATCTCCCTAAAGTATCACCTGTTAACCTACCGTTGAAAATGTACAGACCCAGACTTCCACGGAGCTGCAGGAGATTAAGAACATAAGAACATTTCTGTTCTTATTAACAGTACGGTCATGATTATTTCTGTGGATATGGGAGAATGTGTTATTAATGCAGTTCAGTTTGTTGTTGATATATTTACTCCCTTGTGTGTCGGTGAAGTCCGGCTGTAGTCCTGTTCTGGAGTTCAGGTCTCCACAGATGAGCACATTTCCTTGGGCCTGGAGGTGACTTGTCTCTTTCGCTAGTGTTAACAACATGTCTTCACTGTAGTACGGAGAGTCTGATGGTGGGATCTATATGGCACACAGGAATATATCTTTTTCGGATGGGAGTAGTTCCTTGTGGATTTTGAGCCAGGTGTGGTATTTTCCATGTTTCACCGTGTTGATGTGGTTGTGGAGTTTAGAATGATACCAGATTAGATTAGATTAGATTAGATTCAACTTTATTGTCATTACACATGTACAAGTACAAGGCAACGAAATGCAGTTTGGGTCTAACCAGAAGTGCAATAGCAGCAAGTGCAGGATATACATTGGTTGCATAAGTTACATAAATAAATATACAGAAGTAATTTACAGATGGAAATGTACTATGACCATGATTTACAGATGTCTCTTACTATAAACAGAAATTTACAGATGGATATATACTATGATCATGATATACAGATGGCTATTACTATAAACAGAAATTAACAGATGGATATATACTATGCACATAATATACAGATGTCTATTGCTATAGACAGAGATTTACAGATGGATATATACTATGAACATAATATACAGATGGCTTTTACTATAAACAGAAATTTACAGATGGATATGTATTATGAACATAATGTACAGATGGCTTTTACTATAAACAGAAATTTACAGGTGGCTGTATACAATAAGTTAGGCTATGGTGAGCAGCAGTGCGATAAATATAGAGTAGTGCAAATAAATTATGGACAGAAGCTATCGAAGTAACAGTGCAATGGAAGAAGTTATTGCATATTTCAGTTAAAGTGTAGGAGTGCAAGATGCATAGTAAACAGTAAACAGTCGGTACTGTAATGAACAGTTGGCAGTGCAAATGAGCAGTCTGGTAGTGCAAATGAACATAAATGTTATGTATAGACAGTCCATTAGTGCAAATAACAAGTGAAGACAGGTGTGCAATGAGGGGGGAGAGAAGAGTGTAGTAGTAAATGAGGGGCAGTGGGATCAGTGAGGGGCAGAGTTCAATAAAGAGACAGCTCTGGGAAAAAAGCTGTTCTTTAGTCTGCTGGTCCTGGTCCGGAGGCACCTGAAACGCCTGCCGGAGGGCAGGAGAGAAAACAGTCTGTGAGCGGGATGAGAGGAGTCCTTAAGAATGCTGCGAGCTCGACGCAGACAGCGTTTCCTCTGGATGTCCTCCATGGATGGAAGTGGAGTCCCTGTGATGCGCTGGGCGGTTTTCACCACCCGCTGCAGTGCCTTGCGCTCTGCAACATAGCAGCTCCCATGCCAGACTGTGACACAGTTGGTCAGGACGCTTTCTATTGCACAGCGATAGAAGTTCACCAGGATAGCCGAGGACAGCCGATTCTTCTTTAGTGTCCTCAGGAAGAAGAGGCGCTGGTGAGCCTTCTTGACCAGGCTGGAGGTGTTGGTAGTCCAGGACAGGTCCTCCGAGATGTGGATCCCCAGGAACTTGAAACTGGAGACACGTTCAACAGCCATCCCATTGATGTGGATGGTGTCATGTGTGCCTCTTGACTCTTTCCTGAAGTCCACAATGAGCTCCTTTGTCTTGGAGGTGTTAAGGAGCAGGTTATTGTTGTTGCACCATGTGGCTAGGTGCTGGATCTCCTTCCTGTAGGCCGTCTCATCGTTGTTGCTGATGAGACCAATCACCGTAGTGTCGTCCGCAAACTTGATGATGGAGTTAGATCCGTTCACAGGCTTGCAGTCGGAGGTGAAGAGGGAGTAGAGGAAGGGGCTTAGCACACAGCCCTGTGGTACACCAGTGTTGAGTGTGATAGTGGTGGAGCAGATGGAGCCTGATCTCACCTGCTGTGGTCTGTTGGTCAGAAAGTCCATAATCCAATTGCATAGGGAGGTGTTAATGCCCAGGTCTTCAAGTTTGGCTATTAACTTGGATGGAATGATAGTGTTGAATGCTGAGCTGAAGTCAACAAACAACATACGTGCATAAGTGTTCTTATTGTCCAGATGTGTGAGCACAGAGTGCAGTGCCATGGAAACTGCATCTTCTTTGCTCCTATTGCTGCGGTAGGCAAACTGGTGTGGGTCCAATGTGGATGGCAGAAAGTCCTTCAGGTGTGCCAGGACCAGCCGCTCAAAGCACTTCATGACAATGGGTGTCAGTGCTACAGGACGGTAGTCGTTCAGGCACTTTGGGCTGGAGTGTTTTTTGTCACTGGCACAATGGAGGTGCATTTAAAGCATGTTGGCACAGCTGCTTGGGCAAGAGACAGGTTGAAGATGTCAGTGAAAACCCCAGCAAGCTGCTCAGCACATGCCCTGAGTACACGTCCAGGGATGTTGTCTGGTCCAGCGGCTTTGTGCGCACTGATCCGGCTCAGTGCATTACAGACGTCTATGGAGGAGAGTGTGATTGGAGGGTGATCAACTGAGGGTTTGAGCTTGGTGGCAGTTTCTCTATTGTCTCTCTCAAATCGAGCATAAAAGTCATTGAGCTCGTTCAGGAAGAGGACATCAGTGGCTGCGGGGGTGGAGTGGGTGGGTTTGTAATCACTGATGGCCTGGATGCCTTGCCACATGCGTCGAGGGTCGGAGTTGGAAAAGTGCTCCTCTACCTTTAGCTTGTAGCAGTGCTTGGCCTCTTTGATGCCCCTCTTCAGGTTAGCTCTGGATGTGCTGTAGACTTGTGCATCACCTGATCTGAAGGCAGTATTGCGTGCCTTCAACAGGAGGCGCACCTCCTTGTTCATCCATGGCTTCTGATTTGGGTACGTGATGATCTGTTTCTGAGTTGTGACACTGTCTATGGTGATGTTGATGTAATCCAGTACAGAGGAGGTGTAGCAGTCAATGTCCGTGTGAGAGCCACTGGTGGCCTGAGAAGCAAATGTACTCCAGTCTGTGTGTAGAAACCTTTCCTGGAGTGTGAAATCTGCCCCCACAGGCCACACTTTGATGGTCTTCACTGATGGCTTCACACGATTGATGAGGGGTGAATACTTGATGATTTGTCCTCCTGAGTCTCTGCCCTGTCGGACTGTGTTGAGTTTTTGTGATGGTAGAAGAATTGTGTTGTTGTGGTGTCTGCCCTGCTCCATGTCTCCTGTAGAATTATAATGCCCATGTCTTTAATGCTCTTTTGGAATTCTAGGTTTGAGCTCTTTAGCCTGAATGCTGTAGAGTTCAAGCCTGCTTGGATAGTCCACATTGATACAGAAAGAGTCATTCTAGTAATTCAAGGTGTAGACTTCTTGTTTTCAAAAATAAGAGGTAATCCTTTTCTAATTTAGAATATTTAAACCAATATATATATATATATATATATATATATATATATATATATATATATATATATACAGGTGCTGGTCATATAATTAGAATGATGATTTATTTCACTAAAAGTTGATTTTTTAAAAAGTTGATTCACAAAAAGTTGATTTATTTCACTAATTCCATTCAGAAAGTGAAACTTGTATATTATATTCATTCATTACACACAGACTGATATATTTCAAATGTTTATTTCTTTTAATTTTGATGATTAGAACTGACAACTACTGAAAATTCCAAATTCAGTATCTCAGAAAATTAGAATATTACTTAAGACCAACACAAAGAAAGGATTTTTAGAAATCTGGGCCAACTGAAAAGTATGAACATGAAGAGTATGAACATGAAGAGTATGAGCATGTACAGCACTCAATACTTAGTTGGGGCTCCTTTTGCCTGAATTACTGCAGAAATGCGGCGTGGCATGGAGTCGATCAGTCTGTGGCACTGCTCAGGTGTTATGAGAGCCCAGGTTGCTCTGATAGTGGCCTTCAGCTCTTCTGCATTGTTGGGTCTGGCATATCGCATCTTCCTCTTCACAATACATCATAGATTTTCTATGGGGTTAAGATCAGGCGAGTTTGCTGGCCAATTAAGAACAGGGATACCATGGTCCTTAAACCAGGTACTGGTAGCTTTGGCACTGTGTGCAGGTGCCAAGTCCTGTTGGAAAATGAAATCTGCATCTCCATAAAGTTGGTCAGCAGCAGGAAGCATGAAGTGCTCTAAAACTTCCTGGTATACGGCTGCATTGACCTTGGACCTCAGGAAACACAGTGGACCAACACCAGCAGATGACATGGCACCCCAAACCATCACTGACTGTGGAAATGTGGATTCTGTGCCTCTCCTCTCTTCCTCCAGACTCTGGGACCCTGAAATGTACTTTCATCAGAGAACATAACTTTGGATCACTCAGCATCAGTCCAGTCGAGACGCTTCTGACGCTGTCTGTTGTTCAAGAGTGGCTTGACACAAGGAATGCGACAGCTGAAACTCATGTCTTGCATACGTCTGTGCGTAGTGGTTCTTGAAGCACTGACTCCAGCTGCAGTCCACTCTTTGTGAATCACCCCCACATTTTTCAATGGGTTTTGTTTCCCAATCCTCTCCAGGGTGCGGTTATCCCTCTCTCTCTCTCTCTCTCTCACTTCCGGTGCGGTTGTTGAGGACGAGTGTGTGTTAAGTGGTGTGAGTGCGGGTGATTTGGTTTTCCTGCGTATTTCATCTTTTCTGTTTCACTTCTGTTTTCATTGAGGTTTTATATTCTCTCGTTGCTCAGTCTTGGAGCCGCGTACTACCCATTCATTAGGGAAGTATGACGGCCCATGTTGACTTGGATTCACTCACACGGTGTCACATGGTTAAAGTGGCGTTTGGCGCAAGCGTTGAGGAATGTTGTTTGGCTGCTGGTAAAGTTGTGGGGCATGAGTGCATTTTTATCTGCCTCACGTATGAATAATGCTGCCGTAATTTTCCTTGTCAGCACTGAAAAAGCTGATGCTCTAGTTGAGCAAGGAATTGTTATTAATGACGAGTTTGTTTCGGTCCTTCCTCTCTCATTGCCATCAAAAAGAGTTACTTTATCTAATGTACCCCCGTTCATGAGCGACAAAATATTAACGCAAGCCTTGTCTCGCTATGGTAAATTAGTATCACTGATCAAAAAGGTTCCAATCAGTAGTGATTCCTCTCTTCTGAAACACATTGTCTCTTTTAGGCGATTCGCATACATGATTGTTAAGGACGACGCCGAACTAGAATTGTCACTTGTTATATTTGTCACAACTGCAAAGACAAAGTGTTTCGGGTGTGGCAAAGTAGGACATCTAATTCGAAACTGTCCCGAAAAGAACAGCGAAGTAGAGAGAAATCCCACTGTCACTACAAGCAGGGCAGTGGAGCTCAACGCAAGGCTGCTTGGGGAGAGCCGAGGCGCCGCGGAGCCGGTTGCGGAGGAGTCTAGTCCAGATAAAGATACAGATCCCGTTGATTTGTCTGAAGCTGGTTCTACCTCTGCACAGTGTGCTCTTTCAGGTGTGTTATATGTTGAAACGATTAAGAATGGTAATAAGAGAGGGGTACAGTTTTTGGAAAATAATATTGATAAGACGGTATGTGGCGTTTTGGAAACTTTGTTGCCTGCTTCGCGGGCTGTTTGTGAGGCAGACTGTGTAGATATGGTGACGGAGCAGAGTTTGTTTAAAGTGCCCCTAAAAAGGAAAAAGAAGGAAAAACCTCACTATGTTAGTTCCCCCTCTAAAAACTGTTCACAATTTAGTGAAGATCAGGAGACGGATAGCGAGAGTGAGTCCTCTCAGGGTGATTTTTCTGCCCGAATGATGTTGATGAGATAAAGTTGTTTCTTATATCAACTAAAAACAGGAGGGGTGTTAATGTTCAAGATTATTTTCCTGACATTAAACAGTTTGTTGAAAAAACGAGAGGGCTGATGGCAGATGGCTCTTTTACTAACAGGGAAGTTTTCCGTTTAAAGAAAATAGTGAGGAATTTAGACATGGTTTTGAATAATGATATATAAAAAGATAAGGGTTCACTTTTCTAAAGAACAGTCATGCTTTTTTGTTTTTTATTTTTGTTTGCCCTTTGTTATGGCTGAAGTGCACCTGGCTTCATTGAATATTAATGGTGCCAGGGACATCAGAAAAAGAGCAATGTTAAAAGAAGTAATTAAACAGAAAAATGTTGATTTTTTTTAATCAAGAAACACACAGCGATGCTGGAAATGTTGCTGATTGGGCAAGGGAATTTGAGGGCACCTCTATACTTATTCATTAAACTTCAACAAGTGCAGGAGTTGCCATTCTGTTCTCAAAAAATTTCAGTCAATTTCCATAGACTTTAATGAAATTATTAAAGGTAGACTTTTAAAAGTGAGAACTGTTCTTGAGAACCATGTGATTGTTTTTATATGTGTATATGCTCCCTCTGTGGCAATTGAAAGGATGCTTTTTTTAGACACTAAGTAATGTTTAGCAAAATTGTTCTCCTGATGAGTTTTTATTTTTGGGTGGTGATTTTAATTGTACTGAACATGTATTAGACAGAAATCATCGCGGAAACGCCTTACCCATTTGGTTAAGAAATATGAATTGTGTGACATTTGGAGGTCTTTCAATGATAGTGTAAGACAATATACCTGGGCTCATACAAGAGGCAGCGTTATATCTTTTGCCAGATTGGATAGATTCTATTTTTTCAAACATCATCTTAATGTCTTTAATGGTTGTGTTCTATTGTTCCAATGAGTTTTACAGATCATGCCATAGTGTGTTGTATTTTTATTGTAAACTCTGTTAAGCCCAGAAGTGTATACTGGCATTTCAATACCTCTTTATTATCTGACATGTTTTTTTAAGGATTCTTTTAAAAATTTTTGGGAGAATTATAGAAATCTACTTTTCAATCAGTTCAACAGTGGTGGGACTTTGGCAAAGTTCAAATTAGACAGTTTTGTCAACAGTATACTCACAACATCACAAAGGAGTTAGGACGATCTTTGGAGAGTTTGGAAGCTGAAGTAATGAAATGTCAGCTGTTAGCTGATGGTACTGGAGAACTTCAATACACAGAAATTTGTTCAAGGAAAAAAGCGCAGTTAGCTGCTTTACTAGGGCATAAAGCACAGGGGGCACTGGTCCGGTTAAGGTTTCAAAGTATTAATGAAAAGGATGCACCATCCAAATATTTTTTTAGCCTTGAGAAGAAAAATGGTCAAAAGAGTCTCATTCAAGCTTTACGCTCTGAGGATGGAGGGTTGTTATTAGACCCTGGAGACATCCGTAGACGGGCAGTCAATTTCTATAAGAATCTTTTTAAAGGTGAGGTCAATATACAGAGCGAGCAGGAAAATGTTTTCTTTAATGCTTTATCCCAGGTGTCTGAGGGGGCTAATGCTGCTCTCTCCAGGCCTTTAGGTTAGGGAGAGCTGCATAAGGCCCTTCAAAGCATGGAATCTGGGGGAGCTCCGGGAGTCGATGGTCTCCCAATTGATTTTTATAGGTCCTTTTGGAGGGAGCTGGGAGTGGATTTGCTGGAGGTGCTAAATGACAGCCTGTCAGAGGGCAGGCTGCCTTTGAGCTGCCGCAGAGCAATAATCACTCTCATTCCCAAAAAATGAGATCTTACTGACATTAAGAGTTGGTGTCCTGTCTCGCTGTTGTGTAATGACTATAAATTGCTTTCCAAAACTTTAGGTAACAGATTGGCTGAAGTAATGGATGATGTGATTCATCCGGACCAGACCTACTGTGTCCCTGGTAGGACTATTTTTGATAACGTTTCTCTAATTTGTGACATTTTAGAAGTTTCCAAACTGTTTAATTTGGATTTTGGTTTGATCTCTTTAGATCAAGAGAAGGCATTTGATCGAGTCGAACACACTTATCTGTGGAGAACGTTGACAGCATTTGGTTTTTGCCAAGGTTTTATATATATGGACAGACAAAACTAGGTCCATCAGCAGTCAATTTTCAGCTCCACCCATCCACGATCTCACACCACACAGCAGACCATCTTCTCTCCTCTTTCTCTCCTCTTAAAGAGGATGATGTCTCTAAACTTCTACTCTCTACTCACCCAACCACCTGCCTGTTAGACCCCCATCCCCTCACATCTACTACAAGCCATTTCACCAACAATCCTACCATTGCTCACTCATATCATTAACACATTTCTTAATACAGGAATTTTCGCCACTGCATTCAAGCAGGCCCTGGTAACCCTGCTGCTTAAGAAACCCACACATGACACTTCCCTACTGGAGAACTACAGACCCATTTCTCTCCTTCCGTTCATAGCAAAAGCACTTGAATTGGTTGTTTTCAATCAGGTGTCTACCTTCCTCACCCAAAACAACAGGCTGGACACCAACCAGTCAGGCTTTAAGAGCGGTCACTCAACCGAAACTGCCCTACTAACAGTTACAGAAGCCCTAAGGAGGGCAAGAGCTGAGTCCAAATCATCTGTTCTCATTCTCCTAGACCTTTCTTCACTGGGCATCACTGGAACTTCGCTCTCCTGGTTTAAATCCTATCTCACAGATAGATCCTTCAAGGTAGCTTGGGGAGGTGAAGTGTCCAAATCACACCAACTAGTCACCGGGGTCCCACAAGGATCGGTTCTTGGGCCTCTGCTCTTCTCCATATACACCACATCACTAGGTTCCATCATACAAGCACATGGTTTCTCCTACCATTGTTATGCTGATGACACTCAACTTCACCTCTCGTTTCATCCAGATGATTCCACGGTAGCCACACGAGTCTCAGACTGCCTGGCTGACATCTCTTCTTGGATGAAAGATCATCACTTACAACTCAACCTGGCCAAGACGGAGCTTCTCGTCCTTCCTGCCACTCTGTCAGAACAGCACCAGCTTACCATCCAGCTTGGTCCATCAAAGATAACCCCATCGACTTCAGTCAGGAATCTTGGGGTAATCATGGATGATCAGCTGACTTTTAAGGATCACGTTACTAAAACAACTCGGTCATGCAGGTTTGCATTGTACAACATTAGAAAGATCAGACCGTTCTTAACAGAACATGCAACACAGCTTCTCGTCCAGGCTCTTGTCATTTCTAGACTGGATTACTGTAATGCTCTTCTGGCTGGTCTCCCAGCCTGTGCCTTCAAACCTCTGCAAATGATCCAGAATGCTGCTGCACGCCTGGTCTTCAATGAGCCCAAGAGAGCACATGTCACACCTCTGCTCATCTCTCTACACTGGCTCCCAGTAGCGGCACGCATTAAGTTCAAGGCACTGGTGCTTGCTTACAGAACAGCCACTAACACAGCACCCATCTACCTCAACCCTCTCTTACAGACCTACATCCCCTCCAGAATTCTGCGGTCTGAAAACAATTGCCGCCTCGTTGTTCCTTCACAGAGAGGCATGAGATGAGATCCATCTCAAGGACATTTTCTTTCACCATTCCCTGCTGGTGGAACGATCTTCCTGTTTCCATCAGGATGGCTGGATCAATTTCACAATTCAAAAAACAGCTGAAGACCCACCTCTTCCATGAGCACTTAACTGTCTCATAAAAAAAATGTTTACCCCTATTTTTTCTTTTTTAATGTTCTCTATATACTTGCTTATACTATCTTGAGGTTGTATCTGAAACTTTGTATTACTAGCACTTCTCATGAATATTGCTTAGACGAATCGCTTGCTGTTTTCTTCAATTGTAAGTCGCTTTGGATAAAAGCGTCTGCCAAATGAATAAATATAAATGTAAATGTGGTTAAAGTACTCTACAGTGAAGTTGAGAGTATACTAAAGATAAATGTCGGCTTAGGTGCTCCTTTTCAGGTTCAAAGAGGTATAAGACAGGAGTGTTCTTTATCCGGGATGTTATATTCTATAGCCATTGAACCTTTACTACAACAGATAAGATTTAGTGTGTGTGGTTTGTCTTTGCCAAATTGTGCAAACAACATTCGCTTGTCAGCTTATGCTGATGATGTTATGGTTGTAATCAGTGGACAAAAGGATGTTAACACATTGCTTAAATTATTTGATGACTTTTCTTTTCTGTCTTCTACCAGGATTAATTGGACAAAATGTGAGACATTACTGGTTGGTAAATGGACTAAGGGGAAACCAATTCTCCCTGATGGTTTGTTTTGAGGGACAAGAGGTTTAAAGTATTTAAGAGTATTTTTAGGGGATAATGAGACTCAGCAGAAAAATTGGGATGGGGTCCTTGAAAAAGCTAAGGCTCGGTTGGAGAAATGGCGTTGGTTAATCTCCAATATGTCTTACAGAGGTCATATTCTTGTTGCCAATAATTTGGTAGCATCTTCCTTGTGTTATCGGCTGGCCTGTGTGGATCCCCAGTACACCTACTATCTAAGGTTCAAGCTCTTCTCATGGACTTTTTATGGGACAAGCTACACTGGGTACAACAGAGTGTATTATATTTGCCCAAGGAGGAAGGGGGGCAAGGACTGGTGCACCTACAAAGTAGAACTGCTGCTTTTCGTTTACAGTTTGCACAAAAACTCCTTGCTGGTGCATCAAATTTCAGTTGGAGAGCTGTTGCATGTGCTATTCTGCAAAGTTATGGGGGCTTTGGCTTAGATAAACAGCTTTTTTTGCTGAACCCCCGGAAAATGGTCCTGACCAAAATGTCGTCTTTTTATAGAAATCTTTTTAATCTTTGGAGTATGTTCTATACTAAAAAGACTGAAAGTTCAACCTCTCTACACTGGCTGCTAGAAGAACCTTTAAAACTTGGAGCTCGCTTGGATGTATTGGACAGTTGTAATTTACAGGGTTTCGTTTTTGCCCTGCAAAGATCTAGAGTCATTACTTTGGGTCAGTTGTTGGCCCTAGCAGGCCCAAACCTGGACAATGCAGATGTGACACTACAGCACCAGGGTACAAGGTCTGTTCACTGTATTTCTATTTTTTTGCGTAATCTAAAGGCTGCACTTACAGATGGGGAGATGTCTCAGGGGATAATAATCCAAATGTTCAGGACTTATTTGCTTATCATTGCGGCCTAATTTGGATAGTTGAACAGGTTTTTATTTTAAAACTTGGGAATCGTTGTGGCTGGACTTGTTGTCAACTAACAGAAAATTGCTGTATAGAGCATGTGTTATGATTTTCAACAGAAAAAGCCTTGTAAGCAAGGTTGATACACCATGGCGTTCTTTTTTTGGGCTAGATGAGTTTGTAAAGCCTGAGTGGAGGTCTCTGTACAAGCCGCCATTATCTAAGAGGGTTTTGGGATATGCAGTGGAGGGTTCTTCATGGTATAATTGCAGTGAATTCTTTCTTGTCTATTCTTAATCCAGAAGTGACCCCTAAATGTCCATTCTGTTTAGAAAGAGAAACAGTTTTTCACACTTTTTTTACAATGTTTTAGACTGGAACCATTATTTGTGCTGTTAAATGGATTCTTTAATTGTTGTGAAGAATATTTCTCTGCAGAGACTTTATTTTGGGTTGTAAGTATTGTTGTGACGAAAAATATACTTGTCAGTTGTTAAACTTTATCTTGAGAGAAGCAAAACTTGCGATCTACACTAGTTGGAAGAACGAAGTAGAGCAAAAATCATGTCGAAGTGTCATTCAATGTTTTTTTTAAATAAAGAATGCTGATTGATTTTAGGTTCTATAAAGCTATGGAACATTTTTCTACATTTGAGATGATTTGGTGTAGTCATGGAGCACTATGCACCGTGTTTGATGATGTGTTGTTTTTTCTTTTTAATTAATTAATTAATTTGTATTTATTTATTTTTTTTGGTTAGTTTTTGTCCATTTGTCCAATAGTTTTTGTTGTGAAGTTTTTTCAAAATTCTCTCTCTCTCTCTCTCTCTCTCTCTCTCTCTCTCTCTCTCTCTCTCTCTCTCTCTCTCTCTCTCCCCCCCCCCACCCCACATCACCAGAGTGAGTCAGTTCAACCTTCGTGTCACCTTACCGAAGGCACATGGAGATGGATAAAGAGAGAGAGCATTCATGAATTTAAATGTTGAGCTGTTATCCCCCCGACACAGAAAACACAATCGCTCATGTTTATGTGTATTACAGGTTTATTTGGTTTGAGACAGAAGCAAAGAATAACCGCATGTGTTTTGAATGCTGGAGTTGAAAACAGGATTTCTACACAGGTCATGTGTTGTGTAGGTCGTGCTGGTTCTCTGAACAGATATGCAGATATAAAGCTGCTTTATGCTTTAGCGTGGTGGAGCAACTGGTGTTGACATTGACAGCTGGTATGGTTAAAGTATATCTTTAAATTCAAAACCTTCTCACCGGCTAAGGCTTTTGTCAGGAAACAGTTTTTGGGGGTGAAGTGTAAATTGAGGGAATCTCACTTGGAGATGAGTCTCCCAAGGGTCCAGCGCTAAAACCGTCTCATTCAATGAACTCGAGCAGTCATGTCTTTGCCTGTATGGTGTCAAGGGAGCTTACAAAACAAGCACGTGTGGCTCTGTGAAATAGACATCGCCTCTGTATATAAAACGTCTCATTCTCAGCATCATTCTGCACCCTAACCCTAATGTCTGTACATGTGATGGGCAGGCAATGGAAAAACAGGGAGCGGATCCACGTGCAGTAAAAGATTTCATGAAATAAACAAAACAATAACAAACCAAGGTAATCCTTGAAAGAAGACCAGAGACAACATGCACTATGAGAAACACAAGGGCAATTTATACCAAGGCTAACAAATGGGCTAACAAGGAACACCTGAAACGAATAAACACATAACCAATAGAGAAAGGGACTGCAAAGAACTACAACACTAGACAGGAAACAGGAACTAAGGCATACAAAATAATCAGGGGAAACACAGACTGGATGGTGACAGTACTACCTCCTGTCAATCTCTTGAAGTCTAAACTAATCACAAACTCTTTTGAAGCTCTTCTGAGGCTATGGTGTATGGTGCAGTGATATTTGCGTGCTGATATTGTGAATAGACACAGCAGTTACAGAAACAGCTCTTTTAAAACAGTAGGAGGCCTTGACTGCAAAAAACATTGATTAGCACAGATTATCAACACTATATTTCACACATTTAAACATATTTTCCTAATGTAGTTGTGGTTTGTTTCTCTGCTGTACGAACTGAACGAAAACATCAGCTACTTACCATGAGAAAAAGGATGTAAAAAATCCCAGACAATGTCTTAATTGTAGGGATGAACCAATAAGATGAGTACGAGTACTGATATTTTTTCTGGTACTCAGCGATACTGATGCCTGTACCTGTATTTCATTGTGAGGTGGCAATTTTCCAAGCACAACACCGTAAGACTACTGACAAACAGATTCTTCATTATGAACAACTCAAGCACATTAAATGTTTTTTTTTGAGTATGAGTACATGAGCTTGGTATCGGTGCATCCCTATTTAATTGATAACCAAACAGCACTGAGCTCCATTGACTTCCATTGTATGAACAAATTATCTTCTCTTATGTTCCACAGAGGAAAGACTCGCATACAGATTTACAAACAAGACATTTATATTTTTGAATAAACAATATCCCTTTAAAGTGACTTAAATTGTATGTCTTTGACAGAGGCTTTCATCCAAAGCGACTAGGGTTGCGCAGGTTTTGTGTTCTCTGGGGATCAAACCCATGACATTATGCCATGGTCACAGACCCAAACTGCTTATATGGCCAGTAAGCAGGGCTGTCGCACATGCTACGAAAATATCTGATCAGTGTAGCATGCGTGCGATACAGTTTTACACGTGATTTTCACGACAGAGCTGCTTGTTTGTGTGAGGTGTTTTTGTCACGATGCTTGTTTGTGTGTGATGCAAATCAATGATACGCCGCTATTTTAGTTGTTTTTGCATTTAAAACTTGTGTTCCTGCTGCAGTGAGTCCATATTTAGAGCCCTGTGATTTCAGCAATGTGGAAACAGGAAAGGAATAGCAGAGGTGCGTGTGCTGCTCGTGCATTTGTGTGCATGTCACTGTTTGAGGACATAAACACATGAACTCCATCTCCAGAGCTGCTCTGAGAGTTTATTTCATAAGCATTTCACTGTTATAGAAAAGCTATCGTCAATCACACACTCTTTGCGATGACCTGTCAAAATAAAAGTCTGGTTAACTTGAACATCTAGATTAAAAACACTTTGTGTTTTTATTATTGTATTATCATATTTACTATATTTACTATAGTTGTAAGTTGTAGTATTCAATAGTATACTTACTCTTATTTACTAAACTAATATTTACTATAGTAAGGTTCAAAAACACTATTGAATTTTACTGCAGTTTACTGTAGTAAATAATATAATCGTATACTACAGTATGTGGAAAAATATATAATTATTGTATAGTAAAAGAATGAAAAACACAGAACTCAGTTAACAGAAACATCAGCTAGCTGCCTATTAATGTGATGAACTACACAGAAATATTTTTATGTGTATTATTGTAACGGAACGCCAAAGAGGAACATGGACAAAGGTAGGATTCAACTTCAAACAACACTTTAATAAACAAACAGGGAGGACTAACAAGAACTATGACATTTAGAATTACATTTAAGATGAGACGAGGAATACATGGAAACACAGAGTTTATATGGAGTTCAAGTGATGAGGCCGATGACAGTCAGGTGTGGGCGATTGGAGACGAGGGACAGGTGAGGGAGTGTGAAGGATGATGGCATGATGCTAGCAATGCCAAGGTCATGGGTTCGATCCCAGGGATTGCACATATTTAAGTACAAATGTATAGAATAATGCAATGTAAGTCGCCAAATGCATAAATGTACTTTTTTGTAATAATACAACAGATAAAACTTAATATATACGTTTTATACTTGTGCTACAACTGTTTGGCCTGTGCTACAAAACTTTAAACCTCTGTAGCACCAGTGCTATGTGCAAAAAAGTAAATTTACAGCCCTGCCAGTAAGATATAATACCATCCACTGTGTGGATGTCTTAAAGCTGAATTTGTGGAATTGAAAGCTGAACAAAATGGGATCGTAGGATACGGTTTCTTTATTTCAATCATCGATCTGCCCTTAATCTTCACTTGCTATGAATTTGCAGGTCAGAGTTCATCAGTCTTAAACTGGAATGTGGCAAAATGTGACATTTTTTGGCAGGAGCTTGCTTCTGATCTGCTGCTTTTACATGTGTATGAATAAAAGTACACTCTTATAAGTGCTGGATAAATATTGGACAGAATACACTGCTGGGTTGTCTTTACCAAACCGTGAGTGGAAACAACCCAGCCATTGGGTTGAAATAACCTTCTTCATCAAATTTACAAAGTGTAGTCTGCAATTAACATCCATATCAATAATCCTTATTAGTTATCTATACTGTACGACTAATTAAATGAGTTTGTGTTAATAGTATGTGGGTGTGTGGTTTGTGTCGTCAGGTGTGACCATGAAGCTGATGGATGAGGTGGCCGGGATCATAGCTGCCCGTCACTGCAAGACCAACATCGTGACGGCATCTGTGGATGCCATCAACTTCCACCGTAAGATCAAGAAAGGTAATCCAGAAAATAAAATAAACATATGACAAAAAATCATCAAGTCCCAGCCCATGTCCCATGTCAGCTCATTCAGGACTCTCATCATGCTGTGGAGAAATGTGCCTTTACCTGCAGATATAAACAAACACAACGCCTCTCATAGACACCACTAAACATACAGCCTAAAAAGGGCAGAGATTTGAAAGGCATCTCTATAAACTCATGAAAGCCTGCCAAAAATAATATCACTCAACTTTGCCAAAAAAAAGCTCTTGCAGTTATGATGAAGTAAAGATGTACATGAACTTTAAATAGCACTGTTAAATACATTAAATGGGTTTGTGGAAAATCAGTTTATCAAAGGAAGCTGCTTTCAGAAGAAACCTGCTTTCAGATAGTTAACTTTTTTTCATGCAGACCTTATTAGCTCCTTTAGGATTAAAAGCAGGTCTTTTCATTTGCACACATGAACAAAGCTGACAAAGCCAAAACTAAGAAAAAATGTGTTTACATGTGAAAAATCTACCAGTACTGATCAGATCTTATGTAAACTACAAGAACATTTCACACGTTTACATGACCTTACACGTTATCAGCTGTTAAAGGAACAGTTCACCCAGATATTGAAATGGGCCTATATTTTACTCATCTGCTTTTACATTTACGCATTTGGCAGACGCTTTTATCCAATCGGAGTATGTGCAATCCCTGGGATCAAACCCATGACCTTGGAGTTGCTAGGGCCTGATCTAACCACTGATATACAGGAATGCAGATGAAAATCAGAGGCTCTTCCCAACTTGGTTATGGCAATAATAGATAGAGACCCAATTTTTGAAGCAGCAAAAAGCCCATATATTTGTCATAAGGGCAGTTGTTGCCTAATGGTTAGAGAGTCGGACTCGTAACCAGAAGGTTGCCGATTGGATTCTCAGTACCGGCAGGTAACAACTGATGTGCCCTTGAGCAAGGCACCTAACCCCCGTTTGCTCCCCGGGTGCTGCAGTGTTAGCTGCCCACTGCTCCTGGTGTATGTGTGTTCACGACTTGAAGTGTGTGTGTTCACTATTCACTGGTTGGGTTAAATGCAGAGGTCACATTTCGGGTATGGGTCACCATATCTGAAAAATAGGTCACTTTCATAAAACGAATCATATAATTTAGTCATGTTTGGATGGAAACAAAAATATCTCAAGACTATAAGATGAGATTTGTTGAGCCTGTGTGAGAACAGTACAGTAGCTGTCGTTTTTTACATTGTAAAAGTGTAATTTGAGTCGCATGCAACACAGCATTGAGAAAGCAGCATCTAGATGTTCTGTTTGTCATATGGATACACATCATACCTGTGGGTTTTACATGTGATGTGATGAAAGACTTCCTCAGGCTCATTGATGTTCTGTGTTTAGACAATGAAAAGGGTTTCATGTTTTCATCTTCAGACGTGAACGTGAGCAGTCTGACCGCTGGAGATTCACTGCATAATTCATCTCATTGTTATCGTTTCCTTTAATCCGTTACTCTTCTGATTCTTCCAACATCTCACAACTCGATTCATGTGCCGCTATTATACATGTGCAGAAGGCTCCTCTTTCACTGCTGACGTTTTTCCTGACATGAACTCAATAAAGCTTTCAGCATTTTGAATTATTCAGTATATTTGATGGGATTTCAGCAGGCGCTGCTGTGGTTGCATCTCAACTCATGTCTGTGGACTCTGTGGATTCTCTGAGACTGCTGTACACAAACACATGCACTTTACCAAGGGTAGGCAACGTTGCTGTCCTGCAGATTTGAGCTCCAACCTTGGAAAAAACTCATCTGTCTGTGGCTTTGGTAATCCTGAAGACACTGATAAGCTTGTTCAGGTGTGTTTGATGAAGGTTGGAGCTCAAATCTGCAGGGCAGCGGCACTCTAGGACCGACGTTGCCCACCCCTGCACTATACTATACATTTATAAAGCTTTTCCAACTCATACGTGAAACACAAAAGATTATTTGTGTGAATAATGATCTAAACAGTGACACGAGGCTGCATGTGTAAATAAGGACACATATGTTACTGTACGAAAATATACGCCAGTTTAACATGTATAAGTCTATCGCTCAACCAAGATTCCCAGCGACCGTGAACCAACAAAATGCCAAATGTTGTGATGTCACAAACTGCAACGTGTTTGAGATTTGAAGAATTCTGTACATTGTCTCAGAGGCCGGATGGATTGAACAGTGAAGAAACTATAGAACTAAATCATCTTTCCTCAGGCTCACGGTTTCCATGGAAATAAAGATGAGAGACATACATCAGAGTAGGACAGAAATGGATCTAGCGGTGTTCTCTCTCACTCGAAATGACAAATCGCTTTTTAAATTCAGCAAGAGCACTTTTCTGCACTATAACTGGTGCTTCATATGAACCCATTTCTCCTCAGAACATCATTCAGTTGTCAGACTACATGTATGTATTACTGCCCTCAATCCATCATGAGGTTTGTGTCTTCATGTTGTGTGTGGCGAGACACGTCACTGACACGGCCGCGGAGATGAAGTGAGCCACGGTGATTCTGTAGATCACAGACAGCAGACCGGACGCTGTGAATGATCATTTGATCATGTTTATTTGGAGGACACACACACACTAGCTATAAGATTGCATCAGTGTTTTAATTTTGCATTCATTTTTCTCAACAACCCAGGTTGTGTGTTGATATGTGATTTGGTGGAGGACGACACAAATAGCACAGAGCCTGTACCACAAAAATATACTGATGTGATGTGATGAGAAGAAATGTAAGCTTCAGGATGACTCCAGCGTGTGTATTAGAAGTAATACAGTCATAGGCTACTTCGCTTTGAAATCTTTTGCAGTGGTACAGCTCTTTACGTCATAATTATATAATATTGCATTTACAGTATGAGGAATGGGGGCGTGTTTGAATACCATGTGAATAAATGAGACAATGTGTAAATGGGATTCGTGTCTTTGTGTGTCCTCGGCAGGCTGCGTGATCACCGTCTCGGGCCGAATGACCTTCACCAGTAATAAATCAATGGAGATCGAGGTTTTCGTGGACGCCGATCCACTGGTGGAGGCCGAGAAGGGAAAATATCGCGCCGTCACAGCTTTCTTCACTTACATCTCCCTGGACAAGGACAACAGACCGCTGCCCGTACCTCCGCTGAAGGTGAACCATACACACATGATGATCGTAGCTTTCACTGAACATGAAGCAGCACAGAGCATTGTCTTTTGGTTTTTTCATTGAATGGATCAGATTAGAGAAGAGCAGTAAAGCAGCCAATAAAATCACAACACAGTCCCACTAGATTTATCCATCTTTTACTGTACGTCTAAATAGAATATAACCACTAACACTGCTGTCAAATGAACACCTCAATGCGATTCATTCGGAAAAATCAGCTTTTGGATTTTGTGTTCAAGTTAAAAACAGGGCTGGAAATGTGTGTGGGTTTGAATCCAGGGAGTGGATTTCAGACTTTTATCAACGCTATGAGAGTCACATCTTTCTGCTTCAAAAATAGAAAATACTGCCATCATTTCCAGCACTCAAGAATATGATGTTAAAACTGATATAAAACTGAAAACTTCCACAATAACCACAATAAAACGAAGATTAGAAAACACAAGAATGTATAACAGGAACACCAAATACAGTACCTCAGAGATGACGTATTTTTGTATGCAAACTTTGGAAGCGAGTTAGCTACTAGTTAGTTACTTCTGGTTCCATTGCCACAAAGTCTATGGGTTTTTTGAAAAGGTTTTTGGTAAATCACCTGAAATAAGGTCTGTGCTTAACAAAACCTCTAAATAGTTTCACTATGATATAAAACACAGCAGTTATAACCCCTGCACATGATTTCTTTTAAGCCTTAAGGGCCGATCACACACAACGTGTTTTTCATGTTTGAAAATTTCCAGGTGCAGGTTTGCTAGGCAACAACCGAATCAGCTGTCCTGTCAGTCAAAGATTATAGCGCGAGCGCTCTAATTGCTGTTAACTGTCATATTAGCAGGAACTTTAAACGGGTACCAACACAGGGTGCTTGCGCTGACCTCGCTCGGTTAACTTGCAACAGCCACCACAAGTTTCTCCATCACGAAACAGGCTCTGTAGAGCAGTTTGTCCATTTTTGTCTTTATACACATCTGAACACATAGTTATGTGTATTATATTGCATTTCTGTCAATACATTGGTATATTACACACAGCACCTTCTTCAGCTTGATGAACATATACAGCAATATTATTATATTGGTATAGTTTAACTTTTTTTGGCACAAAACCATTAAAATAAAACATTTCCAACTCTGTGATGCAAACCAACAAGATCTATTTGATGTAATAGAAGCTTTTCAATGGAACTCTATCCTTTATATCTGCCATTCCAGTAAGTGCCTCAAGAGATTTTTTCAGTACGTTTTTGGCGCACAGTTTTCTCCAGGGATTTTTCATGTCAGCGGTTGTTTAGCACAGATGTTTCTTCATTCTCATGCATTATTTTTTCTAACATGGCCCTGTTCACTGTGTGTTCTGTTGTGTGATGATGTCAGTCAGTTTTTATGCCATTATTTCCATCATGTCACGTCATGTGTTTGTCAGTGTGAGATATCATATTCACTTATGTGTTCCTGTAGCTTGGTTTGTAAATCGTATACGTTAGCGGCGTTAAACTTCACACACATGCCGGATAGTTTCGGTTGATAATGTAAATAGTATTTTCCCATCCTAAGCTAAGAGACATGCTGATCTATACAGTATTATAGTATGTATGCCTCATTCTGGAATTAGGTGTTCTTTGGCACAAAACACAAACATGATCTTACATGTAACTGAGTATTTTTTTAAATTAAAAACTTGACAGTAACCGTAAGGTAACACAGTTGACACACTAGATTGGACATGAGTCTTCAGAGTACTGAAGAACAAGAAGACCTTAGGTTGTTATGGTTATCAATAATGTAGTTGATCTTTTTACTCAATATGGAAGTGTAAAAGTACAGGTAGGATATTACTAAACAAACTATAGAATAGTATGGTAGCCTATGGTAGTTAGGGTTTTTTCGGCAGCATTAATAACATTGTTGACAGTCAATGTGAGTAGAGGAGACAGTTATTCTTGAAGTCCTAGCCAGTTTTTATACATATCATGGTATAAAAATACAGTATTGTAGTTGACAAATTGAATTTAGAAATGTGGGATAGTTAAGGTTATAATCAGCCATCCATTCAAAGTATTTATGTGAGGGACATGAAGAGAGAATCACTTTTGCATGTCTCCATTCCACAAATAGAAAGTCAAATAAAAGCTGCATGAGCATCGCTCATAATTTTCTTCTCTTTCAGAACAGAAATAGAATATGGAGGAACTATTCCTGACTTCAGGTGATTTTATTCTCCCGCGGTGAAAGATCTTTCATGTCTATTGTTAGTGTCTCTACTTTTAGCTCCTGCAGAATGGATTCATGGACAGGTGGGGGGGGGTGTTGTGGAAGAGTGTTCAGAAGAGCGGAACGAAAGCTGTGAGGATTGCCCGGCCCTTTAGGGGTTTGCCTTTTAAAAACCGTCAATGTGACCTGATTTCAGTTTATTCTGCACTTCAAAACAAATCCTTTCCTTCCACTTTAAATGAAACATTTTTTAAGCGTTAACGTCACAAAATTTGATATCATTAACTATGTTTCACACGTAACCAAAAGATACGTGCGCGGGTGATTCAGTACAGTACAGTCTATGTGAAGTCATTAATGCTTTGACAAACGTTCGGCTGCTCCAGGCCACACAAAACATGTTGTGTTACCGTAGCAACCGCTGGCTTTGCAGCATGATATCCACATTTATTTTTAGAAACAGCTCATGCGTGTTTATGTGTGCGTGTGCAATAAGAGCGTGATATGGTGAAAGCGTCTCATGTGTGAGATTCTGCAGGAACATCACTCATCATGAAACACACACCATCATCACAAACACCAGTGCTGCTGTTATTTACAAAGACATCAAAAGAAAGACGAGTTTCATGCTTCAGTCAAATATCTCAATTCTGTCATCATTTATTCCCCTCATGTGCTTTTAAACCTGTGTGTGACTCTTTCCTTGGTGGAACACAATCAAATCCTACTGGAATAAGAGCCAAAACACACAACATAGAGAAGTTGTGTAACAATTTTAATGATCAACAGCTGATGGTTTATAATAGTGTTATAGTAATGAAAGCCATCAGAGTTTGAATGAAATTTTTAGCCGGGTCAAACAAGAGTCATTCATTTGCGAATAGCCAATCAAAAGAGACAGCAACCTTATAATAAACTACACATTCTACACATTGCTTGAGTAAAAGTTCTCTAATTGCCCCATTTCTATGCGGATCTGTGCCCGGTTGCATGATAACCCTTAAGTGAACCCCTTCACACCGCAAGCGACACCTAGCGACAAGGCGACACGATCTTATTCATTTCAATGGAGAGCCGGCGACTTCCGGCAACACGAGCGACAGTGACCGTTGCCGACTGGAAGTGGGCGTGTCTAGCGACACGACAAAGTTGAGAAATCTTTAACTTCATGCAAATGTTGAGCGACTTTCGGGAGCGACTACCAATAGGAGTAAAGCAGCAGAGCTCACGTCATCCATCTCCCGTCAGTTACTGCAGCGTTTGTTTACATCTGTTACTAGAGCAACCAAATGAAGGAACGCCTTCTAGCAACTTTGTAGCAAGAGACAAGCGACAGAGTCGCTTGGGGTGTGAACGCACAGTCAGAGTTGAAAAATGTTCAACTTTATGAAGAACGCTGAGCTCGTCAATGTCACTTTTACTCAGCCGTCCAATCACAGTGCAGGAGGGGCGGGACAAATACCATGGCAACCAACTGTCACAAACAAACTACAATAAAACGCTGCTTCTGTGGACAAGACACTCTGTATCATAGCAACCACCGCGTCTCGGCTGAAAAACGCTACGCCTTCAAAAACACTGTCTAAGCGCCTGCAGCGGGTGTTTTCAGCCGAGCTTCTGGTGTTTTCAGCCACGTAAAAAAGCCTTGGTGGACACGCGCCCTTAGATAAGTGGTTGCCATAATTACGCTTTAAAACATACATACCATTGACTTTAATAGACCACAAATGTAACATTTTACAGCCACAGAAACATTTGAGTTGCGGATAATATTAACAGTACAGGAAAAAGATGACACTAAAGACTAACGTCTTTAAAAGCTATTTTTTTTAGATAATTATGCAAAAAACACCCTCTAAATCCGCTATAACACATCAGACTAATATTTTTTCAATAATCGTGCATCATTTATGCTCATTTTATCTCTGAAAATGAGCGTCATTATTTTCTCCACTTCAATAAACATGATATCATTTATCACGTTTGAGATTTAAGGGAGCTGTATTCGTCCCTTAATTTTTAAGGTAAAAGGTAACTTAAGGTCTTTGTTGCAATGCATAACAGAACTTAAGGGAACACTTTAGCAGTTAAGGGTAAATACTTATTGACAGCCTTAAGGTTTCCTTAAGTGAAACTCTTGGGAATGTACAGTAGTATAAACTCTTCAGCCATTGGTTTGTTACCACAAGATGATATAAGATGTAAATAGAGGACTTTCTACCCAGTCTGTGTTTACTTCACTCAAAAAACTGAGAGAGAGGTGACATCACTACCAGTACACCTGTAACGCTGAGTCCAGGATTCAAACGAAGGGAAATTAGGAACACAATATTTAATAACAAAAACTAGGAGAAAAATAAAGGTTACAATAAAAGACACAACAAGGAATGCATGGAAACACAAAGTATATGAAGAGTCCGGGTGATGAGTTGATTGCTGGCAGGTGCGGAGATACAAATGAAGGAGCATTAGGGAATGCTGGGAGGTGTAGTCCAAGGGAAAGTCGGCCACAGGGGCACTGGCCATTCAGGAGGCCATGGAGAATCAGGGACTGTGCCGATGGAGCCAGGAGAACTGGGATTGGCAGCCACCGCGTCATGGCGAGAAGGCTGCAGACAGTCCGACAGGGCTCTGAAGACTTGGAAGCGGGCTCTGGAGACTTGTAAGCGGGCTCTGCAGACATGAGAGCGGGCTCTGCAGACATGAGAGCGGGCTCTGGAGACTTGTAAGCGGGCTCTGGAGACTTGTAAGCGGGCTCTGGAGACTTGTAAGCGGGCTCTGGAGACTTGTAAGCGGGCTCTGGAGACTTGTAAGCGGGCTCTGGAGACTTGTAAGCGGGCTCTGGAGACTTGTAAGCGGGCTCTGGAGACTTGGAAGCGGGCTCTGGAGACTTGGAAGCGGGCTATGGAGACTTGAAAGCGGGCTCTGGAGACTTGAAAGCGGGCTATGGAGACTTGAAAGCGGGCTCTGAAGACTTGGAAGTGGGCTCTGAAGACTTGGAAGTGGGCTCTGAAGACATGGGGCAGCTCAGGTGCGGGGGGAGAGCGTCGATGCGCCGGCTCGGGAGAGCCATGACGTGCAGGCACGGGAGACCCGCGGCGTGCGCACCGTCTTCGCCTATGGCAGGGTTGCGTGGAGGACTTCGCCATGATGCTGGGGTGAGTCGGGATGCTAAACGTGTGTTCGGATAAGATCAGATGATGATCGATTTTATCCGGAGTGGCCTCGCTCACGCAGAAGCAAGAGTCATTCATCTCGAGGATAAGCTCGATAAACTCGACCATGGGTCTGTCAGACACCGATGGGAGTCATCATCGAAACCCATCACGAAACACGCGTTAAGTGAGCCGATGGCTCAGTTCTAAGAAGTCCTCCACATATCTCTCCAGAGGACGGCCGTCTTGACTGAGATGATACCGGAGATCCTCTGAAGAGACGTTGAGCTGCAAATAAGCTATATAGGATGGTTGTGTGTTCTGTAACGCTGAGTCCAGGAGTCAGCCTAAGGGAAATTAGGAACACAATATTTAATGACAAAAGCCAGGAGAAACTCTCAACATAAGGGTTACAATATAAGACACGACAAGGAATGCATGGGAACATGAAGTATATAAAAGGTCTGGGTAATGAGTTGATTGCTGGCAGGTGCAGAGATAAAAATGAAGAACAGGTGAAGGAGCGTAAGGGAATGCTGGGAGGTGTAGTCCAAGGTGCAGTTTTCCTTTATTTTTATTTGATTTTTTCGGACACTAAAATTCAACTAATTTTTGTAATTCTTCATCTGTGATCTTTGAAACATCTTTGGTAACTCAAAATCTTCTCTTTGCTGTGCATTAAGACAATATAGACACACATTCTCTTTCAGGCAGATTTGCAACATCTCCAGTCCATTAAAACTTCATAATTATTGGCCTGATAACATGAATTTGTATTGTTTTAACCATTTAGTTTTAAATCCACTTTCTATATTTTGTTTAGCTCAACAATCTTTTGCTACACATTAGAACTATATTTTTGGTTTTACTTATTGTGATGAATGATTAAGGGGGTTTGGGCTTTGTGTTATTAATATTCTCCTGTGCAACAAGAAGTCATGACTGGACAACATTATGTTTCTAGTCACCTTTTGACACAAAAATACCTACAGGGTCAAAACTTTCAGACTGTTGTGGCATCTTGTGATACATCATTGTTCTTCTTTACATGTTTATAGATTTCAGTAGAAGATAATGGGAAACCCTTGTCAAAAGAAAGCTCTTCTGTATACTTGCTTTAGATAAAGTGCTGGTTGTGTTTTCAGCGTGGCTGTGTGATAGAAGCACTGTATTCCCCTCCAGCTTAATTTCAGTTGTTGAAGAAGACAAGCGCTGCTTCTGTGGCATAATGTGTTTCTGTGTCGCTCATCATGAGCCCTGAACAACAGGTTGGTCACTGAACCAGACGCCACTTTCTTCAAGGTCACACACACATAACAAACAGTTGCTTTGCTTTGCTTCTCTGGTGATTAAGATGGAATATTTTAATGATGTGGTAAAATGAGTACAGGCTCAAATATATTTTTAAGGAGTAAGATCATTAGATGCCATCAGAAGTTGTATTTCCTCACATACAAACAGTGACGTGCAACATAGTAAAAACCAAATGACGAGTGCTGTGCCACGATACCAACAGCAGCTCTGTGAAGAGCATACAGCTGTGAATAAAGAGTGAGATTGATCCAGCTGTCCTGGTGGAAACAGGACGATCATTCCACCAGCAGGGAACAATGAATGAAAATGTCCTTGAGATGGATCTCATGCCTCTCTGTGGAGGTACAATGAGGTGCCAGTGCAGAGAGATGAGCAGAGGTGTGACACGTGCTCTCTTGGGCTCATTGAAGACCAGGCATGCAGCAGCATTCTGGATCATTTGCAGAGGTTTGAAAGCACAGGCTGGAAAACCGGCCAGAAGAGCATTACAGTAATCCATTCTAGAAGTGACAAGAGCCTGGACGAGAAGCTGTGTTGCATGTTCTGTTAAGAACGGTCTGATCTTCCTAATGTTGTACAATGCAAATCTGCATGACCATGTTGTTGTAGTGAT
This sequence comes from Oreonectes daqikongensis, assembly GCA_026939265.1. Lineage (NCBI taxonomy): Eukaryota > Metazoa > Chordata > Actinopteri > Cypriniformes > Nemacheilidae > Oreonectes > Oreonectes daqikongensis. The sequence continues at coordinate 208,148 of JAOTQM010000133.1, read as the reverse complement.
GGGATCCTTAAGAGTCAGCTGATCATCCATGATTAGTAGGTGAGTGTAGGTGATGAGTTGTAGGTGATGTTTACTCATCCATGAAGAGATGTCAGCCAGGCACTGCAGAAAGGTTTAAGGCAGGGGTAGGCAACTTCGGTCCTGGAGTGCCGCTGTCCTGCAGATTTTAGCTCCAACTTTGGAAAAAACTCACCTGTCTATAGTTTTGGTAATCCTGAAGACACTGATGAGCTTGTTCAGGTTTGTTTGATTAAGGTTGGAGCAAAATCTGCAGGACAGCGGCACTCCAGGACCGATGTTGCCTACCCCTGGTTTAAGGGAATGAGAACAGATGATTTGGACTCAGCTCTTGCCCTCCTTAGAGCTTCGTAATTGTTAGTAAGGCAGTTTCGGTAAAGCCTGACTGGTTAATGTCCAGCCTGTTGTTTTAAGTAAAGAAGGTAAACACCTAATTGAAAACAACACGTTCAAGTGTTTTTGCTATAAACAGAAGGAGAGAGACGGGTCTATAGTTCTCCAGCAGGGAAGTGCCATGTGTAGGTTTCTTAAGCAGCAGGGTTTTTTCTAAGAGGTATATGTCTACTTTTCTATTTGCAACCGTGAAATGCAATCCGTAGTAAAACATGCATAGCCTAGAACATAGCAATGACTAACAATACTGTATATAGCAAAGCTGTGGAGACAGACATTCCCCCATCAGAACACTATGCACGTCTGCTAAACTAATAAATAAGTTACACAGACATTAACTTTAATCGACTGTCAATGAAACAAAACAACATAGACAAAAAAAACATATGAAAGTGTTCAACCTGTCTACCAATAACATAATAACACAATAACAAGATCTGATGTGCCAGTGGGCATAACAAATGGGCTTAACGTCAACGTTACCTGCTCTTAAGCTGATTCCTGTGGGATGTTGGAGGGCTTAATTCGAGCAATGCGAGTTTTTAAATCCAGTGTTTATAGAAATTTACCGCTAACATAGGCACCCCATCCAGTGAAGAGAAAATGTGTTTGACATGCTGCACAGGACCGATTGGCAGTCAACGTTATGCGAGAGTGATTCGAGATCAAACCGCTTTAGACATCAAATGTTGTGTTTTTGTGTTCACACTGTAAGCCCATATACGTTGATTCAACCTAAAAATGTTATGGAAACTCATTCCCCTAAAAAAGTTAATTTTGTCTTGTTGAACAAACAAGAGATTTTACGTTCAAAGTACTTCACCTTTACATATATTTATATTGGAAAGTTTTAGTTATTTGAACTAACATAATCTTTTACTATAACTAAAATTGATCAGTGTGTAGGTAACTCAAAATACTAAATTGCACAAACTTGCTTTAGTAGTCAAAATTAGTTTGTATTTTTAAATGTACTTTTTTATATGCACAATAAGTCACAACAAAAAATATATCTTACAAGGATTTATTTGAATTTACAAATTCAACATTCCAAAAAAGTAACATGCATGAAATATCAACTTTCCTACTTTGCATTATATGCACCTTTGCTTTGCTTACTCTGAATAGGCACAATATTGAAATTCAATTTTATTTATATAGTGCTTTTTACAATGAGCATTGTTCCAAAGTAGCTTTACAGGAGAAAGAAACAGAGAAAAATGACAAAGGTAAAATTACCAAACCTTTAAGGTAATTTAATAAAGTAAAATAAAAATAAAATAAATAAAAGCAGTCTCCCGGTGAGCAAGCCGACATGGCCCTGTGGCGAGGAACCCAAACACCAATGATAAATATATGGAGAAAAAACCTCAAGAGAAACCAGTCTCAGTCGGGAGGGCCAGTTCTCCTATGACGTGTCACAGCTGTACTCAGTGACTTTGATTAACGGTTATTGAGAAAATGTTTAAGATGATCAGAGAGAGCTTATTAAATGTGATTAAGGAAATTGCTTTTGTTAAATCTGTTATAAGGAATGTTATAAGCAAGGAAATAGTGATTGCATAATGTAACTGAGTGCAGCTATAACTTCAATCTGCTGTGATGTGATGTAAGTTTAGCATTTAATACTAAGCATTATAAATACTGTTAGCATTAATATGACAACAATTAGTCCGTCTTTGATCTTGGTTGGTGATTGGGTTGCATGAGCTGGAGCTGGGATGGTCAGTAGGACCGAAGGTTATCACAAGAGGGTTGTGTAATCTCTAGTTAGAGATGGGAATGTTCGTCCGGAATCTCTCCTCACCTCGGGATGACATTCGTCTGGACCTGGTGTAATCTCTCCCTACCCCACAATATGTACACATCACACATGTTCCACATTTTTCTTATTTTTGATTGGATTTTCTTGGAACCTGCAAAATATAAAAGCACACATAAGATTAATTATACCAGGTTAAACACAAGGCAAATTGTATTTAAAACTTGATCTTGTAATGTTATCAACCATGACATGGCAGAGCAGACTTAGTGTTAAAAGAAATTAAGTAACTAACTAGCTTGGCTAACACCACATTGATGAGCATGAGGTTGCATTTTGTCAATATCTAACTTGGAGTATTATCCATCACGTGCATGAAAAATCGATTTGTAAACACTAATTAATACTTAACATACAAAAGTAATGTGAAGTGTTGATTAAGTTGCGCTGCATTTACAAAAAGCCTTAATGAACGACACCGATCTGGTGTGGTCAAAATAACATCTTGTAAAGATATTAAGCATGACATGGCAGAACAAACTTGGTGTTAAAATATGAAATAGCCTATAGCTAGCTTGGCTAACACCACTTTGATGACCACGAGGTTGCACTTTTTTTAAAAATCTAATTTGGAATATTATCCATCATTTGCATAAAAAGATCGATTTGTAAATGTGAGCTACAGTGAAATACGTTACATAAAATGTAATGTAAAAATTTGATGAAACTGCTCTGAATTTATAATATGAACAAAACCGAACTGGTGAAATATCGTCTCTGTGGTCACTCACAAATGTTTAGCACGAACACCATTGTCGATAACGTTACCATTAAATTCTAAAAGTATACCTCTCATCAACAGATATTTATTTTAGAATAAAACGTTAAGTAATTCAACTCACCATGCGGCAAACGTTGATGGAAACGCACCAAGTCAATCGTGTTATGTTCCAATCTTCTGACGGAGGTCTCGTGTTCAGTCCGTTGCCATGACAACTGACTAAAATACGCTTACTTACGTTAATTGAACTTAAAGCAATTGGTAGACTTACAAAACATAGGCAAATCGTGCACTTAACTCAAAAAAGCGAATAACACAGCAAAAGTGTTAAAATGTATGTTTATTGCACTAAATCATTTTGGGTTGAAACAACTTCAGGGATAACAGTGCACGGAAACATGGCTCAACAACAACGTACCGGACTGCGCCATCCAGCTTTACAAGCTAACATGCTATCGAGGGAGGTAAGACCCGCGGCGGCGGACTTTGTGTTAAGATCAACGATGCGTGGTGCCGCGACACTGTTGTGGTTTGCAAACACTGCTCACCCCTGGTGGAGTTTATTATTATTAAGTGCTGGCCATTCTACATTCCGAGGGAATATACAGCCATACTTCTCATTGCTGTATACATCCCCCCAGCTCCAACAACAACAACAGGAGTGAGGCACTGAATGAACTGTACCAGCACATCAGCGAGCAGCAGACAGCCCACCCAGATGCTTTTCTCATCTCGGCTGGAGACTTCAACCATGCAAACCTGAAGATTGTTTTTCCGAAAATACACCAACACATAGACTTTCCAACGGGACTTTCGGGGAAACAACACACTGGACTTTGTTTACACCACCCAGAGAGGATCCTACAAAGCCCTCCCCCTCCCCCATCTTGGCGCCTCAGACCACATCACTGTCATGCTAATGCCTGCATACAGACCGCTTGTTAAAGTCACCAAACCAGTTTACAAACAGATACAGGTGTGGCCAGAAGGCTCATCAGAGGTACTTCAAGACTGCTTTTACACCACTGACTGGAATATGTTCAAGCAGGCTGCCACATACAACAACACCACAGACCTCCAGGAGTACACAGAGACTGTCACTGCCTACATCAACAAATGCATTGATGATGTAGCAACAACTAAGACCATCACTGTGCGGGCCAACCAGAAACCGTGGATGACAGGGGACGTCTACCATCTCCTTAAGGCTTGAAATGCTGCCTTCAGAACAGGAGAGGAGGTGAGCCTGAAGACAGCTAGGGCCAATCTATCCCGTGGCATTAGAGAGGCCAAGAGACAGTACTCCAGGAGGATATCCCATCGTTACAGGGACAGCAGAGACACTCGGAACCTGTGGCAGGGGATTCAGACCATCACAGACTACAAATCCCCACCGCAGACGTGTGACAACAACATCTCCCTGCTAAATGAGCTGAATGCCTTCTTTGCTCGCTTTGAGGCACAAAATGACACCACTGCACAGAAGACTCCACCACCTCCTGGCGGCCAGGTGATGATGCTGTCCCCAGACAGCGTGAGGAGATCCTTCAGCAGAATCAATGCACTCAAAGCTCCGGGTCCTGACAACATTCCTGGGCTTCAGTTCAGCATTCAACACAATAATCCCTCAACAGCCCACTCACAAACTGTTCCAGCTGGGTTTAAACACTTCACTGTGCAACTGGCTGTTGGACTTTCTGACTGGGAGACCTCAGGCAGTACGGGTCGGCAGTATCACATCCAGCACGATCACACTGAACACGGGGGCCTCCCAAGGCTGTGTACTTAGCCCCCTCCTATACACCCTACTGACCCATGACTGCGCACCATCACACGACTCCAACCTCTTCATCAAGTTTGCGGACGACACAACTGTGGTGGGTCTCATCAGCAACAGAGATGAGACAAACTACAGGAGTGAGGTGAGCCACTTGGCCAGGTGGTGCAGTGACAACAATCTCTCTCTGAACGTGGAGAAGACAAAAGAGATTGTTGTCGACTTCAGGAGAGCGCACACTCAGCATGCTCCTCCAACTGTTAATGGTGCGACTGTGGAGTGAGTGAGCAGCACCAAGTTCCTGGGTGTAAGTTCCCCACTGAGAGGACCTCTCCTGGACTAACGACACTGCAGCACTAGCGAAGAAAGCACAACAGCGTCTTTACTTTCTCCGCAAACTGAGAAGAGCCAGAGCCCCAACCCCCATCATGTGCACCTTCTACAGAGGCACCATCGAGAGCATCCTGACCAGCTGCATCACTGTGTGGTATGGCGCCTGCAACGCGTCCTGCCGCAAGACCCTCCAACGCATAGTGAGAGCAGCTGAGAAGATCGTTGGTGTCTCTCTCCCCTCCCTTCAGGACATTTTTGGTACCCGTCTTACCAGCAAAGCCCTCTGCATTGCAGGTGATCCCACCCACCTGTCACACAGCTTCTTCAGTCTGCTGCCATCAGGGAGGAGGCTTCGGAGTCTCCAGGCCAAGACCAGCAGACTGAAGGAGATCTTCATCCACCAGGCAGTCAGGAAGCTAAACTCCCTTTCGACCCTGCCTTCCCTCCCCTCCCTTGCCACACGCACCTCTGAACACTGAACCCATCCACCCCTTCCCACATCATACTCTGTCCCGCACTTGTCACTTTACGGAACATCGGACTGCTCAACCCCTCTTCAGTATTGGTCTGAGCCTTCTCAACTAACTACCTCTTAGTCAGTTAAACAAGCCTGGTCTCCTGACACTTTAAAACAGACTGTTGAGCTTTGCACTACATTACATTTGCACTGTTATTTCATCTACACTGTTGTTTGTTTCATCTGCACTGTTGTGTATTTCATCTACACTGTTGTTTGTTTCATCTGCACTGTTGTGTATTTCATCTACACTGCTGTTTATTTCATCTGCACTGTTGTTTATTTCATCTGCACTGTTGTTTATTTAATCTGCACTGTTGTTTATTTAATCTGCACTGTTGTGTATTTCATGTGCACTGTTGTTTATTTCAATCTGCACTTTTGTTTATTTCATCTGCACTGTTGTTTATTGCATCTGCACTGCTGTTTATTTCATCTGCACTGCTGTTTATTTCATCCGCATTGCTGTTTATTTCATCCGCACTGCTGTTTATTTCATCCGCACTGCTGTTTATTTCATCCGCACTGCTGTTTATTTCATCCGCACTGCTGTTTATTTCATCTGCACTGTAGTTTATTTAATCTGCACTGCTGTTTATTTAATCTGCACTGCTGTTTATTTCATCTGCACTGCTGTTTATTTCATCTGCACTGTTGTTTATTGCATCTGCACTGTTGTTTATTGCATCTGCACTGTTGTTTATTTCATCTGCACTGTAGTTTATTTCATCTGCACTGCTGTTTATTTCATCTGCACTGCTGTTTATTTCATCTGCACTGTTGTTTATTTCATCTGCACTGTTGTTTATTGCATCTGCACTGTTGTTTATTTCATCTGCACTGTAGTTTATTTCATCTGCACTGCTGTTTATTTCATCTGCACTGCTGTTTATTTCATCTGCACTGCTGTTTATTTCATCTGCACTGCTGTTTATTTCATCTGCACTGCTGTTTATTGCATCCGCACTGCTGTTTATTTCATCCGCACTGCTGTTTATTTCATCCGCACTGCTGTTTATTTCATCCGCACTGCTGTTTATTTCATCCGCACTGCTGTTTATTTCATCCGAACTGCTGTTTATTTCATCCGCACTGCTGTTTATTTCATCTGCACTGCTGTTTATTTCATCCGCACTGCTGTTTATTTCATCCGCACTGCTGTTTATTTCATCCGCACTGCTGTTTATTTCATCCGCACTGCTGTTTATTTCATCCGCACTGCTGTTTATTTCATCCGCACTGCTGTTTATTTCATCCGCACTGCTGTTTATTTCATCCGCACTGCTGTTTATTTCATCCGCATTGCTGTTTATTTCATCCGCACTGCTGTTTATTTCATCTGCACTGCTGTTTATTTCATCTGCACTGCTGTTTATTTCATCTGCACTGCTGTTTATTTCATCTGCACTGTTGATTATTTCATCTGCACTGTTGATTATTTCATTGGTTTGCACATTTATCTCGGTTACATATCCCTTGCTTGTAAAGTTGTTTTGTGTGTATATATATATAGATTTTGTATTTATCTGTAATTTGATATATTTTTTGATATATGTTTATTCTATGTTATCTGTATGCACAGGGTCTGAGAGTAACGCAATTTCAATCCTCCATTTGTATGTACTGTATATGTGGCAGAATTGACAATAAAGCTGACTTTGACTTTGACTTACGCGTGTGCTCTTGCCGTGAGTACAGACTAATCGCTTCTCATGCAGTTTAAATACTCTTACAGTTGCTGCCCATACGTTTTAAATTATTCCCAGATAACAACCGCTAAAAACTAATAACACACGGTAACCAGGATGCTGCAAATCATTTTGACAGGTACAGTTTAATATGTCTTTTAATAACATATATGACATTATTGCCTGGTTTCACAGACAAGGCTTAAGACTAGTCCCAGACTAAAGTGAAAGTTTGAGCTGTCTTAATTAAAAATAAATTGCCCTGACACATCTTAAAATATGTCATTGCTATTTTTTCATCTCAAGATGCACATCAGTGATGTTTTTCTAGAAGGCATTTTAATTAAAGCAACTTAAATGTCCTAATTTAACTAAGGTATAGTCCTGGCTTAAACTAAACCAAGCTTGTCTGTTAAAGCGGGCCTATATTTATAAATGATTATACCAAATTGCCTGTTTGTGACATTTGAATGACTTTTCCTTGCGGAAGGTCTGCATTCTGTAAAAATGAGCTAATAAAATATTTTTTATTCACATATGTTCAGTTTTTTTCTCATGGGGCAAGTGGCAGCCGGTTGTTATATTGTTGATATTGCAGATATTTTACGAGAGCGACAATGTGCATGACTAGCTGGGGACCTATAGTCAATGATACGAATATAACTGTTGAAGATGAAGCTTATAACATCACCTGAACGCTCTCCTGCATTGCTTCCTGAAAACTGGCACATAAGAACTGAACTAAAATGGGTGTCTTACAGACATACGGTATAGTCTTGTGATGTGGTTTTGATGTTTCACCTCCTATCATGTCAATGAATGCTGTACTTACCAAAATATTTAAACAGAAAGTCCTCAGCCAATGTACTGTAGATGTTCCAGAACTTTTTTTGCAGTGATATTACTTTCCATCTTTCATCTATAGCATTTTAAAATGATGAACCATTTCTAAAGGACGTTCAGTCTTTGCTCTTGCAAATTCCACCATGTTAATAGCGAATCCACCAGTGCAACTGTATTTTAAAGGGAATGGAAGATGAGACTGACTGGTTAACTGCACGTCACTCCCAAAACATCTCCTAATGACTCATTAGGAGAACAGGTACAACCCCATAAGGCCAATGCGCCTGGTGCGCCAATCGTTTTTTTCCTTCACTTAACAGCAAAAGGGGATTCGGACACGCATTAAGTGCACCTGGCCTCAAGCTTCAGACCATGAGCTTAGATGGGGCCCATACCCTGTGTGTGAGACTTTTAATATATCAAAGCTTTTCCATCATCACATCACAGAATGTAATTTCATATGACGTGTGTGTGTGTTAAACGCCTCCTCTCGCTCTCTTGCTGCAGTTGGACTGTGAGGAGGAACAGAAGCGTTTTGAAGAAGGAAAGGCACGTTACCTGCAGAACAAAGCAAAGAGATTCGCAGATAAAGAACGACAGCAGTGAAAAACATCATCATCATCATCATACAGCTGAACATCGCTCACTGAATGGAAGTTTTGCTTTACTTGAATTAATTCTGTTCTCTTACTGCAGTATACCAAAGCACTGTGTGTGTGTGTGTGTGTGTGTGTGTGTGTGTGTGTGTGTGTGTGTGTGTGTGTTTGTGTGTGTGTGTGTGTGTGTGTGTGTATCTGTATGTCAAATTAAACCCAAAGTGAATATGTATGTATTGTATTTTTTCACCTGACGTGATGGCCACACAACTGTATTATACAGAAAATAAAAGTGTTTAATGACAACCTGTGTGCCATGAAATATCTGCACTGTTTGAGCCCCATTATTTATCATGCTTTTATATATTTCTAGTATACATTGTCCTAGTATGGGCCACATTCGATATGACAGCAAATGAGTTTATTTTGGGTTCAGCTCTGTACTTGTGACACCGGGTGGTTGGAAAGGCATATAGGGATGAACATGGAGTTTGTTTTAGCTGGGAAAAGACGTCACGTGACAGATGGGAGGCAGTGACATCATCTGTATTGCTAAAGGCAATCTGCTTGAAATCTAAAACAAACTGCACATTGATTATTGTTGTAATATGAAATAGATCAAATATGAGGTGTGTATGGTATAAAATAGAAAAAGCACTGAACCTGGTTAGGCTATTTATTTAACGGACATGAATAACTACAGTGTATCAGAGAGAATGTTATGGGTTTTAATTTAGAAACAAAAAGCAGATGTTGAGTATTAAGTTGTTGCTTTTGACTACAGCTCTCACAGGTGACATCATTCTCTTTTCTGAGGAAAGATGAGACCGAAGAGAAAAGCTTCGCATCTGTAGGTGAGCAGGTACTGTGTGATGCTGCTGCTGTGATGTTGAGCGGGACTAAAGAGCGGACCGCAGTGTTTTCTTTCGCCTTTTATTTCCAGGTCACCTGACTTTGAGCTGTGGAGAGAAAAACAATGTTTTTCTTTGTCAAACAAAGAAAGTTGTCAGCTCCCTGCCTTTTGTCTTTTCATTCAATAAAATTAATATATATGGGGTGGCAAAGGGGGACAAGAGCACAATGAGGGATGGCAATATCTAAACATATAAATCTTTATTTTGGAAGTTGCATTGTTAGGATTAGAAATATTATAGATTCCTAATTATTGATCCTTATTATAGTCTAGTTCAGATCATTTTTCTAATCAGCAAAAAGGGAAAATCTTTTGATTTAACTTTTGTCTGTTTTTGCCTACAATAAAACTGAGTAACGCTTTTGATTACGGCCCACAATGTACCCCATAATTAAACAGAATTTACAGCAGAACTAACTGTAACAATGACATATCTCTACAGTACATATCTGTAGGTAAAGGGGAACAAGATGCAAAGTTCGAAGAATAAAGGGGTAAGAGTCAGAAAATTCTAAAAATATTACATTTACATTTGGCAGACGCTTTTATCCAAAGCGACTTACATTGTATTGTACTATACATTTGTACATTTTGTATAGTAAGCAAGTGGTATAAATATTTTTATACTGTGCACTGGGCAGTTGTGGCCTAATGGTTAGAGAGTCGGACTCGTAACCAGAAGGTTGCCGGTTCGATTCTCAGTACCAGCAGGTAACAACTGATGTGCCCTTGCGCGGCACCTTACCCCTGTTTGCTCCGCGGGCGCTACAGTGATAGCTGCCCACTGCTCCCTGTGTATGTGTGTTCACGACTTGAAGTGTGTGTGTTCACTATTCACTGGTTGGGTTAAATGCAGATTACATTTCGGGTATGGGTCACCATATCTGACAAGTAGGTCACTGTCACAAGTGGGGGTTAGGTGTCTTGCTCAAGGGCATCTCAGCCGTTACCCACCAGCCAAGAGAATCAAACCAGCAACCTTCTGGTCATGAGTCCAACTCTCTAATTATTAACTACGGGGCTCTTGTTAAACAGAACAGCACAAATGAAGCATGCATTCCATATCTTGTCTGGGAAACGCTGTCTGTCAACTACAAATTTGACAAAGTTTTGACTAGGATTATTTTTATTTGATTCATTTTAGGATTGTTGGCCACAAATATTTTTTGTTAATTATGTGTTATTTTTTATTAAATAACTATTATGAGTTATTAATTTTGATGTGTTTTAATGTTTAAAATCAATGATGATCTTTGAGAATTTTATCAAGTATTTCAAGGGCGGTTAGATTTTGAGATTTTTATGACACGCAGTTGCATCATAGAAAGTTATAAAACAAGGGAACGAATGTTCTCCAGGGGCCTCATTTATAAAGCGTGTGTATGCACGGATTTGGTCGTAGCTTGTGCGCCCACGTGAACGTTCATATTTATAAAAGCGATCTTTGACGTGGAAAAGTGCTTAGCGCCACATCAGGGTCTGAGCAGACGTACGCACTTTTGCTTGTCCGACTGCTGCAGGTTTTTGGAAATATAAGCCATTCTTGCCACTCGTAAAGGATTTGGATGGTGACAGGTGCTATTTTATATGTCAATGATATTAATTAGACAACATTAAAAGGCGGAGATTTGAAACTGTTCAGCAGCGCGAAATTTCAAGATTATTTGTGATAGATTTAACATCTGAAAGAGAGGCGTACACACGTTTTAGTTCTATGACTCACACATACGCACATACGTACCACGGTCTTGTAAACTAACGCTACTGCTTAGTGTGTTGACAAAATGTGTTATGCTCTCCTACTTATAAGTCACTTTAGATAAAAGCGTCTGCCAATAAATGTAAATGTAATGTGCGTTTCCCTCTTAATTCTATTAAAAAAAGCTGGTGGGTCTTGAGACCATTATAGTGAAAAGTTTAAGAACCCCTGCTGTTCTCTTTCATTATCTCAAGTTCGAGATCCACCTATGGGAAGGGGGCATCTGTACCTGACCTCTGCATAAGCATCCAATTGCACCAAGTCTGGCTAGACAGACAGAAGTGCGCAACCAGTGCCAGGTGAGGCCCCACCCCCTTACCTGAGCGCATAAAAGGGGTTGCCTGCACTGCTATTCTCCAGTTGACATTCGCTCAAGTCAAGCTCAAGCCAAGTCCTGAACCCAGCTGAACACCTTTGATGTGATTTTAAATGCAGACTTTGAGCCAAAAACTCATCACTCCACATCAATGGCTTGTACACAGGAGTACAGTCAATTTGGAACAGAATAAAGGTGCTTCCAAAACTGTTGCAACAGAGATGGAAACAAGATTCCTTACAATGCCATTTGTAGAAATGCAATTTAAAACTGTTTCAAAAGCCCCTTTTCCTGTCCCAAAATGACGACTCCTGTGCACAAGGGCTCTTCACAAACTGTTGCTATTAAATTAGAAGCACACAGTTCTATAGAATATCATGATATGCTGCAGCATTAAGATTTATACTCATGGAAATTACTAAAGGCATCAAACCTGTTCATTAGATAGGGTGACCCAATACTTTTGGCAATATAGTGTACCTTTGGTGGCCAGGTGTGGACTCAGAGATTGAGGCAAAAGCATGCAGTGCATGTCAGAAGCTGCGGAATACCCCTCAACTAGCACCGTTATATCCCTGGCAATGGGCAATGGTGCAACAGCGTCTTCAGGTGGGTTGACGTTTAAAGGGAAAACATTGTTGCTTCAAACCCGGAGACAAAGTGCTAGCTCAAAACTATGCAAAGGGTGTCAAGTGGCTACCAGCAGTAGTGGTTGCACAAACAGGGCCAGTGTCTTATACGGTTGAACTTAACGATGGTCATCTCATCTGGAAAAGGCATGTTGACAAGTTAATAGCTGCAAATTCATGTGACAGCTCAGATGTTTCTACAATGACCAATGCTTCCTTGGAAATAACACCACTACACAACTGAGAATTCCTCCACACCAACCATAGAGGATACACGGATTGAGAATCTGCCAAGTCAGCTGGAAATGTCTGTCCAGTCAGTACCTTGATTAGATTAGATTAGATTAGATTAGATTCAATTTTATTGTCATTACACATGTACAAGTACAAGGCAATGAAATACAGTTTAGGTCTAACCAGAAGTGCAATAGCAGCAAGTGCAGGATATACAGCAGTTGCATAAGTTACATATCAAGTCAAACCCCTGTGAAAGATACTGCGGCTGTAAATGTATCCACAAGAGTTAACGCAATTTTTTTCAGATTAACGCGAACAAAATATTTAACGCAGCATCCATTTGTTTTGTCATCCTTTGTCTTATTCATGTAAAGGCCTTTAAACCATTTAAGTGTAATTTGAATTATAAATTAAAGTATAAAGTATTTGAGTATAAATTAAACACATTATTGTTATTACACTTAATATTTCATCTACAATCTACAAACTACCGCTTGTGCACAACATTGCTATGCTTACAAGTACACTCCATACAAACCAACCATCTTAACACTGTTTGTACTTTGCCTCAGTGTTTATTCATCCACAATGGGGAGGACTCACTGAAATATTCAAACAGGATTCTGAATGAAATAGACTAACAACCCATGTTTTCGGCTGAATGATCTAATGGTAAATGAGAGTGTAAATGAAGTGTTATATGGAAATGCTTTGAAATAGGACTACTCATTGTTTACATATTGGTCTATATTTATGCAATTCCCTAAAAACATCAAAAGATCCAAAATGGACTGTATAAAAGACATGTTTATATTAAGATTAGATTAGATTAGTTGATTAGATTCAACTTTATTGTCATTACACATGTACAAGTACAAGGCAACGAAATGTAGTTTAGGTCTAACCAGAAGTGCAATAAGCAAGTGCAGGATATACAGTTGTGCATAAATACAGAATAAAGCAAAAATTATATAGAAATTACAAGTGGGAATGTACTATGAACATTATATACAGATGGCTATTTACTAAAAACAGAAATTTACTGATGGATATGTAAAATATAAATTAGACTATGCATAACAGTAGTGCAAATGAATATAAAGTGTGCATAAATGATGGACAGCAGCTATTAAGTTAAAGTAAACAGTGCAGTAGATGAGTTATTGCAGTATTCAGTACATAGTACATTTACATTTACATTTATTCATTTGGCAGACGCTTTTATCCAAAGCGACTTACAATTGAGGAAAACAGCAAGCGATTCGTCTAAGCAATATTCACGAGAAGTGCTAGTAATACAAAATTTCAAATGCAACGTCAAGATAGTATAAGCAAGTATTTAGAGAACATTAGAAAAGGAAAAAATAGAGGTAGAATTTTTTTTTTTTATATTATGAGACAGTTAAATGCTCATGGAAGAGGTGGGTCTTCAGCTGTTTTTTGAATTGTGAAATTGATCCAGCCGTCCTGATGGAAACAGGAAGATCATTCCACCAGCAGGGAACGGTGAAAGAAAATGTCCTTGAGATGGATCTCATGCCTCTCTGTGAAGGAACAACAAAGTGCCGATCGTTTCCAGACCGCAGACTTCTGGAGGGGATGTAGGTCTGTAAGAGAGAGTTGAGGTAGATGGGTGCTGTGTTAGTACTGGAGTGCAATGATGAGGTATATGTGTAATAGTCCAGCAGTGCAAGTAACATTAGTACATTACACATTTACATTTACGCATTTGGCAGACGCTTTTATCCAAAGCGACTTACATTGCGTTGTACTATACATCTGTACATTTTGTATAGTAAGCAAGTGGGGGTTAGATGCCTTGCTCAAGGGCACCTCAGCCGTCACCCGCCAACCCTGAGACTCGAACCAGCAACCTTCTGATCATGAGTCCAACTCTCTAACCACTGGGCCACAACTTAGTACATAGTACTGGAGTGCAAATGATGAGTATAGTATAAATAGTCCGGTAGAGCAAGTAAACATGTAGTACGTGTGTAGACAGTCCAGTCGTGTGCTTGACAGGCCTGTAGTGCAATAAACAAAACAATATAGCAGCATTAAGTTAGAGGTATATGAGGGGCAGTGGGATAAGCGAGGGGCAGAGTTCAATAAAGAGACAGCTCTGGGAAAAAAGCTGTTCTTTAGTCTACTGGTCCTGGTCCGGAGGCACCTGAAACGCCTGCCGGAGGGCAGAAGAGAAAACAGTCTGTGAGCGGGATGAGAGGAGTCCTTAAGAATGCTACGAGCTCGACGCAGACAGCGTTTCCTCTGGATGTCCTCCATGGCTGGAAATGGAGTCCCTGTGATGCGCTGGGCGGTTTTCACCACCCGCTGCAGTGCCTTGCGCTCTGCAACAGAGCAGCTCCCATGCCAAACTGTGACACAGTTGGTCAGGATGCTTTCTATTGCGCAGCGATATAAGTTCACCAGGATAGCCGAGGACAGTGTCGTCCGCAAACTTGATGATGGAGTTAGATCCGTTCACAGGCCTGCAGTCGGAGGTGAAGAGGGAGTAGAGGAAGGGTCTTAGCACACAGCCCTGTGGTACACCAGTGTTGAGTGTGATAGTGGTGGAGCAGATGGAGCCTGATCTCACCAGCTGTGATCTGTTGGTCAGAAAGTCCATAATCCAATTGCATAGGGAAGTGTTCATGCCCAGGTCTTCAAGTTTAGCAATTAACTTGGATGGGATGATAGTGTTGAATGCTGAGCTGAAGTCAACAAACAACATACGTGCATAAGTGTTCTAATTGTCCAGATGTGTGAGCACAGATTAGATTAGATTCAACTTCAGATTAGATTAGATTCAACACAGAGTGCAGTGCCATGGAAACTTTGTAATCACTGATGGCCTGGATGCCTTGCCACATGCGTTGAGGGTCGGAGTTGGAAAAGTGCTCCTCTACCTTTAGCTTGTAGCAGTGCTTGGCCTCTTTGATGCCCCTCTTCAGGTTAGCTCTGGATGTGCTGTAGGCTTGTGCATCACCTGATCTGAAGGCAGTATTGCGTGCCTTCAACAGGAGGCGCACCTCCTTGTTCATCCATGGCTTCTGATTTGGGTACGTGATGATCTGTTTCTGAGTAGTAACATTGTCTATGGTGGTGTTGATGTAATCCAGTACAGAGGAGGTGTAGCAGTCAATGTCCGTGTGAGAGCCACTGGTGGCCTGAGAAGCAAATGTACTCCAGTCTGTGTGTAGAAACCTTTCCTGGAGTGTGAAATCTGCCCCCACAGGCCACACTTTGATGGTCTTCACTGATGGCTTCACACGATTGATGAGGGGTGCATACTTTGGGGTGAGGAACAAAGAAAGGTGATCTGACTGTCCCAGGTGGGGGAGGGGGGTCGCAACGTAAGCTTCAGCCATGTTTGTGTAAACATGGTCTAAGGTTTTGTTTCCTCTGGTGTGACAGGAAACATGCTGGTGAAATTTGGGGAGCATTGTCTTCAGGTTTGAATGATTAAAATCACCCGCAACAATAAACGCAGCTTCCGGGTGAGCAGTCTGTTGTTTACTGATGGCCGCATAGAGTTCTTTCATAGCAAGCTTGGCATCAGCATCCGGGGAATGTAGGCTGCAGTTATAATGGTGAAAGTGAACTCCCGTGGGAAACTCAAGGTTAGCTGAACAATGTTTTCCGACAATAACAGAGTTCGTGCACCAAGCTTTGTTAATGTAATTGCACAATCCACCACCTCTGGTCTTACCGGAGCCATCTAATGTTCTATCCGCCCGGAATGTGTGGCGTTCTGCTAAATCAATAGCATTGTCCGGTATGCCGCTGTGTAGCCATGTTTCCGTGAAGATCATAACATTACAGTTAAAAAGTATCTTGCTGTAAGTGATGCTGAGTCGAATATCCTCCATTTTGTTCACCAGTGACCGAACATTGGCGAGGAAAATGCTGGGTAAAGAGAGCCGGTGTGGTGTTAGCTTTAGCTTAGCTCTTAGTCCTCCGCGCTTCCCCCGCCTTTGTTTACGATCTCCACGCCGCCTGCGAGCACGTCCGCCCGGCCGGGTAGAGTGAGCGGCCTCGGTTGTTCTGGCGATCTCAGGAAGGAGTTGAAGGTTGTCGATAAAACTGTCAGGAAGTCGCAAACCAATATCCAAAAGCTCATGTCGGGTGTACGATGTAAAGGCACAGCTGTTCTGCACGAACAGACCCGAGATGAGCAAGAAAAATACCATAAAATTGCAGAATCTGGAGAGAGCCTGAGCCTCGCGATGTGATTGCGCCGCCATCTTGGATCTAATTTTTGGATCTATGGAGATGGCATCCTCTGTGCTCCTATTGCTGTGGTAGGCAAACTGGTATGGGTCCAGTGTGGACGGAAGGGAGTCTTTTAGGTGAGCCAGGACCAGCCGCTCAAAGCACTTCATAACAATAGGTGTGAGTACTACAGGGCGGTAGTCATTCAGGCACGTTGGGTCCAACCTTCTGGTCATGAGTCCAACTCTCTAACCACTGGGCCACGACTGCCCTAAGTACATTTAAAGCATGCTGGCACAACTGCTTGGGCGAGGGACAGGTTGAAAATATCCGTAAAGACCCCAGCGAGTTGCTCTGCACATGCCCTAAGTACATGACCGGGGATGCCGTCTGGTCCAGCAGCCTTTCGTGCGTTGATCCGGCTCAGTGCCGTGTAGACAACTGAGGAGGTGAGTGTGATGGTCGGGTGGTCATCTAAGGGTGTGAGCTTGTTGGCAGTTTCCTTATTGTCTCTCTCGAAGCGAGCATAAAAGTCATTAAGCTCGTTCAGGAAGACAGCATCTGTGGCTACGGGGGTGGAATGGCTGGGTTTGTAGTCACTGATGGCCTGGATGCCCTGCCACATGCGTCGAGGATCAGAGTTGGAAAAGTGCTCCTCTAGCTTTAGTTTGTAGCAGTGCTTGGCCTTTTTGATGCCCCTCTTCAGATTTGCCCTGGATGTGCTGTAGGCCTGTGCGTCACCTGAGCTGAAGGCAGTATTGCGTGACTTCAACAGGAGGCACACTTCCTTGTTCATCCATGGCGTCTGATTTGGGTATGTAGTGATCTGTTTCTGGGTTGTAACACTGTCTATGGTGATGTTGATGTAATCCAGTACAAAGGAGGTGTAGCTGTCTATGTCCGTATGAAAGCCACAGGTGGCCTGAGAAGCAAACATACATCCAGTCTGTGTCTTGAAACCTGTCCTGGAGTGTGGAGTCTGCCCCCGCAGGCCACACTTTGATGGTCCTCACTGATGGCTTCACATGATTGATGAGGGGTGAATACTTGGGGGTGAGGAACAAAGAAACCCAGTTAGCAAAAGACAGTCGGGCCGGTTCCGTTTACATTCCTGCCTGCCGGAGCCTTACCCATCGGCCCGCCTCCATTTGCTGTAATCGTGCTGGATGCCTAAGTACTCACTGCCCAGATCCGGCCCGAATCAATCGGCCCGGCTGCAGCAGCCGGTGCCTTACCTACGCTGCTGTAATCAAGCAGGAAGCGGCCCGGCAGTAATATCTGCAGCACGCCGGAGCCGGCCCGATTCAATATTGATATGATTATATGAACGGTATACCCCGTTCATATTTATAATTAATAATATTAATTTGTATTACTTAATAGTATATATAACCAAATCTTGATATAAAAATAGAAACACAAATGCAAAAATGTAAATCACAAATTTTTATTTATAAAATTGCACATATAAAAACACTTTGAAACACACATTTTAATTAACTTGAAAACGTCGTTTTAAATAAGTTCTTGAGCTTTGCTTCCTTCCTCCATTCCTGTCAGGAACCAGCCATCGTGTGATAATGTTTCCGCCTCTTTGTTAGTGAAGCTCGTGGTGTGGCCATTTCCATACTGCTACTGTAAACAACAAACAATATCCAAAAAGCAATTAATAAATGATGAAAAGCACCTCTCATTTTCAAATGATTACTGATCAGAAAAGAAATTGTTACCAAACTGTTAGAAGTAAAAAACTTACTGTCAAAGTTGGTCTCTAACGTTCACTTTCCCTGGTTACACCACACTGTTAAGTGAAAAAACACAAATTATTCCAAAACTGAAAACACAAATTTAAAGAGAAATTAAAGACAAAAAAACGAAACTTACCCTCGTGATTGAAACCCCAAATGTAAATGGTGTAAAACTTCCATTCCCTGAAGCCGCGGCTAAGGAAACACATCATTGTATTGTTAGGTTTGAAATTTGCCATGTAACAATGCAAGTTAACCTTAAAGTTAACTTAAAATGTAAATAGGCCTACACATTTCTGTTGAATAAACAGAACCAAAACAACAAACGTTACAACAACAGTTTGAAAGTGTATTTATCCGACTAACGTTATCTCAAAACCCTACACTGGAAAACCGCGTCTAGTGGCAAACAAACATCCGTTTATCTGCATATGGAAATGTACTTGGTACAAATAAAAACAATTCTAAAACATTACTGCATATATCTGCTGCTATAATTTAGATGTTATGCATATAAAAGTATTCTCAGCTTAAGGTATTATGCAAGAAAGTCACGCTCGTAAGTTAACGTTAGCTAGCATCTAAGTTAACGGAACTTTAGCTAAAAACTTGCTTGCACCGGTAAATAACGTTACAAGTCTATTTATCAACTTTTGGTACGTAAAATACTAGAAATATAAATGCACATGATGCTTACCAGAATTATATCCTCAAGATGGCCCGATATTCACATTTCTTTTCTTGTTGTTAGCGTCCACGCTGCACGGCCACACAAACAAACAAACACACACACACAAGTACAGTGAGACCCCTCCTCCTCGATCCTCCTCCTGCTCGAACTCTCTCTCACTGTTGTACGAGTGAATGAGTTATAGCGCAAAGCGCGTTTAAACTATATTTAAGTATAAATGACCACCTGTATTACATCTACATTGATTTACTGCTATTATAAAAATAAATGAATGCTCTGTACTAGCTTAATGTGCTTTACTACCTTAATTATTCATGTGTTTATGCATTTATTGCTTTCTTCACAAATTCACGACATTAATATGCAGCTAACAAATAATCATATCAAATCAGAGAATTAAGTACATTTAAAGTTAAACACGTAATTATAGCCATACAATCTATGAAACATGCCGACTCATTTCTGGAGCTGGCCCGGGCTCTACATTTACATTTACATTTACATTTATTCATTTGGCAGACGCTTTTATCCAAAGCGACTTACAATTGAGGAAAACAGCTAGCGATTCGTCTAAGTAAGCAATATTCACGAGAGGTGCTAGTAATACAAGGTTTCAAAAACAACGTCAAGATAGTATAAGCAAGTATATAGAGAACATTAAAAAAGAAAAAATAGGGGTAAACATTTTTTTTATTTTTTTTTATGAGACAGTTAAGTGCTCATGGAAGAGGTGGGTCTTCAGCTGTTTTTTGAATTGTGAAATTGATCCAGCAGTCCTGATGGAAACAGGAAGATCATTCCACCAGCCGGGAACGGAGAAAGAAAATGTCCTTGAGATGGATCTCATGCCTCTCTGTGAAGGAACAATGAGGCGCTGCTCGTTTTCAGACCGCAGACTTCTGGAGGGGATGTAGGTCTGTAAGAGAGAGTTGAGGTAGATGGGTGCTGTGTTAGTGGCTGTTCTGTAAGCAAGCACCAGTGCCTTGAACTTAATGCGTGCCGCTACTGGGAGCCAGTGTAGAGAGATGAGCAGAGGTGTGACATGTGCTCTCTTGGGCTCATTGAAGACCAGGCGTGCAGCAGCATTCTGGATCATTTGCTGGATCATTTGCTCTACAACCAGTTCCACGCCAGTTCCGTTGAGCAAGAAGCGGGCCAGTGCTATGCGTCCTAACAAAACACGACGGTGTGGCAGCCGGATGCTGGCCGCAGCCGGCCTGGAGCATACACGCCGATGCTGATTCTGAGCCGATTACGCCGGAGGGCTGCAGGGGCTCGGGCCGATTACTTCATGCTATCTGGGAAGGTGATCAGATTGACCCAGGTGGGGGAGGGGGGTCACGGCGTAAGCTTCAGCCATGTTTGTATAGACATGGTCCAAAGTTTTGTTTCCTCTGGTGTGACAGGAAACATGCTGGTGAAATTTGGGCCTTTAAGTTTGAGTGATTAAAATCTCCCGCAACAATAAACGCAGCTTCCGGGTGAGCAGTCTGTTGTTTACTGATGGCCACATGAAGTTCTTTTATTGCAAGCTTGGCATCAGCATCCGGGGGAATGTAAGCTGCAGTTATAATGGTGGAAGTGAACTCCCGTGGCAGATAAAACGGTCTACATTTAACCATGAGAAACTCTAGGTTAGCTGAGCAGTTCGTGCACCAAGCTTTGTTAATGTAAATGCACAATCCTCCGCCTCTGGTCTTACCGGATTCATCTGCCGTCCTATCTGCCTGAAGTGTGTGGTGTCCCGCTAGTTCAATAGCATTGTCCGGTATGCCGCTGTTTAGCCATGTTTCAGTGAAAATCATGACATTGCAGTTCAAAAGTCTTTTGCTGTGGATGATGCGGAGTTGAATCTGGAAAATGCTGGGTAAAGAGAGCCGGTGCGGTGTTAGCTTTAGCTTCGCTCTTAGCCCTCCGCGCTTCCCCCGCCTTTGTTTACGATCTCGCCGCGGCCGGCGAGCACTTCCGCCTGGCCGTGTAGGGTGCGTAGCATCGGGTGTTCTGGCGATCTCAGGGAAGAGGCAAAGATTGCTGATAAAACTTCCGGGAATGCGCAAACCAATATCCAATAGCTCGTGCCGGGTGTGCGATGTTAAGGCACAGCTGTTCTGCACGAACAGACCCGAGATGAGCAAGAAAAACACTGCATAAATGCAAAAACTGGAGAGACCCTGAGCCTCGCGATGTGCTCGCGCCGCCGTCTTGGATCATAAGGTAGGTATACCATTGTATGACATTTGTTTTCAGTTTAATGTGAACATGTGATTCCCTGTGGGGTGAAACTGAACATTATTACATAATGAATGTGCAGACAGGCTTCAAATTCCAACCTGCCAAAACAGTAAACAAGGAAATGACTTGACTCCCCAAAAGCAGCAGCGTGACCAGTGCAACCAGTGGAGAAGACATTCAAAATGCTGTTGTCCATTAACACATTAAATACAACAACTAACAGGTATTAAAATAATCTAAATAAGAAACAATAATGAAAAAAGGTGGGAGCCTTAACGGCACATCGCACTGCCATAACAGCACTACACACGATGCATCTCTCCCCACCATCACTGACCAGACTACAATGCTGCCACAAAGAAAGCTTTTTTAAAGGTGTTGAGCTGTGAGGATCACCGGCGCATTTACTGCGATGCATCGGTCCAGTACAACATCACACTAAAACAAATAAAACCACAAGATATTAAAAAAACACTACAATAAAGTAGTTAAGCTAACCTGATACAAACACATACTTCCATTGTTCATGGCAACCAAAGGGAGGGGCGGATTTTCGAACATGGGACTGCTGGCCTACACAACTGGTTTATATACACCACCAGGCAATACTGATTGGTCACATAGTTAATGCGAACCTAGCACACATCACTACATTTGAAAACAAAATGCATGTGAAATGGTCATTCAACTCTTGATTCAAGTCTAAAGTGTTAGGAAACAACATATTTTAAATAAATGTATGCCTATACTTGTTAAAGTCTAAACTTTTCTTTGTGTAAATTGACACAACTTATGTCATATCAACTAGTTTTATATAAATTATTTTTGTAAATGTCTCCGTTCCGACTGTAACCTCTGTTCCCTGATGGAGGGAACGAGGCACTGTGTCGACAGATGGGGTCTGAACTTGAGAACCTATCTCTTCTAAGAGGAATTTCAAAAGGCCAATGAACTTGGCGAATGGCAGCCGCATGCCAGTCTCCTCCCCGGACTTCCGGGTATAAAGAGGATGGCGTGCCCATTCATTCATCTTTGTGCTGAGGAACTGAGAGGCTACTCCAGATCACTGCAGCAGATCGGCCAAGCATTGTGGCATGAGGGACACAACCGAGACGTTTCCTTTTTGTCGGTCACTTCGACGTTGTGTCGACAGATGGGGTCCCTATACGAAATGCCACGGCGCTAGGCCACGTCCCAACCTCCAGCGGAGCAACACTGATTGGCCTGGGCATGTCACAGGTGAAGCTTCTGTGAATCGTAACCTTCCAGCATATTAGATAAGGACTCAGCTAAACTAGGTGAGAGTACCTTTATCATCGGCCGTCACAGGCGGTGGCCTTGTTTCTCTAGTAGCGAGATAGCCGCCTGGCACCGTAATGGACCACATCCTGCCCCAGGGGGGTAACATGTGGAGATGCCAGTATGGTCTCACCAATGGGGAGAGCTACATGGGAATGGGCGTGGGGGGGTTTGGTTCACGAGACAGTGGAGCAGTGAAGTCCACTGGGGAAGGTCACAGTTTGCCAACCGTGAACAAGAGTGAGAATACATCACACGGGACGGCCCAGCTTGGGGAGTCACTACATATGGAACATTAGCTCAGGTAGAGTGGTCTTCCTGGACAGGGGTGACTCGACCAATACCTGGCTTGAGGACAGGCCGGTCCGTCACCAGTAACCATGCTTAGTGATGGATGAGGTTCCTAGGCTTCGACCGCAGGGGAAGTCCAAGGCTAGATAGCGTTCTGACTCGCCGTAAGAGGGGAGAAGATGCTTATGCAAGCATACGCCCACACAGCCGCTGGTCTCACCTGTTGCCAAGCAAGACATTGCATGCCAGACCGTGCCCTTCACCTGAGAGAGACGGTCCTTCCTCAGGGGAATCGGCCAGGGGGTGGTTGTCGTCAGAGGGATTAGCCCAGAAAACCCAGTCTGGTTGAGCCAATAGGGTGCAACTAGCAGCACTTGATGGCCTTCTTCCCTGAACTTGCACAGTACCTGTGCAATGAGGCTCACAGTCCATTGATCATTGCCCTGATGTTGGAAATGAGAATTTTTATTGGTTTAACTATCTCCTTACAGCTACTTTTTTATTTTGTGTAGCTCTACAATCATTTGCTGCACATCAGAACTATATTCTTTGATTTTACCCATTGTGATATGAGTAAGGGGTTTGGGTTGCTAATATTTATTCTCAATTAGTCATTTACATTTAATAATTTAGCAAACGCTTCTATCCAAAGCGACTTACAAATGAGGTGAACAATAGAAGCAATTAGAACAACATAAGTACAACAATACATAAGTGCAATAAAACTGGTCTCAGCATGCCTACCAAAATATGGAATGCTAAGTGTTTTTTTTAAGGATAGAAAAGATAGGAAATGTAGAAAAATAAATAGAACTCTGTATTAGTAAATCAGGTGTTGGCGGAAGAGATGTGTTTTTAGCCGATTCTTAAAGATGGCTACAGAATCTTTTTTTCCTCCACTGGAGCTTTTCCACTGTTTACATATTGTATTGCACTATTTGCTGACATCAGCTCTAGAATGTAAAGTTTTTGCATTTATTAATACCATTTTAAATGTAATCATTTTAATTTATTTAATACTCCATATAGGAATTTATAGTTTGTGTATGTTGCCTGTGTTTCTTTTTCCTATGTGTGTGTGTGTGTGTGTGTGTGTGTGTGTGTGTGTTCATGCGTGTGTGGAACAGATCTAGAGAAGGTATGTGAGAGTGATTTTTTCCTTTTTGGGATGGCACCACAAGACGTTGCTCATTGGCAGAGCGCAGGGATCTGGAGGGTACAAAAGTCTGTATAAGCATGTTTAGGTAAGGGGGTGTCGACCCAGTGGTGGTTTTGAAGGCCAGGAGCAGAACTTTGAATTTGATACGAGTGACTATAGGAAGCCAATGTAACCTGACAAAGAGAGGCGTGACGTGTGCTCTCTTGGGCTCATTGAAGACTCTCGGTGCTGCATTTTGGATCATCTGTAGAAACTTGGTTGTGCAGGCTGGGAGTCCAGCCAGTAGCGCATTGCAATAGTCCAGTCTAAACAGGACAAGAGCCTGGACTAGGACTTGCGTAGCATGCTCAGACATGCTCTAAATGACCTACCTGAGAGGTAAGACTTGAACCACAGTAGGACCGTTCCAGAGACACCCATAGCCTTGAGAGTCGACAGGAGGATGTGGTGTGGTGTGTTGAATGCGGCGGATAGATCCAGTAAGATGAGTACAGATGATTTGGATGTTGCCCTTGCCTGCCTCAGGGTTTTAATGACTGAGAGCAATGCAGTCTCGGTGGAATGACTGCTCTTGGAACCAGACTGCCATCCAGTAGGTTGTTCCGTGTGAGATAGGAGGAGATCTGGTTAAATACAACCCACTCAAAAGCTTTGGCAATTAAGGGGAGAAGGGAAACCGGTCTGTAACAGCACAGGGTTACATGTGTAGGGGGTTTGGGCGTGTTCAAGAGGTAAAGGCACAGAGAGCTGACTGCTGATGGCGGTAGTTTTCTTTACAAAGAAAGATGCAAAATCATCAGCTGTTAAATCTGATGAGGGTGGGGGAGCAGGCGGACAAAGAGGAGTAGAGAAGGTTTTGAAGAGAGTATGAGAGTCCGAGTTGTTGATTTTAGAGTGGTAGTACTCAGTTTTTGCAGAGGAGACATCAGCAGAGAAGGAAGAGAGGAGAAACTGATAGAGACAGAGGTCAGAAGGATCTTTTGATTTGCGCCACTTTCTCTCAGCTGGCCGGAGGACGGCACGATGCTCACGGAGAACATCCAACAACCAGGGGGCAGAAGTGGATGCGCGGGCTGGTCTAGATGTAAGGGGGCACAAGCTGTCTAGGTAGGCTGTTAACGTGGAGCAAAAAGTGTTGGTGGCGCTGTTAGTGTTCAAAAGAGAGAGCTGCTCAGATGGAGGCAGCGAGGAGGAGACAGCAGATGATAAGCGGGAGGGAGAGAGCGTATGCAGGTTTATTATTAGATATGGTGCTGCTAATTTAAGCATGTATGTAAGTCTGCGTTTAAAATAATCACACAGCCATTGTGTAACATCGTGAGAGGTAACCAATTATGTCTTGTCTTAAGGTTTTCGTCTTAAATTGACAGGTTCAAAAAAGGTTCAAAACCGGTCCAGTCTGACCTGAACGTCTATAAAACGTTTTAATCACATGTACATCACAAACAATAACACATTATCTGTGGACTTATTAATTTAGAACAACATATTTTATTGTGAACATTACATTTATGAATTGTCTTCCATTTGTTACACATTGATTTAAGAAAATAAAAATAGTAGAATGGCAATGGCATTTTTTCATAACAGTTTTACATTAATGTTAAGAAGTCATTAATCAAAGTACAGTATTATAGTTAACACATATGTAACTATTTTTAGTCTTTCTATTTTTTTTTTTTTAAATGTTTACTCTCATTTTAGCCAGCTCTTCCAGGAGTGTGTTCCACCATTGATGCATGGAAGTCAGAGCTATGGCAATAAAAAAAGTCTTGCATTAAACAGCAATAAAACAGGTAAACAACAAAATACTGGATTATGGTTAACACAAGTAAATGTTTTTAGATTCGGTGAATGTTATTCATGGCTAATTTTCATCCACCACCCCAAGCATGCTTCGGGTGTCTGAATCTGTTGCATTTGGACTCCACCTCCTCACAGCATCTGAATGAGGGAAGAGGATATGAATATAAATGACATGCTGTTACTTATTTTGAAAATGTCTTTATGATCCTTTGACTACATTTAAAATACATAAAAGATTTAGCATCTGCTTCATAAATTAAGCATTAGAAAAAGGTAATCAACATGTATCATGTTATCTTACTCTACACTATCTTAGTAACACAAAACTCATCCAACCTTAACAGTTTGGGGGCTTTGTGATTTGGCCATCAATTCCCCAGCAAGAAGCATAACATCGCACAACTCAAGTGTAGAGACCATGTTCGTTTATACTTGCAAACTCACGCTAGCAGAGTTTCTTTTTAGGTTGAAGCCTAACGTTAACCCTGCTATATCGTTAGCTTACTAGCTAACTTTAGCCAAACTCAAAAGAAAGTCAAAGAAACAGAAATGCTTCATTGCTCTCTCGCGAGATAATCTGTGATTTGTTACAAAAACTTAGCAGTTTAAACACTATTGTCTAATATTTGTACAAATTTTATAAAACGCAAATTAAAATTGAATTTTTATCTGAAAAAGAGTGCACCACACGGTGTTCAATAACGGTGTACAGACAGAGATGTCGTGCTGAGTGACCCTGGCAGAGTGCGGATCATCTTAAAACTCAACAGTTAATTTTGATATTCAAGTCTTTCTTTGTCTACGACGTTATATCATACCTGTCAACATTTTTCACACTCATCTCTTGCCATTTTCTCATTTTGTTATTTCTCCCGTAATTCAGTTATTTATCCTGTGGAACTGTCAGAACAGAACAGAGACCGGGACCGGACCAGCCACGGGAAACCCCCGGACACTATTCCCCCGGGTCTCCCAGAATTTTGTACCCAAATGTTCTATGCGAAGCAAGAAATATTTTAAAGCTTTTCCTAACTCCTGAAAACATTGCATTCCTAGCAGGGTTTTTTTTATATATTTTTTATTTTGCATTTATTAATATTAATCTCTTTTAGTGGATTATCAACATTTTTATTACATTTATTGCATGTAATGTGGTCAAGTTACTGCGATCCAAAACATTATGTGGTTGATGCTTGTATTGGAAGCTATTTTGGAGGGCTGGTTAGGGGACACCCATAAGTTTTGACACAATTCGAACACTGGTGAATGGGCGATGCCATCTTCCTTTTATACCTGTATGCACGGGCAGAGACTGACATGCGTGTGCCATTCGCCATGTTCATTGCCGTTTTGAAATTCCTCTCTGAGATGATAGGTTCTCAAGTTCATGTTCTCAAGGACATTCTGATCTACTCACAAAACATTTGTCACGACTGGCTCAAAGCCGCGACAAATTAATTGAAGACAAAAGGAATCGGTATTACAAAAAAGGATTTATTAACATAATTGGAAAGAATAAATAAATCAACAGAACATGTGTGTCTGTAATGTTTGTAGGGTGCATGTTTGCTGGTCTAAAAATTAGCGATAACTCTAAACAAAGGCTCAAACCACAACCAAACAAAACATCCAGGAGCAGACGCTCAAGACAAACAAAGCCTCTTCTTTTAAAAGGCCGAATAGGTGTTAGTGATTCCATAAAGAGCCTTTTAACCACACCCACTGGCCGGCTACAGCGGGAGGGGAAAGGGAGAACTGTCACACAATGTTAAAGGTGCCCTTCTCCGTCATCCAGTTTTTCAAACTTTAGTTAGTGTGTAATGTTGCTGTTAGAGCATAAATAATACCTGCAAAATTAAAAAGCTCAAAGTTCAATGCCAAGCAAGATATTGTGTTTAACAGAATTCACTTTTCAAGGACTACAGAAAACGGCTGGTGTTGGACTACAGCTGTCTACTTCCCGGGTACGTGATGTCACTATTCCGAGTTTTTGAATAACCTCCGCCAACAGGAATATGCCGAAAAGGGGCGCGACCTTTCCGGACAAAGTGCGCTAAACTGTCAAATCACAACACACTTGACCAGCTACACAATCAGAACTCGTTAAGTTTTTCTGAAGGAGGGACTTCATAGAACAAGGAAGACATCAGCTAATTTTTATGACAGTGAAAACAGCGGTATAGAGAAACGTAAATTGTGTGAAAAATACTGAGTTTTTCAGAAACTAAACATGAACACATGTTATAGTGCGTACCGTTAACACAATCAAAGCTCCAAAAACACCAAAAGAACGGCACCTTTAAGAAACTCCAACGCTTTTTGACATTTGCTAACTTTTACGAAAGATTTATAAAGGATTTTGGTACCATTGTTCTTCCACTCACCAACCTTCTTAGAGGAAAGCCCATATCAAAAAAATAAATAAATTAAAAAAAAAACTTTCTACCTTTCTTTCCCTTTCTAATGTTATATTTGTATATTTGCTTGTACTTTCTTGACGTTGTATCTGAAACTTTGTATTACTAGCACTTCTCGTGAATATTGCTTACTTAGACGAATCGCTTGCTGTTTTCCTCAATTGTAAGTCACTTTGGATAAAAGCGTCTGCCAAATGAATAAATGTAAATGTAAATGTAAATCCCTGTCTTGGTCTTCCTTGGCCATCGAAGCTTTCACCACACTAAAAAGGAGGTTTTCATCTGCAACCATTCGTCATAAAAGTGGATGCCTCCTCCACAGGAGACAGAGCGGTGCTCTCACAGTGGCAGGGTGATCCAGCAGTACTCCATACATGTGCCATGTGCCCCAAGCTCACCCCGGCTGTCACAAACCACTCCGAGACACGAAGGTTGATGATCTAAGTACAGCTTTATTAATATAATAAAGGTACAAGCAAGAATCAGGGCACGCAGCAAACAGGCAAAGCAAAGATCAAAACACAAATAAACAACAGGAAATATGCTCAGAGATGCAGTACAGACACTAACGAGACTTCGCAATGATTGACTGAGTAAACTGGGTATAAATAGACAGAAGTGCAACAGATAACAAAACACAGGTGAATGCCATGATGGATAACGAGTCCAATGGATTATGGGAAGTGTAGTGCAATGTGAAAGGTGGAGCAAGTGGAGCAAGCAGGCACTCCAGCTGGTGATTGTTACATAGCCTTGCCCCTAAGGGGGGATTCCAGACGCCCTTAACAAACATAAGTCCAGGAGGGTGGTGGAGCGGAGGCGGAACCGGGGGCGGGACGGAGGGCCAGGGCCATGAAGCGGAACAGTGCTAGAGCCGTGGCGCTGAGGCGGACCGGGACCATGGAGCTGAGGCATGGAGGCATCCATCTTAGGTGAGGCAGGAGACTCTGGGGCGTTCATCTTGGATGAGACAGGAGATTCTGGGGCGTCCATCTTGGACATTGCCGGAGACTCGGAGGCCTGACTTGGCTTGTGTACAGGCTCACGGGCCTGACTTGACCTGGGAACAGGCTCGGAGGCCTGACTTGACCTGGGAACAGGCTCGGGGACCTGACTTGACCTGGGAACAGGCTCGGGGACCTGACTTGACCTGGGAACAGGCTCAGAGACCTGACTTGACCTGGGAACAGGCTCTGGGACCATCTTGCGAACCAACTCTGAACTGGCGCTCATCTTGCGAACCAACTTTGGAATGGCGGCCATCTTGCAAACCAACTCTGGACTGGCGGCCATTTTACGAGCAAACTCTGGACTAGCGGCCATCTTAAAAGCAAACTCTGGACTGGCGGCCATCTTGCAAGCAAACTCTGGACTGGTGGCCATCTTACGAGCAAACTCTGGACTGGCGGCCATCTTGCGAGTAGGTTCTGGACCGGCGGCCATCTTGCGAGTAGGTTCTGGACTGGTGGCTATCTTGCGAGTAGGTTCTGGACCGGCGGCCATGAAGACTGGAGACGCTGGCTTGGCGGCCATGACGACTGGAGACGCTGGCTGGACGGTAAACAGGTGAGCTGGTTTCGGAATGTTTCTCTCAAGGAAGTATTTCGGGTCATCAGGCTCTTCGCTCTCCCCTACTGTAAGGCATGAACCGCAAAGCTCAAGCACAAAGTTGATAAATTGCAGCAGACTAATATGAGGGCCCGTAGTTAGGTCCAGCTGCTAGATCCATATTGGCGAAGTCTTCTGTCACGAACCGTTCCAAGACACGAAAGTTGAGGATCTAAGTGCAGCTTTATTAAAATAATAAAGGTACAGGCAAAAATCAGGGCAGGCAGCAAACAGGCAAAATGGTGAAACAGGAAGCAGGAAACGGGCAGAAAAACATCTGTTTTTAATAATTTTTTTAAAGGGCCACTAAAACTGAAAACGCGATCTCTGTCAGTGAATGCAAACACATGTTATGTCTTAACAACGTGCACATTGGTTTTTATAAGTAAAAGTTGTAAGCTCACTGTAAGTAGTCCTGTGTGAAAACAATGGACAGTCCATCAGCAGTCATGGGCAGGGCTTAATCAATGTGACTTCACATTGCTCAGAGAATGCAAACGGCTCGTTCAAGAGGAGGTTTATTGGGGATTTAAAAAAATGAATGGGTGGATTCTGTACATTCTAGAGTGGTTCTGTGCACACACTCTTGACACACAGTTATGTTTAAACACATTTAAAAGTGCATTTTCTGGAATAGGGGGGCTTTCAATTTTAAGTGAGCAGTTAGCTTAATGTGGAGGGCACTTTGCTTCATAATAAAATGTATTTTAAAGTTATAATTATGAATGTTATGGCCTGGAGACAGAAATGTCACCGATTTGGTGGAATGGCCTATATATCACATTGTATTCGCATTCTTTACAGTATGGAAGTGTAAGAACAAAAAATATTTAAAAAAAAATTAACATACAGGAAATGGGTTTGGTCAGATTTCATACTCGGGCATCGCATGCATCATTCAGAAAGCCGCACAAACGCGCTGTAACGTCCTGCATCACACACTCGCACGCACGCACGCGCACACACAGAGAGAGAGAGCGAGAGCGAGAGCGAGAGAGAGAGCGCGCTCCCCATCTGATGCTCACATTCATTCATGCAGCTCCTGCAACGAGATGTGAATGAGATCGTGTCGTCTATCCATCAATCTGTCTTCTGTTCATCACTGGATTATAAATCATGCGTTATTCCTTTAGTCGTATTGTTGATGTGAAGAGCTCATCGTATGAGGAATAAAACATCGTGGGAACTATGTGGAAATAAAGCGCGACGGTAAAGAAATAACACTATTGAAGAATCTGGAAACGTCGACGAGTTCACAAAAGGTGCGTTCATTCACTTTTCATGTGTCAACATCTTATGTGTTGTATGATGCTTTTCAGCTCTTATGATGGTTTGTGATTTGACATCTACCGCAGGAGGTTTGTCAAACAAATCATTTCACGCAATTATCCTTCAAACTACTTTACGCTAAAAATAACGCGTTGTGTTTTGATAGGTGAGCTGAAGAGAGCACAACATCGTTGTGCCTTTATTTTGACATCCGATAAGCGGAGCTCACACGTTTACACAAAACATGCTAACACCAGCTAACAGTTTCTTGCTGTAAATGTCCCTGAATGACAAATAAAGATGCAAAGAAATCAGTTTCACGTATGTGTATGTCGATCACTGCCATTCACGTGCCATTGTGAAAATAAGGAATCTGTCAGTGTAATCCGCACAGCTCAATGCGTGCATTTAACGTTAGCCTTTAACGTTGTCTGCGCGACAGCAGTATTATAATGCAATTATAATGAGTTGATTTAAATGCTAATATGAAATATGTTTCATACACAGTGTTCATTCCCAGAGAAATAAAATAAAATCATTATAGCAAATGCATGTACAGTATGCAGTTCAACTTAATTTGTCGTATACTTTCTGACACATAGTGTTCAATAGTGGGCAAATGGCAAATTGACATTTTTGCTCGTTATTCAAACATACTAGTAAAGATTTTGTATGAGTGTTGTGCGGTTGTGCCAGATTTTTTCTAAGCATTTTTACATATTTGGTTAAAACCCCCATTCCTTGATATGATGTACCTTATGCCAAATAATTTTGTACCTTAAACGGTTTAGCACACTGATATTTGGATGGTTTAGGCAGCATTAAAAGCAAATACTGTACAAATACTGCCCTGCAGACATGACTTTTGCCAGGTGATGGAGTGATCATGAACGAATGAATGAAATAAGAGAAACCATGGTACTAAGGCACAACTGGATAAACTGTATGTCCTACAGGAGTTCGGTTGTAAAATAATACTTAGGTATAAACTCTTTCATTACGGTTGAATGGGCGTTACTGTACAGTAGGGATCTCTAACCCTGCTCTTGGAGAAACGTCATCTTGCATATGTAAGTTTGATTTAGATGGGTTATGTGGTTTTGACTGGGGTTGGAACTGGGGCCTCATTTAAAAAAGGCTGTGTAGAAACCCATTAAATTAGATTTAATGGTAATTTCTCAAAGTGTGTAAATTCATAAAACAAATGTATGCACAGAAAACGTGTGTACGCCTCTCTTTTAGATGTGAAATCTGTATGGCAAATGATGTTGAAATTGTGTGCAGCTGAACAGTTTGAGATCTCTGCCCTGTAAACAATGTCAAATTAATATCATTAACATGTAAAAGTCAAACGTGCAAATCCTTTACGAGCGGCAAAAATGGCCTATATTTCCAAAAACCTGCAGCACTTGGACAAGCAAAGGTACATCTGCTCAGACCCTGATGTGACGCTAAGCACTCTTTCACGTCAAAGACCGCTTTTATAAATATTGGTATTATTATATTATATTAAATTTTTTTTGCGTACGCACACTCTACGATCGCATCTTTTATAAATGAGGCCCCTGAATAGACTCTAGGCATGAGTGCTTCCACGTTTTGTCTCAGCCAGCCCAGTTACATCCGGCGCACGTAGCGTCCATAAGGAAACAGTGACGTCTTCACAAAAGATGCACCTCGGATTATGGTCAACGACGTGAGTCAAATTATCTAAACACTACATTATACATCGACAACCAAAAAGGGGAAATGTTTCGGGCTATCCGTTTCAAGCTACATTCACAAATATGAAAAAACGTTTGCACTTACTTGAGGCATGATCACAAAGGCACTCAACAATGCTGAGCTGTGGTGTTGGCAGTTTGCTGAAATTTGAATTTTTTTGGTAAACACATCATTGTCACTTGGTGACAATTGACCTCAGCCCTATGAGAGCGGAAGTGGCTTAGCTGGCTGAGATTTTAGCGAACGTATGTCATCACCCTGCAGTCTATTCTGCAGGACAGTAACTCTTCTGGAATGGGGTTGGCTATTCAGCTATTCTCTTCTGTTTTTTGTTTTTTATTTAACTAGACAGCACAACTTTATTACCTATAAATGATAAAGCGGTTTTATAAATATGTTTTCACACTAGGTTTGTTTGGAGCATTTTTTCTGGAACCTGACGTGTTTTCTCTCTTAGTTCGAATGATTTGTGCACATATGAACGTGGCACTCATGCTCAGATCCGCACCAGAAAACTCAGTCTGAGATCTGAGCAATGTAACTTTCAGTTAAAGGCGCAGTTTTGGATTTTTAGCGGCCACTAGCGTTTCAGTATAGATTTGCAATAAATCTTTCAGTCATTTGCTCATCCCTCCCTTTCGAAGTACGACGGTGGCCGCAACAGTAAAAACAAACATGTCGCTGACTGAGACAGCTGCTGTGATTCTAGCCACACTGTCATGTTACTTCACATGAAATTACAATGCAGTTACATTATTTCTACACTTATAAGGAAAAACGTTCGTCTCTCGTAGGTTATATGCCCATTTGTATCAAATGCTAACGTTACCAAAAAACTGGTTTCACTTTCACAAAAGTTAAATTATCTTACCAGCCCAGCAGAAAACAGGCAACTTCGGTGTCGCGTTGAAAACATTTGTCCTTCATCTGGTAATAGCTACACCGATGTTTATCCTGGATTTTTGCCATCGTTTGTCTCTAATTTGTCACATTTGCGCTTCATCGACGGAGATTCGCGCTCTGTCGGCTCTTGTGCACAATACGTTTGGTCTTCCATTGTATCAAAACTTCTAAAAACAGAACGATCTATCCTTCAGCTAGATGACGACTACTCCTCCTTCTCTTTGTACTACGACTGACTTACTTCTTTAACTCAGTGATGACGCAATTCTGCCTCTATGAATTACTGAATGCGCTCTGTGAGCTGTTTGTCCGTTTAGGGCTGCTGTAACCAAACATGGCCGTGCAACATGGAAAACTCCACATATATAGACCCGTGCCTATGTAGATAAAACAGGGTTGTTCTAAGGTAATAAAAACATAACTGTTCATTACGTACGGCCTTTATACACCTCTGAAGAAACAGTTTTGTATGTTATATTGCATTTCTTTCAATAAATCATACAAAAAATCAAGTATTGTTCCTTTAAAGAAAGGAGATGAAACTGGAACTAAATGCAGATATATAGGAGCAAGTTTATGGATATACAGATCTAAACGACACATTCGTTTCACAACTGTTTATGTTCATGAAACAGACTACTTTTACAAGAATCCTTGCTAATATGAGAATTTTGACGTAATTTTGTGTTTATCTGTCAATTTCAAAGTAAGAAGACGTGAAAGAGAACTCAGTTCTCTGAGCAGAGCCTATGCGGAGCAGGAGCAGCGCGTTGGCAGAGCGTTTCCTGCTCGCAACAATTGTGCTTTCATACTGGAAGCGTTTACGGCGCGCACCGCGCTGCCTGGGTACCACAGTACAACAATGCAAAATCCCATTACATTATTTTAAGTAGGCTACATTTTGAGCAAAACATCATCAAAAAGCTTATTTTACTGACTGATGTACATTGTATATTGTTTCATGTTCTTTCAGATCCATATAGTACAAGTTCTAAATACTGTAAAAAGCTTGTGAGCTTTTGTCAAGTTGTCAAGACAACAGAGGTTGAATTATTCACCATAGGAGAGAGTGATTGACAGCATGATGCGATCGCTTTTCTCTCACACGTAGCCTACAACAAAAATAATATAACATGATTTTTTCTGTTTTTCCGAAGGTTATGATGAGAGTTGGGTTCAGTCAGTACATTGACAGCTTAATTAAATAGTTTTTCCCCACATATATATGATATAAACGCATATAACATTTAAGATACTTTTATTATTAATCCTTTAAATGTGCTGTTGTGGTTTGGCCTAAAAAACTCCTGACAGCAGTGTTTTTGGAAGTCATGGTGACAAAAGACACCACTTACACGCTTTAAATGTAAAAATATTACTTTTCCTGTTAATTCGTGTGCATTTTGACCATAACGAGTGCACTGTCGCTTTAATTGAGCAGGAGCAGCGCAGCAAAAATAGACTCGACGGCGATTTCACCGATGCACTGCAGCTTCTGCGCTGCTTCTTGCGTGCGGTATGAAAGCTCGCATCTGTCATGGGCGCCAAAAAAATATGCGCTGCTTATGTTCTGCTCACGCTTGCTATGTGAAACCAGGCGTAAGGCAATATTTAAAGTTAAACTAACATTAATTCGACACGCAGATGATGTGTCTGTAATACAAGCAATCACAATAAAACTATTCTGCGTGTTTAAAATCAATGTTGTGCGTGCGGTGTGTCGTGGAACTCCTTCTTAAAGAGTAAATAGCTTGATTTTTAAGTGCCTACTTTGGTTTGTGGAGTGTCCGACCACAGGTTTATGTACATACATGGTGTAAAAACACTATTATTTCGTAATAATAAGAATAATACCTTACTTC
Organism: Oreonectes daqikongensis; assembly: GCA_026939265.1. NCBI lineage: Eukaryota > Metazoa > Chordata > Actinopteri > Cypriniformes > Nemacheilidae > Oreonectes > Oreonectes daqikongensis. The sequence goes on along the minus strand of JAOTQM010000133.1, from coordinate 172,364 downwards.
TTGACTGACTCTCAAATTATTCGTACCGTGATTCATCAGTCTAATCTCCGCCTTTCCGCTAGCATAGTCTGATGTGATTGGTTTAGCGCGTGTGTTCAAGTTTTCATGAGCAGGTGGGGACTATTTCTAGATACGTACCTACACGGGGGTTAAAGACTCGGACGGGTCACGACTCGTTCGCGTGATTCAGAGTCGACTCCCATTTTTACAAGCTAATAACTTTGGCAGCCTGTTTACTTTCAAACGCGGCAACATTACACAATGCATAAAATGTAATGTTTATGATCTTGTGGAATGTACTCTTTAACACAGTGCTTTAACACATTTGACAAGAAAAAAGAGAGGGACACAGTGCTACTTAAAACTTTATAGCACCTGTTAGTATGATCTCTAGACGTCAAGCTTTTTACTCTGACTGCATGTTTATGCATATAATTATACTTATTCATAATACATGCTGTCTGTTTTTAAAATAATGTACATATAATTTACCCTTGAAGGCTCTCTATGGAATATTTAATACATTTTCTACCTATATTTAATACAACTATATGTTGAGCATTTAGTTGTAAAAAAGGTAAATATATTGTTCTTTAATATCATCTCTTTTAAAAGTATCGATTTAGGCACCGGTATCGTTTTAAAAGTATAGATTTGGCACGGTATAAAAAAATCCAAACGATACCCAACCCTACTAATAACAGCAGTGTCAGATGAAACAAGCAGGCAAAAAGCGCATATGAAGCCAGACAGTGTGTGAAAGTCCAGAGCGCACAACTCTCATGCCGGAACGATCGTCAGTTCGCCTCGCCACCCACACAGAATGGATTTGCGTCAGACCAGTTATAATAAATACAAGAACATAAGTGGATAAAGAGTAAAATCAGCAGACTTCTCTTTCAGTTAAAGTAAATCATTTTGTGCAAAACGTTTTGTGCAAAATCATTTTGTGCAAAACAGAAGTTTTGTGACTTTTGACATCTTATACATGCACAAACGTTTAAATAACACACTAAATTAGGGATGCACGATATGAACATTTTTAACCGATACCGATAACCGCTAATTAAGTCCTCCTAATTGCCGATACCGATAACCAATAAGTTCATATTTTTTATATTATAATTTTCATATAATCTTCAGTTTGTGCTCCCAGGAGAATAGAAAATCTAAGATGCACTGATATTTTAGTGTGCTGGGAACAACGCTCTGTGTTTTAGGCTTTGCGCTTGTAACTTTAGCTGCTGCGGCTTCTTATTCTTTCAATACATATTCGACCTTTATGTGAGATATAAGTTTGGTTGTATTAAAAATTGACGCCTTTTTTCCTCTGCTCAGAATCCTTGCTGAGTATGTTTTGCAGATAGCAATAGGATTCCCTCCGTTGGCACCTCCGCTGCAGAGCATGTGAGCGTTAATATTTCTCGCAGAGAGTTGAGCGCCTTTCTGAAAATTCCGCTCTGCACGCTGAGCACTTTTGGTGATTTGCTTTTCGCTGCTGAGTTACTGTCCCGTGTACACTGCATGAGCCTGAATAAATGAACAACGGCATGCGTGTCAATAAGCGTCTCGTCCGTTTGCGGAGGTGCGAGCACAACCAACAGCGGCTCGCGGTGCGGAGCAACAAAGCTTGAAACAGGCTAATCTTAGAAAAAAAACATTTTAAAATTATTATTTAATTCTCGTGAGACGTAATCATTGCAGTGTCATAAATAACCAATGTAACGGTTGCTTTTCTGAAATTAAATAAACCTCAATGTCATACGCTGCTGACAAATGTTTTGGTCTGTTTTTCTTCAAAAAGTGTTCCTTTAAATCCAGTAATAATAGTTTTCATTGTAAGTGCATTTCATTTTTTGTGCGATTGCTTTGAATGCTGCACTAGCAAGCCGTTCACAGAAATAAAGTAACGAATATCAAATATACTTTATCAGTTATTTTAGGTACTCTTTATATAATTATCAAATATAGACTGTTATGTCACAGAATGTGTTGCTCACATGCTGTGATCCGCTGCCACGGAGAAAAACTTCCAGACCGACGAAGACATGTTTGTTCACAGATGATGACGTAATGAGCACGACAGTTGAGCACGTCAATTTTAAAGCTTCAGTCACTTCCACTCGGAAAGCGGATAAATCTCGGATATAACAGACTGTGTATTGATTTACCAGCAAACGTATTTTATCGGATGTAGTTATCGGATTTAAATGATCATTTTTACCCATACCGGCCGAGAATTTATCAGTCCGATAAATGTCGTGCATCCGTACACTAAATCAAAAGCAAAACATAAAATCGTGCACAATTTCTCCATCTAATTTTAATAAATGTAATAAATAAATGTGATAGTAAATAAACATGACAAACAGTTGTTTTGTTCTTTTTATTATAAACGTATACAATAAACGTGACAAATAAGGTGAAAATGAACTTGAACATTTTACAAAACAATCCATAAAGCCACACAGATGTAATGTTTTGCTGCTTCCCAATTCGCCTACTTGTACTATGCACTAAAAGTATGTACTGTTTTTGTCATGGCAAAGTATATACATTTGTGTGCACAGCAAAACTGTATGCATGCACACACCGGGACATAGTAACTCGAAACGGAAGTGACTGCTGTTGCCTAGATGACACTGTGATCATTAACTGTCACGAACATCAAAATACAGCTCTTCTTTGCATTTAAGTATTTCTTCATTCACTATTTCGTATGTAATGTTGACATTTATTATTTAGCGAAGCATCACTTATTTCATTTTATCAATGCAGTGGAGCATCACTAAACTCTGCCCTCTCGTGGAGAGTTGTGGGTAATATCAGCCGTTAACTGTCCATGAGTTCACACTTCAGATTTTCACCGGAAACAGTAGACCATCTGGGTACTTTGAGAATACTCATTTCAGCATACTATGATTTGGGATGTACTAGTTGTATTTTCCAATACTGTTTAGGATGGATTGTATGCAAAATGCATAAATGTAAAAATTGGGATGCAGCAATTCACATCTTTTCATTTACTTCTTCCCCATATAGTGGACTATTTAGCATTCGCTATATAGGGAATAGTGGATAAGTAAATGAGTAAGCGAATTCATACGCAGATTAGGACAGGGCTAAACAAAACAGGACATGACATCATAACCAAATAGCTCTTTCCTGTTGCTCAGTGGTTAGCGCATGGCACTAGCAATGCCAGGGTCATGGGTTTGATCCCAGGGTTTGCACAATGCACATACTTAGAAACAAATGTATAGTATAATGCAATGTAAGTCGATTTGGAAAAAAGCGTCTGTCAAATACATAAATGTAAATGTAATTTGCATTAAAGCAAATCATCTTAACAGAAAACATGATAAACCAGGGTTTTTCCAGCATAGAAAAATTGGAGGTGGCCACCTCCGTCAAAATTCGTGCCACTTCAGACTCTCGCAAATATTAGACTCTCGTCTTTACAAAAACATTGCTTGTATTCAATAGATTCAATAGTTTGTAACTGCAGTTGCGGCATAACGCTGCAAAGGAGGCGCTGTTTCGTTATCAGCCTAGTGAGGCGCTGGAGAGTTGCAGTACAAGAGCTAATAGGAGCTGTTGTATTAGCTGTGTTTCACGGCTGTTAAGGTGAATATTGTTTGTTTTGCAAGTACATTCAATTTCTTAAAAGGTTTCTTAAATTAACGTGGCAAACATCATTGTAATGTTCTAAGCTGTACAGTTGGCTGGTTGAATCAGCGTTATACTGTAGACAGCAAGTTCGCCAGTATGAACAACACTAGTGGTGTTACGTTCGTAAACGAATCATTCTTTTTGAACAAATCTTTTAAGTGAACAAATCGTTCTCGTTCACGAAATGCAATGACTCTTATTTCTCGTTCACTAAAATCTCTCCCTCGAGCACAGAGAGTGTCTTGGCTTAAAAGTAGGGCTGGGCGATATGGGGATGATATATATCGCTGTACACGTTAATTATACGTGTATCGGACGCTTCTGATATTGCAATGGTGTTTTATGCACAGCTCCTCCGTGAACTACGGCTCTTTGATCAGTAGGAAGTATTGCTAAATATAAAATCACGACGAGATTGAGTCGTTTATAACGTGCATTTGAACACTCGTCAAACATCATCATTATAAATATACTTTATTATCATGAAAATACCTGAAAAGGTTTGAAGAACAGCAATAAAATATGCCCATTGACATTTCCTGAAACTGCGTGTCTTCTTCTGTGGCCAATAGTTGGACTTTCTTCGCGAGAGCGCCCTATGGCTTTCAGATGTGGTGGCATTTGACCGTAATTCATTGAGAAACTGAGCATAAAGAATTACACGATATATCGTTCCAGCCCTACTTAAAAGTGCATGAGTCAATGGCGTTCGAGGGTGAGCTTTGACAGAGCATATGATTGGTTGAATGTACTGAACGAATACGCCTTTCACTGAACGAGCAAGTGTTTTGAGTCTGAACGGATCGTAGACCGGAGATCTAGACTGAGATCGGAGAGATCTCGTTCGTACATGAACGAAAGGACCTGCTGCTTCTTGTTCGTGAGCGACATGAGTGACACAATCAGTAATCTCATTTGTAAATGAATTGAACTAACTGGTACATATTGTTAATGAACGAAATGAACGAGAGTGTACAGGGTAGGTTGGTCATTTAGCATGTGAATCTCGTTCAGTAATTAGATTAGATTAGATTAGATTCAACTTTATTGTCATTACACATGTACAAGTACAAGGCAACGAAATGCAGTTTAGGTCTAACCAGAAGTGCAATAGCAGCAAGTGCAGGATATACAGTGGTTGCATAAATTACATAAATAAATATTACAGAAGTAATTTACAGATGGAAATGTACTATGACCATGATTTACAGATGTCTCTAACTATAGACAGAAATTAACAGATGGATATATACTATGAACATAATATACAGATGTCTATTACTATAGACAGAGATTTACAGATGGATATATACTATGAACATAATATACAGATGGCTATTACTATAAACAGAGATTTACAGATGGATATGTGTTATGAACATAATGTACAGATGGCTATTACTATAAACAGAAATTTACAGGTGGATGTATACAATGATAAGTTAGGCTATGGTAAGCAGCAGTGCGATGGATATAGAGTAGTGCAAATAAATTATGGACAGAAGCTATCTAAGTAACAGTGCAGTGGAAGAAGTTATTGCATATTTCAGTTAAAGTGTAGGAGTGCAAGATGCATAGTAAAGAGTCGTTACTGTAAATGAACAGTTGGCAGTGCAAATGAGCAGTCTGGTAGTGCAAATGAACATAAATGTTGTGTATAGACAGTCCATTAGTGCAAATAACAAGTGAAGTCAGGTGTGCAATGGGGGGGGGAAGAGTGTAGTAGTATATGAGGGGCAGTGGGATCAGTGAGGGGCAGAGTTCAATAAAGAGACAGCTCTGGGGAAAAAAGCTGTTCTTTAGTCTGCTAGTCCTGGTCCGGAGGCACCTGAAACGCCTGCCGGAGGGCAGGAGAGAAAACAGTCTGTGAGCGGGATGAGAGGAGTCCTTAAGAATGCTGCGAGCTCGACGCAGACAGCGTTTCCTCTGGATGTCCTCCATGGATGGAAGTGGAGTCCCTGTGATGCGCTGGGCGGTTTTCACCACCCGCTGCAGTGCCTTGCGCTCTGCAACAGAGCAGCTCCCATGCCAGACTGTGACACAGTTGGTCAGGATGCTTTCTATTGCACAGCGATAGAAGTTCACCAGGATAGCCGAGGACAGCCGATTCTTCTTTAGTGTCCTCAGGAAGAAGAGGCGCTGGTGAGCCTTCTTGACCAGGCTGGAGGTGTTGGTAGTCCAGGACAGGTCCTCCGAGATGTGGATCCCCAGGAACTTGAAACTGGAGACACGTTCAACAGCCATCCCATTGATTTGGATGGTGTCATGTGTGCCTCTTGACTCTTTCCTGAAGTCCACAATGAGCTCCTTTGTCTTGGAGGTGTTAAGGAGCAGGTTATTGCTGTTGCACCATGTGGCTAGGTGCTGGATCTCCTCCCTGTAGGCCGTCTCATCGTTGTTGCTGATGAGACCAATCACCGTAGTGTCGTCCGCAAACTTGATGATGGAGTTAGATCCGTTCACAGGCTTGCAGTCGGAGGTGAAGAGGGAGTAGAGGAAGGGGCTTAGCACACAGCCTTGTGGTACACCAGTGTTGAGTGTGATAGTGGTGGAGCAGATGGAGCCTGATCTCACCTGCTGTGGTCTGTTGGTCAGAAAGTCCATAATCCAATTGCATAGGGAGGTGTTAATGCCCAGGTCTTCAAGTTTGGATATTAACTTGGATGGGATGATAGTGTTGAATGCTGAGCTGAAGTCAACAAACAACATACGTGCATAAGTGTTCTTATTGTCCAGATGTGTGAGCACAGAGTGCAGTGCCATGGAAACTGCATCTTCTGTGCTCCTATTGCTGCGGTAGGCAAACTGGTGTGGGTCCAATGTGGATGGTAGAAAGTCCTTCAGGTGTGCCAGGACCAGCCGCTCAAAGCACTTCATGACAATGGGTATCAGTGCTACAGGGCGGTAGTCGTTGAGGCACTTTGGGCTGGAGTGTTTTGGCACTGGCACAATGGAGGTGCATTTAAAGCATGTTGGCACAGCTGCTTGGGCAAGAGACAGGTTGAAGATGTCAGTGAAAACCCCAGCAAGCTGCTCAGCACATGCCCTGAGTACGCGTCCAGGGATGTTATCTGGTCCAGCGGCTTTGTGCGCACTGATCCGGCTCAGTGCATTACAGACGTCTATGGAGGAGAGTGTGATTGGAGGGTGATCAACTGAGGGTTTGAGCTTGGTGGCAGTTACTCTATTGTCTCTCTCAAAGCGAGCATAAAAGTCATTAAGCTCGTTCAGGAAGAGGACATCAGTGGCTGTGGGGGTGGAGTGGGTGGGTTTGTAATCACTGATGGCCTGGATGCCTTGCCACATGCGTCGAGGGTCGGAGTTGGAAAAGTGCTCCTCTACCTTTAGCTTGTAGCAGTGCTTGGCTTCTTTGATGCCCCTCTTCAGGTTAGCTCTGGATGTGCTGTAGGCTTGTGCATCACCTGATCTGAAGGCAGTATTGCGTGCCTTCAACAGGAGGCGCTCCTCCTTGTTCATCCATGGCTTCTGATTTGGGTACGTGATGATCTGTTTCTAAATGGTAACATTGTCTATGGTGGTGTTGATGTAATCCAGTACAGAAGAGGTGTAGCAGTCAATGTCCGTGTGAGAGCCACTGGTGGCCTGAGAAGCAAATGTACTCCAGTCTGTGTGTAGAAACCTTTCCTGGAGTGTGAAATCTGCCCCCACAGGCCACACTTTGATGGTCTTCACTGATGGCTTCACACGATTGATGAGGGGTGAATACTTGGGGGTGAGAAACAAAGAAAGGTGATCTGACTGTCCCAGGTGGGGGAGGGGGGTCGCAACGTAAGCTTCAGCCATGTTTGTGTAAACATGGTCTAAGGTTTTGTTTCCTCTGGTGTGACAGGAAACATGCTGGTGAAATTTGGGGAGAACTGACTTTAAGTTTGAACACCTCTGGTCTTACCGGAGCCATCTAACGTTCTATCCACCCGGAGTGTGTGGCGTCCTGCTAAATCAATAGCATTGTCCGGTATGCCGCTGTGTAGCCATGTTTCCGTGAAGATCATAACATTACAGTTAAAAAGTCTCTTGCTGTAAGTGATGCTGAGTCGAATCTCCTCCATTTTGTTCACCAGTGACCGAACATTGGCGAGGAAAATGCTGGGTAAAGAGAGCCGGTGTGGTGTTAGCTTTAGCTTAGCTCTTAGTCCTCCGCGCTTCCCCCGCCTTTGTTTACGATTGGTTGTACTGGCGATCTCAGGAAGGAGTTGAAGGTTGTCGATAAAACTGTCAGGAAGTCGCAAACCAATATCCAAAAGCTCATGTCGGGTGTACGATGTAAAGGCACAGCTGTTCTGCACGAACAGACCCGAGATGAGCAAGAAAAATACCACAAAATTGCAGAATCTGGAGAGAGCCTGAGCCTCGCGATGTGATCGCGCCGCCATCTTGGATCGTAATCAACAGAAAGCGGATGCAATGCGCAGTTACAGGTAGACTACTGAGCACGCTTGTTTATTTAAATTACATAAACTCCACGTTTAACATAATCCCAGATTTATGAATGTGTAAATGACCAAACAATTAACTTTTTAAGTATGCAAGAAAACCTTCTTAGGTGACCTGAACCACTTTAGACTTATTTTTTAATTTAATGAGTAGATTAGAGACACACATTTTAATAAAGCCTGTATTCGGTTAATGCGTTCAGTAATACGTTCGTTACATAACACACAAAATACTTTTTTTCGCCACCTGCTGGCGTATTCATAGAAATGGTCTCTGAACGAATCATTTTGGTGAACGAACTGAAAAAGAACAAATCCCTCAAATGAATCAAAATTCCCATCACTAACACACACTGCGATCGGAACGACTCGCAAAGAAAAGAATCCTTTGAACTGATTTGTTTAATTGTTAAAACTTTTCTATCTCTAGCAAATATAAGAGATCAGTGAATCATTCAAAGCTCAGTGAACAACAAGAGAATTAGGGATGCTCCGATCCACCTTTTTTGCTTCCGATTCCGATACCTGAGATTCAGTATTGGCCGATACTGAGTACTGATCCGATCCAAAGGTAAAATGTTAAAAGTGCTGAATTACTTGATAAGCTGTATGCATTACTTTGCAATAGGGATGCACTGAAGTGAAAATTCTTGAATAAAAACAAAACACTTGGCCGAAGGCCGAACACTGAACATGGGTTCTTGCATTTCTTCTATTTATATAGCCAAATTTTTCACTATTGCATAAACTGAATGGTCAAAATGTTCTTTTTATATTTTGTCTTGCTTTTTAATATAATACAATATAACTTAAAATAAAATTGAGCAAAACAAGCAAATTAAAACAAAAAATTGAGACCTATCCCTTTTCGAATAGTCTGACTGCTGAAATAATGTAATGTACTCTGTACACTCACAACAAAACAGTTCATTAAAAAGTCTCTATTAACATTATAAGCCAAAAATATGAGTAAACAAAAATTGTTGGATTTTTATATGCTACACTGCAAAATGATTTAAAGAAAAAACATCCATGCAAGGAATGCTGACTGACGCTGACAGACAATCATTTCAGTTCATGTCTCTCCTTCAAAATCCACCCACAAAGCTGACCTCTCAGAAGGTGCACTCGTGGCAAGGATGCACAGAACAAACTCTGACAAGTTGTTGACCTGTGTGCACGTGACCACTGTATGATGTCAGAGGATGTCGCGAGCAGAGGGGCTACTGAAGTACACCGAAGTTACCGACCGGTAAAGATGTTTTCATTCAGAAAGTTACTGCCGCGGATCTCGTGTCGTGTCTTTTTCTGACACTTTAAAATGCTTCCACACACTGCAGACATATTTGCTGCATTAATAAAGCGTGCGCTTTTCTCCGCACTGGTTGCTTCTTGATCGCATCAGACGTCATGTTCGGTAAAATGTATTTAGCCATATTCCACTTATTCACATATTTTCGGTTTCCAAACATTCGGTGCATCCCTACTTTGCAAGACATAATTTCCCAACCCTGTTAAACAAAACAACAAACAATTTGTTCACAAGTTTAGTGAATTATTTATTAAACCAAATTTCTGAATTCTTTCAGAACTCGGCGCGCTCTTTGGGATGAAATCATTAAATTGACATAGTATTATATGTTTTATCACCACCCCTCGGAACATTTATTTGGCATATACTGCAAACCGCGTTGGAACTTGTTGGCATAGCTGTTGTAAAATACCTCCAAATAGCGAATGTTTTGGCTTGCTGCATGCTGTTCGCTGCTCTATGCTCCGTATGTTAGCTTGTTTACCTGCGCTGCGTACTAGCGCTGACAGACAGCGGTGAATTTTGTGTGGGGAAAAGTAGAGACTTTGGCAACATTCTTTTGTGGAATCATCTTTTTTCTTCTCCGCTGCTGTAGCTGCGATTCATTATTATTTTATTTCCTTGCAAATCGCCCAGGCGATTGCCTACCTTTGCCAAACGGGTAAATCCACCTCTGATTATTTATAGGCAACACAGTGTTTCCCACAGGATTTTGAGTGGATCATCATGTTATGTTTGCATTTGGCTACTTGAACATGGTTTGTACTGTATTTTAATACAACAGAATGGCAATCTCACATATTTTCTGTTCTGTTGTCAGACATGAAACGAGTATAAAATACAACCAGCATTCATTTTAACTTCTGCTAAAATCATGATTTATAAACGCAAATCATCTAATTTGGTCTATATGAGGCCTACTCATTTGTCTCATCAATGTGTTGCTGTATTATGAGCGCTTCTTTGATTTTAAATTCAAGTGATAGTTTTACTGTAGAATGCGTGTAGAGCAGACAATTTGAAGCAAATTCAGAAATATGGGCGAATACACTGTTACACGGAGCTAACTACAGTACGTGCTCGCACACAGAGAAAGGATGTGTGGAACTGCTAACCTTTAGTTTAGTCCTGATAAACTCGGTGAGGTGTCTTCTCTGTCATTGAAATCTGTGACTGTTGACGTTTACGTGGAAAGGCAAGTACACAGGGGAGCGCGTATTCAGTGTATTCAGTTTAAGGTGATTGTGTCTTTGTAAAAGTGTCACTGTATTTCTGACACTATTAACTATTAAAGCAATGAATAGTTTTCCAGGCAGTGGAGAAGAGCTTCTTGTTAGATTAGTTCACATAAATCTCACACAAATCTCTGCTGGAAAGAAAAGCACATGTTCCAGCAAGCTCAGTAAGGTCTGTTCGCACACGGGCCTGTTCTCCATCACACATTCTCTCTTTTACTGTGTTTTGGAAAGTCACTCGACACAGTAATTATGTTTAAAGTGTTTCCACTGCAGACCGTATCTACACCAGCAGATGTCTTCTGTCATTCCTTTCCAAACATGAACAGTATAGCGTGCCAGCATGTCTGTCTGCACAAAGTCTTCTGTTGTAATGAGCTTGAAATAATGGCAGAATGACACTTTACCAACTTTCAGATGCAGCTGTGGTTACTTTAACCAAAAAGAAAAAATCTGTCAAGGGTTTACTAACCCTCTTGTCATTACCACCATGGCAGGCATATTATTTTCTTTCTTTTGTGAAACATAAAACAAGCTTTCACGCAACACTGGTAAATTGTGATGTACACTGCAAAAACACACAGGAAAACTAAGACTCTGTAGGTAATATGAGCTATAGCTGTGTATATAGCTATAGCAAAAATATTAGGAATAATTTTACCTTTCCTAGAAGCGCTCAAATGATATTTGTACTAGTGTTTAGTTCATAAGATTCACTTTTATATGCATGGTTCCAGATGTGACATCATTGACTCCAAACACAATGGTTTGTTGCGTGTCAGTAGTAAATATAATACACTGAATGTCAAAAAGTGATTTATTACCCCCAATTTATTGCCCCCTGCCAGGTGTCCACTTTTGACCCCTATGATTGTGCATCCTGTACGTGTATTTTATGATACCCTTTGATCGTCCATCCAGCGTGTTTCTATGTTGACCCCTTGTTGTTGATGCAATGATATTATCCAGGCCTCAGTGTTTCACATCCGTTGAGCCTACATGGGTATTTGACCATAATGTCTATGAATGAAACAATACAATAAACCAGATAAAGAAATAAGAAGCACTGATGAAATAAAGTTTCAGCTATGTGGGGGTGTATGCTCTGTCCCTTTCCATCTACACACACCCCTCCCCACCCCTCAAAACAAAACAGTCTTCTGGGGTTGATTTGTCCCCTAATGTCTATGAATGAAACAATACAAAAAACGTTAAAGAAATAAGAAGCACTAATGACAAATAAAATAGTATTTTGAAGTTGGGTTTTAAGTTTAAAAAAACAAAAAAAACATGCCTGAGTTGAATAGTGATGCATGCAGTCCAGTTGTTAAGTTGAAATGAAGTTCCTGCTATGCTGCTTGTCACCCCACATACACACCCCTCCCACCCCCTCCACCATAAACGATGCTTTCCCCCTGTGTGTGTGCGTGCGTGCGTGGGTGTGTGTGTTTGTGTGTGTGTGTGTGAGTGAGTGAGATGTATTCTTTGTAATGAGACTTAGGGTCTGGCTTCTTATTAATATCCCCTAAACAAAGTTTATGTTGTGTATTTGATGATCTGGTAATCAAAGCTTAGCTTTGGTACTTTACAACCTGTTGCTGTGTATCCCTCCCTCCCCTTCACCCACTGGGGCAAAAGGTGAATCCCCCCTTCAAGCCTGACAGAGAGGTCAGTCTCCCAACACAGGATGAAAATGCTTTACTGTGGGGTTTCTGGCATTTTATCAACATGACCCCACAAACAAAAGTTTATGTTTGTAAAATTTTATGACTCACAAACCCCATCCTGCCATCTGGGTGTCCCTGTCTCCCAACACAGCATGATACTTGACTGTTGGTGCTGTGCTAAAGATTAATTAAAAGATTATGTCTGTGATGTTTCTTCGTATTGAGACTTTGGGGTCTGCTGTGTCACAAACTACTTTTTTTATTGAAGGACATGCCCCTGACATTTTTTCTGTTAGGCTAAACAATGCAATGTATTCTGACAAAAGGCATAGGTATCAAGTGTTTAAAAGTTAAAGAATCATTAAACAAATATGTGTTTTTCCTTCCTGTCATGACTTACTCATGCATGGAGTGATACCGGGGTGTCTACCAAGCATCTGGTAAAAGGATATAGCTTTTGCTTAAAGTATGAAATAAGCCCATGATGTATCCATGTGTCTGATAGTCTGGCTGATGCTTTTAAAACCCGAAAAAGGGTAAAAAAACTGGTGAATATACAAATCGCTTATTTCCGGTTAGCTTTCAAGGGGCATATGACAGATTTGGGAAAAAAATCAGCCATATGACCATTCAAAGCTAGCCTGAAAACCGTGAGCTTAGAAATGACTTTCTAAATGAAATCAGAGGTAAATATTTTGTAGAGTAACCCCCCATGAAAAACATCAGAAACAAGAATTAAGCAAAAAAAATGAAATGCATTTTACTAAATCTTTTGAGATATTAGTAAAAAAGATGTAATGAAAATGTTTGTGAAAACAGTGCCAAATTATAAAAACTGTAGACCGGTCTATTGTTACAAATGCAAAACACTACCAAAGGAGTGACAACTGTTATACTTTGACTAACTACTAAGATTTACTTAAAAGTAAGTGCAGCAGCATGTGGCATGCAAGGGCCGTAACATTTTCTAAATATCACATCAGAGCAATTTTTGTGTCAATTTAAAAAAATTTGTGACCTCAACAAAACTCATAAACAGATGAAAATAAGCATTTGACCAAAACCAGAGCTAACATAGACACCAAAGAGTAAAACAACAAAACATATTGCTGTAAAATCTCCCCAGTGCTTGTCGGCAACTCATTAACCCTTCACACTTCAGTGACACTGGTCACAACTATGTATAGGTGATTGTTGAAAGGAACTTTTCATGAATGGCTAACGTTAGATAGGCTACCCCGCATGAAGTAGCCTACGTGCGTTTCGGGGGCTTAAATTCAACTCATACATCTATTAATGTTTTAAAAGCCGCAAAACTGTTTGTATAATCATAGTATGTTATTTCGTGTCATTTAATAAAATAAAACGAATACCATACAACTCCGTACTTTTCATAATATTATGTTTACCGTGATTTTGCGGCACACAGTGTTAAACTGCACATAAAATACGCGATATGAAGTGTTTATGGTTGTTAATTTTTTATTAAAACATTTTGCTTATTGGATAAATCCACAATCTAACCACTAGACAAGCGGCTCAAGCGGTCTGCGCATCGCCGCATGAAGTCGAACACACCTTATCTTTTAGAATTTTTCAAATTAAAAGCTCTCAACTCATTTCAAAATAAAAAACATTCCTGCAAAAACGTTCGCATAGTTTTATTTTGAAGGCAAATTCACCAAAGACGTGATTGTGACAGATCTATTTCAGAACCAGCTGCGGTCAAAACAATGCTGGTGGCGCGAGCCAGAAATTATGGCAGGCCAGTTTTGGCCCCGCGGTCCGCCTGTTGCTGACCATTGGTCTACATCATGCTAGTTAAACAGTATTAGTTTTAATGTTCAGTTTTTCTCCTTTCTACATTTATTAATTTGGATGAGAAATGGTCTAAAATCAAGTTTTTATTTCTGTAGTGGTTAATGAAACTGTAATGTTATGGTATGATTGGGACGGTTTCAGGAATCCATTTACAGTTAACCCGTTTTAAAATCTGAACATTGCCATGAAAATGCATACTGCATTTTAGAGAGTAACTTTTTTTTAATAGTTTCTGTATTAGTACAAAAATAAGAAATATATTTCCTTTATAAGTCATTATAAATGACAAAGTTTGATAAAAACAGCTTATACAGTATATAGAGAACAATAAATATTCAGACTTTCATGGAAGATGTGAATCAACACAAGCATTGTGTTGACACAACAAACACGGGCTGTGCTGATATGATTCTTGTAACCAAATTACATTTATCAGATTATCAGTTCTATACTTTCCTTTAATAAATGTAATGTTTTGCTTATAGTCATTTTATCTTATGTAGCCTACTGCTGCTTTGTAACAATGAAAATTGTAAAAAGCTCTAAATAAATAAACTAAAGAGTTGTGTTTGTATATGGATATGCTCTAAGCACTTTTCAAACCAACGCTTATGGATAAGGCTTTAAATGTACAATGTTTCCATTGAAATTATTCAATGTAAATATCTTGACAGGTTTCAGCCACATTGACACTTTAAACAACTGCCCTTTGAGAAAATCTAACCTAAGTCAAGCTGTGTTTAGATGCTTGTTCAGTAAAAATACAACTGAGCTACACCTTAGCATCACTGCATGCACATTTTGTGCCACCTATTGTTTATGATGTGTAAGAATAAACATTACATACATAATAGCAGAAATAATAGACAGGTAATGAAATAAAATGGTGACATTAAGATTTTGGATGTAAATCCTTTTTTTATTAAAATTAATGCATACATACAAAATCCCAAAAACATGACCACAAAAAATTAGAAACTGAGGACAACTGGTCTCGCCCACATTACATCAAGTCACATTAGGGATAAATCAGTCAGGGTAATGAAACGACAGTACATGACAATTAAAACAAGAGCTCAAAACAGTGAGCATGTCAAAACTTAAAAATTAGGGTTTTCTACAATATCAAAGAACTGTTTAAAAACATAAATCAGCTGAACAATAAAACTATTTATAACTAAGAAGTGGAAAAATAAGGATACATAACTGAAAACGTTATGAAAAGTTAAAATGAAAACCAACATTAAATAAGTAAAATCCAACGCCTAAACATATTGATGTTATCACTTTCAGTATAGTTTATGTCAGACTCAGTATGTAAAAAACAGCTGACCTACATTTACTGGCTAACGGTTGAAATATGGATCAATGGTTTCATTCGTTATGTTTAGTAAAAAACATGTGATGAAGACAACAAACACAACTGACACAACAGTCAGAAAGAAAACATGCAAATGCAAGTGTAAAGCCTGACAACTTTACTGATTAAAAGCATATGTTGAAACTATACAAATGTTTACCATAGGAGAATAACTAAATATATGTAAAAGTGTTGTCAACAATCACATAGTGATTACCTAAACACCTACCTATAAATAGTATATTCAGAAAAACTGAAATGATGCTTTAAAATTATTTCCCGGCTGTAAATATACAGACCAATATGCAAATGCTTACATACTCTATTCAAAAACATGTAAAATGTTTAGTTAAACTTCAGTTTTAAACTTACCACAATAGAAAAATGAATAAGACATTTGCACAGTTTTTCACTAGGGATTGAAGTTGACTATTGTATTGAAAATGTTCAGTGTGTTTCACTGAAAAAAAATCTTTCAGTTCACAAAATTTAACTAAATCAACTAAACAATTTTCAATCCATTAAATCAACATGAAGGTTTGTGTTTAGACCTCCAAAATATTTATGAAATTAAGAAATTTTAAAGTCTCATGTCGCTTTACAACAGCCAAACAGAGGACCTGAGTCAATGTGTTCAATAAAATCACTATATCATGTTATTTCTACACAAGTTAACCTGTTTATTTTACATGTGACCTAAAGTTTTTGTAGAAACACACATAAACATGTTACACTTGAAGGAAAATTCAGTTCTTTTCCATTTTAAATTCACTAGTGGTTGAAGTTGACTTGTATTGAAAATGTTCGGTGTGTTTAACTGAAATAAAGCCTTTCAGTTCAATTAATTTAACTGAATCAACTAAAAAAATCTTCTATACATTAAATTAACATGAAATTTTGTGTTTAGACCCCTAAAATATTTATGAAATTAAGATATTTTAAAGTCTCATGTCGCTTTACAACAGCCAACAGTGGACCTGAGTCAATGTGTTCAATGAAGTCACTATTTTATGTTACTTCTACACAAGTTAACCTGTTTATTTTACATGTGACCTAAAGTTTTTGTAGAAACACACATAAACATGTTACACTTGAAGGAAAATTCAGTTCTTTTCCATTTTAAATTCACTAGTGGTTGAAGTTGACTTGTATTGAAAATGTTCGGTGTGTTTAACTGAAATAAAGTCTTTCAGCTGACAAAATTCAACTAAATAAATAAAAATCTTCAATACATTAAATCAACATAAAATTTTGTGTTTAGACCTCCAAAATATTTATGAAATTAAGACATTTTAAAGTCTCATGTCGCTTTTTACCAGCCAACAGTGGACCTGAGTCAATGTGTTAAATGAAGTCACTATTTTATGTTATTTTTACACAAGTTAACCTGTTTATTTTACATGTGATCTAAAGTTTATGTAGAAACACACATAAACATGTTACACTTATCTGGATGTTACAAAATGTAATAACATATTATTGTTATTAAAAATAATACCATTACATTTCACAGATCTTAGAGGTCTAAACCCAAACTTTTATATAGACATAATTCACTGTGTGTGTCAACTTGTGTGCAAATATCATGAAATAGTGACTTTGTTGAACAAATTGACTTTGTTTATGTTGATGTGTGATGTGTTTCACAGCTTTGCCATTTCTTATTTTGACTAAAGACTTTGGAGGTTTCAGCTCAAACTCAAACTATGTTGACTTGATGCACTGATATTTCCAGTTAATGTAATTATAATGTGTAAATTGAATGGCTGTATATCATTGATACTTCAATACAACTAACTAAATGAATCAATGCAAAACTTTGAGTTTTTTTCCGTGTCTATTTATGTGTAAAACACAAATAACACTAAAAACTGCTCTTAAAACTTTATGCTGGTTTTAGCTATCTGATGACAAAAGTTGATGTTTTAGTGTCATTGTAAACTGTCATTACATTCAGAATGTGATATTTTGTTATGAAATGTGAAATCTAAACATCATGTCATTCTTCACCATCTAACTGGGGACTTTGTGTCTATTTGTGTGTAAAGCACAAATAACACTAAAAACTGCTCTTAAAACTTTATGCTGGTTTTAGCTATCTGATGGCAAAAGTTCATGTTTTAGTGTCATAGTAAACTTTGTCATTACATTCAGAATGTGATATTTTGTTATGAAATGTGAAATCTAAACATCATGTCATTCTTCACCATCTAACTGGGGACTTTGTGTCTATTTGTGTGTAAAACACAAATAACACTAAAAACTGCTCTTAAAACTTTATGCTGGTTTTAGCTATCTGATGTCAAAAGTTCATGTTTTAGTGTCATAGTAAACTTTGTCATTACATTCAGAATATGATATTTTGTTATGAAATGTGAAATCTAAACATCATGTCATTCTTCACCATCTAACTGGGGACTTTGTGTCTATTTGTGTGTAAAACACAAATAACACTAAAAACTGCTCTTAAAACTTTATGCTGGTTTTAGCTATCTGATGGCAAAAGTTTATGTTTTAGTGTCATTGTAAACTGTCATTACATTCAGAATGTGATATTTTGTTATGAAATGTGAAATCTAAACATCATGTCATTCTTCACCATCTAACTGGGGACTTTGTGTCTATTTGTGTGTAAAACACAAATAACACTAAAAACTGCTCTTAAAACTTTATGCTGGTTTTAGCTATCTGATGGCAAAAGTTCATGTTTTAGTGTCATAGTAAACTTTGTCATTACATTCAGAATATGATATTTTGTTATGAAATGTGAAATCTAAACATCATGTCGTTCTTCACCATCTAACTGGGGACTTTGTGTCTTTTTGTGTGTAAAGCACAAATAACACTAAAAACTGCTCTTAAAACTTTATGCTGGTTTTAGCTATCTGATGACAAAAGTTCATGTTTTAGTGTCATAGTAAACTTTGTCATTACATTCAGAATGTGATATTTTGTTATGAAATGTGAAATCTAAACATCATGTCATTCTTCACCATCTAACTGGGGACTTTGTGTCTATTTGTGTGTAAAACACAAATAACACTAAAAACTGCTCTTAAAACTTTATGCTGGTTTTAGCTATCTGATGTCAAAAGTTCATGTTTTAGTGTCATAGTAAACTTTGTCATTACATTCAGAATATGATATTTTGTTATGAAATGTGAAATCTAAACATCATGTCATTCTTCACCATCTAACTGGGGACTTTGTGTCTATTTGTGTGTAAAACACAAATAACACTAAAAACTGCTCTTAAAACTTTATGCTGGTTTTAGCTATCTGATGGCAAAAGTTTATGTTTTAGTGTCATTGTAAACTGTCATTACATTCAGAATGTGATATTTTGTTATGAAATGTGAAATCTAAACATCATGTCATTCTTCACCATCTAACTGGGGACTTTGTGTCTATTTGTGTGTAAAACACAAATAACACTAAAAACTGCTCTTAAAACTTTATGCTGGTTTTAGCTATCTGATGGCAAAAGTTCATGTTTTAGTGTCATAGTAAACTTTGTCATTACATTCAGAATATGATATTTTGTTATGAAATGTGAAATCTAAACATCATGTCGTTCTTCACCATCTAACTGGGGACTTTGTGTCTTTTTGTGTGTAAAGCACAAATAACACTAAAAACTGCTCTTAAAACTTTATGCTGGTTTTAGCTATCTGATGACAAAAGTTCATGTTTTAGTGTCATAGTAAACTTTGTCATTACATTCAGAATATGATATTTTGTTATGAAATGTGAAATCTAAACATCATGTCGTTCTTCACCATCTAACTGGGGACTTTGTGTCTATTTGTGTGTAAAGCACAAATAACACTAAAAACTGCTCTTAAAACTTTATGCTGGTTTTAGCTATCTGATGACAAAAGGTCATAGTAAACTTTGTCATTACATTCAGAATATGATATTTTGTTATGAAATGTGAAATCTAAACATCATGTCGTTCTTCACCATCTAACTGGAGACTCTGTGTCTATTTGTGTTGTAAAATCACTTAAAAGTGAATCTTAACCGGTTTACTTTGCAGTATTTGAGGTCTGAAAAAATACAGATAATCTTTCCTGTTATTTTGACATGTTTTTACTGTTTGTTTATTTTCTGTAAATAAATGCAAATATTAACACAATTTTGGTTGAAATCTCAGCCATATAATATAAGTTGTTCACAGAATAAAACAAAAATAACAATTTTACCTAAAAACGATACGTAGAAATAGTGAATTCAGAAAAACAGATTTTTTTTCTGTGACTGAATATATTGTGGAGTTTGAAAACCCTTTTTCCTGAAGTAATCAGCTTGTTAATATATATATATACATTAGCAGAGCCTCTCTGGGATAAGCCATTCAAACAGAAGAAGTGTGAACGACGTGTGTTAATCTTCCACTACAATTCTTGCTTCAGCCTACAGGGGCGCTACTGAGTATAGGCTAAACACACATTTCACACAAAGGTCCCCTCATGGCTAAAATTTAAAAAAAATTCACCAAAGTGTTTTTCACTTGATTTGTGCATGATTTAAAGCATGACCAACAGGGGACATGGAAAATGTCCCCTCTTGGCTCCATGGTCCCCTCTTGGTGAGTGTGTAACGACACCTAGGTCCCCTCTTAGATAGGTAGGCAAGTACACACACACACACACACACACACACACACACACACACACACACACACACTCACATTAACATTTTACTTTAAATCTCTCTCATTCACCAAGAGCAGATGACACTCTCTCTCACGCACACGCACACGCACGCACGCACGCACACACAGGGGGAAAGCATCGTTTATGGTGGAGGGGGTGGGAGGGGTGTGTATGTGGGGTGACAAGCAGCATAGCAGGAACTTCATTTCAACTTAACAACTGGACTGCATGCATCACTATTCAACTCAGGCATGTTTTTTTTGTTTTTTTAAACTTAAAACCCAACTTCAAAATACTATTTTATTTGTCATTAGTGCTTCTTATTTCTTTAACGTTTTTTGTATTGTTTCATTCATAGACATTAGGGGACAAATCAACCCCAGAAGACTGTTTTGTTTTGAGGGGTGGGGAGGGGTGTGTGTAGATGGAAAGGGACAGAGCATACACCCCCACATAGCTGAAACTTTATTTCATCAGTGCTTCTTATTTCTTTATCTGGTTTATTGTATTGTTTCATTCATAGACATTATGGTCAAATACCCATGTAGGCTCAACGGATGTGAAACACTGAGGCCTGGATAATATCATTGCATCAACAACAAGGGGTCAACATAGAAACACACGCTGGATGGACGATCAAAGGGTATCATAAAATACACGTACAGGATGCACAATCATAGGGGTCAAAAGTGGACACCTGGCAGGGGGCAATAAATTGGGGGTAATAAATCACTTTTTGACATTCAGTTTATTATATTTACTACTCGTGTCACATGACCGATTAATGAGAGTGGAAGAGTGCCATTTGAATATTAGGGGCTCTTATTAGACAACATGCAAGAAATAATCCTGACTGAACTGAAGTGAAATGAATGTATAATGCAGTATAACTTTAGTTTAGTAGTTTAGAGCGGAAAAGAGTAGCTTGGACATTTTATTTCACAGAAGAAAAGAAAAGCAAATAGTCGGAGATCAAAGCACTGTGAATTTGCAATCTTGGAGAGCGATTTTAAATAACACAAAGATGTCCTGTTAAGCAGCACATGTTCCAAGCTCATGCAGATATAGGTCAGAAAAAGACCAGATCCACACAGAAATATAAACACCAAGGGCCAGATTTACTAAACAGGGCAAAATAGTGCTTTTTTCCCCAAAAAAGCACAGATGGGAGTGAAAATTTCGGCGGATGATTTACTAACAAGCCGCACAAAAAAACACATCTCAAAAAAAGATCTCATTCCTATAATGACTAACACAATCTACCAAGAGCAGCGCAAATTAGCGCAGAGTTTAATACATGCTTTTTTGGCTGTTAAATAAAGCCGCAAAGACCAGTGCAATGACGAGCGCAAACATTAGTAAATTGTCAGTATTCATTTAAATACTCACATCCCATGAAGTTTGCATCTGAAGCGGAAACTCCTAAGAAAGCATATGCGATAAGGTCAGTCACAATTACAGCTGTGTCCATGCCTTTTCAGTGCTAATTCTAACTCCGTGTCTTTACCGACAGTAGTTGTTTTGCGCTGTCGCAAGCTGTTAGTAAATCTCATCTGACACGTTACAGCTGCACTCAGTAACATTGATTAAAAGTTACTGAGTGACTGTTTAAGATGAGCAGGGAGAGCTTATTTGTAGAGATTCAACTGTTTTATTTCAAACATGACTGTGATGTTATGATTGATGTTGAAATTGAAATAACGGTGAGGTTATGGCTAATGATATGGCTGTTATGTTATGACTAATTGATATAGCTGTGATTTTATGGCTGAGATAGGGCTGTGCTATTTGGGGAAATATCTAATTGCGATTTAGTGTGCAGCATAGGCTTGTTGCGATAGTCGGTGTTACCGGTGATTTAACCCGCCTACCGGTTGCATCACTTGCCCACCGTCCCCACCGTCGTTTTTAAGTTTTAATTATTCCATAATTATTTGTTATTTACATTATATTATTTAGTTTTGGATGTTTATAGAAACAATATGGCATACAGCTGCCTCACAGAAAGTTATAAAACATTTCAAATCTTCAAAGTAAAGTCATTTAATTAACAGTAATAATCACAATTACAATATCAAGGTGAATAATTAACAATTATGATTTTTGTTATAATCGTGTAGCCCTAGGAAAAGCTGAATGCTTCTCAATCGAAGAAACTGATTTGCTGATTTTGCCAATTTGATTCGTCATTATAAGTAGGCTGAACAGCAAAGAGTTAGGCTAATTCTGACACATGCAATGACTATCCATTATGACATGTAGACATTTCTATATTTATGTACACAATAATAATCTTTTACTGTTTCATATTTAAAAAATGTGTGTGCTGCTGCACTTCCCTCTGTGTAATAAGCAAAGTGAACACGTGTTGTAGACGCGCTATTTCAATAACAAAAAAAGTTGCGGCATTGACTTTAGACCAGGTTTGAGTTGGTCTATGGCGCAGTCCATTTTCAGTTCATCAAAATAGCAATGCGGCAACAATGTGCCTGAACACACCTCTTTAAGACCAGCACACCCATGGGCGCACAAATGGGCACAAATGCATTTGCTATGTAAACAACGCGGCACAGGACGAGAAAATGAGAACTTGATGGACTGAAACTAGCAAAAACGTGCGGCGCATTGCGCCGGGTGTACGATAGGTCCCTTTAAATGTGAGCTTCCATTCCGTGTAACAGAAACACACGGTGTAACAGAGCCTTTATGATTAATTAACCGGGACATTTTCAAGTGTGGTTAATAGTGAAATTTGTCATACAAAATAATTTGCACTCTCAGAGATAACCACCGGGATTTTGTAGCCACGCGTACATTGTACGTGTAGATCGCACATACACATTTAATTGCATTGAAGTAATTACTTTATCCACAAAGTGGCAACTGTGCCCTGGAGGCGTCGATTCACAAAGTAGCCAGAGAAAAACTGCACAAACAAAACAGACCGTTCCAGAACGCATGCATACCACAGCGACAATGGGGTCTATAGATGATTGCTTTTCTGTAGCTCAGTGGTTAGAGCATGGCGTTAGCAATGTCAAGGTCATGGGTTCTATCCCAGGGATTGCGCATTCTCGAAAACAAATGTATAATGTATAATGCAATGTAAGTAGCTTTGGATAAAAGTGTCTGCCAAATGCATAAATATATATAAATTGCGATACAAGCAAAGCAACATGTCCTTGTCCTCGATTGTTGTTGATGTAATTAATCTTTTTACCAACATGCTCCTTAGGGCTCCCTGTAGGCCAGATGCAATTTCTTACTATGTGCATGCGTCAAACACCAGGGTACACTACCGAAACCCTAACCCTAGACAATGCAAATACCGCAGTGGTGTAGTCTAGTTTTTTGTAGTGAGTATGCTGTGATTTTCCCCTCCCAGCCTCATATTATCCTAGATCGACACCCCATGAGTGCCACCACACTCACTAATGCATACAGTATCATCTGCATGTAGTTAAGAGCATGTCAACATGTTTGATTTATTATAAGTAGTGCAAGACTTTAAAGGGATAGTTCACCCAAAAATGAAAATGCTGTCACCATTTACTCACCCTCAGATTGTTCCAAACCTGTAAAAATGTATTTGTTCTGCTAAACACAAAGGAAGATATTTTAGAAAATGTCAGTAACCAAACAGATCTCACCCCCCATTGACTCCCATAGTATTTATTTCCTCTACATTTTTACAGGTTTGGAACAATCTGAGGAGGAGTAAATAATGGATGAATTTTCAATTTTGGGTGAACTATCCCTTTAACACTCAATAACAAAATGGGGACACTGGACTGGCTTTGTTAATCACTCAGTCAATTAAAAGCTACATTACCCTTTGATGTTATATGTATACGGTCAAGCAGTTTTTTTCAGCTGTCAATTTTTAATGCACATTTGTAGGTTTTTGTACTACACACACAAGTATGCACAAGTAATTTTTTATGATATACTGCAGGATTTTTTTTTACATAAACCCACCTTGCCATAAACAATTGAAACCATCAAAGAAATTGTAATGGTTTCCATTAAAATAACATTATCAACTATTTCGATCAAAACCATTAAAATAATTTGTCATGTGTTTTGGGCATTATTCCAATTAATGGTGTTCTTTTGGTTCCCATCTGTCAGATAACATCCCACCAATAGAATCCATCACATAGTAGACATCATTGTTATTTCCATTAAAACCAATGCTAATTCCATTATAAGAATTAAATCCATTACATTTTCCATTATGTTCTATAATAATAATAATTCAACACAAACATTTGTGTCATTCTATCAAGCTCATTTTGCACTTCGATTGTTGGTAGTGTCTTCAGCCTGACTTTTAAGTCCACAAGGCTGGCCAGGACTTCTCATCTCTCTCATCATCTAAAACAATGTTATTGGTAACGTTAATGAAAACATAAATTGTACTTTAGCAATGGTTCTCAAAGAGGAGGGCAAGTAATCAGCAGAAAAAGAGAAAGTATAATACACCGGCGAACCGAGAAGTGATCGCGACCTGAAACGCGAACCCGGAACAGAAACATGAATGGACGGAAGGAGACCCCGCATCATCAGACTCATTTTTTGTAACGTGTATGTTTGTGTCACCTGCTGAAGTGTAACCCGAAGCAGCAGTATAGCTTCATAGGCATGCTTACGAAAACGGTGTGTGGTTTGAGTTTGCTTTCGTTTATCTCCCATTAGCACTAGCAATAATGGTCCAAAAGTCACAAAACGATGTTGTTACGTATCCTCACGCTTTTTTAAATGCACAGTTTTGGATTTTTAGCGGCCACTAGCGTTTCAGTATATTTGCAATAAATATTTCAGTCATTTGCTCATCCCTCCCTTTCGAAGTACGACGGTGGCCGCAACAGTAAAAACAAACATGTCGCCACTGAGACAGCTGCTGTGATTCTAGCCACACTGTCATGTTACTTCACGTGAAATTACAATGCAGTTACATTATTTCTACACTTATAAGGAAAAACATTTGTCTCTCGTAGGTTATATGCCCATTTGTATCAAATGCTAACGTTACCAAAAAACTGGTTTCACTTTCACAAAAGTTAAATTATCTTACCAGCCCAGCAGAAAACAGGCAACTTCGGTGTCGCGTTGAAAACATTTGTCCTTCATCTGGTAATAGCTACACCGATGTTTATCCTGGATTTCTGCCATCGTTTGTCTCTAATTTGTCACATTTGCGCTTCATCGACGGAGATTCGCGCTCTGTCGGCTCTTGTGCACAATACGTTTGGTCTTCCATTGTATCAAAACTTCTAAAAACAGAACGATCTATCCTTCAGCTAGATGACGACTACTCCTCCTCCTCTTTGTACTACGACTGACTTACTTCTTTAACTCAGTGATGACGCAATTCTGCCTCTATGAATTACTGAATGCGCTCTCTGAGCTGTTTGTCCGTTTAGGGCTGCTGTAACCAAACATGGCCGCGCAACATGGAAAACTCCACATATATAGACCCGCGCCTATGTAGATAAAACAGGGTTATTCTAAGGTAATAAAAACATAACTGTTCATTACGTACAGTCTTTATACACCTCTGAAGAAACAGTTTTGTATGTTATATTGCATTTCTTTCAATAAATCATACAAAAAATCAAGTATTGTTCCTGTAAGTAGGTATATGGAAATTCTTGACATTTTCTAGTGAGTATACAACATAGACCTGCGTATCACGTAGACTACAACACCACTGCAAATACCCAAATTCTCTTGCATTGTGTCAAATACCTTCTTGGCTTATACGGGATGGAGCTCACACTGTAAACCCTAATGTTGTATGTACTTAAACAATCAAGTAAGGTTGACTAAACATTACTTAAAATTTTCCATATGATTATTTTATGTGTTTTTCAGTAAAGCTAAAGACTTGTTAGTGTTTAATGTTCACTTATCTTTAATATTCATAAGAGTTTGACATATTTTTCAGTTTTGTGGTTACCATTGTTAAGAAGAGTGGTGCATGTGCTTAGGCTCTGGGAGGTTACATGCAACCTGTAACATGTGATATGTCAACAGTGAGCAATGACTGTGTTAATGCGAGTTCTGAGATCAGTCTCTTCTTGCTCATTTTGAGTTGCATAAGTCAAAGTTGTTTGATTTATGCATATTAAGAAACTAAGAAATACTGAGTTTGGTTAACTTAAATAGTTTGGTGAACTGAACGATTTAAGTATAGTGAACAAAATCATTGAAGTACATTAAATAAGCACCAAGTTTGGTGAACTGAACGATTTAAGTATAGTCTACAAAACCGCCAAGTTAAATAAACTTAAATATGCAAGTTTTGGGAGACTTCATTACTTAATTAAATTGAGGCAACGAGTTTACTCAATCATTTTAGTTCAGTCAACTTATTAGGGTTTTCAGTGCAGTGGTAGAGCGCATGCTTTGTGTGTATGAGGTTCTGTGTTCAATCCCCAACATCTCCAACTGCTTTTTATACGGCTTTCCTGTAGCTCAGTGGTTAGAGCATGGTGCTAGCAACGCTAAGGTCATTCTTCGATCACAGGGATTGCACATTAGGGTTGTTCCAATTGATGATACTATCGTGTATTGACGATAGTCAGACATATTTGGACATAGCTGATTCCTAGATGATAGTTGGCATTGCGCATTTGTTCATGCACGAGAGCTTGCAATGCAAGCAGCTTAGGCTTTTCCTCGCACCAGAGAGTTTGTACAGGTTTTGAGTTTTCTGCGCTTGTAATGGAGTGAGTTTGTAATGTAAGGGTTCATATTTTTTAGCGCACAAGAAAGCTTTTAATGTAGGGCTGTAGCTATCGATTATTTTAGTAATCGAGTATTCTACAGATAAATCTATTGATTAATCGAGTAATCGGATAAGACGTGTTTTTTAATTCATTAAAGAGCAATACTAAATATACAAGAGAAAATAAGACAGGTATCTTAAAATGAACAACCAATTTGTTTCCTTTCTTTAGAAAAATGCAAATTTTTATTGCTGGAATTGCATAATAATATATTATTATTATTATTATACATCTGTGAAAACTAAACCCATTTAGTGCATTCAATTGCCATTACATTCAAAATGCAAATACAATAATATTAATAAAAAACTATCTATTATTATTATTATTATTATTATTATTATTATTATTAAATATGAAAATCAGTTTTAAATAAAAAGGGTAAACTAACTTCAGCTCATGCATGACATAAGCCTTTACTGTCTTCTTGGACGGCTTTGTGGATTTTTTAAGAGGCTAAAATTAGTGGACAGGACGGTAACTTGGAACAAGAACAAAAGTATATACAAATGACATTTCTTAACACATTTGCCTGCAACATAAATAAACTCCCTTATTTTTCTTAACATAGGCTACTCTATCTATGGTGCGTGCGTGCGTGTCAGACAGAGCGAATGAGACAATCGACATGATACATGAATGACACTTTTACAAAACTTCGCTAACATAGGGACATCATAACTAGCCCCCATATTCATTTACAGTCTTGAATAGTCATACAACATAAGTTTTTACGTGCCTTCATTTCAACTAGCAATCATATTGATTAAGGCTAAATGCGAAAGCTAACATTTAACGTTCTACCTGATATTAGATGTGGTTTGGTCAATCGGATCATTAGTGGACGACGCCAAAATACAAGCGCAAACGGGGTGTGAAATGTTTTGAGCTTGTCCACTTCCAGAGGTGATCGAAACGCTTTCGTCCGGATTGCTTTCAGGCGCTCATTTGGTTAAATGCGTCCGAACAGCCACAAGAGACGCCTGCTATCCGCATAAACAAGGCAAAAACATCACGAGAAGCGCGCTAGCCACACAGGATTTAAACAATGTTCTTTCACCATTCCAGATTTCGGACACACGCACGCACACACGCACACACACACACACAGTGTTCGTATGTATGTTTTTCTGTCACTTATGCTGCAGCGTCTTCTGTTCTGTGTTTAGAGACGTTTAGCGGGATGTTCGTCAGTAATAATGGTCCGTGTGAAAACAACGTGCTCTGGTGTGTTGTGTATTTAAATGGACTAAACGAGGTTTTTTGTATTCGAGTTAATCGAGGAATCGTCTCAGCCCTATTTTAATGCGCGCGACTCGGGCACTTGCTCGAGCCAGGGAGTTTGTAATGTGCGCAGCTCGGGCTTTTCCTTGCAGACATTTCTATGCGCGTGAGGGTTTAAAAGTAATAACAGCGCACATGGGCATCAATGACGCATTGACTTACAGCAATTGTTTCCTTCCTTAATTTAAGAGGTTGTGGTGGGAAGTAATGTTCCCAGCTGCACTAACCTCACATTCTGATATAGGGCTGAAACGGTTCCTCGATTAACTCGAATACAAAAACAATCCGTTTTTTTTGCCTCAAATTCTCGTTTAGTCCATTTAAATACAGAACACACCTGAGCACGTTGTTTTCACACGGACAATAAAGCTAACCCTAACTTGATCCTGGAGGACCGCTGTCCTGCAGAGTTTAGCTCCAATACACGCCTGCAGTGAAGTTTCTAGTAATCCTGAAGAAAAGTTCACATGTTTGATTAAGGTAGAAGGTAGGACAGTGGCCCTCCAGGATCAAGGTTCTCCACCCCTGGACTTTTTGAAACATTCTAAGACACACACAGCACAATTTGAATTTTTCTTGCGACTGGACAGTCAGAAAGGGGCACACACCTCCCCACTGCCTCTTCTGACCACTTCACATTTAACAACTACACATTTAGCGACTTAAGAATCTTTAAATGTGAAGTTGTCTGATGCAGTCGTTAGGTGTGTGCTCCTTTCTGACTGTCAAAGACTTTTTGTTGACAACCTCAAATATATACATTCATGTACTCGTATAGATGAGCATTATTTTTTCAGTAATATAACCCTACAGTAGAGAAGGTTTCCAAGGTTATGCATTTTTGGTCTTATACTTTATGTAGCCTGTTTTTTTCTCAGTTATTAAATAATTTATTAACATGATTGTTTTATTGTTTGTCCTTATTATATCATTTTTACTCTAAAAATATAAATATATTACAGAGATTATTTTCTTATTGCCTTGTTGTAATTGTGAATAAAATTCTTAAGAATTTGCTTACTTTTGTTTCTTGTTCAGTGATGCTTTAATGTTATTATCGTTTCAAAGAAAGAATTGTATTAAAGATATGTTATATGACTTTATTTCTGGCTATTTATTACATTTCAAATGGAAAACATGAAAGACGAATGATGCAAGGTGGGATACATTCAATGCACAACCAAAAGGATGGGAGACCCCCTAAGGTTTGGCTTGATTAGCATGCGTTATTATCACGTTTTGGATGGTAAACGTGTTGAGAAATACGTGACAAAAAGCACTACATAAGATGTGAGAATAACGTTATTAAAACGTCCAAGGGTGACTTGACAACGTGAAAGCAACGTGAAAAAAACATTTTATTCACGTTGTTTAGACACGTATTTATAATGTGAAAAAAACTGACATTTTGTTGTATTAAATACGTTGGATAAACGTTTTCACAACCCTTTTGTAACTTGAAAAAAACATTTTTAAAACGTTTTTGTGTTTGTTGGGCAGGCGGTGGCGTGGCAGCGGGCGAAACGGAGAAATGCATATTTTGTATTTTGCGCCTGGTTAACGTACGCGTGGATAAGCACCTGAATAACATACGCGTGGATAAGCACCTGAATAACGTACGCGTGGATAAGCACCTGAATAACGTACGCGTGGATAAGCGCCTGAATAACGTACGCGTGGATAAGCGCCTGGAAATTATTACTATTGATACTATTAGCTGTTGCCTACTTCTGTTGTGCCCAAAGAAGGTTTTAAATTGAAATATAATCAGTATAAAACCAGGAGTGGGGATATATATAATGCTTCTAAAAATTTTATCCTCACGTTGTTGTTTTCTAGATGTAGTACTTGTAATGACTGAAGCTGTTTCTGTTTTGTAAAACTACACGAGTGTCTTTGGTTTAATGTCATTAACATATAAATGTTTTAGGCTATTTTACTACTTGGGGTACTGTTTATTTTTAGGGTAAATATATGTTATTCCTGATTGTACACTCTAAAAACAGCACATTTTGTGTTCAATTAAGCACAACACATTTTGTGTTACTTTTACTTTTACACAAATTGAGTTAGAAATTAACATAAAATGTGTTATGAAATGTGTTAAATTGGATAACACTAAATCTGTGTCACCTCTCATTTTTCAGTGTTATGTAAACCATCTTTTTTGGTCATCTCTCAAAAAATTCTGAATTTTAAATAAATATTACAATCATGATTTCAAGGGACTACCTATTTCTATAGTATTATATTTTTGTTAACATATTAACACTGGGACTATAAGGGTCAGACTATTCGAGGGTCTCTCTCTTTCACGGCCGGGTCACACTCTTGATTAAAAACACATCTTCTCAGCCAAGCATTCACATAAAGCATACTACACAATAGTAGAAATCAATTGCAAACTCTTACCTTTGGTTTAAAGTAGTGAACAGCAGCTACGCTAATTGGTCTCTTTTGGCCCTTCTCCCCTAGAGGTTAGGCTCAGGTGGAGTTTTTTCCAACATTTATTCATCATTGGAGTTGTGCCGTGTTGGCTTGCTCACTGGGAGACCGCTGCTACTGATACATAGCTTTATTAGAATGGCCTTGCTTGTTCTACTATAACATGCTGTCATGATCCTGTCCTCCTTGTAGTTGCTTTTCTAGTTTGGGCTGGCAGGGTCATGACATGTCTTGTGTCTGTGTTTGCTTTCTTGTGCTGCACCATTTTGTGACCCCACTGTCAAGTCTGGTCTGCCCCTGTATGAGTTTGGTTAAAGTTAAGGTTTATTTTTGATCTTGTTATGTTTTGTTTCTGTTTTCCCCTCGGGGATTTTCAGTTTTGTTAAGTGACCATGTTGTCTTAATAAAGACTTTTTGGTTTAAGAGCTGTCTGCACCTGGGTTCTGTTCATGTGAAAATCACGACACATGCACTTTACTGTATTCTACTTGTTTCATTCCTTTTTCTCCTGTAAAGCTGCTTTGAAAGAATGCACATTGTAAAAAGTATAAATAAAATTTAATTGAATATGAAACAATATGATTTTTCTCCTAAATCATTTAACCAGCCATAACCATAGTTTCGTATAGGGATATAAAATGTCTCCCCTACTGAAGATGCAGGTTTTGCTAACTTTATGAACCTGCTAATAATGGGTAATCATGTGCTTTGTAGAATCTTGTAATTTTAATGTATTTGGTGGACAACAACCACAAGGTGGCGCTGTTACAAGTGTTTTTGCTAATAACTCCACAGCTATGCATGATGTAGTTATTGTTTGATTCAAGTTCTTGTTGTAAGCCTTAACAAATTCATATTTAGCAAGCCTTAACAAATTCCCCCTCAAATTCATTCAAATTAATTAATGGCAGCGGCTATTTGCACTAAGTGTAAATAGCAACAAAAAGTACTTTATTTGCACTAAGTGTTAATAGCAATAGGTTCTATTTACACTAACTGAAAATAGCTGTATTTTCTTTGGATTAAGTGTAAGTAACAGTTAGGTGTTATATTGGTACCTAAATAGTGGCAAATACTATTTGCACCTCAGTATTGTAGTGCATTAATAATAACAGAGTGTAAATCATTATATTTATACAAATTATTAAAAGGTGGTAACCTATTGAGATAATAAAGCCTACACCTACTCCTAACATTACCCTAAAAAACTTAATTTTAAGTTCTAAATTAATTTTATTGATAATAAATGTTTCATGATCTGATATGTGATGGAAAGTGTTAGCAGATGGTGGATTCGAACCCCGGTCTCCGGTCTCTAAGCCAAATGCTTTACAACTTGCACCACTGGAGTGTAAATAGCGTTATAGGTGGGTGGAGCTAGTGTAAATAGCCGCTACTTTAATGAATTCATCAAATTTGCACAAAACTTGGCATATATAACCCACATACCTTCATAGCAAAAAAGTATTTTTCTAGTATTTTTTTACTATTACTTGCAAAAGATTTTGTAATGCTTTGTAATAACTTTCAAAAATTATTAATTGATTCAGTAACCGATAAGATCAGAACAATAATTAAGTAAATTAACAGCAATAGAAAGAACAACAAAAGCTAATAAACACCATTATTCAACACAGAAAGGAACAGTAACTAACTAACTGAACAAAACAAAGTAAAAAAATCACAGGTAAAAGGGCGTTATTCAATTTAAGAATGATTACTATTAAAACAAAGCTAGCCTATTGAAGACTACACTGCGCACACGTCACGCAGCTTCTCACGTTCAGGGGAGACGACGAGAGACGCTTCTTTCTATGGAAAGCCGTTTAGGTCATATTTCGCCATCAACCAGACGCCTGGTGTTCAGAAAACGCCGGGTTTTGCGGCGTTTAAGACATAAAGACGCCGGAAAGTACGGCGTCTTGTAGCGCGTACGGCGTAAATTACGGCGTTTGCGCCAAAGAAACGCCATTAATAACGGCGGTCATTTCGCCGTTTGGCCTTCCATGTTACGCCGTAAACGACGGCGCTTCCGTGTAACAAAGACAGCGTTAAAAGCGGCGTTTTCTATAATATTAAAATCAGGCCCTCTTTTTTTAACACAGTCCAGCCCCTTCAATGAAGTAGACAGAAAGACCTGTGTAGTATGGGCAGTTGTGGTCCAGTTGTTAGAGAGTTGGAATCATGACCAGAAGGTTGCTGGTTCGATTCTCAGGGCTGGCAGGTAACGGCTGAGATGCCCTTGAGCAAGACACCTAAACCCCACTTGCTTATTATACAAAATATACAAATGTATAGTACAATGTATTGTAAGTTGCTTTGGATAAATGCGTCTGCCAAATGCGTAAATGTAATGTAGTAGAATGTAGATATGAATGGCGATCCCCTTCCTATTTAAAGGGTTATTGCGAATAATGCCTGTTTATGGTGTTGTATGTTTATGGCCTGTATGTTTATGGTGTTTCCAGGCTCTTGACATCAAATATTCATCCATGTTTCTCTAAGTAAAATGTATTTAAAGGAAAACGGAAGTCACTTTCATGTATGTTTTACCATGTTTTACTCTGTTTCTATGCTACTTTAAGCTATTATGACTCTTGTGCAACAAAATTTTAAGTGTCTAGTTTTAAAAAATACATAAATACAAATACATAAATTGTTTTACAATAAAATAAAATTGTATTTCTTGGTTAAAAATATTGTTGCAGCAAAGATGCAATTTGAACGGAGTGTTTTTCCATTCATGATAAAGGATAGCCTATATCCTATAGCCTATATCCAAAACGCATAGACATTTAAGCGAAATACAAACTGTGGAAATCGCTGTTATCTATGTAAATATGTGATGCATGTTAACATTTTATCATATTATTTCGGTCTGTCACATGATTTTTCAGAAATCATTCCAATATGCTGATTTGCACAGAAATATGAAAAAATTTTGTAAAATTGATAATATGAGCCATTATTGATAACTGAGCAAGAAATCACCATATTGAAATGATTTCTGAAGGATCATGTGAAACTGAACTGACTGAGTAAATACAAGACTTTCAGTGAATATGTAAAGACTTGAATATTTTGAGTAATTTGAGGCTCAGCTGTTTATAAGGTGTTTTGAATGTGTGTGTGCGTGTGCGTGCGCATGCGTGCGTGTTCCATTTTACCTCACTTTTGATACCAAAATTTGTTTTAAACTTGTTTAATAATAAATTCATAACTTTCAGTTTGTGTCTGATGTTCTGTGTGGTTTTGCGACAACCAAGTATGTAAGGCTAAACTTCCTTGTCTTGTAATTGTCTGTTAGAGGCACAAATATTAATAATAATAGTAGGCTAATATTAAATTCAAACAGTGATCAGTAATTTTTATACTAAATGGCCTACTTTTAGTTGTTTAACAAATCTTTTGTACAATTAATACGTTTTAATAAATGCTGCGTAATGTTAGGGATTAAATTAACAGTGTCCATTTTAGGGATGGGCATTTTTCAATAAAATCATATTCGAATATTCAAGCTCATAAAAAACGAATATTCGAATATTCGTTTACTTAAATTAATGTTTATACAAAATGACACCACTGCACAGAAGACTCCACCACCTCCTGGCGACCAGGTGATGACTCTGTCCCCAGACAGCGTGAGGAGATCCTTCAGCAGGATCAATGCACTCAAAGCTCCGGGTCCTGACAACATTCCTGGGCGTGTGCTGAGAGACTGTGCAGCAGAACTCACTGATGTCTTCACCGACATTTTCAACATCTCGCTGAGTCAGACTGTTGTTCCCACATGCTTCAAAGCCACCACCATCATCCCAGTCCCAAAGAAGTCATCTCCATCCTGCTTCAATGACTACCATCCAATTGCACTCACTCCTATTGTCATGAAGTGCTTTGAACGGCTGGTCACAACATCAAGTCTGTCCTCCCCCCCTCTATGGACCCCTTCCAGTTTGCATATCGGTCCAAGCGCTCGACTGATGATGCCATTGCCACTACTCTTCATGCTGCACTAACTCATCTGGACAAAAAAGACTCAGAATGCTGTTCATAGACTTCAGTTCAGCATTCAACACAATAATCCCTCAACAGCCCACTCACAAACTGTTCCAGCTGGGTTTAAACACTTCGCTGTGCAACTGGCTGTTGGACTTTCTGACTGGGAGACCTCAGGCAGTACGGGTCGGCAGTATCACATCCAGCACGATCACACTGAACACGGGGGCCCCCCAAGGCTGTGTACTTAGCCCCCTCCTATACACCCTACTGACCCACAACTGCGCACCATCAAACGACTCCAACTTCTTCATCAAGTTTGCGGACGACACAACTGTGGTGGGTCTCATTAGCAACAGAGATGAGACAAACTACAGGAGTGAGGTGAGCCACTTGGCCAGGTGGTGCAGTGACAACAATCTCTCTCTGAACGTGGAGAAGACAAAGGAGATTGTTGTCGACTTCAGGAGAGCGCACACTCAGCATGCTCCTCCGACTGTTAATGGTGCGACTGTGGAGTGAGTGAGCAGCACCAAGTTCCTGGGTGTTAGTTCCCCACTGAGAGGACCTCTCCTGGACTAACGACACTGCAGCACTGGCGAAAAAAGCACAACAGCGTCTTTACTTTCTCCGCAAACTGAGAAGAGCCAGAGCCCCAACCCCCATCATGTGCACCTTCTACAGAGGCACCATCGAGAGCATCCTGACCAGCTGCATCACTGTGTGGTATGGCGCCTGCAACGCGTCTTGCCGCAAGACCCTCCAACGCATAGTGAGAGCAGCTGAGAAGATCGTTGGTGTCTCTCTCCCCTCCCTCCAGGACATTTATGGAACCCGTCTCACCTCTGCTGTGCAGGTGATCCCACCCACCCGTCACACAGCTTCTTCAGTCTGCTGCCATCAGGGAGGAGGCTTCGGAGTCTCCAGGCCAGGACCAGCAAACTGAAGGAGAGCTTCATACACCAGGCAGTCAGGAAGCTAAACTCCCTTCCGACCCTGCCTTCCCTCCCCTCCCTTGCCACATGCACCTCTGAACTCTGAACCATCCACCCCTTCCCACATCATACTCTGTCCCGCACTTGTCACTTTACGGAACATTGGACTGCTCAACCCCTCTTCAATATTGGTCTGAGCCTCCTCAACTACCTCTTAAGTCAGTTAAACAAGCCTGCTCTCTTTGACACTTTAAAACAGACTGTTGAGCTTTGCACTACATTACATTTGCACTGTTGTTATTTCATCTGCACTGCTGTGTATTTCATTTACACTGTTGTTTATTTCATCTGCACCATTTGATTATTTCATCTGCACCATTTGATTATTTCATCTGCACTGCTGTTTATTTAACTGGTTTGCACATTTATCTCGGTTACATATCCCTTGCTTGTAAAGTTGTTTTGTGTATATATATTTATAGATTTTGTATTTATCTGTAATTTGATATATGTTTATTCTATGTTATCTGTATGCACCTAGGGTCTGAGAGTAACACAATTTACATTTACATTTATGCATTTGGCAGACGCTTTTATGCAAAGCGACTTACATTACATTGTACTATACATTTGTACAGTTTGTATAGTAAGCAAGTGGAGGTTAGGTGCCTTGCTCAAGGGCACCTCAGCCGTTACCCGCCAGCCATGTTAATCGAACCACCAACCTTCTGGTCTTGAGTCCAACTCTCTAACCACTGGGCCACGAATTTCAATCCTCCATTTGTATACTCTACATGTGGCATAATTGACAATAAAGCTGACTTTGACTTGACATCAAGCTTATAATTAATATTAAATATTTATAACGCACTAATTTTATATCCTATAGGCTATGTGTTTTTTAAGTGGAAAAGATTAGCAACGTTGGAAAAAGAAAACGGAAAAAATTGAAAAATACCTATAACCTGCATCTCAACCCGACAGCGGAGAAGACGCGCTGCTCTTTGTTTGCGCGGTAACAATAGACTGACAAGAATATCTAATTTATTACTTATAATGTTGATAATAAATAAAAAACGGCCTTGATACCTCCATGCCGACTGTATGAGTTAAGATCCTAAAAACAAAGCAACAAAGACGGATCCATTAGCTTGTTTTCCCCTTTATTATGCGGCCGTCATCTGAAGAAGATATTTAGCCTACTAATTATTGATCATCGCCGCATATAAATGTTTTTCTCTTTGTCGTTTCATTGTCAGTGTCTGACCTATTTAGCTCTGCATTGTATCAATAAATAAAATCAACGAAAGTAACAGGAACTACAGCGCGTTTTAAATGAAATAACATCCGTGCAAACTTCAACTAGAAATTAATTTACAGACTATAACTTGAAGTCGACGACCCTATCGAGGATCTAAGGAGGAAAATACAGGCTTTTAGTTATGGAAAAATGTACCAATCTTATTCTAAAGCTAAATTCATTAGTTGCTGTGAAATGTCCGTTTTCATATTTTAAGCTTAAATTAGCATTAAGTTACTGTATTTTTAACAAATGAACATAAAATTGCAAAAAAACAAATGCTCCTAGGTTATGGTAATAAATAAAATAATGTTAATTATTTAATATTACCTTGATATGTTATACCTAATGTATTATGTTAACGAATTCTGTGGCTCACCAGTGAGCCGAGCATAACGCGATCCAGGCGACTGGTGCACTGTAAAAAATTCCGTCGTAATTTAACGGTTAACTACTGGCAGCAGGGTTTCCAGCTGCATACTGTAATTTTACGGTTTCACTAAATTACGGTTGTCTGTAAATTAACGGTTTGTATAATTATTTTAAGGTTTCACTAAATTACAGATTTTCTGTAAAATAACGGTTAACTACTGGCAGCAGGGTTTCCAGCTGCGTACTGTAATTTTACGGTTTCAATAAATTACAGATTTTCTGTAAATTAACGGTAAAATACTGGCTGCAGGGTTTCTGAATTAATGCTTTTAATTTAATTAAACAATATTAGAATAACCAACAGACCAGCAAAGATGAGAAAATGAACCATAAAATTACCAAACTCATATTCTTCAAAAAGAACCAAAGTCTGTAGACATATTTAAACAGAATAAGTTTATTATTATTTATCCACAAAACAAGCTTTCATTAAAACTTTTTCATTGTTTTCATTCAAATTTTTAAAGTCTTTTTTTTTTTTAAATATACCTTGAAACCTTGCCATTAAGAACATGTCAAAAACATTCCACAATCGCAGCTGTGACCAACTCCATGTACAGATGTAGTCTGAAAAATAAACATTGAAAAAACCTGTAAGCAGACTTTTAATAGTAGCATAAAATACCACTAAAAGTGTCACAATATAGTGGTATTGACAGTAATCATAATACTAACAACAGTAATATTGTGTTAAAAGTAATTAAAGATGCAACATTTCTGTGCATGTAAGGTCTTGGGAAACAATATGTTTGACTGTTAAAAATGTGGCACTACTGTAAAGTCATGGGAAACAATTTATGCGGAATTTCTGTGAGAAAACCATTTTGCAAGTTGCCAAAAATTTTGCGGACTTCTATTTTGCTTTAAATTCTAAAATTGCAGAATTGCAAAATCCTGCAGGGACTGGACAATTATTAAACTAAAAACAGGTACAGAAATGCGCGCGCGTGTGTGCACGCAAGTTTACTTACCTAAATGAAATCCCATTCGAAATCCATGAGATTCTTCAGTAGAGAAGCAACCTTTGGATTAACCGTTGCATATTTTTTATTCACCACCTTGCCGGTCTTCTTGGAGACTACCTTGCCTCTGCAGGTCTTGGAGCCTCGTTCAGGATTAATTCCAATGAAGCGTCTAAGGACGTTTAACAGATTTCCACAGAATACAATAATCATTTGTTAATCATTCTGATTGAGGAATTTAGATACACTAAAAATTAAAAGGACTGAAAACTCTTAAAGGTCATACCTTTGAAGAAATTCTAATGTACAACAAGCTTCCTCCTGATACTGCAGATTGAAGATGTAGTAAACAGCAAACATTGTTGAAACTGCAGTCAAAAAGTTTGACTGCACAGACTCACAAATAATATGGCCCTCTACACTTATCATCCATCGTACAGCATTTGCCTGCCCTCCATTGTCTAAAACGAAAATAAAAATTAACGTTTTTAACATTATAATTTCAAAAAATTACCTTTGAGATTGCTTCATTTTAACAACTGGTTACCAAAGAAATGCATCTACAGTTTCATTGCATCTCACCAATTTGTTTTTTCTACTTTATCACATCGTAACAACACAATAACCGAGCAAAATCAGACGAGGACTGGCAGGTAGATTGAGTGTCTTCTCAACATCAGATGAAGATGCAGCAACCTGTAGGGAAAACAGAATACAAGAAAAACAAAAAATTACTTCAATACATCAACTTACATAAATTACTAGAGTGGAAAGAAAATTTAATACTCACGTCTGCATGCAGCACAAGTCCATCTTCATGTTCCTGAAAATGGGACATCAGAAGTTTGAGAAGCAGGTGGCCTATCTCGATGTTATCAGCCTGGGACAAAACGGTCTTCATCTTTTCATTTTTTGATCCATTCCTAAAATAATCAATGATGGCCTTTCCACATTCTTTAATGGACGTTTCAAATGCATTCACAGCATCAATGTCAGTGAGCAACTTAAAGTGGTGACAGATAGACATCTGGTGAAAGAGGTAAGGCCACAGGCTCCTAATATCTTCAACTGAAGGTGCTGGTGTGGAATTTAATTGTTGACGCAAAAGACAGAATGAAGTCTCCATTAGTTTCCTTACTTCTTCTTTCTCTACACCAGCCTTCCCTTCACGGCTATAAATGTCCATTAGTCGCTGACGTTTAGTCTCTATTGTGTCCACTGTCTCTTCAGATGGAAACTGTGGTTCAAATGTCACACAGCCATACATGTCAGCTGGCCCTCTCTTGCATCCAGTGTTTGGCTTTGCTCTATGGCATACAAAGCTACTCTCACGGTTCACATTTTCAACTCGTGCCTTCACTTGTAGGAGAAGGGATGTATATCCCCCCCCTATTAACAAGCCACTTGGAAATTTGTCTCCAAAACTGTTGGAATACTCTCTTACAATCTTTTGGCAGACTGTAAGACATTGAGCTCTTGTAGGGCAAAGTTCAAACTTGCGCATCTCATCAACCAGAATTCGTACCATTTGCCGCCTTTCAGCAGGTTTAGGTCTTTTACCTGTATAGATTGCTGAACGAATTTCAGGAGGCATCTTGTCCCAAGGGACTTGAAATGTTTCAGGCCACATCTTGGAAATGCCAGACATATGTGTAGAGTTCAGGTTTGGCCTGGCTGTCTCTGATAGGCCACAGGTTGTGCTTGAAAGAGAAGATGACGAGGAACATGCTGATGGACCAGGCACCGCTTCTAAATCCAGAGTAACTGATGAGGAACATGCTGATGGATCAGGCACCACTTCTAAATCCAGAATAGCCATCTCCGTTTCTGAAATGATACAAAGTATCAAAGCACACATTGAAATATAGTTATATTTCCCACTTACCCCATTACAAATCACAATTTTGTCATAAAATATTCTGGCAGTATTACAAAAAAAAGCACACATAAAGAACAAATTCCATTAAAACACTAGAGACTTAAACTATGGACAAAAGATTTATGAATTTCTTTCGTTAGAAGTATATGTTGTACATAACTAAGCTACATACATATTAATATAAGACAAGGATTAAAATGTCTTTGTTTCATACCTGATTTAAACATTTGAAGAAGTTTTCTGACTTGAATTACAGGTAACATATTGTTAAGGTCTTCTTGCTGAACAAATTTGAGATCATCTTTGCATTGTAGTCCACAGCTTTGAAGGATGGAAATTATCTGTTCCAGTATGTCTGATGACATAGTGGGCAATGCTCTAAGAATGATATCTTTAACTTCTTCAAGCCAGGTATTCATTGCTCTACAGAAAATAGAAAAGAGTGGTGAAGAATTAGTGCAGGGATGCCACACACACTGTACTCAGGCAATGGGTAGTAATCCAACATATTCCTAAGATCCACACAGGACATTCTCTCCGCTGGTGTAATACTGTAAACTCCCATGTTCGGAAGAAAAACAGCTTGATGCTCCTGAGTTAAAAAGTGTATAGAGACACTCCGATGAATGAGAATTAGCTTGATCTTTCCAACAACAAGCTCATCATCAGAATCCCTTATCAATACAAACATGTTTTTTTTGTATTTTGTGCCTCTCACTGTAACATCATTGGCTACCTCAGTGTTCGTAGGCTCAAAGTTCATAATTGAAACTGAGCATCTGATGTCTTCACTGTAATCACCAGGATAAAACTCTGTGCTTTTCTCTACTTCAATTTCTTGTGGGAAGTAACTTCCAGCATAAAGATATGCCTGAAGAAGCTGATGTTTCTCAGCGAGTGTTCCACATAGGTTCTTAAAATTATGCGATTTTCGAGCACACTGTTTGAAATATGTATGTTTGCTCTCAAAGCGCAGTGTCCACAAACGAATTAAAGGGCCAAAGTGAAAAATCAAGTCAGGATAGTGACTGATAAAATGGTGTTTTGGTTTAATTGGGTGATTGGGAAAAGATGTCCATCGAGTATGCAAATACTCATCAATTAGAACTTGTAGGTAAGCTATCTGACCAGCTGAAACAGCAGGGGCACATATTAGTTCCACCATTTCTCGTAGCTGCAAAACCAGCTGCCATGTCTCATTTTCAGATGGGTTTTCAATTTTGTCTCCAATCAAACCTGGCAACATCTTAAGAAAACACCAGTTTTGTACTGCATGACCAGAAAGTTTGTCACTTCCTGGAACAACATCACTGGGTTTGTTGTTAACATCATTACCCAAATATGAAAAGTGATTTATTCTGCGATTTAAATCCTGGTAAGTAAACAGCTTCTCCACTGTGACAAAATGATTAATATACAAAGCTAAATCATATGATGCAACACCTTCAAAAATATCATGGCCAAGACAAGGGGGTAGCCCAGACTGACATACATGAAAATAACGGAGGCAATTGAACACAGAGTCAAATTTGACACCTCCAGTTGCACTGGATGTAACATTGGTTATCTGACTTTGAACAAGATCCCTATATGACTGTACAGTGCGTTTACTTCCTTTGGATAAAGGATCTTTTTTAAATGTCTCCCTATCAATATTGCAGTACCTGCAAAAATTTTGACTTTTTGAGAAATTTTCCACAAATCCACCAATGTTATGGGAACCTAGATTATCCCCACAAATTGCTGATAAAGTTCCCCGGCATACTGTTCCATCAGGCAAAGTAATGCCACTTACCTCAATGTCTTTAAGATCTTTGATGAGATGGCTAAAGACTTTCTCTTGACCAAAAAACCTGTAGTCCTGCTCCCTGCAAAGCAAAACAAGTTGCATCTGGTCAATACGTGATCTATAATGTGGAGGAATGTCTGCAAGAGTTGCATATACACAAAGTAATTTATGCTTTTTCCTTCCAGATCCTAGAGGGTTGGCTACTTCCAAAGCATCCTGATAAAGGATTAAGCTAAAGGATGATGCATCTGTTTTGAGCAACTTATTATATGTTAAATTGCTGCCATCCCATACATCTTTAAGAACTTCTAGTGAATGGACACCAGAACACACATGTTTGCGATGTTCTCTAACTGCATCTATCTGTAATAGCGAGCCAATTGTTTCTTTAATCGGAACATATTGAGCAAAACACTCTTTGCCTGCATCATTTGTCCCAAGACGAAGTGGAACTGGTGCTACGAAGTTGAAGGTGTTTTTGAAAAATGTCTTTCTTCTCTGATCAGTTTTAAACGTTTGTGAATTGCATGTCTGAAAAAGATTTTCACTTTGCAAAATGTCTAAAATACTATTTATGTCTGCTTCTGCATGCTTCAATGCAGTCAACTTTTCTCTCAATTTAAAAAGAAGGTGTGACTGACTCATTTCATGAATTTCCTGAAAGTGATCAACAATTATCTGAACGGTAGAGGATGGAAGCAGACATTTTGATTGCAATTTGAGATAAAATGGAGCAAGATGTCTTAAAAACAGATTTTCATCCACACTTTCAGCAAATGAGTCTTGTTCCACATCATCAGGAGCACTACAAACAGAGCCCTCAGGCATTTCACAGAGCTGTTCAGGGCACCCGTGCATGCCACGTGGAAATACAACTGAATCAACCAGGTTTAACTCTGAACAATCACGGTGTTTCCTAGACAAATGTGCTGTAAAAGTGGTCACAACTGAAAATGTTTTGCCACATTGCTTAAATGGACAAGAAATGTTCCTCCCCTCTCTAATGTGCGTTTTAAGATGCCTATAAAAGTCCTTCAGAGTTTCACACCTGACTTGACACAAATCAACATTACATGTTAATTCAAATAAGGTCACTGACACTGATCCCAGTTTAGATTTTCCCTCTTTGTGGCGATAACAGTGAGTTTTAAAAGCTGAAAACTTTTTAAAACTCTTATTGCAAGCAGGCAAAGCACAACTAAACCGGACATTGGAAACATGCATGTGATTTCGCATATGTCTCACAAATGCAGGTATAGTACTGCATATGTGTCCACAAAGCTTGCAAGAAAACATTTCCTGGCTTTAAAACCACGATAGAAATGTACAATGCTGAAAGTGAATGCTCACATTATATTTCATTAATAACTTACCTCAGGTAAGTTAGTCTCTGGCCATTGGCGCCAATTTACTAAGTGCGAACTCGCAAAAACATATCACGTATGTAATATGTCTAAGTTACCGTTTTCGCCCACACACAGAAAACTGTATTTTTATCATACATTTCTTCAGACGAGATTTGAGATTAAATATGTGCAGCTACGAGGTGCGTCACTTCGTCTCTAACTGACAAGAATTAATTTAGCAGGTCATCCCCTCCCCCACCGACCGTGCTCTTAAACGAGCAAGAACACAAGCGGTGGGGGAGGGGATTATCAATCTACCGTCACCACAAGACCTAAATTAAACACTCTATAAAAATAATTTAGCGAACAACACACAGTTCACATTTTCCTTGATATTTGCTTACTATTATGAAAGAACAAATGAAGCAGTCAAATGAAATAATTAACTTACTCTCATATTTTGGTACTGCGCATAGGTTAAAATTAACAAAATAAAACTATTAAGCAAGTAGACTTAGTTTCCCATTAACTCCTACCTGTAAATAGATTCAAACTGAAATTTAATCCGTATTGCTACAACTTCCAGTCGAGACCGGCGGCCTGCCGACGTGTGTCACCGATTGGAATTATCTATCAATTTTCCCCTTCCGCACCGCTTCTACTCATGCATGCTTGATGCTCGTCAGTGGTGGAACTGTTGAGTCTGTCAGTCGGAAACAGGTAATTCGCGACATGCAGCTCAGTCAAAATATATCATTAGAAAATCGTTTTTCGAAGCACAACATAATAAAATACTAACAAATAAATACACTTACCTTGAATAGTGTCTTGGAAGATACGGCCGTTTGCTGTAACGTAACTCGTGTTCTCGTTGACTTGTGAAACGTCATCACGTCATCCGTAAGTTAACGTAAAGTTGCGCAAATACGTGTCGTCGAGCCAAGAGCTTCAAAATATTACTGTTATTGTGTCACAAAATGTAATTGTAAGAGTTGTTTAGTCGAGAATGTATGTGTATAA
The DNA here is from genome assembly GCA_026939265.1 of Oreonectes daqikongensis. NCBI lineage: Eukaryota > Metazoa > Chordata > Actinopteri > Cypriniformes > Nemacheilidae > Oreonectes > Oreonectes daqikongensis. The sequence continues at coordinate 128,003 of JAOTQM010000133.1, read as the reverse complement.
AGTTTAAATCTGCGGTCGGTTAATAAAGATATTATCTATTAAAAAATGTGCTCCAACATTTTCGGACACGTAACCTCCGGGGAATCACCCGGCGCTCTGTGCTCATGCATCCCGCCCAACATAGCCTCACTTCGGCAAGTCCTTCTGAAAATCACCGCTGGCTGTGATGTATATTTCTTATTGTGTAAACTTCTTTTACTTTGTAATAAAGGTTTGTGTAAATTATCACAGTATTATTTTTAATTACTACGTTTAAATGTAAATCCACATTAAATAAAGATTAAAATTAACTGTGATTGCCCTTGTTTGCTATAGAGCTGTTTATGGTTTAATGCCGTAAACGGATTTACGGTTGAATGCTGTAATTTCACAGGCGAGTAATTAATTTACGGATTAATGGCTGTAAATTTACATTATCAAACCGTTTTTTTAAATAACAGTATTTTGCCGTTGAAATTGGCCGTATTTTTACGGACATTTTTTACAGTGTGTGTGAACTTAAAATATATAAATTAACTTGCGATCTGAGTGAACAAAGATTAAGGGACATAGCTACATATTATTTTGATGTGTATCCACTAACTGTAGTGGCGTGGCCCGTATTGGCGCTTGAATGCATTTCAACCAAGGGAACGGAGTTCGAATCTCCCTTTTGCCTCTTTTTTCCATCACATATCAGATCGTAAAGGGTAACTTTACCCTAAAATTAGGAGATTGTGGTAGATTTAGAACTGGCGTAGGTTTGTTGTCAGTTGGCGTCCATTTAATGACTTAAAATAATTTAGGCAATGCAAGTTTATTTATATAGCCTAGCACATTTCAACCAGGTAATGGTGATTTACATACAGATCTTAAAAAAACGGTAATTATTTTAATCGATCAATCGAGTTTATTTATATTGCACGTTTAAAAAAACACAGAAGGAGACCAAAGCGCTGTACAGACATATGAAAAAAACAAACAAAAAATATACAAGTATGCCTACATTCTGCAAACATAAAAACACACATTTAATTTAAATAATTATTTAAAATAACAACAAAAAGGAAATAAAAATAATCATACAACTGAAGAAAAAAAAGAATGCACGGCTAAACAATTGTGTTTTTAATCTGGATTTAAAAGTAGCTTATGTTGGAGAGCATCTGATGCCTACAGCTTCAGGTGGCATAGTTTCTAAACACTTGGGGTGATGTGCTCAGAATCTTAGCTGCAGCGTTCTGTATGAGCTGTGAACAAGTTCTGTAAATCTTGTCTTAAGGCAAAACATCTGAAAAACATCTTAATTTCGCAATCATTGATATATTAATGATATTAAAACATTAATATAAATTATATAATATGTAATATAACCAAATTATTGATTCTTAATATGTGTGCGTAAAGTTAAGGGTAAATAATTTGGTATTAAAGGGGGGTTATTCGTAAAAGTAAAAACAAAATTACTTACATAATGTAGTTGTGCGCAAGTCCCAAACTAAAACTAAGATAAGGGAATGCGGCCTCGTCTGCCTGTAAACCCAAATGTTCAAAATAATTAAAAATATTAAGTAGTGTTAACTTAATTTCATGAAAAAAAATTCTACTAACTTACATTTTTAAGTTCATATGACTTATTCTACCTTTTGAGTTAATTAATCTTATAATTTTTGATTAACTGCAACTATATTTGTGGATTAAGTAAGCGCCACTTAAAATTATAATTTCACAGTACTTATTTTTTTGAGTCTGTGATGAGCTGACACTAAATTTTTAAGTTTAGAGTCAAACTCAAAAGAAATCATTTTGCTCTTCTCCACTTTACTTAATTTTAATAAATTAATTCAACTTTATTGTCAGGAAGATTTCCCGTTCCCAGCATGCTTTGCTTGAGGGTGCATTAGGAGAGTAAATTTTGAATTTAAGTGTCATTTTATGTGTTTTTCAGTAAAGAGAAAGACTTGATAGTGTTTATTGATCATTTATCATACAGATTTGGAAGAGTTTGATCAATTTTAGTGGTAATTTTAGAGTTTAGTGGTTACCATTGTTCTGAAGAGTGGTACATGTGGCTTAGGCTGTGGGAGGTTACATGTGTACTGTAATGCGTGTTGCATTATGAGCAATGACTGCCCCAATGTCAGTACTGGGATCAGTCTGTGAGTTTTATAACTCAATGAGCTTGATTTATGTTTTAAAAAGAAAGAGAATATGACACAGAAGCGATTGCATACTTATTATTTGAGTTCTGTTAACTTAATGCATTAATTAATTAAAATTTAAAGTCACATTAACTAAAAATATTTGAGTTGACTTCATAAGAACTTTAACTTGCATTTAATCAAAATCTGAAAGTTCAGCATACTTAAATCCCATCATTTCAAAACTTTCAAAAGTCAAGGCAATCAGTGGCCTCAAATTTTTTGAGTTAGTAGAACTTATCCGGGTTTACAGTAGGCTACATGACGTTTTAAGTTGAAAATTACTTTCATCGAAATAACCATCACAAAATACCAAACGTTTTAAAACATGATCGATTAGCAAACTCTAATGGTAGCCTATATAAGGTAACCCATGCAGCCCCTCGCTGCGGAGGAGACCGTTTTCTCCACAGCCGGCCTCAACAGACTGAGAGAAATACACATATTTTTTCTATTAAGAAAACAGCTTGATGTGGATACAACTTATGATAACCTTAATATCCAGTGCTTTTGTGCTGCATAAGCGTTCTGCACAGTTAGCCGACTCTATCTGAACAATTTTTTTGTATTTCATTACGTGTTTCGTTGAGAATCCGTAGGCTATGTGCACTTAATAGCCTAATCAATTGGCTTTTATTTTCATGTGACAGTGTGTATTTAGCTTAAATGTCTTTGCGTTTTGCATATAGGCTATCCTTTATCATGAATGGTAAAACGCTTCGCTCAAACTGCATCTTTGCTGCTTATTGTTCTGTATTTACCAATAAATAAAGAATAACGATCCAAGATGGCGGCGCGATCACATCGCGAGGCTCAGGGTCTCTCCAGATTCTGCAATTTTGTGGTATTTTTATTGCTCATCTCGGGTCTGTTCGTGCAGAACAGCTGTGCCCTTACATCGTACACCCGACATGAGCTCTTGGATATTGGTTTGCGACTTCCTGACAGTTTTATCGACAACCATCAACTCTTTCCTGAGATCGCCAGAACAACCGAGGCCGCTCACTCTACCCGGCCGGGCGGAAGTGCTCGCAGGCGGCGTCGAGATCGTAAACAAAGGCGGGGGAAGCGCGGAGGACTAAGAGCTAAGCTAAAGCTAACACCGCACCGGCTCTCTTTACCCAGCATTTTCCTCGCCAATGTTCGGTCACTGGTGAACAAAATGGAGGAGATTCGACTCAGCATCACTTACAGCAAGAGACTTTTAAACTGTAATGTTATGATCTTCACGGAAACATGGCTACACAGCGGCATACCGGACAATGCTATTGATTTAGCAGGACGCCACACACTCCGGGCGGATAGAACGTTAGATGGCTCCGGTAAGACCAGAGGTGGTGGATTGTGCATTTACATTAACAAAGCTTGGTGCACGAACTCTGTTATTGTCGGAAAACATTGTTCAGCTAACCTTGAGTTTCTCATGGTTAAATGTAGACCGTTTTATCTGCCACGGGAGTTCACTTCCACCATTATAACTGCAGCCTACATTCCCCCGGATGCTGATGCCAAGCTTGCTATGAAAGAACTTCATGCGGCCATCAGTAAACAACAGACTGCTCACCCGGAAGCTGCGTTTATTGTTGCGGGAGATTTTAATCATTCAAACTTAAAGTCAGTTCTCCCCAAATTTCACCAGCATGTTTCCTGTCACACCAGAGGAAACAAAACCTTAGACCATGTTTACACAAACATGGCTGAAGCTTACGTTGCGACCCCCCTCCCCCACCTGGGACAGTCAGATCACCTTTCTTTGTTCCTCACCCCCAAGTATTCACCCCTCATCAATCGTGTGAAGCCATCAGTGAAGACCATCAAAGTGTGGCCTGTGGGGGCAGATTTCACACTCCAGGAAAGGTTTCTACACACAGAATGGAGTACATTTGCTTCTCAGGCCACCAGTGGCTCTCACACGGACATTGACTGCTACACCTCCTCTGTACTGGATTACATCAACATCACCATAGACAATGTTACTACTCAGAAACAGATCATCACATACCCAAATCAGAAGCCATGGATGAACAAGGAGGTGCGCCTCCTGTTGAAGGCACGCAATACTGCCTTCAGATCAGGTGATGCACAAGCCTACAGCACATCCAGAGCTAACCTGAAGAGGGGCATCAAAGAGGCCAAGCACTGCTACAAGCTAAAGGTAGAGGAGCACTTTTCCAACTCCGACCCTCGACGCATGTGGCAAGGCATCCAGGCCATCAGTGATTACAAACCCACCCACTCCACCCCCGCAGCCACTGATGTCCTCTTCCTGAACGAGCTCAATGACTTTTATGCTCGCTTTGAGAGAGACAATAGAGAAACTGCCACCAAGCTCAAACCCTCAGTTGATCACCCTCCAATCACACTCTCCTCCATAGACGTCTGTAATGCACTGAGCCGGATCAGTGCGCACAAAGCCGCTGGACCAGACAACATCCCTGGACGTGTACTCAGGGCATGTGCTGAGCAGCTTGCTGGGGTCTTCACTGACATCTTCAACCTGTCTCTTGCCCAAGCAGCTGTGCCAACATGCTTTAAATGCACCTCCATTGTGCCAGTGCCAAAACACTCCAGCCCAAAGTGCCTGAACGACTACCGCCCTGTAGCACTGACACCCATTGTCATGAAGTGCTTTGAGCGGCTGGTCCTGGCACACCTGAAGGACTTTCTGCCATTCACATTGGACCCACACCAGTTTGCCTACCGCAGCAATAGGAGCACAGAAGATGCAGTTTCCATGGCACTGCACTCTGTGCTCACACATCTGGACAATAAGAACACTTATGCACGTATGTTGTTTGTTGACTTCAGCTCAGCATTCAACACTATCATTCCATCCAAGTTAATAGCCAAACTTGAAGACCTGGGCATTAACACCTCCCTATGCAATTGGATTATGGACTTTCTGACCAACAGACCACAGCAGGTGAGATCAGGCTCCATCTGCTCCACCACTATCACACTCAACACTGGTGTACCACAGGGCTGTGTGCTAAGCCCCTTCCTCTACTCCCTCTTCACCTCCGACTGCAAGCCTGTGAACGGATCTAACTCCATCATCAAGTTTGCGGACGACACTACGGTGATTGGTCTCATCAGCAACAACGATGAGACGGCCTACAGGAAGGAGATCCAGCACCTAGCCACATGGTGCAACAACAATAACCTGCTCCTTAACACCTCCAAGATAAAGGAGCTCATTGTGGACTTCAGGAAAGAGTCAAGAGGCACACATGACACCATCCACATCAATGGGATGGCTGTTGAACGTGTCTCCAGTTTCAAGTTCCTGGGGATCCACATCTCGGAGGACCTGTCCTGGACTACCAACACCTCCAGCCTGGTCAAGAAGGCTCACCAGCGCCTCTTCTTCCTGAGGACACTAAAGAAGAATCGGCTGTCCTCGGCTATCCTGGTGAACTTCTATCGCTGTGCAATAGAAAGCGTCCTGACCAACTGTGTCACAGTCTGGCATGGGAGCTGCTCTGTTGCAGAGCGCAAGGCACTGCAGCGGGTGGTGAAAACCGCCCAGCGCATCACAGGGACTCCACTTCCATCCATGGAGGACATCCAGAGGAAACGCTGTCTGCGTCGAGCTCGCAGCATTCTTAAGGACTCCTCTCATCCCGCTCACAGACTGTTTTCTCTCCTGCCCTCCGGCAGGCGTTTCAGGTGCCTCCGGACCAGGACCAGCAGACTAAAGAACAGCTTTTTTCCCAGAGCTGTCTCTTTATTGAACTCTGCCCCTCACTGATCCCACTGCCCCTCATATACTACTACACTCTTCTCTCCCCCCTCATTGCACACCTGTCTTCACTTGTTATTTGCACTAATGGACTGTCTATACATAACATTTATGTTCATTTGCACTACCAGACTGCTCATTTGCACTGTCAACTGTTCATTACAGTACCGACTGTTTACTATGCATCTTGCACTCCTACACTTTAACTGAAATATGCAATAACTTCTTCCATTGCACTGTTACTTCGATAGCTTCTGTCCATAATTTATTTGCACTACTCTATATCCATCGCACTGCTGCTCACCATAGCCTAATTTATTGTATACAGCCACCTGTAAATTTCCGTTTATAGTAAAAGCCATCTGTATATTATGTTCATAGTATATATCCATCTGTAAATCTCTGTCTATAGCAATAGACATCTGTATATTATGTGCATAGTATATATCCATCTGTTAATTTCTGTTTATAGTAATAGCCATCTGTATATCATGATCATAGTATATATCCATCTGTAAATTTCTGTTTATAGTAAGAGACATCTGTAAATCATGGTCATAGTACATTTCCATCTGTAAATTACTTCTGTATATTTATTTATGTAACTTATGCAACCAATGTATATCCTGCACTTGCTGCTATTGCACTTCTGGTTAGACCCAAACTGCATTTCGTTGCCTTGTACTTGTACATGTGTAATGACAATAAAGTTGAATCTAATCTAATCTAATAAAAACAGGCCTATATATTTTCATTTAAAAATGCGTTTTTGTCATTTATAAACAACTTCGCCAGGCTGTTATATGCGTTAAGGGCTTATGCTGGTTGGCTTGTTCATAAGCGTTTCTTGCCATTTAATCAGTTGTCAGTGTTCCAACATTTGATAACATGACCCAATAAAACAATTCAAAAGTAAAGAAAAATATGGTCGGACCGCGGAGTCGAACCCCTGTCGTTTAAAGCAATGCTGTTACTGCTATCACTCACGAAATCCGCTACGCCACCGAGGCTGATGCCTGGGACATTGAAGTCAATGAATGTATTTTACAAATATGAATGTACAACAGCATCTAAAAACTATACAATTTGTGCATAAATGTGGATAAACATGCCCACTGGAAAAAACAACATGTGACATAATGAAAGTCTAGCATTATTCGCAATAACCTTACAAATAGGAAGTTTTCTACTATACAGGTCTGTCTACTACATTAGAGAGGCTGGACTGTGTTAAAAAGGAGGGGCTGATTTTAATATTATAGAAACCGCCGCTTTTAACGCCGTCTTTGTTACCGTGTGTTCACACCAAAGGCGGTAAGCGCGGATAAATCGCGTAGTTGGACGCTCAAACATTTTGAGTTTACTCGCTTCATTCGCGAGTAAAATTCACTTCACAGCAGACGCGAAATTCGCGAATTCGCGTCATGGAATGGGCTTCTGCCTAAAGTTTATAATAGTGCACTTATTTGGTCACAAAATGTAGTTTTAAGAGTTTTTCAGGCGACAATGTATGTGTTTAAAGTTAAAATCTGCGGTCGGTTAATAAAGAGAGCGTCTTTGTAAAAATTAGTTTGCACGAATTCAGCGATATGAGTTCCAGACTATCACCGGAGCTCAGCGCTCATGTACCCGCCCAACACAGCCTCACCTCGGCAAGTGCTTCTGAAACTCACCACTGGCTCTGATGTCTCTGTAGTGTTTAAACTTGGCATATAATTCATTTTGTTTGCATTTAACAGGCAGTCTTTTGGTCTCATACATCTGTTATTTGTTACTGGGCAAATCTTTTGACCGAGTTCAAAGTTAAGTTTCACTTTCTATTTTGATTTAGAGTTTGAGGGTGCCGCTTTGAGCAAGCTCCTGATTGGTTAATGCGGCGCGAATTTTCGCCAAAGTTCAGATTTTTCAACTTGCGTTACACGGAAGCGCCGTCGTTTACGGCGTAACATGGAAGGCCAAACGGCGAAATGACCGGCGTTTCAAAATACATTGAAACCGCCGTTATTAACGGCGTTTCTACGGCGTAAACGCCATGATTTACGCCGTACGCGTTTTCTGAACATCAGGCGTCTGGTTGATGGCGAAATATGACCTAAACGGCTTTCCATACTTCTCAAACGTCATAGACGCGGTTCTTATCTCACGTCAGCAGGCACGGCAAAGTACGCAACGATCGACACGATAGGTTGCTTAGTTAGCAAATCAAATTTAGCTTTCACACCCCATAGCAGCATAAGTCTCAAAACACACACACACACACACACACACACACACACACACATCCTAGGCGATACACTTGTAAGTGATGATTTGCACATTCACATTACATGATGAACGTGTACATTTTAAACTTTAAAAATTTTAGTTGTATGTTTGTGAAACGTAGTTTATGCAAATATAATTTTATTGTACGCACGTGAATTGCTTTTTGTAAATGTACATAAATACTTTGTGCACGTAAATGAGGTTTTATGCTTGTGAAACTGTTTACGCATGTGTGCATCTTGTTTTACGCGTGAATTATTAATGAGACTAAAATCGCTCTATACGTTATTTGCACTTGTATTTTGGCGTCGTCCACTAATGACCTGATCGACCAAAGCGCATTTAATACCAGGTAGCCTATACATTAAATGTTAGCTTTCGTTAAATGTTAACATTTTTTTAATGTTGATGACTATTCAAGACTGTAAATGATTATTGGGGGGCTAGTTATGATGTCCCTGTAACACTCCTGTTCATCCGTGTTTGTTTTTCCCCTATACTGGACCTTTAAGTTAAAAAGACTACAATACCCACCATCCACCTCACCTCACCTCCGCCATCTTTATTGGACATTTACCTGTTGTTTATTTGTTTCTCACCTTTTGTTCGTTTGTGCTCCTCACCTGTTCTGTCTTTTGCATTGTCTTGTGTCCGGTCTTGTTGTAAGTACATGCCGTGTTGTTATTATTTTGAATATTTACCCGTTTACCTGAAAACCAGTGTTTAGAACTACTTACCTAAAAAAACCCATTCTTGGAATTACTCACCTGAAAAGCCTGTTTTTGGAATTACTTACCTGAAATGCCTGTTTTTGGAATTACTTACCTGAAAAGCCTGTTTTTGGAATTATACCTGAAAAGCCTGTTTTTGGAATTACTTACCTGAAAAGCCTGTTTTTGGAATTACTAACCTGAAAAACCTCTTTTTAGAATTACATACCTGTTTTGTGTTACTTTCCTAAAACCCTGTTTTGGATTTACTTACCTATTTTTGCCCAGATTTTGTTTGGAGTGTTTCACCTGTTTTTTCCACTGCGGTCACAAAAAACCCCATTATTTTACACTAACCTGTGGTGTGCTCTTCTGCCCGAGACCAGCCCTGTTTTGTTACAGTCCCTATGTTAGCTAAGTTTTGTAAAAGTGTCATTCATGTATCATGTCGATTGTCTTGTTCTTTCTGTCTGACGCACACACCCCGCAGATGGAGTATGTAGTAGAGAAACATAAGGGAGTTTATTCATGTTGCAGGAAAATCTGTTAAGAAATGTCATGTGAATAGACTTTTGTTCTTGTTCCAAGTTACCATCCTGTCCACTAATTTTAGCCTCTTAAAAAAGCCACAAAGCCATCCAAGAAGACAGTAAAGGTCATGCATGAGCTGAAGTTAGTTAATTTAAAATTGTAATTATAGATTGTTTATTTTATTTATATTATTGTATTTGCATTTTGAATGTAATGGCAAATAAATGCACTAAATGGGTTTAGTTTTCACACATATATATATATATATATATATATATATATATATATATAATAATATATTATTATGCAATTCCAGCATAAATAAATAAAAGGGAAACAAATTGGTGGTTCATTTTAAGATACCCGTCTAATTTTCTCTTGTATATTTAGTATTACTCTTCAATAAAAAAAACTGTGTCTTATCCGATTACTCGATTAATCGATAGAATTATCGGTAGAATACTCGATTACTAAAATAATCGATAGCTACAGCCCTACTCTGATAGAATGCTAATTGCAGTCACACATTGGCATTTTTAGCCACGTTAGCTTCTGTTTTTTGTCCACAAATCCAGCTTGTCATAGATAAATGCGTAAATTGCCCCGTAAATTATTGTGTATTGGCGATCTACGGGCTGGCGATAGAACGATCTGGCTATAGAGAATATCGCCCAACACTATTGCACATGCTCAGAAGCAGTAGAATACCTGTTCTCTTGTCTTAGGACAACTTTGAATAACTTTTTTGATCCACTTTAAATGTTGACTACTGTCTAATAGAATGTAAGTCGCTTTGGTTAAAAGCGTCTGTCACATGTTAAAATGTAAATGTTTTTTTATTGGCAGGCTTCTTACGGCACTGGATTGGCTCACAGCGCACACGCTCTTCCAGCTATGTCTCCCGGCCCATCCTCTCAGCACATCCAGAGGAAGGACTGCCCACCCCTGTAGGAATGACCGCTCTGGCCTGGCATCTGCTCCCGCCCACCACCTCCGCCACCGCTCCTGCGCCGCTCGCCATCCCACTACCCACCAGCGCTCCACCATGAACGATGAGGTCATCAGCACGAACGCACTGGCCTGGCTGGTCTGCTCAGGAGTGTCCATCCTGGCCAACGCCTGGGGCATCCTGAGCGTCAGCGCCAAGCAGAAGAAGTGGAAGCCGCTGGAATTCCTCATCTGCACTCTGGCCGGCACACACATCCTCAACATGGGCATCCCTGTCACCATGTACTGCGTCATTCAGCTACGCCGCCAACATTCCAGTTACGAGTGGAACGAAGGTCTCTGCAAGGTCTTCGTATCCACCTTTTACACCCTTACCCTGGTCACATGCTTTTCCGTCACATCCCTGTCTTACCACCGCATGTGGATGGTCCGTTGGCCTGTTAACTATAGGTATGTGGAAGGCTCTGTTTTGTTCTGTGATGCTTCAGTGATATATTAGATGTGCACAGAAGTTGCTATATTTAACTCTTCACATACTGTTTATTCCACATTTTCAAATGAATCTTTTTATATAAAGAAAATCTGTATGCATATATGTGATGCGATCTGGGAAAACCCAACACATGGTGAAATTGTTCATATTTCATATTTCAATGCCATATGAAAGCTGGGTAAAAGCACTTTCCAAATTTTATTCATACCTTGTATGTAACAAAAGTCGGCTGAGCGCTATAATTTTCAGGAACGGAATTTGGAGAAAAACGGGTTTAAGGATAGGCAATGAAAATAAAAGCACAACATTCAAGTATCACAAGTAAAAGTCACTTTACTGTGGTAAAAGACTTACTCTACTAACAATTTAATAGCTAAAACATTTCCTATTGTTGAAATATATAAAAATATATGAATGAAAATGGTGCTGGGCATACTGTCAGGAGCGCTAAGAGCACTGCAACACTACAGAAGGAGACTAGCAAACGTTACCCTGAAAAGGACAACAACAAGTTAGTAGTGAAGTAAGTTTTCCATTGTTTTTAATGGGCATATGGTGTCTGAAGATGTAATGAGCAGCTGCCCACAGGGGCTCCCGGCGCTTTAGACAGCGAGCTCCGCCATCTCACGATAACGTAGGGCTGTGCAATTAATCGAAAATTAATCGTAATCGTCAGTTTGGTCTCCAGCGATTACAAAAAAAAAATAATCGAGAACAATTATTGTGCAGCATTCCAATTTTGCAAGGATCCATTTTATTTTTTTCTTATGTTATAATTTCATGGCACACCACTTTCCTTTACAGTGGTGTAGCTGTGCTATTACTTTACATTTATTTTTTTGTTGAATTCATAGTTTACAAAAAATCATATTTTTAAGAGTCAGTGAGTAATCATGTAAAATAATTGTGATCTCAATATTGGAAAAAATAATCGTGATCATGGTTTTTGTCATAATCGAGCAGCCCTACTATAACGTAGCCCTACGATAACGTGCAAACAGCACAGCATTGATACACCTGCATTGATACACCTTCATATAAACCATGGTTTACTGGGAAACTCAAACAGCTTCGTCACACCAAAGAGGATGCTCACAGAGGTGGGGATAAAGTCTTGTACAACCAGGCCAGGAACAGACTAACTAAGGAGATCAGAGTGGCTAAAAAACACTACTCTGATAAGCTGGAAAACCAGTTTTCGGCCAACGACCCGGCATCAGTATGGACTGGTCTAAAGAACATCACCAAGTACAAGACAGCACCCCCACGGCCTGTGGAGAATCAACAACTGGCTGACGATGTGAACGTGTTCTGCTGACGATTTGAAAAGAACAGACTCACACCCCACTAGGGCTGCAACGGCGCGTCGACGTCATCGATTACGTAGACTACGAAAATACGTCGACGCGTCACATATTCAATTTTCATTATAGAAAAGCAACTGTTACATTGGTTATGTATGACACTGCAATGACTACGTCTCACGAGAATTAAATGAAAATAAATCTTAAATTAGTCTTTATCAAGCTTTGTTGCTCAGCACCGCGAGCCTCTACTGGTTTATAGTTGACGCGCATGCCGTTGTTTTATTATTCAGACTTTAGGCCCATGCAGTGTACATGTCATGAGACAGCAATCTAGCAGCGAAAAGCAAACCACAGAAAAGGCTGAGCGAGCGGAGCAAAAGTTTCAGAAAGGCGCTCAATGCTCTGCGAGAAAAATTTACGCTCCGCTCACATACTCTAACCACGGCAGCACAACTGCTATGCAAAAGCTCCTCTAGAGAAAACATCCTTTGACTCGCCGACCTCAAAACGACGAGCCAGCTGTGCGAATATTTGTTTGTACAGTAAGTTCTTAACTGTTTTGTTATGGGCAATGATGGACGTCACCCTAGAGCTGAAGTACATACGGTAATTAGGGTTGCCACCTTCTAAACAAAAAAATAAGGGACGCCCAGCAGGCGCCACAGTGACCACAGGCTGACACACCTGATGTTGTGCCAGTGGTGGTAAATCATATAACTGCAAATCCATTCACATTTATGTAGCTACTTAATAAAAAGACCCTACAATTGTACTTTTAGTATACTAAATATACTAAAGACATACACTGAAAAGCTGTTAAATTGGAACAACTAATTTTGTAAGTAATGCTGAGGTCCAATTAAAGATATACTGAAGTGGAACTATTGCAAGTATACTTTAGGTAGATTAAAAGACTGACATTATTCAAAAATCATACAATCCTTATCAAAAGTGACATTAAAACAGATTTTAGGCTTAATATTAAGAAATGTGCATTGTGTAAAAGTTTAATTATGATTTTTTAAATCATTTTATATTTTAAATGTATTGCTTTTTTATTAGGGCAGACAAAGTATTAAAGATTGATGCAATTTCTAAAATTAAGTAAAACACCACAAGATTCTGGACACTCTCTTATTTAATTTATGCTTATGTCTGACTGTACCTTAACTTTAATAAACAAATAATACCATAACTTGTAAACATGGCATGGTATACAGTTAGGCCCTACTGTTTAGCTCTTTGACAAAATGTTAAATGCGCTATCATTTGGACCAAAGCGTCTAATTGAATAAATGTAAACGTATTATTACTTCTTAACAAATAGACAGCATATAAAATCTAACGTAATCAATATGAATATCATTGAGGTAATAAAATGTCATTACATTATCTGCCTTGGAATTAAGATGCTTGAGGTGAAGAACGCTGATACGGCAGCGGCGCTCTGATTTCTGTATCACCGTGCGTGACAGAGAACAAGACCCGCTGACAAGTTGCACCATTTACACTTCAGTCAAGTATTTTATTCCTCCAATTCTCGTCGGTACTTTTGCATCTGCTTTCGTTTCGGCTCCGAATCTTTCAGAGAAGAACGCAGGGGTATCTGGAGCTGCCTCTGTTTAAAATCAACTCTCTGTCAAGAGACCCGCCCTCCTCTAACTCTGATTGGCACTGAACCTGATGGTATTAAACAAACCAATCAAACCAACGATGGCATCGTGTATTAGCCAATCAGGAATAGAATAAGACGAGTAGTCTTCACAGAATGCGGGTGGCATGATTTGCATGGAACATTGATTAGACAACTCGGAAATACGGGACAAAACTCGTCCCGTATTGATTCAAAACGGGACGCGCTATTTTATTCTCAAATACGGGACGATTCCGTATTTTAAGGGACTGGTGGCAACCCTAACGGTAATAATGCTAACGTTAACCGCTGACGGTGCTAATGTAACGTTACCTACGGTGACAGTAAAGTGGACATAAACTTAACTTCAACTTTAGTCGGGTTCATTGCATTTGCGAGTTGTCAGAAGTTACTTATGAACATGTGAACTTTAAAAATTAGTTACTTACATTAACATTACGCTTTGCATTAATTCTAGGCTGGCTGTAAGCTATATGTAAACATTGTGCATATACAAGTGCATTTTCGTATACTATTGGCATAAGTCAGATAAATCTTACATTTATGGTAATTCATAACAGATTGTAAACAACAAATTTCCTCATTAGACCTGTAACTATACATCTTACATTTTGTCATGCTTTCTCCGTTTATACATTTAATAATAAAAATAACATAAATACACTACCCTTTCTAAAATACAATTATTATTGTCATGCACTGCCCTTTTAGAAATATTGCTAATTTATTGTTACAGTTCATATGCTTAAATATGTTACTAATGTTGTTATTCTGTTCGTTTTATTTTTCAGGAAGATGCAAAGCTTTGTGCAGGATGTTTTGCACTGTGTTAAGCAGTATTTATGTTCGAATTAAATGAATTTAATTAAGTATTATTTTTTAGAAAATGATTTAATAAAACTTTTAAAGTTTGAAACACTAATGGTAGAAGCAGTACTTATTTTTTACTGGAAAGTTTACCAAATAATTGATCTGATAATCCAACAATAACAACTAGATTAAGTGATAAAAATAATCGTTAGATTAGTCGACTAATCAAAAAAATAATTGACTGATTAATCGACAATAAAAATAATCGTTAGTTGCAGCCCTACACCCCACACTCGCCCTGATCTGCACTTCATACCTCCATTCACCCCCCCGGCAACTCCCCCTCCTGCCTCCCCCACCATTCTACCTGCGCTTAAGGTACGTGTAGAGGATGTGAACAGGGTCTTCAAAAAGCATAAAACTAAAAAAGCCTCAGGCCCAGATGCTTAAAAGTCTGCGCAGACCAACTGGCCCCCATCTTTACACAGATCTTTAACAGATCTCTGGAGCTGTGTGAAGTTCCATTTTGCTTCAAACGCTCCACTATCATTCCGGCCCCCAAAAAAACCCAAATCACTGGACTTAACGACTACAGACCTGTTGCTCTCACATCTGTAGTCATGAAGTCATTTGAGAGACTGGTCTTGGCCTACCTGAAGGACATCACTAGTCCCTTGCTGGATCCCCTTCAGTTTGCTTACAGAGCAAACAGGTCTGTGGATGATGCAGTCAACATGGGGCTGCATCATGTTCTGCAACATCTCGATAGACCTGGGAATTATGCAAGGATTTTATTTGTGGACTTCAGTTCGGCCTTTAATACCATTATGCCCGACCTTCTTTCACACAAACTGTCCCAGCTCTCCGTGCCCACCCCAATCTGTCAATGGATTACCAACTTCCTGACAGATAGGCAGCAGCTAGTGAGGCTGAGTAAACTGACATCCAGGACTCTCAAGGTAAGCACTGGTGCTCCTCAGGGATGTGTGCTCTCCCCACTACTCTTCTCCCTGTATACAAATGACTGTACTGCAAAAGACCCCTCTGTCATGCTCCTTAAATTTGCAGATGATACTACCATCATCGGTCTCATCCACAATGGAGACGAGTCTGTTTACAGACAGGAGGTTACAGAGCTGTCTGTCTGGTGCAGTCACAACAACCTGGAGCTCAACACGCTCAAAACAGTGGAGATGATTGTGGACTTCAGGAGAAACCACCCTGCACTCCCCCCACTCACCATCATGAACAGCACTGTGACAGCTGTGGAGTCATTCAGGTTCCTGGGCACCACCATCTCTCAGGACCTGAAGTGGGACATTCACATAGACTCAATTGCTAAAAAAGCCCAGCAGAGGTTGTACATCCTTTGCCAGCTGAGGAAATTCAACCTGCCACAGGAGCTGCTCAAACAGTTCTACTCGACCATCATCGAGTCTGTCCTGTGTGCATCCATAACTGTCTGGTTTGGTTCAGCTACCAAATCAGACATCAGGAGACTACAACAGTAAGGACTGCTGAGAGGATTATTGGTGCCCCCCTGCCCAACCTCCAAGATCTTTACACCTCCAGAGTGAGAAAAAGAGCCAAGAAAATCACTTTGGACCCCACTCACTCTGCTCAGTCCCTCTTTGAACTATTGCCCTCTGGACGGCACTACAGAGCACTGGCCACCAGAACAGCCAGACACAAAAACAGTTTTTTCCCGCAGGCTATATCCAGCCTAAACAATTAAAAGCTCACAACTATACACTGTCCATTTTTTGCACATTGTACATATGCACCTAGAACTGTAAACAACAGGTACGATAAACTTGTAAATAACACATCTGCACATTCATTTAAACAATTATATGTTGTTTCTTGTCTGTACATATATTTCTTTTTATTTTTTACTTCTTTACAATAGTGTATTGTTATTATTTAACTCCAGTTTTTATTCCCCTCCCCTTTGCTTGGTGTTATTCTCCACTATTGTGTACTTTTGCACTATGTTGCATTACGTGTTTACTTTCTTCTGCACTGGATGCTCCTGTCGCCAAGTCAAATTCCTTGTGTGTGTAAACATACTTGGTAATAAAGTTATTCTTATTATTCTTATTCATTCTACATTATGGGGTTTACTTTGATTGTGAATTGTCTTGAATTAAAGCTTGGAGATGTTTCTTCACTCACCCACTGCTTAATAGCGTCAATGTCATCGCTTCTAACCACCCGACCACTTGCCCGCTAGATCCCATCCCCACCCATCTCCTTCAGGCCATTTCTCCATACTGCTCTCACCCACATTTTCAACTCATCTCTCTCCACTGGTACATTCCCCATAGCTTTTAAAAAGGCCTGTATAACACCGCTGTTGAAGAAACCCACACTTAATCCTGAAGTGCTAGAAAACTACAGATCGGTATCAATTAAATTCAATTTTATTTATATAGCGCTTTTCACAATGAGCATTGTTTACAGGAGAAAGAAGCAGAGAAACATAACAAAAGTTTAATTTATTAAAATAAAATAACTATAAAATAAAAAAAGCAGTCTCCCGGTGAGCAAGCCGACACGGCCCTGTGGCGAGGAACCCAAACTCCAATGATAAATATATGGAGAAAAAACCTTGGGAGAAACCAGTCTCAGTCGGGAGGGCCAGTTCTCCTATGACGTGTCACAGCTGCGTGACACGTCATAGGAGTGACTTTGATTAATGGTTATTGAGAAAATATTTAAGATTATCAGAGAGAGCTTATTAAATGTAATAAGGAAATAGATTTTGTTACATTTGTTATAAGGAATGTTATACGCAGGGAACGGAACTGTGATGGCATACAGTGCAGCTGTAACTTTAAACTGCTGTCATGTGATGTAAGTTTAGCATTTAATACTAAGTATTGTAATACTGTTAGCATTAATATGACAACAATTAGTTCCTTCTTTGATCTTGGTTGGTGATGGGGTTGCATGAGCTGGAGCTGGGATGATCAGTCAGGCAGAAGGTTATCGCAGGAGGGTGGTACCGGAGGGTGGTGCTGCTGTAACCTCTAGTTTGGGATGACATAAGACGCTTGTCCGGAATCTCACCTCGGGATGACATCCGTCTGGACCTGGCGTAATCTCTCTCTACCTGGGGAGAGAAGGGACTCAATTAGCGTAGCTGCTGTTCTATGTATTTAATTTGTTTTACAATTCATGCATTATGTGAAAGCTTGGCTGAAAAAAGAAATATCTTTAATCTTGATTTAAATTGGGAGACCCCCGAACAGTAACAGGAAGGCTATTCCAGAGTTTAGAATCATCTGGACACTATGAGATATATAGTTGAGTATCATCTGCATAACAGTGGAAACTAATTCCATGTTTTCTAATAATGTTGCCAAGGGGCAGCATATATATGGAGAATAGCAAGGGTCCTAGAACCAATCCCTGGGGCAATCCATAATTTACTTGCATTAGATATGAAGATTTCCCATTTAATTGGACAAAGTGATATCTGTCAGATAAGTATGATCTGAACCATTTTAATGCCTGTCCCTCAATACCGGTATAGTTCTGTATGCGATCTAAAAGTATTTTATGGTCTATGGTATCAAACGCAGCACTAAGGTCAAGCAAAACGAGAAGTGAGATGTTTCCTTTATCTGATGCAATAAGCAGGTCGTTTGTAATTTTAACGAGAGCAGTTTCAGTGCTGTGATGTGGTCTAAAACCTGATTGAAATTTTTCGTGCATGTCATTATTTTGTAGGAAAGAGCACAACTGGGTGGATACTACTTTTTCTAATATTTTAGAGAGGGATGGGAGATTTGAAATCGGTCTATAGTTTCCTAGGTCATTGGGATCTAAATTTGGTTTCTTAATAAGAGGCTTAATGACAGCCATCTTAAAGGATCCTGGGACGTGGCTTAGATTAATTGACGAGTTGATAATATTATGAATGGGCTCAATTGCAACGGGTAGTAATTCTTTTAATAATTTGGTTGGTATAGGGTCTAATAGGCACGTTAACAAGTTTAATTAAATCGTCCTGTTTTATGGGTAAAAAACACTGAATTTGTTCTGGTGGGCCGATGGTTAATGCTAATTCATAGGGCATACTCGGAGGTTGAGTTGTTGCTATAAAGTCACGTATATCTTCGATTTTCTCTGTAAAAAACTATGAATTTATTGCAACCAAGGTGTGGTGGAATAGCCAAGTCAGGTGGCGTCTAATTATTTGTTAGTTTAGCAACTGTATTAAATAAATACCTTGGATTGTTTTTGTTTGTTTCTATGAGGTTGCGGAGGTGCTCAACCTTTGCCACTTTTAGTGCCTTTTTATAACAGTTTTCACTTTCTTTCCACGCAATTCTAAAGACCTCTAATCAGGTTTGTCTCCATATGCGCTCCAGTTTACGTGTTTCTATTTTAAGAGATCGGGTGGTGCTATTATACCATGGTGCTATGCTTTTCTCGTCAATCTTTTTCAACTTCATATGTGCGACAGTTTCTAGTGTGTTAGAGAAAATAGTGCCCATGTTGGTGGTCATGTCATCAAGCGATTTTGTGTTTATTGGAATATTTGTTAGATGAGTCAGATCTATTTGGTTCTTTGCAAAACTATCTTTAGTAGTCGGAGTTATTGTTCTACCTTGTCGATAGTTATGCAGCCGATTTCTGCATTGTGTATTGTACAAGGTATAAGGTGGTGATCGGTAACATTGTCGTTTTGAGGTATAATATCAATATCAGTTAGATTGATTACACGTAATATAATCAAGTCTAGCATATGATTAAGACAATGGGTGGGTCTGTCGACATGTTGTATTACTCCGAAAGAATGTAATTGTTATCTCTCCTCCCCTTCATTGCCAAGACTCCCGAGCGTGTTGTTTTCGACCAGCTTTCCTCTTTCTTTGCACAAAACAACCTCCTGGACACCAACAAGTCTGGTTTCAAGAGTGGTCACTCCATAGAGACTGCAAAGCTCTCAGTCATTGAAGCCCTAAGGCAGGAAATCATCAGTACTGATCCTACTGGATCTGTCTGCTGCTTTTGACACTGTTATTCACCACATCCTCCTATTGAGGTTGGGAAATATACATTATTTATATAAATAATATATAAATAACATTAATAATATTTAAATTATTATATTTGCGTGTTGCAAACACATATGACGAGTCAAGGAGAAATATGTCTATATTAATTTAATCTTATTTAAATACATTTTGAAATTAGCCTATCTTAAATAAATGAGGATTAAACATCCATCTGTGTTTAATGCGCAAATTCCTAAGTGAAACAGCACACTACAGCATATAAAACATTTAAATAAGCATTAGTAAATAATGAAAACTTAAATAATATCAGAAAGTTAAATAATAAATAAAAAAGCATTTGTTGCAGTAACAACTTCTGTCAATCGCGTTTTAACCCGTATACATCCCTTAACAATTCCATTTAAAACATCATCCATGTTTAATGCGCAAATTTATCAAACGGCACGCTACAGCATATAAACCATTTAAATAAACATCAGTAAATAATGAAAACTTAAATAATATCAGCAAGTTAAATATTAAATAAAGACGCATGTGCTGCAGTGACTTTCTTTCGCGTTTAAACCCGTATCCATTTAAAACCAACTGTTTAAAACTACCTCAGATTGCCATAAAATAGTTACTTTTTCCTACTCCTTGATAGAAAACTAACATATTGACATTGTCTAGATGAAGACATATACAGCTGCACTAAATGTGCGTTCAGAAGAACTCAAAGCGCAAATGATTCTCCGCAACTCCGGCAACCTGCGCATGCTCCGACACCAAGCAAGCGGGTCATAGTCGGTTTTGATTTTATGTAACTGTTCATTTCACAACAATATCCATAGCAGAACCTGCAGAATAACCTGGGTTTTGCGTGCAGGCCCACGCTCGAACACACCAACGGAATGGAAACATAGGCTATGCCAATAATTTCTGTGTTAATGTAAAATCCTATGCACAAGTGGGTCTTCACTTCTTGTACCAATACCAGAGCCTGCTTGGGGTACACTTTGTGCGTAACAACTCAACTCAAGTTTATTTATAGAATGCTTTTTACAATTTTCATTGTTGCAAAGCTACTGTACATGATACAAAATGACTATAAGCAAAGCATTCAATTTGTTAAAAGGAAAGTAAGAACATTCAAACTGAATAAATACACCTCAATTTCACACACCTCCAAAATGTAAGAACAGGGTAAGATGGCGGAGGTGAGGTAAATGCTGGGTAATGAAGTCTTTTTAAAAAGGTCCAAGAACACAAAAACCACACAGGGGCAGAACGGGAGTGTTACAGTACGCCCCCCCCCCCCGTCCTCGCGCCAATGAACTAACAACGAAGGGGTTTCGGGAATCCAGCAGACTGGGTTACAGTCCCCAGGGACTGACTCGGGATCGGGCTCTGCGGGAACTGGCTCGGACTCCGGCTCTGCGGGAACTGGCTCGGGATCCGGCTCTGCGGGAACTGGCTCGGGATCCGGCTCTGCGGGAACTGGCTCGGGATCCGGCTCTGCGGGAACTGGCTCGGGATCCGGCTCTGCGGGAACTGGCTCTGGCTCTGAGGGAACTGGCTCTGGATCGGGCTCTGAGGGAACTGGCTCGGGATCGGGCTCTGCGGGAACTGGCTCGGGATCGGGCTCTGCGGGAACTGGCTCTGGCTCGGGCTCTGCGGAAACTGGCTCGGGATCGGGCTCTGCGGGAACTGGCTCTGGCTCGGGATCCGGCTCTGTGGGAACTGGCTCTGGCTCGGGATCCGGCTCTGCGGGAACTGGCTCTGGCTCGGGATCCGGCTCTGCGGGAACTGGCTCTGGCTCGGGATCCGGCTCTGCGGGAACTGGCTCTGGCTCTGAGGGAACTGGCTCGGGATCGGGCTCTGCGGGAACTGGCTCTGGCTCGGGATCCGGCTCTGCGGGAACTGGCTCTGGCTCGGGATCCGGCTCTGCGGGAACTGGCCCTGGCTCGGGATCCGGCTCTGCGGGAACTGGCTCTGGCTCTGAGGGAACTGGCTCGGGATCCGGCTCTGCGGGAACTGGCTCGGGATCGGGATCCGGCTCTGCGGGAACTGGCTCTGGCTCGGGATCCGGCTCTGCGGGAACTGGCTCGGGATCCGGCTCTGCGGGAACTGGCTCTGGCTCGGGCTCTGCGGAAACTGGCTCGGGATCGGGCTCTGCGGGAACTGGCTCTGGCTCGGGATCCGGCTCTGCGGGAACTGGCTCTGGCTCGGGATCCGGCTCTGCGGGAACTGGCTCTGGCTCGGGATCCGGCTCTGCGGGAACTGGCTCTGGCTCGGGATCCGGCTCTGCGGGAACTGGCTCTGGCTCTGAGGGAACTGGCTCGGGATCGGGCTCTGCGGGAACTGGCTCTGGCTCGGGATCCGGCTCTGCGGGAACTGGCTCTGGCTCGGGATCCGGCTCTGCGGGAACTGGCCCTGGCTCGGGATCCGGCTCTGCGGGAACTGGCTCTGGCTCTGAGGGAACTGGCTCGGGATCCGGCTCTGCGGGAACTGGCTCGGGATCGGGATCCGGCTCTGCGGGAACTGGCTCTGGCTCGGGATCCGGCTCTGCGGGAACTGGCTCTGGCTCGGGCTCTGAGGGAACTGGCTCGGGATCGGGCTCTGCGGGAACTGGCTCTGGCTCGGGATCGGGCTCTGAGGGAACTGGCTCGGGATCGGGCTCTAAGGGAACTGGCTCTGGCTCGGGCTCTGGCAGGTAATCACAAACAAGTATTCAGGTAGGTAATCACAAACAGGTATTCAGACAGGTAACATTTCATCAAATGCTCAACATTTATGCTTTTGGGTTACTCGAAAGAATCAAAGTCATACTTAAATTCTAGTTAAATCAATAAAGTTATTTTCAATTAAAGTAGAGGTAACATGCTATGTAATGCATTCTGACTTCTTTACACTGTTAAACTGCTGTCTTCTCATACTTAACATGGTCAGCTTGTTAAAAAACGAGTTGGACGTATGACGTAGTATTTCTGTGCTTGATATGCTCCCCCAGCACTACAACCTGTTTCGGAAAGCTTTTTATAAATCTGGATCCTTCTTTTAAAACAGAGGTCCTTTCCTTTTATTAGGCAATTCTCCTGGAAGAGCTCGGCAAAGCGAAAGAAAGAGCCCACCCACACGCCAACCGTCGAGCAGTAAGACCCACCTACCATCAAGATTGTCTGCGCTGTGTGTCAAGCTCGGTTGCACTATGAGCTGCACTGAAGCTTGTTACTCTTGTGATAGTGAGAGAAGTCAGTAGTTTGTTTGTTCACGGCATTTCAGTGATGGGTGTTATATAAACGGTGGATATAGTGCTAGATTTGGAGATCATTTGAAACTGATAGATGGCGCGGTCCCAGTGCTAAAAAGATGTCGGACAAGAATCGCACGCGGTAAGTCAAACTAAGTCATATATGTATGTTTTGTTGGCAATCAGCGCATACGTGCATAATGTTAACAACACAAAGGGATTAATGTAATGATGTAATGTTATTGTGTGCTCGTGCTGTAGTTCCCTCCCCCCTAGCCTGCCTTTGGCAGCTCGCGTTATTCCGGAAATAATCGTACAGCTGCATCTCTCTTTTATAAATGTGATCAAATTAACACTCTTCGAAGATACGATGTATGCAATACTACTGTATAGGTACTCAAGATTAACATGAGATTGGCAGAAACTGCACAAGTTATGCCCGCTTTAAATCAAAGTGAAAATGTTTGTTTTTTACGTAATAGCTTGCATGCATGTCAGCTAGAGTTGCATGATTCTGGATACATAGAGATCACGATAAAGGTTCTGACAAAATAATTTAAAAAAAAGTGTATTTAGGTAAGTTAATATTTAGGACTTTGATTCAAAATTATTACATATTTCATGGTTGGCCTATAGTTACTATAGTGAGAAAATGTTTACAACAAATACCATAGGTAAACTATAGTGGTTAATTTTGTTTTAAGTTTTTCTTCAAATGCAAAAGTTAAACTACAGTAAAACAAATTCTTTAGATGACACTTGCAATTAAAGGTGTCTTCTGCACGCACGCACGCACGCACGCACGCACGCACAGGCTCCGTGAGTCTGCTCTCCCATCTCTTTCCGCCGCTCATGTCGTCTCTTAAATCTCCTCTCGTTAATCACTGAAACGAGAGACAGGTGTTTACATTCCGCTCTTGACCTACTTTCTACCTTCCGAGCGCCGGACTGAAGCTCCTCCCCCCAGACTCAGCTCGACCACGCCCCCTTACCAGATACCCCCAAGTGATGGGGACAAAGACGACCAAAACAATACTTTAGTAAATTGTTTCTGTAATAACTCGTTGGGAATATTTATCATATATAGTGATAGTGGGCGGTCTCAGTCTGGCATTGGCTGCTCCGCTTTTCGACTCCAGCTCTCGCACTATGTGGTTCCCAAACTGTCATTCGGGGAAGCTTGGTCACTTGGTTGTGCTTTACACTTAAAAACTGTTTATTCCTATGACTGAAAATGTCACTTGTTCATTGGTTTACGTGTTTTTGTGCTTGGACACTGGATGCACAAGCAAGCGCTGCGAGAGGTGATGATGCACGCATTTCATACTGGTCTGGTTTCTGAGTCACAGCTCTCTCTGTCTTCCGCAAATATAACTTACAAGTGCGAGCAACGGGAGATGGGAAGTAACGCGTCCTGCATTATAAACGAGTTTTAGATGTCATGGCCCCTAAACGATGCTCAGCGCCAGTGTTCTCCTCTGTGTTTTGTCCACACTCAGTGTACCAATGCTCGATGAGGCAGTGTAACCGGCTCTTCTCGCACCCGCCCCGAGCGGGCCTCGAACCGGGTCGGTCCGGCATGGGAGTCGGGCGCTCTAACGTGGAGGCTAAAGACCGCAGTCTCTAGCGTCTGTCGCTAGAGCACCTCTTGAGGCTGGAGAGTGAGGTTTACACTGCACAGCTCTTCACTAGTTGGCCTCCGTTACAGCAGCACCGGATAATAAGCCCGCAGATCTCCGTAGAAAACTTCCGCGGTTTTTAGCGCTTGTCATTGACAAGTATAGCCTAACGTTATACACGCAACGTGAGCACTTTACTATATGCGCTGTGGCGGGTTTTAATGAGCCTGAGGAAGAACAATGTGATATTTGAGACATTTAAACGAAACTAACTGCAGAGAAGATCAGGGAATGTATCTGTTAAATACGGAGCCCTGGATATGCTATGCGAAAAAAAAAATTATATCGTGGCCACGAATTAAGAACTCGTTCTCTCGTTTTAGTAAATCGTGGCCACGTTTTATTATTTCGTTCCCTCGTTTTAGTAAATCGTGGCCACGTTTTATTATTTCGTTCCCTCGTTTTACGTAAATCGTGGCCACGTTTTATTTTTTCGTTCCCTCGTTTTAGTAAATCGTGGCCACGTTTTATTATTTCGTTCCCTCGTTTTACGTAAATCGTTCCCACGTTTTTTTATTTCGTTCCCACGTTTTATTATTTCGTTCCCTCGTTTTAGTAAATCGTGGCCACGTTTTATTATTTCGTTCCCTCGTTTTAGTAAATCGTGGCCACGTTTTATTATTTCGTTCCCTCGTTTTACGTAAATCGTGGCCACGTTTTATTTTTTCGTTCCCTCGTTTTACGTAAATCGTGGCCACGTTTTATTATTTCGTTCCCTCGTTTTACGTAAATCGTTCCCACGTTTTATTATTTCGTTCCCTCGTTTTACGTTAATTGGTCACTTACTACCTCATTCACTGTACCGTAGTTTTGCTCGCGGAATTAAAGCCTCTGCCATAAGAACAGAACAAGATCCTGCGGGAACACTCTTTATTGTATATTATATTAAGTTGTTTTAATGTGTTTACACATGCGGATAAAGCCCGTTTATGGATGCATTTCTCACACGCAACGGAACAATACGTCTGCTGCAAACATAACAAATTTTTTATAACGTTATTTTATCCTTTTTTTTTAAACACCACATTTTCTCCACAGGCCTATGTCTGTAGTTTGTTTGTCATTCATTTACATTTATTAATTAATTGTATTCGGACAATGCTCATATCTATCATCAATTAGTTAAAACAATAAAAACATGCACATGAAAAAACAACGCACACAAGTCAATGCGCCTGAGCTTCATAGAAATATTGAAGCACAATCACGCAACAAGCAGACGCGTGATTTCTGTCTTTCAAGCTTTTTTGTATTTATTATAACATTGATTTGACTTTATTATTCAAGTCCTTGTGAACTTACATTACAAAGAAACAAAGGGACTTTGGAAGATGAATATGTGTGTTCTCATATCCGTGACGCGTTTACAGCGCGGATAAAGCACGTTCATGGCCCCGTTTCTCACGCGCAACAGAACAATCTGTCTGCTACAAATATAACCCATTTATTTTATAACACATTATTTTCTTATATGCTTCAATATTTCAATGTGAAGCTCAGGCGCATTGACTTGTGTGCGTTGTTTTTGCATGTGCATTTTTTTTGTTTTAACTAATTGATGATAGATATGCGCATTGTCCGAATACAATTAACTAATAAATGTAAATGAATGACAAACAAACTATATAGGCCTGTGGAGAAAATGTGTTGTTTAAACAAAAAGTATAAAATAACGTTATAAAAAATGTGTTATGTTTGCAGCAGACGTATTGTTCCGTTGCGTGTGAGAAATGCATCCATAAACGGGCTTTATCCGCATGTGTAAACACATTAAAACAACTTAATATAATATACAATAAAGAGTGTTCCCGCAGGATCTTGTTCTGTTCTTATGGCAGAGGCTTTAATTCCGCGAGCAAAACTACGGTACAGTGAATGAGGTAGTAAGTGACCAATTAACGTAAAACGAGGGAACGAAATAATAAAACGTGGCCACGATTTACGTAAAACGAGGGAACGAAATAATAAAACGTGGCCACGATTTACGTAAAACGAGGGAACGAAATAATAAAACGTGGCCACGATTTACGTAAAACGAGGGAACGAAATAATAAAACGTGGCCACGATTTACTAAAACGAGGGAACGAAATAATAAAACGTGGCCACGATTTACGTAAAACGAGGGAACGAAATAATAAAACGTGGCAACGATTTACTTAAACGAGGGAACGAGTTCTTAATTCGTGGCCACGATATAATTTTTTTTTCGCATAGCATATCCAGGCCTCCGTAGAAACGCTAGTGGCCGCTAAAAATCCAAAACTGCACCTTCCATTCACAGCAAGAATGAACGACAGGCGAATTGTCTTAAGTTTTATTTAAAGCTATCTTTACATTCATTTATTTCATTCATTCATGTATTTATTTATATAGCACATTTAAAAACAACTCCTGTTGGCCAAAGACCAAAGACAAATTGAGATAGCATAAAACAACACGACAAAACATTGAAAAATAACACTATCTCTCCCCAAAAGCCTGAGCAAGATGTCTTTTTAAGAGAACTTTAAAATGATCTAAAGATGTACAGCATCTAATTTCTAGGGGCAGATCATTCCACAGGTGAGGCGCCACAACTGAAAAGGCACGGTCTCCTTTGGATTTTAAGCAGGATTTTGGGACTTTTAATAGCAGTTTCTTTGATGACCTCAGTGGCCGTGTCGTGGCATACATTTGGATCATGTCCGAGATATATTCAGGAGCTATACTATGCAAGGCTTTGAACACATACAGTAGAGCCTTAAACTGGACTATAATTTATAGGCAGCCAATTCAGCGAGGCTAACACTGGGGAAACACTAGCTTGTTTCTTCAACAATCTAGTTGCTGCATTTTGTAATCGTTGAAGACAATTCATGAGAGTAGCAGGCATCTCCAGATACAAAGAATTACAGTAGTCCAGTCTTGACATAATAAAGGCCTGTATAACACATTTTAAAATAATCAAACAATAAAAATCGTTTTATTTTAGCAATATTTCTTAAATGGAAATATCCTGCCTTGACCACAGAGTTTACCTGCTTATGGAACATTGTGTTGTGAACATATAACACACAATCAAATCATCATAATAAGTTAACTTAACAAGCCCTTTCGTTTTGCTTCAAACTCTATAAACAATAAAATGTATACTTTGCATACATAATATATAGGCTTAATATATAAATATGGTCTTGACATGCACATTTTCTGCTGGTTAAAATGAATTCAGAGTCATTTGGTTTGGTGTATTCAGAGTTTAAACAGTCTTAGCATCAATCAATAACAAAGGTTCTCTGCTTCTTTTTAAATAAGTCGAACCAAATCTGCTGTCATCTGCATTTAATTGCATAGACAGGCAACATTTTAAGACTATCTGAACACATTTACACACATTTATGTTTGTGTACAAAATGTAAAAACATTTAAAACTATTCAGGGGAATTCTGCAAATTATTCCCAAATTTTAGGGGTAATTAACAAAAAAGTCTGCAGATTCTGTATGGCTCTGATTATGAGGGTAAACAACTATGAGAGGGAAGATATAACATAATAACTAAACGTATGTGATTTAGACATGTAAGTTCATGTTATGTGGCTCTTAAAAAATTATTTGGCGCCTGCATTTTTCCCCTATAGGAGCCAATGGCTCCTTAACAATTTTTACATTCGCACGCACGCGAACACACACACACACACACACACACACACACACACACACACACACACACAGTGTTATTACAGAGAAGCACACAGAAGATATAGGAAACACAGGTAACATATTATACAAACTATTAATTCCTATATGGAGTATTAAGTGAATTAAATAAATTATGCAGAATGATTACATTTAAAGTGATATTAGAAATACAAAAACTAAAATTCTAGAGCTGATGTCAGCTGATTGCTGTGTCCTAGCTTTCACAGAGGCATGACTTACGGAGCACAACCAGGATAGTAATTTGGTCATGGATGGTTTTGGAGTGCCATTTCGTCAAGATCGAAAGGCGGAGATGACAGGGAATGGGGTGGGTATGCTTATATTTTAACAAACGATACTGTAATTCAGTGATTGTTCGAGAACGGGTTTGTACACCAGATGTCGAACTTTTATCAGTATCGCTATGCCCATTTTATTTACCCTGTGAGTTTTCGCAAGTCTTTTTGACTGTAGTCTATAGCCACCCTAAGGCAAATGCTGCTTCAGCTGCCGACACTATTTTCAATTTGGGGCAAAAACTGCAGTCGATTTCACCCACACACCAAATTTTTTATTGGCTGATTTTAACCATGTATCGTTGAAAAAGACACTTGCAAACTTTTTTCAATATGTGTTGTGTCCAACCAGACGGGACAAGACAATGGATCTTTGCTATGGCTCAGTAAAGAAAGCTTATAAAGCAGTTCCTTGACCTCTTCTGGGTTCCTCAGATCACAACTGTGTGCACCTAATGCCCATATATAAAATGTTTTAAGAAGAGAAAAGGTCCAAACAAGGGACATTAAAGTTTGGACTCTTGTCTTCAGGAATGCTATGATTGTATTGACTAGAACGTGTGATGTCATCCTGTGATGATGATTTAGATCACCATGCTGATGTGACATGCTGATTTCTGTAGAGACATGATTATTCCCTGTAAGCGAGTTAAGGTGTACCCTAATAACAAACCATGGCTGACCAAATCTGTTAAGTCAAGCATAGACAAAAAGAAATTGGCTTTTATGGGGCAGTCGTGGCCCAGTGGTTACAAAGTCGGACTCGTGACCAGAAGGTCGCGGCTGAGTAACGGCTGAGGTGCCCTTGAGCAAGGCACCTTACCCCCACTTGCTCCCCGTGCGCTGCAGTGATAGCTGCCCACTTCTCCAGGTGTATGTGTGTTCACGACTTGCAGTGCGTGTATTCACTAATCACGGAAGGGTTAAATGCAGAGGTCATATTTGGGGTATGGGTCACCATATCTGACAAATAGGTCACTTTCAATTCACTTAATTCACACAACATGTGTCTAAGGTTTGGGAAGATGCGGTGGTAGTCCCGGTTCCAAAGTCTAGTAGCACCAGTACCCTAAATGATTTTAGACCAGTAGCCCTCAAATCAATTTGAATGAAAACATTTGAAAAATTGGTAAGAGCAGAAATCCTGAGGAAAAGTGAACATATGCTTGACCCTATGCAGTTTGCTTATAGGCCACATAGAGGAGTAGAGGATGCCACAGTAACACTGCTGAATTTAATCACTAAACATTTGGGGGGAATGGGTCTCATGCATACCTGTCAACACTCCTGTTTTTGCCGGGAGTCTCCCGTTTTTCACACCCATCACCCACCACCCTCCCTTTTTCTTATTTCTCCCGTAAAACTCCCGTATTTCAGGGTTTTCTCCTTTGAACTCCCGGACCGATAGGAACCAGAAAGCGTTTGCGTAAACGAGGGATTCATATCCCCGCTAAAAACTTTATTTTACACCGCTAAAGGTCCGCATATTCCGCTTCGCGTTTTCAATTTAACGCGCTGCTCACAGTCTGTGTCCGCTCACTGGAGACGACAGATCGTTCCATCGTCAGATGCTCTACATGACAGATAGTGCTTGATCTACAGAAGTTATATTTTCGTCGTTTTTAAAGTATTTCTGTCGGTAATGTGTTTTTGCTCTTGCGTGGTCTACTGTAACAGTACTATTTTTGGAAGTTTGCCCAATTAAACTAGTGAAAACGATATCATCTTTCAACAAGACATTATAGCTGTTGTTGTTACACTTTCTATGCTTTAACAAAAAAAACGTGTTATGAAAAGAGTGTTGTGTTCTGCAGACAACTCTAAATAAAACAGGTAGTCTAATATATAGTTTATTTCTAATATTTCCTGTACTGTGACCATAAGGAGTTTTTGTAAATAATAACGGCAATAAATCCATCCATTCATGTAACATTCTGCTAACTAATAAACAAAGTTAAAACTACAGAAAGCGTGAAGGGACAAACTGCTCGTACATTTTTAAACCGCGTTTTATGTCTGATGTTGAGATTTCTGACAAAATTTTAATATTAAATTAAAATGATATCTTGCAGAGCTCATTAAACAGTCTGTCTTATTATTCTGAATAAATGTATTGATTAACATTTAAGAACTTAAATTTCTACATTTAAAGAGAATTCAACAAATCACCGCTTTTAATACAATCCACCAATTTACATTAAGTAACAATATGGTGGGCTGGATTTTGGATTTTTTTAACTAATAGGACACAAAAAGTAAAGGTAAACGGAATCCTGTCCGATCAAGTTTGTCCTCCACTGGTTCCCCACAAGGATGTGTGCTCTCACCTCTATTATTTATTCTCTACAAAAATATGTGTCAGAGTAAGTGGGAAAACAGGACTATTTAAAGTATGCAGATTATACTGTCATTATTAGTGAGCTTACTAGCTATGAGACTAGCCATGGTCCGATTATAAATTACTTCATAAAGTGGTGTGAAGAGTCTTATCTCCAATTAAATTGATCTAAGACAAAAGACACGATACTTGACTTCAGGAAACAAGTCCACCCACATGAAATTACACTTATTAAGGGTCAGACAATAGATACTGTGCAAGCCTACAAATACCTTGGAACCATCATTAATTTAAAATTTACCTTTTAAGCAAACGTAGATTTGCAGTTCTATACTGTAGAACAAAGCGATATAAAAACAGCTTTGTGCAGGCAGCTATAATTCAGTTGAATAAGGACAGGTTTTATGTTCTTCATGTGGTTCTTTTTTAGTGATGCTAGTGATGAATTTTTACTCTTACTTCTTTTTATTCTTTACCTTTCATGTTTAATGTTTGTAATGTGTCTTTATATGTGAACTAACACTGCAAAACAAGTCTACCTGTGGGTACAAATAAAGTTGACCTGACCTGACCTGACCTACACAGGGGCATTGTCATGTTAGAATATTATATTACATTATATTATATTATATTATATTATATTATTATATTACACATTATGCATTTACACTGTGACTGCAGCTGCAGCACTACAGCTGTGATAACTGTAGATACGCCTTCTTCTTTGCGTGTACATTTGGGCAGCGTCATGCAAACATTACCACGAACTGACGTAGAAATGTGGGGGCGTGATTGAGGTTTTAGGCAGATCTGGATCAGGCTTCTCTTTCAGTCAGAGTAAATCATTTTGTGCAAAACAGTAACGTTTTGTTACTTTGGACGTCTTATACATGCATAAACGGTTAAATAACACACTAAATCAAAAGCAAAACAAGCCATTGTGCTCGTTTTTTTTAAGAGACCATTTCAAAGATAACAGAAAAGATTATCTGTATTTTTTCAGAACTCAGTTCTTATTCACTTTTAAACAATACAACAGTAACAATTCTACATGTAGTTACAAAGTTTTTATGTGATAACCTGAATTTCACTGTGGCTGCAGTAGAGTCATTCAGGTTCCTGGGCACCACCATCTCTCAGGACTTGAGGTGGGACACTCACATTGACTCCATTGTCAGAAAGACCCAGCAGAGGCTGTACTTTCTTCGCCAGCTGAGGAAGTTCAATCTGCCACAGGAGCTGCTCATACAGTTCTACTCAGCTGTCATTGAATCCATCCTCTGCACTTCCATAACTGTGTGGTTCGGCTCAGCTGCTAAAACTGATCTCCGAAGACTGCAGCGGATAGTCCGGACTGCTGAACGAATCATTGGCACAACCCTCCCCACTCTCCAAGAACTGTACTTATCCAGAGTGAGAAAAAGGGCTCGCAAAATCACTCTGGACACCTCACACCCAGCACACTTTCTCTTTGATCTGCTGCCGTCTGGCCGGCGCTACAGAGCACTGAGCACCAAAACAACCAGACAGAGGAACAGTTTCTTCCCTCAGGCCATCTACCTCACGAACAGTTAAATGTCCTCCCACTGTGCAATAAAACATGTGCAATACACAATCCATATTCCCCTGCATAATTTTTGTATATAACGGATTATAATTTGTATATAGCACATCTGTACATACAGTATACTGTATATTGTCATTTTGTCAAATGTGTAATGTGTATTTATTTTTACTTACTTTTTTTGTTACCTGTAACTTGTCA
Organism: Oreonectes daqikongensis; assembly: GCA_026939265.1. Lineage (NCBI taxonomy): Eukaryota > Metazoa > Chordata > Actinopteri > Cypriniformes > Nemacheilidae > Oreonectes > Oreonectes daqikongensis. Next base: position 95,346 of record JAOTQM010000133.1, on the reverse strand, counting down.
CTTTTTTTAACATTAGCCTCTGACACTAAGACAAATTCCTTGTGTGTAAGCACACTTGGCAATAAAGTTCTTTCTGATTCTTTCTGATTCTGATTTTTTATGTGTCTTGTCATGCTGTCATTCTTTCACATTTGCTGTTGACTTTGTCACTCCTGAGCTTTGGTGTGTTCTCAGTGTGCAGTGGTCAGTATCTTGTGTGTGTTCTCAGTGTGCAGTGGTCAGTATCTTGTGGATGTTCTCAGTGTGCTGTGGTCAGTATCTTGTGGATGTTCTCAGTGTGCAGTGGTCAGTATCTTGTGGATGTTCCCAGTGTGCAGTGGTCAGTATCTTGTGGATGTTCTCAGTGTGCAGTGGTCAGTATCTTGTGGATGTTCTCAGTGTGCAGTGGTCAGTATCTTGTGGATGTTCTCAGTGTGCAGTGGTCAGTATCTTGTGGATGTTCTCAGTGTGCAGTGGTCGGTATCTTGTGGATGTTCTCAGTGTGCAGTGGTCAGTATCTTGTGTGTGTTCTCAGTGTGCAGTGGTCAGTATCTTGTGGATGTTCTCAGTGTGCAGTGGTCAGTATCTTGTGGATGTTCCCAGTGTGCAGTGGTCAGTATCTTGTGGATGTTCCCAGTGTGCAGTGGTCAGTATCTTGTGGATGTTCTCAGTGTGCAGTGGTCAGTATCTTGTGGATGTTCCCAGTGTGCAGTGGTCGGTATCTTGTGAATGTTCTCAGTGTGCAGTGGTCAGTATCTTGTGGATGTTCTCAGTGTGCAGTGGTCAGTATCTTGTGGATGTTCTCAGTGTGCAGTGGTCAGTATCTTGTGGATGTTCTCAGTGTGCAGTGGTCAGTATCTTGTGGATGTTCTCAGTGTGCAGTGGTCAGTATCTTGTGGATGTTCTCAGTGTGCAGTGGTCAGTATCTTGTGGATGTTCTCATTGTGCAGTGGTCAGTATTTATCTAAAGGAAGGAACAGTGATGAACTAGTGAAAGGGTCATGATTGATGCATGTGGGGAGCGAATGCTGATCCAATCCAACAGACGAGCTACTGAACCTCAAACTGCTGAAGAAGTCCATGCTGGTTCTGATAGAAAAGTGTCACAATACACAGCGCATCACAGTTTGTAAAAGCGGGACCAACACAATATTAGGAAGCTGCTCATAATGTTATGCCTGATCAGTGTATAATATATAATGCCTAAATACGTGTGTACATATAAAGGAAAATCTTAATGTAAGGGGTTTTTGATACGTATTTACTTGAAAGTATTTAAGTGTTTTTGCCCTGTACATTTTGTGCTTTGTTCATGAATGCTAGCTCTAACGGTCTGGCTTGTTGAGGCAAAATATGACAGGACTATCACAGACTTCAGGTGAACTTCTTCGACCTTGATCAATAAGCAACTATTAAGATTAGCCTAGCAACCCCACAGCAGCATGCTGATGACAGTAAAAAGAAGATAAAAAGCTTAATCCTCTTCGGTTGTTCGACATCTCATCAGAATTGTAATGTTGAATCTCCTGTGTCTTCTGCCAGGTTGAGTAACACCAAGAAGCAGGCGGTCCATACAGTCATGGGCATCTGGATGGTCTCCTTCATCCTGTCCACGCTGCCGGCCGTGGGCTGGCACGATACCACCGAACGCTTCTACACCCACGACAACTGCCGCTTCATCGTCACCGAGATCGGCTTAGGCTTCGGCGTCTGCTTTCTGTTGCTGATCAGCGGCAGTGTGGCGATGGGCGTCATCTGCATCGGCATCGCCCTTTTCCACACCTTCTCTTTCCAGATGGGCCAAAATGCGGACAAGAACAAATTCAACGTGCCCACTATCGTAGTGGAGGACGCCCAGGGAAAGAGACGCTCGTCCATTGACGGCTCGGAGCCCATCAAGACATCGTTGCAGATCACCTATCTGATCAGTGGAATCGTCTTTATATACGACTTTCTAACCGGATTCCCCATATTGGTGAGTCTTTCTTTACTTTTCAAAGCATGTGATTCTGAAATGGTATGATGATTATTTCTATGATTGATTCTTCAGTATCATAAACAGCAGCAAGGAAGTTTCTTCTCCTGAGAAAGAGATCTCAACAATGGCTGTCTGACTGTTCTAAAATGAACTCTCACACTACAGTCTTTAATTCTAATGTGATCTCAAACATTTCTCATCAAATGCGCCGAATGCAGAGCCGCGCACTTCACAATCATTTTGCACCTCAAATCAAGTGCCTTTTGTTGTCACACATTATATTGATTCATTTATTTAAAGCAGACGCTTTTTTCCAAAGTAAATTACAAATGAGAGAGCATTGAACTAGTGTAGACTACATGTAGGACCAGAGTTGATATAGAAGTGAGGGAAAATACTCTCTGTCCCTGGTTGCAATATAATCAGTTTAATCTGCACAGATTCAACTTGCACACTTTTAAGGAAAGTATTTTCTCCAGATTGTTGTTAGAAAGGACTCTTGGTGTCAATGCATCATTAACACTGCACTTGTAATAAGATTGTACTCAGAACATAGATTGAGCAACCTGGAAACTAGTGGTTTTTGTGCACATTGAGCTTAAGAAAAATAATTTATGCCACAGTTGATTTCAGGTTTAGTTGTTGGTGGGAAATATGTTGTTTTATTGTGTGCTGTTTTAAAGATATCAATTGTCTTCCAAGTAGGATTTGGTCTGGGATGACTAACTGAAATATCTGCCTGGACACGTCAAAGACATTACATGTAACTTTCCTCAAAAGATACTTTATTCATATCAGGACGTTCGATTATATTGTTTCGTTTTGACTGTGGTTCTATATTTACACCACAAGAGGTCGCCATTTTCTAAAAGTCATTAGGACGTCTTTCCTTCTTTCGACTTCAGCAAATCCTGCTTGTACTGTCCCAGGTTGATAAAGCACTCCGGCTTGAAGTGATTCACGCAAACAAGCAGGTTTTACTTATGGTTTCTGCGTGCTTTCACCAAAAATAAATTAAATCCACTCCTTTCTTGTCTCCTCTGAGGCTTACATTACATTACATTTTGCATATTTCCACGAACTTTAGCCATGATGTCACGTACACCGCTGTCACTTGTCAAAAAAACAATGGAGGCAGCACGGGTGAAAGGTGTAGATTAAGGGGCAGTAACATTATAATAAGAGCCTATTTCCTAAGTCACAAGGGGAGCGAAATCTGAACGGTTTGATTTCTCACATGCTTGCAGGGAAAGGCTCACCAAAACAAACTTACTGGGATCTTATTTTTCACATATTCTGAGTTGGTAGATGCACTCTAGACCCGATTAAAGCACTTAAAGCTGCAGTACGGAAGATTGGCCTCTTTGTCACCATCTTAGTTTGAAACATAATATGTCAGTTATTTGCGTAATTTATACGTAAAAAAGCACTATTAATATATATACAGTCATGTGAAAAAGTTAGAACACCCTTGGTAAATATGAGCAAAGAAGGCTGTAAAAATAAATCTTTCTCGTTTTGATCTTTTATTTAAAAAATCTACAAAATTCCAACATTTCATTAAAGGCACAGTTTGCGGAAATCCGCCGCTAGATGGTGCACGATCAAAACAACAACAATGCCATAGCTTGATGACGCTGTGAAGGAGCGTGGAATTATGGGATCTGTGGTCTTCAACTCCACCGCTGATGACCATTAATCAGACGGAACGAGAAATTGTTGTCAACTCTGTTGAATATTTCTGTTAAAAGCAATAAAAAATTAAAATAAAAAAGAGAAATGGTTGTCATGCGGTTTCTACGTCAGTTTACAAGTAGTTGAAAACAAACAAAATATATAACACTGGACTAGTGGTTTTTGAATATTTTACTGCAAAGATGTTACAAACTGCAGCTTTAAGCCTGAAGTATGCTTCTTTTTTTACGTATACGCGAGCGTACGTGTACAGCCGAACGCACAGCCTTGTAAAGTATACTTCCTTGAGTCACACGCGTACACATGGATTTTGACGCATGCGCATTACGACATATTGCAATACCTCTCCGGACATATAGGGGTCCGTAAAGATCATTTATGTGGGTTCGAGGGTGGCAAATTAAACCGCAGAACAACACCAAGAAAAGCAACAACAATGGAGGAGAAGGAATTGCTGCTCTGTTTGTTGCTGCTGGAAGAAGAGGAAATTAAAAGGAAAAGAGAGAGAAGATGGTCTGTGCGACCGCTAAACCAGCAAAGAACGAGGGATGGCAAATTCAGTCTACTTGTGAGAGAAATGCGGCTTATTGACGAGGAGAAAATAATAATAAAATAATAAAAAAAATTCTTCTACAACCTTGAGTTGGTGCTACCTTGAATCAAGTGACACCGTTGCCACCTGGTGGCTCAATTAATTACTGCAAGAAATGGAGTGCGCATGCGCATACTATGTTTGCAAGGTAACAAAATTCTGCTGGTGCGCATACTGTTCTGATGACGAAATTTGTGTCACGTGTACGCGTAAAAAGGGAAGCATACCATACACTGAAAAAAATTATACTTTAAACTAACTTAATTAAATTATGGACAGTGGTTCCACATAACAGAAATATGTTATCTTTACTCAAACTCTGAATGTATGATGAACTTAACTAAATTGAGTAAACCTAAACTATGTTCAAATAATGTCCAAATAACTTGAATCGATTAAGTTCATCCTACTAAAAGTATTTAAGTAGAGACAACAAGTTTCCATTACGTGGACCACTGTCCATAAATAAATGAAGTTAGTTTAAGGTAAGATATTTTCTGTTATAGCTGTTATTTTTAACACACACTAAATAAGCTAAATATAGCTCTTATTGTTAGGAGTTAGCCAGAAGTTGTTTTTTGTTACCCTCATGGCATGCCCCAGGTAGTTGCATTTTTATTAAAGCAACTTAAAATCTGTTAGCATGTCCTCAAGCCGAGCACATGCTCTACACTTTACCACAATGGTAACCCCCCCAAAAAGATTAACACACCAGAAACTTTTTTAAATACAAACATAAAAGAGTATTAAACACAAACAAATATCACAGTTTTATCATTTCAATAAAAGAAGCATAAAATAAGATTTTATTTCAACATTTACTCTTCCTATTCAAAGCCCTGTGCAAAGCATGATGGAAATCCTGTTCTTAGTTTCTATAATGCTACTTTAATGCAACTAAAATCATTTATGTATCTCAACTCAAATGAATTAAGTAAAGTGGTTCAAAATAATTGTGTTGTGTTAACTTGATTTATTTAAGTAAATTGAAAAAGTTTCAAATGTTATTTTGATCTACTTGATTGAAACATGTTCTTTTAAAATGTAAATATTTAGTTAAGACAAAGCATAACTGTTTTATGTCAGTTTAACACAATGCAATTGAGTTTGAACATAAAACCTAATGCAATGGTGTTAAAACAAAATGAATTGTTTAAGTAAAGTGAACTTTATCGTAAATTCATTTTTTTGAGTGTAGGCTTTAAAGTAAAACTATTTGAAGTAGGGAGACTATCACATTGTAAAAAAAAAACTATTGACACCCCTAGAAATTCTTATGAGTAAAATATCTCCCATAGTATATTCCCATTGATATTTACATTTTCTGAGCACACAAAGGTGACTAGAAACATGATGTTGTCCAGTCATGACTTCTTGTTGCACAGGAGAATAAATATTAATAACACAAAGCCCAAACCCCCTTAATCATTCATCACAATGAGTAAAACTAAAGAATATAGTTCTGATGTGCAGCAAAAGATTGTTGAGATACACAAAATAGAAAGTGGATTTAAAACTAAATGGTTAAAACAATACAAATTCCCATTTCCAACATTAGGGCAATAATTATGAAGTTTTAATGGACTGGAGATGTTGAAAATCTGCCTGAAAGAGAACGTGTGTCTATATTGTCTTAATACACAGCAAAGAGAAGATTTTGAGTGGCCAAAAACTCTTCAAATATCACAGATGGAAAATTGCAGAAATCTTAGTGTCTTAAGGTTAAAAGTTGCTTCTAACTTGCTTAAACTCTTAAAATTAATGGGCGTGTCAGTCGTAAATGTAGGACTCCTAAAAGTTCATGCTAATAGTATTTCACAAAGCATTTTAGCCCTAAAACTAGCTCCTAAATCTGTGAAAGGTAAGGAGTAGTGAAGAGGACGCCTAAGTCACTAAGTCCAACTCACAACAATCCTAAAATAGCTGTAACAACAGCAATCTGCCTTGAAATGTTAACATTTTAGAAAGATTTCATGTCAATGAGCTTAAAGACTGCTTGTATCTGTCGAACATAATAGTTTATTTCCAAAAACATAAAAATCATGTTTGCAGTTAACTGCAGTTTGATTTATGTTAATTGGAATGCACAATAAAAAACATGATGTGAAACTGTTATCTGTTTTTGCAAATAGACTCTTCACTTGTTTAATTAGTAATTTACCATATATTTTGTAATCTTAATTTTAATCTGGTAACAATTAAATGTTAAATATTTTATTTGAATTTGACTACATTTTTATTTTAAGATCTTAATTTAAAAATGTCAGCATGATAACTCATTCTATAATATGTCTGTGATTAAATGATTGACAGAGACCCATCCTCTATCAGCCAATCACTGTGATCATTGTCAGTAAGCTTGCTGACATCATCCATAGCAACGAGGTCAACCCCGCCCTTTCTCTTAGCTTAAGATTTCTTTCTGTTCCTTAGTAAAATTTGCTCTTAGCAGCATTGTGAACAGATTTCAAGAGAAAACTCTTAACTAAAAACTTTTACTGCTGTTTAGGAGAACTCTTAGTGCTAAGATCAAATGTTTTGTGAATACAGGCCGTAGGAGTCTTAGATTAAAAGCAATTCAGGATCAATCTGAGAGCAACTCTGAGCAAGGAAAAGATAAAAACTTTTATCTTAGTGAGGAGGCGGGGCTGACCCCGATGTCTTCTGAAGACTGTGATTGGTTGGTTGGCCAAGGAGGAAGAAAGAGCTCTTTTTTATTAACAACATATTAAATATAACGTAGTAAATATCAAAAAATATAAACATGTATATTGTACGAAAAATTAATACAGACACAACAAAAAAAACAGCAATACAAAACACACAAACAGAGCACTTTAAAAGTTAAACGCACATAAAAATGATAAAAATAAAAAAGAATCAGATAAACCTTAAAAGTAATATGGAAATTGTCATCATTACAACACATTTCTTCTCACTTTTCGCGTTTCATCCATTTTCTCTGCTGTTAAAGAAACTCTTAAGCCTCTTAAAAGTCCTTCTCACTGCTCCTACAAATTTGGACCTTAAAACCTCTTTTAAGGGTTAAGATGCTTTATGAATTACTTTTTACTTTACTAGGATCTTTTTTGTCATTTTAAGGGGAAACGCCCACATTTCTAAGAATTTTCTTAGAATTTTGCCAGGAGCAACTCTTTGCGCTAAGATTTTTCATGAATATGGGCCCAGGGCCACTTCTCAAAAATGCTCTTAAGTATAGTCTTAAACTTTGACTTAAGTGTCATAAAATTCTTAGTAAAAAGTAGGACTTTTTTAAGAGTAGGAGACTTTTATAAAGAAACAAAAAGCAACTTTCAGTAAAGTTTAAGACTGATTGTTAAGTTCTGACTTAAGTGTATTATATTACATATATTATGATATTTCCCGCCACCGTCCTCGGGCCGGGTCGGGTCGGGCCCTTGATAAAGCACATCACGTGTTATGCGCAGCGTCTCTTCCACTCGCACTCGCAGTCTCGCACGCGTGACGCATCACACCTGCTGTGCGTGCTGTACTATTCAGTAGCTTAAGTGCAACATGGATTCAAATGCCTTTCAACTTACATGTGCAAAATTCAGAATTAAATGAATGTGCTGCAATTTGTACAAAAAGAGAGTCTGTAGTAGCCTACGTGTTTTGTGGCAGTCGTGGCCCAGTGGTTAGAGAGTTGGACTCATGACCAGAAGGTTGCTGGTTTGATTCTCAGGGCTGGCGGGTAACGACTGAGGTGCCCTTGAGCAAGACACCTAACCCCCACTTGCTTACTATACAAAATGTACAAATGTATAGTACAATGTAATGTAAGTCACTTTGGATAAAAGCGTCTGCCAAATGCATAAATGTAAATGTAAATGTGTTTTAGCCATTAAATAAGCACATTTAGTTTCAAGTTTGTTAGGGTTAGGGTTTAGGATTTTCTTTAAAGTGAATTTCGTTTAGTATAAATTGTATCTTAATTTTAATGCATTTTTCATCAACCAATTGCCTGGATTTAATACATAAAAAGCAATATAGCAGACAATATAATAATGACATGCAGCGGTCACACCATTTGAAACTCGTAACACACGCTGTCATCGAATTTACAAATGCACATCTTGCTTGTTGCTCACACACATATTATGTTGAAATAACAATATGTTGAAGTAACATTATTAATAATAATGAATCTTTAAGAATATTTGATTGAATGCTGAATGTTGTGCTTGTTCAATTTAATAAAATTAAAACTTTAATTATGATAATTAAAATAATTGAATATTTAATATTGAGTGGCCAATTTTTGCTCATTTATTAATAGTATTTATATAATATATATATATAACTGCGCAGCTCCCCCCTGTAGCCTAAATGATGTAGCACAGCAGCAGTGCGTTAAAAAAAAATCTGGCGCCGCCCCTGGTTATAACGGTCCACATATTTAAAATGGTCGGGTTTAAATCGGGCTCGGGCTCATAATTACAGTGAACATGTCGGGTAGGGTCGGGCTTGATTTGTTGGGCCCGATCTAAGCTCTATTGTGAATTAAGGACTACAATGATTTAAACACAAAATGGCCGCCTTTGACCTCTGAATCATCCAATAGGGAGTCTGCAAGGGTGAAGTCAGCAGCATGGCACCATTTATTAATGACTGAATTAAGACTTTAATTCAGACATTACATTATTACTTTATTATTTTTATTAATTTATTTAAACAGCAATCTGTAACTTATTTGGTTAAAGTAAACCAAAATTGGTAATTGGGCAAGTACATAAAAAAAATCAATGTTGATGTCTGTCAACCTTCCTTTGATTAACAATGGTAAGCTTATAATAGTGATTGATAAGTTGAGCTGTACTATTTTGTGGGAAATTTAACACCGGTTGACTTCAACCCATATGAAGATAAATACACAAGGTAACCTGCAATTTCATTTTTTTCAAACAGAGATGGCGACAGAGATGCAAAAGTTAAAAATTGCAGTTTCAAAAAATATTTTGCATTATGCGCAAAAATATTTTCAATTTTGCCTTAGTTTCACATTAACTGTTAATTTAAATAATTAACTTATGAATCAGATCCTATTACACTTACAGCTGTAGGCTATATAGAGAAAAGGGTAACATGTAACATGGTCTCTGTCGCTGTACTGCCATCTTGTTACTCTTAACTGTTAGGAGATCTCTTCAGCTCCTAAATAATTTACTAAGGAGCAGTAATCTTATATATTATTTTTTTATTGTGCTGCATGACATTAGTAGTCTTGCCCCTTGAGGTAGCATTACCTGACCATCATCCAGACAAAATAGCCAAAATAGCCCCATTACACTGATGTGCTGTTCTTCTTTCACACTAAAGTTTCCACAGTAGGCCTACCACATTCTGTCGAGCCTGAGGCCATTGTACAACAGGTCAATGTACAAATTCATTTTTTTAAATGCAGACGCGTGGCAAGCATGCTCAAATAGGTGCAGCGCTCTCTCTTCACTCGCAGGCAGTCACCATGAGAGAACGATCTCCAGTCCTGAACCTCCGCCCTAACCCGTCCTGACTGAGCACTTTGAGGAAAGGGAGACAGCCATGAGATGGTACTGGTCAGCTCTGAGCAACATCGCATGAAATGAAACATGCACATAATTAATCGCAGCCTTTGCTGCATATTAGCGTCGAAGTGACTAATCTTCTCACCAGGACAAAATAATTACTTTTTTTCTGTCCAGTATGAATAATCTTTTCACATTCGCCGGACGAAGACACAAGCCGTCCAACTAGATTTGAGCTTTACTTCACGTGCTTGGGGCCGCCGGCGCCGCTGTTACACAAACGGGCCTTGCGGTGACGCTAAGCACTGAAAACTGACTGCAAACTCTTTAGCAATAAACACACGGTAGATTAGGACAGCGGCTCTGAACTGGGGAACGAATTATACTACTAATTAATTTATTAATTTTAGATTATCTATCTGTTGAAAACATGTTTATGTAGTGCTAAAAACACAACAATCATAACCAGTAAGTGCATTTTCTATTTAAAATATGACACAGGCATGAAATAATACACAAGTTATGTTTACTTGTATACTGTACAACGTTTTACATCAGTCTGTATGCCTCCAACTGCATCTTTTAGCTGTGTTTCTCAGGGACGGATTAGCATCTTCTTCACTGACAAAAACAACAGTGGTTCATTGTCCATCAGCGCCACCTGGCATACAGGAGTGAAATAGCAGCTGACGATAATTGTTTCGCTCTTGATATGAAAGCTTGTTTCGTCGGGCATTCGTTTCGCTTTTTCGCATCGCCCGCAATGTGAACAGACCTTAAGAATTGCAAAAAATAAGGCAAAAGTCTGCTTCAGCCTGTTTTGATTGGTGTCAGTTGGCATCCCTTCAATCAGTCTATAGTAATCTAACCCTAATGATATCAATCCCATTGCTCACATCAGTCTTTCACCCTACTTTCATACAGCCGCTGTTCCTCACATGTGTGTTTTATTGACACCTTGACTGAATCAGACCAATAGCACCTACGATAAAAAAATGATGTGCATACCATACCGCCATACAGAGTAACAGAAGCATAAAACACACAGTACAAAGTGCTGAAGCAAAAAGCTGCCCACCTAACTGAGGAACCCAGGTTTATTTCCATGATAAGGCAGATATGTGGATTAAAACGTCATTCTTTCCCTACAGTAATTCATGAAAGAAACACAACTGAATTCAAAACATTGTGAATAACATCAAACAACACTTAATACAAAACTAATAAAACACCAAACGAAAGGCAGCAAAGTCATGGTAGGAGCCCTACATTTTACAAAGGCATGCAAGACATTTCACCATACATGATTTACAAAACAAACAAAAAAACAAGAAAGAAAAAAAACCACGGCAATCAAGAAAGTGACAAAGCATGTGAATACTGAAACAATAAGTGCTTTATAGACAATGCCTGTTGAAATGTTTTACAATTTTAACATTTATGCATTTGGCAGACGCTTTTATCCAAAGCGACTTACATTGCACTATACATCTGTACATTTTGTATAGTAAGCAAGTGGGGGTTAGGTGTCTTTGCTCAAGGGCACCTCAGCCATCACCCGCCAGCCCTGAGAATCAAACCAGCAACCTTCTGGTCATGAGTCCAACTCTCTAACCACTGGGCCATGACTGCCCACACATTTTAAGCCACCAGAGCTTCAAGACGCTTTCAGACATAAGGATATAGATTCTGAATAAATGTGTGAGGTGTCCATGGTAAACTGTGCAATACTGAACAAACATGACTAACCTGTTCGTTTACATCTTGGGCTTCTTTAACTGTGTCTGTAAAACGTAACATTTTCCATTTAAAGGACACATTCAAGTTTTCAAATTCCACCTGGCGGGCACATGTAAATAATGTTAACACTTCCTTGTGTCTCATTCAGGTGGTGAGCTTTGCCAGTCTGAAATTTGATCGCTCTTACAGCTGGATGGTCCTGTGTGTTCTCTGGTGCTCCATAGCTCAGTCCATCCTCCTGCCCATGTTCCTGTGGGCTTGTGACCGCTACAGGGCCGACGTCAAGATGGTGTGGGAAAAATGCGTGGCCATAATGTCCAACGACGATGTGGATGAAGGTACAGACCACTGGGCTTCCTTTGGCATGTGTTCAACATGACATAGTATTTAACTGCTTACTGCCTACCCTAGCAGCATTTTGTTTTCTTTTTTATATTAAGTACACACAACATTTTACATTTTCGCTTTGATTCCCAGGTCTTACAACCTTGAACTGTGTTCTTCATGGTTAATAATATTAGATATTCACCAGTTGAAAAAAAACTAGACTGCCTGCATAATTTTGGTGAATCATATACATACAGATATAAACGTAGGGCCTTTCAGCAACAAACTAAACTAAAATTTAAAAAACTGTCCGTCTGTCCAGGGAGTTTCCCTGTCTATGGCCTGAGATGCTGGGATAGACCCTTCAGAGAAAATGGAACTTATTATTTCATGACCCGAAACCTTTGACTGACACAGTATATTTATCTCCAGATTCTGCATGGTGTATGTAAACTATTGACCACCTCTGTATGCCTGTGTGTAAAGTGTTGGTCAAAAGTTTACATTCGCCTTGCAAAATCTGGAATCATTTTGAAAATGTAAAGAAAGAAAGAATTCTGACTGAATTCAATTTAATTTAGCACTGCCATCAACAATTTATTTGACATAACATATGTGTAGTCCACAGCACAAAATAATGATTGAATTTTCAAAAACAAGTGAATTGAAAAGTTTACATTCATATGATTTTGTACGATGTTACCTGGACAGTCAATGCCAGTTTTTGTGATAGTAGTTAAAGAGTTTCAGTTGGGCTTTCTTGATTTTGCCAAGTGACAGATGTTCTTGAATCGACATCATTGTTGACCCCAGGACATCAGATTTAAGGCATAAGTTTATGATTGGTTTGAAGTTTAGGCTTACAGTCAGGTTTTCGGGACACATTATGGTTAGACAGTATGTTGCCCCAAGAACATCTTTTACTTAGCAATCAGTTCAAGCTTTGTTCTGAGCCATTGAACCGTTCACTGATGCATTTCCAGCATCTTCTGTATATCTGATCTCTGTACAACATTGACTGTATGATGTTAACGTTCATCTTTACACACTGAGGATAACTGATGGACTCATACACAACAAAATTATGAAAGATACAAACATTCCCTGGAGCACAAGAAGGTGACACAATGCATTAAAAACATTTTCCAGATTCTGCAAGGTGATTGAAAACTTTTGACCATTTCTGTATACATGTATCATGTTATTTTTTTGTACATATGTAAATAGATTTATCATGTGACTTCAATTTTCGCTCAGATTATTGTTATGTTTGCAAAAGTTAGATATTAAATGCATTACTGTTAGTTTTACTGGATTGTTTCAGGTTCAATTCAGGTATGTGTTTATACTGTAACCATTATAATAGTCTGCCACGAAAGCTGTCAAACGCTTTAGTTGTACTGAACCTGTCCTGACAAACATTTCATTAAGGACAGATCGCTTGAATGAGACAGTCCTGCTCATGATCATGGATGGCTGTTATTTTTCATTCACATACAGTATGATGAAATTTTTGATTTCAATCACAAAAGTTCACCATAACCAAATAGTAACCAAACTTTCTGCTAAAGGTACACAGCCAAACAAATTCCTGCTTCCGTTTGTCTGTTTGACGAGCACGAATGCATTTATTTGTCATGGATTTATTGCATGTGTGAATCACTCAAGTTTACAGCGAATCTGATTTCATTCACACAAAACGTGTCAGTAACCGTAAAAAATACATAGCAGGCTGTGTCCCAAAAGCTTCAAAGCAGAAAGAATGTCTTCATTAAAGGATTTCTGTTGTTGCTGCATTAGATCATTGAACTGATCACCCCTGATTCTCTCTACTTTACTTCACATTTTGATTTTCTTCTGTTCAAAGTACACCACGTTTTAGACTTCTTCTCCCATGTCAGGGCACTGTAATGTATGCGACACATCAATAGTACTATGTGGTACGGCTTCAAGTGTGTGCTACACAGCGAAGCCTTTTGATTATCATCCATTTTATTCAAAAGATTTTCTGCTGTAGAGCACCTGACAAAAACATGACAAGACAGCATTGCATTGCTGTGGAGTCCATAAAAGTTGATCAATGCAATGCCACAAGCAAAGACAATGCTAAATGGTCTATGTTAAATGCTAATGTATTTTCTGTGTAATGTATGTTACACGCATAAATGAAAATGTGTTCCCAAATGTTCAGCCTGTTCATGTTAATGCATTTAAGGAAAATAGACTGTGTAAGCGCTTACTGTATTATGCCTCGTTATGACAAATGGCTTTATTGTTTCCTATCACTTTAGATGAAAGCGTCTGCTAAGTGAACATATGAGTGAGTTAACAATTATTGCTACAGTTAACAGCCTGATCTCACAGGAATTCTTTTAGAAAAAACTTTGATGCAGTGGCTAATTTGTATGAATTCTTACTATGTCAATTGTACAAAAAAAGTTGATTTGAAAGAAATACAGAAATACATTACCATTTTACTGCATTGCCATATTGCATATTAATTTCACACCAATATGCTTCCAGACTCCCATTGCACCACTGGCCATAATCCCATAGTTACCACAATTACTAGAGTAAAACTTTCTGTAAGACAGCATCATAATTCTCGCTCGCTCGCTCAAAAACAAAATGAGTGAAAGGATCTGCAGGCTTCTTGCACTCTTTGGAGAAAAACCCAAAGCAGAAACTCTGGTTATAATGGGATTTCATTTTTGGTGAGAGAAATGAGGTCACATGATAATAACGATGAATAACGTGAGGTTTTTATATTGTACATCAAAAGCATTAAAGTGTGGGACTGACTGAGACTAACCACTTGATTGGTGCTCTGCTTCTTTCCAGACGGTTTGCCTTGTGTAACACAGCTCAGTTGTATGTATGAAGGTCTTTGTTGTTGTTGTTGTCGTCGTCGTGTCCCACTCGAGTGCATGCTAAGCTGCTTGCGCTAACAGCATTTCATCAGTCATACCGCTGTGATCAGCATTTCACACTGCCCTACAACTGCATTTAACCTTGGATAACAAAAACCAAGCAATCAAATTCGAAAAGCACATTGAAATGCTTTGCTCTTGTCCTGGAAGCGATTTGTGAAATTCCAATGCGAACCCCAAAAACCAAAGAAACAAAAGATGATGGACTTGTTTTTTCCTCCCTTTTCGTCTGTTTGTCTGTCTGTCTGTGTATTCTAAGCACGTTTTTATCTTCTTAATCCTGACATATATATATATATGCTTTCTGCGTTTGCAGAAAACAGCCAGGATGGAGGCATTCATCAGGACTTAATATATGACAGAGTGTTTGACTATAGCTCCGCTGCTGATATCATGACGGTAGACCGTATTGCCAAGTACGAATTGTCGACCTTAGAAAGGGGGGGCCCCCAGGGTTATCCATTGAGGGAGCTTCAGGAAGATAAAATGCACTATTTGCAGGTATACTTGCATTGATTTCATTTTTCACATTTTGCTTTTTTTGAACTTCAAATGTGCATGTTGCCATGGCCTTCCTCCTTCTCAAAGACACAGTATACTCATGAATAATAATAATGATAATACTATCTGATCTCTTACGCTGCACTCATTTCCCTTTCTCTTAACTATTAACTTTTTATACTTTTGACATTAAGAGAATATTGTTTTGAATGACAAACATTTGAGTGATACTATGGGATTAGATTTGTGCCAATAAAAATGAACGCAAACTTTTAAAATACAAACAAAAATATACAATGAGAAAGAAAAAAAACACTCTGATAATGAAAACAATAAACTTGATTGCAAGATGTAACATTGTTTTCAAATTAACTTTTTCTTAATAGTTTTCTAAGTTTCGCTTTTGCAAATAATGGTTTATGAATTTGCTGCTAGATTTTTCAGTTGCGCTTCCCAAGTTTTCGTTTTCGCTTCTTAAGTTTACGTTCGCCTTTCTGGCTCAACCCTCACGTGAGGGCGGGACTTAAGGGCACTTTACTCTCATTGGCTAGAAAGATTGGGATTGACAGCTCCCTGACAAGGAAGTCGATACAGACGTCAGTGCAGCTGCAGCAGATTTTAGAGAGCGATTTGCATGCTGTTTTGTATTGTTTTCAGTGTTTGTATTAAAATTACTTTTTTATTTAGTTAGTATATTAGTTAGTAATGGTAGGCTATTTGAAGTTGGTTAGTCATGCTACCGAGCATCTTGTTCATCATCATTCTTCTCACCCTCAGGTAGCTTAAATTAATGTAATTCAGATAATAAAGACAATCGCTACAAGTTTTATTCCTGCACAGTAGGCAATTCTGTCTTTACTTAACTCGTTCAATATGTGTTTTATTTTTTGTAATGTATTATTTAGTATATAGACTATAAAGATTATTTACTTAACCACTAACGAACCAAATGCATCATAACATTCAATAAGAAGGCAAGTTACAGATTATTGGGTAGTGAGAAATTAACGGGGTAAATAAAAACATTGTTGGATACTGTACAGAAATAAAACTTTTAGCCATTTTATTATCACAGTTTACATTAATGTGAGGGTGACTTTCGTGTCCAGTTGAGGAGGATGATGATGAAGCTTTGTGGCATTCCTGCATACAGTCTTATTTTAAAGAATTTAGTGCCAATAAGTCAAGTACTCTATCTTTCTTTTAAAAATCATGGTGAATATATTATACCCCTTTCTTTACATACACAGAAAGTACACCTCATAAAATAGTATTAATACATTCAAATTACATTTATATATTTTAAACATTGCTACAACAAAACAAATTCATAAGGTGACACAATTGGAGGTCTTTAGGATGTTTTATTAATTTAGTCTGCCCCTTGCAAACAACTCTTTCAGTATCCACACCTACATAAAACAGGTTAAAAACAAGCAGAAAAGAGAGACTTTAAAAAAATATAAACATAAACATCTAAAGGTAGAAACAATACATGAAATTCCACCACGATTATCTATAAATAATAAAGATGAACTGAAAACATAACACTTTATTATACTATCTCCTCAAAACTCACTAGGCGACTGGATGTTAATGTAATTATAGACTGCTGTCTTTACAGCCTCCAAACACATAAAGTTGTATGTGAATATGGCTATGCTATCCTGTACTCGACTGAGAGAGCCTGGACGCGAGTTGGCGAACCGCTAATATACTAACAAAACAAGGAATTAATTTAAGTACAAACACTAAAACAAAACAGCTGTCAATCCAATTCTCACTAGCCAATGAGAGTAAAGTCCCGCCCTCACGTGAGGGTTGAGCCAGAAAGGCGAACATAAACTTGAGAAGCGAAAACGAAAACTTGGGAAGCGCAACTGAAAAATTTAGCAGCGAATTCATAAACCATTATTTGCAAAAGCGAAACTGAGAAAACTATTAAGAAAAAAATGCAGTTAATTTGAAAACAATATTACATCTTGCAATAAAGTTTATTGTTTTTATTATCAGAGTGTTTTTTTTCTTTCTCATTGTATATTTTTGTTTGTATTTTAAAAGTTTGCGTTCATTTTTATTGGCACAAATCTAATCCCATAAGTGACCTAACAAAAACTTTGCTCATGTAGGCCTAGTCATTGAAGTCACTCTCTAAACCTTTTGAATGAAACTATTTGAATGCTAATTCAAAAGAAACTCAGAATAAAAATCTCATGATGTGGACATAAAGTCCCTTTCTAAGTTGCAGGACACAAATCAGTTTATTACTGCTTACAGTATGTATGTAAACATTTTGAGCTGTGTAATGCTTCTGTCCGAACTGATTAGGGCTGCAAGATATAATATGAAAAATGTATGAGAATTTATGAAAATATGTTTGCAGTAACTGAATGATCAGAATACTGCAAAAAGTGACGTATATTTTAAGTTTAGGGTTGATGCATTTATTTTTACAAAAAGAGCGTAAAACATGTATGTTGGTTATATCATGTTCAAGTTCAAACTTTAAGCACATCGTACCACATTTTCTTCAATATCGTGCAGCCCTAGTTCCCATGTAGCCCATCAGTGCTCACTACTAACCTCCACATGAAACCTTTCATTGGCCTGAGATTTTGTTCATCTGTATCATTCATAATGACAGCTATTAATAGTATGTTGGACTGGAATAAACCAAGAGTTTCAATGTGAAGATTATGCCACACACACCCCAAACACTATAGCTGTGTCTTGTTTGGGAGGCTGCGTCCTCGTGTGCTCCTAAGGTCTCATCCTCTAAAGGATGCAGTATACAGAGGATCCTTAACTTAGAATTAAACGAGACGTCCTTTGTAGGACATACTGGCAGAAAAGGAAACAGGAAGTCCCAATTGTGGGTTATCTCTAGCAACAAAGGATACACCTCATGTGTCCTTCGAATTCCTGTGAATGAAGGTCACATTTGAAGAGTGCATCCGGAGTGTCCTACCTGCTTTTATGAAATGAGATGGCCTTGATGACGTAGCAGCCTTCAAACGAGACCTCCGGAGGATGCAGCCTTCCGAAACGAGACACAGCTTATGTAGGCTAATGCTTTGCTAGACACGCTGCAGTGCCTGATCGTCTTCCATCGCTAATTCTATTGATAATAATATATTGCATGAGATAATTTATTTAAATAAAAAAAGACAAAAACATTTAGCAACAAAACACTGATGTTTAGAATAGTATGATCGAATCTAGATCAGTATAACTGCATTACTAGCTGTTCTTTTTGAATTTCACTAGTGTTTTGCATCACCATCATCATCATTGAGAATCAGAAAAAAGACATTATTTCTGGGAAGTACAAGCTATTATTTTTTTTTTTTGCCGTCAGCCTACAGAAAACTACACAAGTGAGAACAAGTGATGTCAAACAATAGTATTCTCGTGAGGTAGGCTACTAACATTTGAGAGCAAACAAAGTTTTATTCAAAGCAACGGAGACCCAAAAATCTAACGTTTTAGTGTGTTCTGTAGCTGGTTATAGGTTATAGAAATGCTTAGAATGTATTAGAACAAGGGTTCAAATGAAATGTCTGACGTATGTGGAGAAAGATTTAATAATGCTTTGCTTCCCTCTGATGGTCAGAGTTCTTTCATGATCGGTCAAACTCCAACTCGCATAAACTCTGCTGTGCCATTCCTGCATTTTAACCAACAGCACTTGCTTTCATGCTGTAGGCTTGTGCTGTGTGCTTTCAATAGTGTATTTAGATTTCTTTCAAATACTAAAAACTCATTTTATGTCTTTCCTGTGTAGTTCTCAGAACAATGTGGAATGTGAGTATCTGCTGGTAGAAAAACCAACCTTGCACACAAAACGTGTGTAGGGGATTTTTTTATAGTACTACTTGCAAAAGTAAGCCAGTCGGCCTGAGTTGCTCATGATATTGTGTTAATGTAACACTATCGCATGGCAATTCGTAAAAAATATGGGGGCTGAATTCATACTAGACCTCATTCATAGTATGCTTTAGTACATGGGCAATTCCAGCATTCTGGATTTGACATTTGCAGTCAAAAAGTATGTATGTATGTATTACCACCATGTTTATATTTTTCTAAACCCCTGTTGACATCAGAATAATATCAGCCTTCTCTATATACATGTTTTCTATTTAAAATGAGGTACCAGAAGCAAAATGACCCAAAATGTTATAATAATTTATTTTTCATGTGCCTATATATGAGGAATAGGGAGCGTTATGGGTGGCACAAGAGTTACCTGACTAAGGAAAATCAAGCTTTAAAAATAATAATACGAAAACAACTTTAAGAGTATTAGCTGAGATCTTATCTGTTAGTATGATGAAAACCTTTGCATGGAGTTGCACATACTTTGATTTGATTTCACGCCATGGGCTGCTAGGTTTAGGGGCGGGGCTCGTCGTTGCTTTTTTACACCAGCATCAAGAGCATGCCGAAATCTGTCGACTGTTGCTCCTCTGTCGTCACTGGTCACTTTTGTCTGTGTCTCTTCAGGTGCCCCCTACAAGAAGATACTCCCACGACGAAACCGACATGTGGACCACCGGTCAGATCCAGTCTTACCTGCATCGCTGGGGCTCCACGGAGGACATCATCGGCATCCCGCAGTACAACTCGCCGCGCCACGAGAGACGCCGGAGCAGCCCAGCGACTTGCCGCGAGGAGAACCATGCTCACCGCAAACGGCGGCGGTCCGAGGACATGCACTCGCTCAAGCAGAGTCCGCGAATCGAGCGTTATGAGGACGATTTCAAGTGCTTTAGCCGCGACGAAGTCATCAATTTCATCGACGAGACGCCGTTGGCCAGTCCAATGCGGAGTCCGCGCCGCGCCTCGGCGGTCTCTCTCGTGCCCGAGACGTTCGAGCAGCACGTCATCTTCTTACCACATTTCCCGCTCACGCATTTTGATCGCGAGCCTCAAGCGTTGAGACGCTGCTTTGAACACGGCAAGTGTGCCGCACTGACTGAAATCGCTCGGGATGCGTCGAGAAAGGCCAAGGACGACGGCGGAGAGGGCTCGGGCGCGAGAGCATTACGTCACCAAGGGCAAGATGAGAAGCGCCCGACACAGATGGCTCGATCGGGCCCGAGTGCGTGGACAGGCGTTCGGGCCTCTTCAGGTGTTAGGACAGCACAGGTCGAAGCGCCCACTTGGGCGGACGAGAAGAACCCGTCTAAAGGCGTAAGCAAAGGAAGCACAAATAGTTTTATAAGCTCGCAATCTGCTTCCTCGGGTTACGTTACTTTTGCCACCGAATCTATAGGATCCACAAACTGATAATAAAAGTGACACTTTTATCACGAATATTCCTAGCATTATTATTGGGAGAACGTTAGAGATTGCATATGGACATCGTTTTTTGGTATAGCACTGTATAGCTTTTTTGTGGGTTGATATTTAAAACATAAAATAGTTGTTTATGAAGTTGGTTTTAGACCCGGAATTAAAAGTCATCGGGGTATGGGTTGTGCAACGTCAGCAGTAAGTCACATTGTGTTTATTAACAACACGTTGTTTCTAATGGCGTGGCATAGAAAATTATATTTTGTTACATTGTTTCAATTTGAAAATGTTAATATTTCAAAGCACATGCAATGTCCTCTTTCTACAACCAGACGTGGCTGCTGTTTCGTTTAACAACAACAACAACAACAAAATAATTTATGTTAAGTGCTGTGATGATTGAAAATGTTTTCCCTTACGTCTTAAAGAAAGGGCCCTTTTAGTGAAAAACTGAACTCGTAGGCTATAGTTTTGATATGAAACGGCATATATAAACACATTGTCTAAGCATATCCAGACATTTCACATTGTTAAATCATTTTTGTTGATTTATGTGTTTTAATAGCCACATTGCTGCTGCCAGCATGCACTTCTTAACATCAATATCAGGTGGTGCTTGATACCTTGGCAGCTTTATAATGGAAATAATCGCATTTCTTCAGCAGACTTACCTCCTCCAAAACGCGTGTAAGTAAAACTCAACCACAAGTCTTTTTCTTTCTATCCTCTGGATGGGACTCATCTTTAGTTCTTTTTCTGAGACAAATGTTATATCTTCAGGATGCTTTAAAATGAATGTGCCTAATGTGACACTGATATTTTGATTATGTTTATTGACTAATCTTGACTTGAACTTGAAACGGCCCGACATTTGTTTTATAAAGTAATATGAATCATTTTTGCAGAAAATAATGATATGTAGCATTAAACCTGCAGGTGGCATAGATCACTACTGCGTTTCAGGCTTTACAACGACGTCTATAAGGTTGCGAGGTGAAAATGTATTGTTCCAATAGACTTCAAACGGAAATGTGTTTCTGATTGTGTGTCACACTATTTTCTTCTGACTTTGACTCTTTTTACTCTCTGGTGTTTAAATAGAATAGCAGTTGTGTTGCAGAACTACCGTGGCATTTTGTCTCTGTGATCCTAACTTAAAAGGACACACCTCGGAAAGGACGATGGCAAATAAAAAAAATAACTTAATTTTTTGTTTTGTTCTTGCATTTATTTCTAGAATAACATGATTACACAATGTCTGAGTGTATTATTTTATCGATTACTCAGTTTGCTCAGAAACGGTCCTTACTAACGTATTAACAGGTCTGGCACAATACTTACTTAAAGTTCATAAAAAGTTAAACGCTTTTATTAACTCAATCTTTTAGATTATAAATGACATGAAATTTGAGCTAACAATGTTGGATTTGATGCCAAAATATAACAATAGAACAAAGACGACTCAAATTAGCTTTTACATTTAAACAATGTGTGAAAGAGTAGGCTATTTCATAACTTACTCTATCAAACGGGTTTTTAAGTTTTTGACAAGAATGCTACTCTAAATGAATAGAATGAGTGATATCACGACAGTTATTCAGAGTATAATGTAATGCACAATTAGGACGAGGTTAGTTGAGTGTGAATGGTTTGTTTTTCCTTAAAATGCATGAGACATAAATAGTTTTGAAACTGTCTAAGGTCAATTGCCTTGCGCCGCCACAGAACCAGTTTTGATTTCTTAAAGAACCATTTACTTAAATTTCTTATCGCGTTTTCACTGCGAAAATGTTTTTTAACCATTTAGCCAAAATGGTACTCCGATGTCATCATAAAACGCCTAGCTTTTTAAAAGTGTACAAATTTATTATTTTTACTCGTTTGTTTACCTAAATTCACTGCATTTTGAATATGCATATCTTGACTTTAGTTATGCTGTACAACTTTACAGTAAAATCTCATTGTACTAGGCTACTAACTACTTTAGCAACTAGGCCTAAGCTTTGATAAATGCTCACCAACCCAGGCTAATGTAGTATCATAACGCATAGCATGCTGTGTTAAATCACGGTTTTGTATTTGTACTTCGAAATTCATTATCTGTTATTGTACACAAAGGCGCAATCAATATAGTTTGTTACCCATTTAGTCTCTAATATCGTGAGGAATAAAGGTTAAATCGCATGGTCATATCCGTGCGATTGCAGTGAAGAGTTCGCCACAGTGGGCAAGTAATGCTGTTTACAAGAGGACACATTCAATCGAGTTTTCAGTCTTTTATTATTAAAATAAACATTTGTTCCACAGCTATACAAAAACAAGATCTACATATAGAGTGCCTGAGAAACTACTTTAGAAGTCTTTAAAACGTGCTAATGTTTTACCATGGCCGCCAATAATTCTGTTTCAATGCTGCCATAAGTTGCTGATCATTTGTAAGACTGATGTGTCTGGTTTTCATGTGCATGGATCCAGAGGTCGCAAGCTGTACGACGGATATTCTTTCTGTTTGACACATCTCGCGATAAGCGTCTGTTTCGCGCGACTGACGCTGAGCGTGTGACGCGTCGCTCTCCGTGGTGCTGAAACGAAATACCCTGGAGTCTGTTAGTCCGCTCGTGAGACGAGTCAACAACGTCGAGCGGGAATCACTGCATGTGTCCGACATGAGGAGATATTGACTGACAGCAGCGAGACAACTCCTGTAGCCAGTCTGATATTCAGCAGAATCACAACATGTGGAGGGTCCTGTATTGACAGTTATTCACAAATTCACGTATTACAGCTAATCAAATAAGACGCATCTTTCCAAAAGACATATCATTTAAAACTCTAGACACATCTGCTTAACAAAACAAATGTGAAGCTTAATGATTTGTCAGGTCAAAATATATAATTGTGATAATGACAAAACACTTAAACCGGTAGTGTCAGAGATTATTATGATCCTTTCAAACAAACCTCTCTCGGTGTTTTGCAGGTGTCTCAGATGTTTAACGGTCAGCTCCAAAATGTCAGCTTTTTCCAATTTTCTTTTGCGGATCTAAAGAATGGTATTAAACGTTAATAAAGAAAACATCACGAGACAGCGATGCCAAACTACTGTTATATAGCGTAGATCTAAATGACATGATTCAGTCTTGTTAAACGATTTTACTTTCTTACATTGTTAGAATAGACAGTTTCCAAGAGACTCTTAAGTTGATTCAAACATTTATTGATTCTGGCCCTTCTTTTCTTCTCCATCAATGGTTTGGAAACCTACAAAGCAAGATAGTCGTTTTAATCCCACTAAGATAAGCACAAAATGTAATAGAATGTTTTTGCATGGTTAAAATACTTTAATCACCTTTTTAACGCACTGAGTTTTTGCAGGGACCACACTCTCCGGTTTCGCAGCCATTCTCCTTCAAACGTGCTCGATGTGCTCAGATGATCCGACTTCTTTCGAGAGTAAAGGAATTCGCCCTTGTATTTTGCTTTATAAAGACAGACTTGCTTAACATTTCAATGCGCCGTGCGCATCATTGGTGCACAACAAAGGACATCCATTTAGTTTCCCTCCGCTGGACAGCCAATCAGCATTAAGATTCTCCTCGCGCTGCTTTGCATTGGCATGCAGCAGTTTTTTAAGATGCTGGATTTCCCATTCAGTTGTTTTTTAATGAGGAAAAATACAGTTGTTCGAAAACTGAATGTTTGCTATATTTATATGTGCATTTATTGCCAAATTTCCCAAAAAGTATATGCCTACTTGTTTTATCGAACTTGAAATGGCACAATGAGACCCTTTAATGCTTGGGCAAATGATAATAACCATATTATTCCGACGGGATGTTTTATTAATTAGCCTGAATAATACGTAAATATGCTATATATAAAAGAAATAAAAACAGGTACCAGTCTTAAGCGATCGTCGTGTGGGGTGAAATGTACAGCACCGTAAAATGGAAGATGTCAGGAAAAAACAGGGGATCTGTGGAGAAATTAGCTTTGCCCATTCAACCCTTTATCCAAAAGTTTCACGCCATGTTGGGGCTGGCAGTACCGTGGAAATCTTCTTCGTGTCTTCACAAGGTGGCAATTTTCTGCCAATAAAGAAAATAAGAATAATTTTAACAGAATTAAAATGTCAGACTTTTACAAACCAAAACAAGATTTTCTTTTACATTCTGTAGAATGCCAATGGTCATTCTGCAAGCAGAGCTGTATACACTTTTAGGTTTCATAAGGTGGTCTCAAAGAAAAGCAAAAAAAGCAAAAAAGCACACAGATGTCCCTTAAAAGAGCAGAGCGAGGAGAATCAGAGGAACGCCTCCTGTCCAAAGATCCTATCCGCCTGATTTTCCACACTTCCCCGTCAATAGACCCAGAGCTTGGGAATGTCCTACAGGGTGCACACAAGGTGGCCTCCATTTGATAGGAACGGAGAGCTTTTTCAGGAAAGATTCTTTGGCCAAGTATGAAAAAGACCCTAGAAAAAATAACGAAACGTTTTAGCCACTGATGAATAATAATAAAGCTATCACATCATAGAATCACGACGTTCCTTTAAAATGACATTTAAACCTCAACAATTGTATGCATTTTAAACTATGGCCATGTATTGGGTTAGTGTTTTCTTGTGTCTTTTGCGATATAGGGTCGAAGTTGCAAGGTACTGCACATGCGCAGTAGTAAAAAAGGAACCTCAAACGCAGGCCACGCGACAGGGTGAATGCATGTCTATTGAAAGCTTTAAGTCTTGTTTTATTCACTCGATGCGACCTCACCGTACAATAGCTGTATTTATACAAAGAGAACAAATGATGTGCATTACCATGCCAGCAGTTCTAGTTAAGAGTCTTTAGGAGGTAGAAAAAAGACTGCACTTCATAGATGATTATATAGAGAAGCGATTGATTTTTCTCGGGCTTGATGCGTTTTGCTTAAAATTAAAAGTCGTTTTTCAAAGACGTTTCTTTAATGCTAGACCATCATTTTGACAAAACACAAAATTAGTGCTTAAAGAGTTAATTTTACAAAATGTAATATGTTAAAGAAAATAAATTTGCATGCCTAAATGAAGTAGCCTAATATTTATGTCAAGCATTAAAAAGCTTGGTTTTTCAAAAAGTAATACAAATACGAAACATTAATAGTTAGGAGGCAATGCTTTAAGGATTGGGGAGCACCGATAATACATTTAAGAAATGGGTAATTCAGTATGTTGTTGGGTTCTTTTCTTGGCCCCTAAAACACGTGTTTAGCTGACAGTGCTCTGCATGGTGAGAGAAACACATGCGTGTACGGCATGTTGCATTTAGTCGGAGATTATCGCCTGTGAAAATCCCAAAAATTGGCGCAAGACCCTGCAGTGTTTCTCTTTCACAGCGTAAAAAGCGCGAAATCGGGATGAAATTGGAGCAACACGGCTCTCTTTTGTGCTAAGTCGACATTGAATTAAACGTCAGTTTCACGCTCACTGTCGCACATGTTGTACCATTATAGCCCCGGTGTGCTCATTTACACCAAAATATATTTAACTGATCATTTCAACAGCAAATAATCTTATTTGGTCACGGTATTGTGGGTTACGTCTATAGTTGTTATATTACATGAAAAAGAGCATTTACACACGCACGCACACAAAGCTTAAATGGAAAAATCACTTTATTGCCATGTTTCCGTAAGACAGTTCAGGCTTGTTTTCAGATGCAATGAGACAGGACGTTTGGCATAATAACGGCGTGTGATAAGAGCTGAGCGCATGTTTATGAAAAGCGTGGAAGTGCTTTCTCTTTTCTCCACATGTAACTTATTAACCCCAACTGTCTTTTATTATGCGCGCTGAGTTCGAAGATCCTGTAGCGAGTGGAGTATTATATGACTTGTTAACAACAATTAGTCAAGCAATTATACAATTACTGCAATAAACGTTTCTTTTGCGAAGGCTTTCTTTTCATCCTTAACACGAAAATATTAAAACGCAAGGTGCTAAAAAGAATCATTTTGTGATCTCTATAGAGCTCTTAATGTCAACGTCATGAATGATTTGAGCCAGTTAAACCGAGTAAGTTTTTGAGTTTTGTGAGATATGAAATAAAATGTCGAAATGTCAAACCTGCGTACATCAGAAAGTTTTATTTTATTTTAATAACCTACACATTTTCGACATTTTGAGAACAGTCCAACAAATACATTGGCAGACAGTTTGTAACAAAAGACTATGCCTCATTTTAGGTTGTTATAAAACATGCGATCGTAGAGTGTGCGTATGCGATAATCCATTTATAAAAAAAAAACTTTTTGCATTTATAAAACGGTTTTGACGTTTATAAGTGTTTAGCGCCACGTACACAATAAATGACATTTAATTAGCATTAATTAGACCGTTTCAAAGGCAGAGATCTGAAACTGTTCAGCTGCGCACATTTCAAGATAATTTGTCGGAGATGCGAACGCACAGTTCCTTGTACGAATCACACGTACTCACTTTGAGAAGTAATCCTAAAATCAAATTTAGAACGGTTTCCGGTTTCCAAATCTTCCAAAACCAATGCATGAAAAGCCACGCGACAACACTGTTTTATTGGTCTGATCAAACATGTTATTTCATGAATTTCTATAGACCACACTGAATGTGATTGAGAAGCCCTTGCTTCGGCTAGCGCGGTCAATGGATTGTGTTTGTCTTTAGGTTACTGGCTGAAAACAAACCCCAGAAAGCCACATTAACATTGCTTTGCGTATTCTTAAGTGCTGAAATGAATGAGTGGAAAGTAACTTAACTCGGTGAAGGATGACGGCTTTGTGAAGCTTTTCATTCAGGATCTCAAAACAAAAGAGCCTCTCTCATTGTTAAACACCAAATTTAGTCTATTGATGCTCTTTGAGTTGCAAAGCATCTGGCATTTACCTCACCGCACTACTAACACGTTTGTATAGCTAAGCATGAACCACTTAAGGACCCTGTTTTGGGTTAAAAACTGTCCGCAAAAGGTACAATATGTTTTGATGTCGGAGAATCAGAATTTTTTAATTGTCTTAGATTATGAGCATAGTATGAGCTTATATCTTAAAATTCTTTAAAATGCACAGCTTAAAGTCATTTCGCCAGAAATTCGTTTTCATTTGTTAACATATTACATACACATTAGATGGGACAGAGATCTATTCTTTAAAAGAACATTTATTAAATCATAATTAAATATATCAGTAACATATATATTTATTATATATAGGCTACAGTGTTTGGAAATATTATGGAGGGCTTGAGACTATAGACTAAAATAAATGTTAGAGCTGTCCTAATGATCCTAATGATTGCCATCTCAGATCTCTGTGTTGGAAACCTTGGGCATATTATCATTATATTATAGCTTTCCCCTATTATATATTATTAAATTGTATTATTACTTAGGCCAACCATGTTATTTGAAATAGCTTGAAAAATATGCCCTTTATAAAATTATAACCCGTACTTATTGACGGCTCTTTAGACAAAATGCTAAATTCATCTTCATTCCTCATAATAACTCTGCTAAAAAAATAGATTTCAATGTAAAAAAATCATACTTTTTATTATTTTAACTGTAATTTATTGTAAATAAAAATTTCTACAACGTAAAAAAGGCATAAGCATCTAATGCGTCTAACGTCGCACAGTAGCCTATAATAAATAATTACAAAATGTTCAATACAAAAAAGGACAATGTTTTGGCAACCCGAGCTTTAATCGAATCGCGTGGGTGGCGTGAGTTTTTCTCAGCAAGAGAAAATTAGTATGAAATCTACAATTTGTTGGAGTCAGCTTTCGGTTAGTGGCTGCACCATATGCCACGCTGGGTTGCACTATTATAACTATTCGTCTCTGGTTTCACGGTTCATCCTCCAGTTCCGCACAGCAGGTCTCAATAGCTAAACAAAATGACAATTTACCTCTCTAATGAGCATATCCTCAAGGTGACTGGTACCCCACTGGGGTTCCTTACTGCCTCTGTAATGTAAAGACCGCAGTCTGCCTTAATTTTGAGGCAATACAGCGTTTGCGCAACAAACTTTACGGAGTGGTTTCCCAGACAGGGATTAGTTTAACTGGACAAGGCCTTAGTTTAATTGGGAAATGTAAGTAGTTTTAACAAACATACCTTACTAGAAACATTACTTGTGTGCATTTTAAGATAACACAAAGGCAGATATGTCAGAGCAAGTTGTTTTCAGTTTGGACATCTCTTACATTTCTTTTAGTCTAGGACTAGTCTAATCCCTGTCCGGGAAACCGCGCCTACATGTATTAGGTGTAATTAGGCCTAATTCCCTAACCAATGTTCTTGTAGCGTTGTTTTTTCACCGCCCGATCTTATGAAATGCGTATAAATAACACGCAGGTGCAAAACATTGGCGTATATAAAATTGCAATTTGTTGTACTTATTTTACGGTTTGCCACCTGCGTGTTATTTATACGCATTTCATGTGAACGGGTTGGTTTTCACAGCAGCCATGTTAGCTGTGGACTGAACTCTACGATGTCATCCTAACAGTGAGACAACTACCTTAAATGACTCGTCATTAACTTCAATGTGACCTGCGGTGTCCTTGTCCATGGTTCTGGAAGCAAGCACATTTACTGCAGAATGGCCTACTTTGAAAGAGCAGCATATTTTAAGCGTGTTCCAGGTTATCAATGGCATTTTATTAGATGTTAATTGTCCAAAGCCTGCTTGCTTTTTATTCAGTTGTACTAGATATCTGTGTGACAAATGCAATGCACATTTAAATAGCGTACCGTTGGAAAAAAAAAAAAAAAAAAAAAAAAAAAAAAAATATATATATATATATATATATATATATATATATATAACATGCCTCCAGAGAGTCAATGACGTACTGAACTAATTACGATGCTAAAATGAAAAAAATGCACGTCGACATGTGAAATTGCAGAAACATGATAACTGAAATGAATTTAACTGAATTGAATTGTGCACTCAAGCAAGAACGAGAAAATGTGCAGACAGTAATATATAGCAACTGTTTAAAAACTATATTCATACAATGCTAGTAACCATTATTGTAATTGATGTTTATAATGTTGGGGTGGATTCTGTAGCCTGCATTATTATATCTCTAATAAAAATGTTGCGTTTTGATCATTCTAAACATTGTATAAATCTACAGCTACGTTGATGCAATGCAAATATAAAACGTGCTGTGAAAATAATTGAACGGACAGTTGTAGTTTTACGTTCAGACTGAAAAATATGCTCTAAATAAAAGTATTCTCACAGATGACCTTACGAAGAGAGCGAGGAGAATCAGAGGAACGCCTCCTGTCTCCGGACCTTATCTGCCTGATTTTCCACACATAACCATCAATAGATCCAGTGCTTGGGAAAGTCTTTCTCTGTTGACTCATACACCGTGGCCACCACATGACTTTTGGGCGTTTTAGGATTTTACAAAATAATCACAGCGTGTAAAATCTACCAGTTTAAAAGTCTCACAGAGAATTCTAAATTTAACCGAGAAGGGCTCGTTTTTAATGAATTTTCCATTCACTCTTAAAAAATGGATTTCAAGCTAAATTCCATAGATACAAACATTCTCTGTGCAACAGAACACGATAAATGGAGTATAGCACTACAATTCCTCCGTGCTGGAGAATGAGAAAAATCGTGACGTTAACTTCAAACGCAGGACAAGCGACAGAATGAATGGCCATTTGTAGTTTTACGGCGTTCTCTTTTTTTGGACCTTACCATACAAAATACATATTTATACCGCAGAGCACAAACGAAATGATGGTCTAGCACAGACTTGCATTAGAATTTCAAGCATCTTTTAGGAAGTTTTCAAGGCATCGAATACTGTAGATTTATAGAAAAAGGTTGATCTGGTCATAGCTTATTCGCTGAAACATAATATTATGAGGGAAATTTAGACGCTTAAAAATGCCGAGTTGTAAATGTTTTAATTTAAACACTCAAATAATCCAGCATAGATCTCGTATAAAATTGACAAGCGTTCCTCTGACACGAATCATGATATTTGTAGGTATGGACTATTACATTCATATGTCGAATTAAACTGCACGTAATACACCGAATAATTGGCAGCAAACAGTTGAACAAATTGGCGCAAAATCAGTATGAAATTGGGGAACAGCACCTCTGGCATGGTGGATGGCTTCACTCCTTTGTGCCTCTTCGATGGTGTTTATCACGCTATTTTCACGCCTAAATTCAACATGTTGTAGCCTTAGCCCGACATTTTGGAGAAAGGCCCTCACTGTGCACTTTAAATTAAAGGCTAACAAAGTAAATTAAAAAAACTTAACACGCATAGCCACAAAAAAAAATCATTTCAAAAGATCCTGAATCAGGTAAAGACTAAAATATAAAAACAAGTAATCTAACTGTCCGCAATAAAATCAACCGTCAATGAAACAAGTTAATAGTGATAATTATTTTAGATTTAAATTACTACACTATTTGTGTAGTCTAACGAAATAACATTTTCAACCTTAAATGACATAAAACTGAACAAAATGCCAATTGGGATGTCCCAGGAATACTCACTGCATATCAACAGGTCAAGCAAGAGCGAAACAAATCAGAGAAACGCCTCTACTATTCAAAGGTAAAATTTAGACGCTTAAAAGCCAAGGTCTTATCGAACCAAAAACGCTACATACATCACATATTTTTATATATTTATATATAAATTCACCATGTATGCAGTGCCACGCGTCGTCCATGTTTGTTTTGGCTTGATCAAACATGTTGTATCATGAATTTCTATAGACTAGACTCCAGGTTATTCAGAAGGTTTTACTCTGCACAATGGCTTGTGTTTGCTTGTGTGTAGAGAGACCTCGGTCTCAAAAGAGCAGAGAGGCACATTAACATTGCTTTCGGTTTTCCCAAGGACTAAAGTGAACTAGTGGAAAGTAACTTTTAAACTCCATGAAGGATGAACCTTTTCAGAAGCTTTTCAATACGAAACAGAAGAGCTTAACAAAAGACCAGCTCTCTTATTGTGAAACTCTAAATCCTGCCTATTGATGTGCCTTGAATTGCAAAACATCTGCCATTTACTTCTCAAGACTTCAGACACATTTGTATAAGAATAAATGTGAAATGAGCAGTTGAACCTTTACCAATGTCTATTTTCTTGACATTTGTGCCTGAAGACTTGTTTTAATTAAGTCAATTTAATAGGCTCAATTGAAAAAGGGAGTTACTTGATCTAACTGCAGTAAACAACTTGGTAACACTTTATAATACTGTTTTATACTTAATAGGTGGTTGTGCATGAACTAATGCAGAGAAAATGGTAAGTGCTGTATTAACACTGCAGTCACTACTGATAACTAAGAGGTAGGTAACAGCATCCTGCTGTTTTAAAGGTCCAGTGTGTACGTTTTTGGAGGCTCTATTAACAGAAATGCAATATAATATACATAACGATGTGTTCAGAGGTGTATAAAGACCTTACATAATGACGCGTTATGTTTTTATTACCTTAGAATGAGCTATTTTAATCTACATACACCGGGGGCTCACCTTACATAAAATTCTCCATGTTGTGAGTATCCCTAAACGGACAAATTTCTCTACAGAGCGCGTTTCGTAAATACGTTATTTCTTTTGGGAAAGAAGCGAAAACGTGACGACATCTTAATCCTCTCACGGACTTCATAGTGCATAGTTGTAATTTACAACCTCATCGCTAGATGCTGCTAAAAACTACACCCAGCAGCTTTAAGGTAAGTAACAGTTAGTTACTTATTATTTATTTATTGTCATTAATAAATACTGAACGCTGCATCCCTTCCGCAGAACAATAACTAAGACATTTTTTAAATAACTATCCATTAACTTTGCATTTACATTTAAAAAATAATAATCGCAATATGAGAACAAGAGCATGTTAATTATATGAATAGTTTTTAGTAATTTAAACAAATTCTGTCTTTCAGGAGTTTACTGACTATGTTGAATCTTTTATGTTACCTATGATGTCCACACTGAATAAATAACTAGAATTCTCCATACTGTCATAAATAATAATAATAATAATAATAATAATAATATGTTTTATATATATATATATATATATATATATATATATATATACACATATATATATAGTGCCTTTCCAGGGGTGTATTCCAGAAAGTGGGTTTTGTTGGAAATCAAGAGTTTGTTAACCCCAGAAAATGGAAACTCAGGGTTTTCAGTTCCAATCAAAGACAAAACTAACCCTAACCCATAATAACTTACTCAGTAAACATAACCTACTCCATAGCAGGTTTTGTTGAAACAAACCCTGAGTCTCCACGTATCTCCGCCCTCCTGCAGAACAGCTATTGGACATGAGCTGTGATGTCATTGATTTCCAGTTGCTGTTAAAATCAAGTTAATTTGCCTTAGATCAGTGGTTCACAAACTTTTCAGATCAAGTACCACCTTTAATAAAATTAGTTGTTCCAAGTCCCACCTAATGACTGGCATAGAAAATCACATGAATAAACATTGTGAGTTATGAATCTTTACTTGCCTCATGATTAGATACACCTTGTCCTCCAATTCTAATGTATCATTAATAATAAAAAACATTTTTTAAACTGAAGAACATGTATTTCTTTTCTTTGTTTTTTTAGTTAGTCAGCAGTGCACTGTAAATGAGGGATTTATTAACTCGGTGGGGACTTGCAGAAAGACTACAAACCTATATTAAAGACAGACATTTAACACAGAACATATTTAACATAGAAGATAGTACAAATATATATATATACAGTATGGGGAAATAAGTGTTCAACACTTGAACAAATTATTTATTAAACACATTTCCAGTGCAGCAATTCACGTGAAATTTTGACCAGATGTTGGTATTAACTCAAGAAATCTACACAGATAAAGAAGAAATAAGACAACAGCTGATTTCACTAATTAGTTCAACCTCCTATTTGTGCAAATTAGAATCAGCCAGGTTATTGCAGGTTGATCAGTTAGAAAAAGCCTTACCCACCTCTGAATGCAAGTATACAAACATCTCATGATGGGTAGAGGCAAAGAGCTGTCCCAAGACCTTCGCAACAAGATTGTTGTGCTGCAAAAAAATGGTAGTGGTTACAGATGGATTTCACAACTCCTAAATGTTCCTGTTAGGGTCCATTATACGCAAGTGGAAAGGAAAAAACTCCACCATCAACAAGCCACGCAAAGGAACTCCTCGTAAGATTTCTGATCAGGGAGTGAGAAGGTTAATCAGAAGAGTAATCCAAGAGCCAAGGACCACTCGGAAAGAGCTACAGAGAGACTTGGAAGCAGCAGGTACAGTTGTCACAGAGAAAACTATAGGTAATGCACTCCACCGCCACGGCCTCCATGCATGCTCACCTCGGAAGG
This sequence comes from Oreonectes daqikongensis, assembly GCA_026939265.1. Taxonomy (NCBI): domain Eukaryota; kingdom Metazoa; phylum Chordata; class Actinopteri; order Cypriniformes; family Nemacheilidae; genus Oreonectes; species Oreonectes daqikongensis. The sequence continues at coordinate 61,383 of JAOTQM010000133.1, read as the reverse complement.
TTTGGAGGAGAAATGGCTCTGCGTATGACCCTAAAAATACTATACCAAAAGTGAAGTTTGGAGGTGGAAGGATCATGGTATGGGGCTGTTTTTCTTCTCATGGTACTGGCAGAATCCATGTTATTGAAGGGAAAATGAATGGAGCCATGTACCAGCAAATTCTATAGGTGAATCTGTTACCATCCGCCAGGATGAGACATGGATGGACATTGCAGCAGGACAATGATCCAAAACATACTGCAAAAGAGACTCGGAATTGGTTCCAGAAGAAGAAAATAAAGTTGTTGGAATTGCCCAGTCAATCACCAGACTTAAACCCAATAGAGAATTTATGGAAGGAACTAAAGATCAAGATTCACAAGAGGGCCCCGCGGAACATTGAAGATTTGAAGACCGTCTGTTTAGAAGAATGGACCAAAATCCCACCTGCGCACTGTGAACGATTAGTTTGTTCATACAGGAAGCGTCTTGCAGTTGTTCTTGCAAACAAAGGCTTTTAACACCAAGTATTAAGTATAATCTCAGTTAGTGTGTTCAATATTTTTTCTTCTCCTATTTCACTTGATTAAAAATAACTTTTTTATGGATTGTAATTTTATGATTTCTTTATCTGTGTAGATTTCTTGAGTTAATGCCAACATCTGGTCAAAATTTCATGTGAATTGCTGCACTGGAAATGTGTTTAATAAATAATTTGTTCAAGTGTTGAATACTTATTTCCCCCACTGTATATATATGTACACACACACACACTATATTTCCAAAAGTATTGGGTCACCCTATCTAATAAACAGGTTTGATGACTTTAGTAATTTCCATGAGTATAAATCGTAATGCTGCAGCATATCATGATATTCTATGGAATTGTGTGCTTCTAATTTAATAGCAACAGTTTGGGAAGAGCCCTTTTCTATTCCATCATGACAATGTCCCTGTGTATGAGACAAGATTCAGAAAGAAATAATTGATCAGTGTGGAAGAACTTGACTGGTCTACATAAAACAAAGTCCTGAACTCAAAGAACTCATCACCAAACACCAATGACTTGTACACAGGAGTAGTCATTTTGGGACAGTAAAAGGGGCTTTTGAAACAGTTTTAAATTGCATTTCTACAAATGGCATTGTAAGGAATTTTATTTCCATCTCTGTTGCAACAGTTTTGGAAGAACCTTTTTTCTGTACCCCTGTGTACAAGCCATTGATGTGGAGTGATGAGTTTTTGGCTCAAAGACTGCATTTAAAGTCACACCAAATGTGTTCAGCTGGGTTCAGGACTTGGCTTAATGCAGATGGGCTTACACTTGGTGGCGCGAACTGAAAGAGGCAAATGGTTGCAAAACAGACAGAGACCTAGCCTTCCTGCTGCTGGATTTGTAAATGTTATATTTATGTTTTTTTACTTTCCTGCATCGTTGAGCTTATTTGTTATTAGGCTGTTTTCAGGTTGTTCATAGGTCCACTCCTTTAATATTAATGGCTCTTATGATTGAGGTTCTGAATTGTTATTTGTCTATAATGAACTGTATGTTTTTGTCTCTGTCGTCTGAGGGCCTGCACTTTACATTCTGATAACGGATGAGACAAACTGTCTGTGCTTCGTACCATTTCTCAAGGATGCATTGTTGAATAAAATCCTCTGTTTATGTAATATTAAAGGAGAATCAACTGAGATATACTCTTGAGTGTGTCACTTATTTAGTTCTCCCGGCATCGTAAAAAGAAAGGGATTGCTGCAGGTCGACTTGATTGTAGAAGACTATGTGCACAAAATATCTAACAGGATCTAAGTTGGAGAAAGGAATCTGGCGGCACGACACAAAAAGGCATCCGACACAGGTGATTTCTTAAGTGAATTCTACTTGCTGAGACCTGTGGGTGGATGGCCATCCAGGCTTTAGTTAACCTTTGAAAGGGCCCCACTTTAAACGCAGTGGATCGCCTGCTAACGCAAAATACTCTGTGCTGAAACCAAATATTATTCTGTCAATTTTTTCTCTTAAGATATCTTGTGTAAGCTACGATAGTACTTTTTAACTCCGGCACATTACCGTACTTGAAATACGTGTGGGGGACTATATTGTGGACCAATCACACGTTTGAAAACCGTCTATGAGAATATATTCTAAACTGAAAACAGTAAGAAAAACAAAGGGACAGAGCATTCCGCAACCGATACAGAAACTTCTTTTTAGAGAGAAATCTAAATCATGTTCTAAACCAAAACGGTCGCAAATCAAATCAGTCGTTATTTTTTTACACGGGCACAGCCACAAATAGTGTCACAGCCCCAATTTTTGGAACTGCGATATTCACAACAGACATATGCACAATCGGCTTCACAGTTAAACTTCACAGTTAAACAAAATGCCAAGAGCATCCCATCAAATAATTCTTTATGTTCCTACAAAATAATGCAAAAAAGACAAAGACTGTACAAGCTCTACCTCCTCACACAAATTCATGCTCCGGGTGTAACAACCCTGTGTTCCTGTCCACTTTTCCCCGGACTTCCGAACTCCGTTTCCCATAATCCTGTGCACCAGTTTTCCCGCCATTCACTCATCACCCGCACCTGATCCCCATTACTTGTCACCTTTAAATACACATCCCTTTGTCTCAGTCTTTGTCAGGTCTTGTTGTGATTTCATGTCGTTTTTGTAGTCCTTGTGTGCCAGTGGTTTTGTCTCCAGAATTTATACCTTTGTGCTACTCGTTTATCCAGAGTTTTAACCTAGACTCCTTTTCTATTGGATGTTTGGATTTATAGTGTTTTGCCTGTTTCGTTTGTGTATGTTTACCTGCACTGTCATGGGATTCTAACTGGATTGTACCCCTCAATTAATCACCGTCATCGTCAGTTTACCTGTGGAAAGTGTGACACTGGGTGTAGACATGCAATATAATAAAATGAAGAAGAATTTATAAAGTTAAAGCTGAACATCCAACAACTGGAAACAGATGCAAGAAGAACTGCCATAAGACAGTGACACATAACCTATTGTTTCAACACTATTTAATAGTATGCTTTCTCTCCTAGTAAACAGCTACAACCTCCAATAAAATAATTTTACTTAACTGATAGAAAGTGAAAATTAAAGCCACAAAAAATTACCCATTAACATGAGGAGACTATCATTGGCAGCCTCTCTCTCCTCAAGCAGACAAAATACAACACACATAAGGCATCCCATTTGACCTGTTTAACTGCACTGTAAAAAAAATGGTCAAAAGATTGGCGGCAGAGTTTCCAGACGAATTCCGTAAAATTACAGAAAATAACAATTTCACGAAATTACATGCAATTACTGTAGAAATACAGATTACAGGTTACAGTGCAAATTTATTAATATACAGTTTATTACTGTTTTTAAATTGTTTTAAAACCATGGAAAAACTTATAAATTATGTCAAATTACCAACAAAACAATTGACTTTCAGGTTAATCTCTGTAAATTTAGGGTGTTAATGAATTAGTTTATAAAACTGCTCCGTAATTCTAGAGAAGTGTTTCCATGTACAGTAACTAAGTAATAATTTAGAAAAACGGAGTAAGTGCATAGATTAAAAAACAAATGTTTGTATATTTACAGGATTAATCTTTCTTTTTACAGAAAAAAATTGTCAAGTTCTTCAATTTATCTTTGTAAATGAAAGGGTATTTAGTATGTATTTTATTTAACTGCTATCTACCTACAATCATTTTCTGTTAAAATACAGATATCATTAGCTACAATAACCACAAAATATTGTATAAAAATAAGGTATGTACATATTGCAAAGACAAATGTCTGTAGATACACAGTTTTATTTGTTCATTTTCAGAAGTATCATACTTTAAAATTACACTTAAATTTCAATGAAAATTTCTGAAAATAATCCAAATGTATTTTTATGCATTTAAAAAAAACTGCACATTTAATGTATTAGAAGCACTGTATGTCAAGATATATGAATTAGAGGGAATACATGCTTAGTACATAATTTAGAACATGCAAAACACCTACATTAAAAGGCACTTGCTGTGTACATTTATTCTGTAATGTTAATGTCTAAAAAAAAACAGCAAAAATTACATTTCATCCAAAGCAACATTTAAATTAGGAGAAAAATAGAAGCATCAATAAGTGCATTAACAAGTCCCAGTTAGCCTATAGCATAGAAAAACAGAGTATTAATGGGTCAAATGTTCATTGCCATTTCTTAAAAATGGGTGGAGTTAGGCAGTTTATTCCAATAGCAGGGAGTAGTCAAAGTAAAGGTCCATGAAATTGAATTTGGGATGACTGCGGAACACGTTTCTGGATGGCACATAGGTCTAAAGTAGTGAATTTAGGTATAAGTGCAGAGCCAGTGGTTGTTCTGTAGGCAAGCATCAGTGCCTTGAATTAGATGCAAAATTAGAAGCGAAAGGAATACAGATTATTTAAAGCTGCTCTGCTCATCAGACTAGTTGCTGTCCAGGAGATTGTTCTGTTGTTCAGGAGACTTGTTCAACAAACAACTCATTCATTTTTTATTTAATACAATTGGTTGTTGAAATGTTTTACAACCACAATGTTTGTTTTTATCTGAAAAAATATATAGGCCCAAATGACATGGTTTCATGATTGTCTAAAATCAACTGGTAACACAGGAATCCTCATCTTGCATTGGCAAAATAAAAATATTAAATAAATAAATAAAAGAATTATTACACATTGGCACCAGTATAATTACACTGTCTGCAAGCATTGTCTTGCAAAGCAATATTTATAATTTTTCCCCTTCTAAAAAGGTTTAGTATACCCATGCAGTATTGTAAGAAAGATTTTCCTAACATTACCAGATAGCAATCATGAACAAAAACCCTTAAGATTTTTACACCAACATTTTTAAGTAATAGTTCTTAAACAGTAAAGGTGAAAATTCTCTTGTTTCACTTACCCCCCATGCAATCCAAGATGTTTTAATTTCTTCTGCAGATCACTGAGTTTTTGTTTAGAAAGTTGTCCCAGATCTGTTGAGCCACAAAAAGCACTTAAGTGGGTACACCAAACCTTTGATGGTCCAAAAACAAAAGTTTTAGAAAGCATTCAGGTAATCCATGTGGCTCTAAACTGTTCCTTCAACAATAAACTCCTTTTCATACAATAAAACACATCTTTTCATGCAGATATTTTATACTGATTTTGGTTTTAAATGGTCCTTGGTTTGCTTATTCATCCCTTACCACAAGAGAAAACTACATTTTATAGATGGGTGGAATCTGACACAATGTCCATGCAGATTTTTTTAAGAAAGCTCACTCTTTACACACCTGGATTGTCATGCAATAAATCTCCAGTCTTTCCACTTGACCTGAAATAATAATACATAATAAACAAATAGTAACAATGGAATAATAGAAATAATCTTTGCAGCCCTCAGCGCCAGTTTTGTGTCTGAACACTATTTGGGAATGCTAATATTAGCTTCAAAATATACACAAATACGCAGCCATGCGATATGAAATGAAATCTTGTAACATGTAGTATGAAACAAACACTCACCCCAGTCGTTGATCAGGTGGCAAGATGATGTATCCGTACGCCATTGTATCGTGAATTGGTAATAGGCGAAATAAGGCCCCATGAAAGAGCGCGTGAGACCAGCGTGCTTTTCCATCACTGTCGCAGAGTGACTGGAGAAACATATTTGTGGGCGGTACTAAAACGGAAAAGTATTTGGCGCACGCACGCGCACAAATACATTCCAACATTACTTTTCTATATTTTTGAATATAGATCTCAAGTAAAACTCCTGAATGTAGTAATTTATAATTAACAATACTTGATTCTTCTGCAATTAAACAATCAGAGTCCCAAAGCGTCAAAACAACATTTTGTCCAAATAATTGCACTGTACAGTGACAGTATAATATAAAATATTGATATACATTATTTATGTACATTGTACAGCACATGTGTAAGCTGTCAAACACTGCATAGGCCTACATGGTTGTGTGCATTTGTTAGCAAACCGTTTGTGCTGAACAGTTGTTGTTTTTTTCTGGACTAAGCATGGAATTGTTACACATAAGTGGTGTCTTAAATTGATATTTACATGCTCATGTGATATTATAATGCCAATATGCACTGTGGCCTGGCCTGGCCCTGTGTTAGCTGAGTACATGTGAACCAGCCATATTTCCAGGTCAGGTGTAGAATCAGCTAACTTCAGTAATCAAACTGATTGTATTGACATTACTCTCTGTTTCAGGATGTGTCAAGTCTTTAACATTAAGAAGTGAAAATGGGTCACCAAAACAACACCAGAATATAAATGTGTCAACACACTGACAAGAATACAAAATAAACAAAGAAACTGAATTAAAAAAAATATTTGTTGATGGAAACAAAATGTGAACTTCTGACGAGGTTTGTGACATACCTGATGATATTGTAGAAATTTTAGAACAGAATGACAGTTTCACACAATGATATCACAGTGAGTGTCCTGTGAAGTTACCATTTTAGCTCACACTTTGACCTCTACACATTGTGACCACATGACTATCCTGAGAGCTCATGTAGAAATCACTGTAAAATCAAATTGTTGACTCGGCTAAGCCTATGCTTGGATTAGGATCCATCTCTTCCTATAATGTCAGATAAAAGATATGCTAAACAGATATTCTGCAAATTTATGTAATCTTTTTATTGACAATATATTCACATATTTTTTGGCATTTAGTTTCTTTTACATTTAATCATAATATAGCTATAGGCGTAGTTCACTTCCATGTGGGATGGATGACTATCCAGTGGTGCAGAGATTATGTATTTTTGTAGGCCAACCCGGAAGTTAGCACCGCACTGGACGTTTGCACCACACTCCCATAGACTTTAGGAAGATCGCAAAAAATATGCTCTGTGGTAAACAAATGTTTATGATACACATTTTGTCTATGAAGATAATCTTGACAAATTAACACAATATTTGTTCATTTTTAAGCCTAAATGGATGTGAAGCCATAATTTTATAACAAGCACAAGAATGGAGCACATTACATGATAGGACCTTTTACTAATTCATCAAACTACATGTGGCCTTTACAAAGCAGCTTTGCAGAGCAAAATGTGTGAATTATTATTTTATTACAAGCATGGTTGTAATATTGTATTAAACAGTCCAACAGTTAAAAATAAAAAAAATAAAAAGTGCTTTTTTACAAAGACAAATCTCTTTACACCTAAAGCTAGTTGTCTTTTTAATTAACACGAATTTGTTAAATTTGGCCAAATGAAGCCATCAAGCCAACAAACAAGAGCACACAGTACAGCACATGTTTTTTGGATGCCATCGTTGTTCTAGATTAGAATACTAATGCACAGGACCAGCACAGCAACGTGAAGGCGTTAATATAGGATTATATGTTCTTTGTGATCTTTCTCTTAACGATTTTTCTTTTTCCTTTTTATTTTTTACCGTTTGCAGATGTATTGTCGGTCCCTACATCATTTTTCATTAACTAACAGGTTTGTAAAAAAATCTATGTATGTTTTACATGAAGCTGCAGGCAAAACACCTAATTCCTGCATCCACCGTGCAAATGATTGTTGATGAAATAAATGGCTTACATAACATTTGCAGTCAGCACAAAAAAAACAATTTAAAGAAATACTTAAAGCGAATACAAACATATCAGACTCTGATGCAGAAGCAGCTTTGAATGGTTTGACAGATTTGCATTCTTCATGCAGCATTCCTCTTTCTACAGATTATAGCAGAAAGCAGTTTTTCACAAAAACTTCTCATATGTGAAACCACACGTATTCATCTTGAAACAGACAGCAACAGAAAACACAGGTATGCACAGTAAGCTGTGGGCAGTTGTGGCCCAGTGGTTGCAAAGTCAGACTAGTGACCAGAAGGTCGCCGGTTCGATTCTCAGGACCGGCGGGTGACGACTGAGGTGCCCTTAAGCAAGACACCTTGCTCCCCGGGTGCTGCAGTGACAGCTGCCCACTGCTCCGGGTGTGTGTGTAACGCCCTGGGGCTAGTGCCTCTTTATTCAGTGTTTCTGCCTTATGGACTTCATATCCCATCATGCCTTGTGTCTCGTCATTGTTAACCTGTTTCAGCTGTGCCTCATTTCTTGTTTGTCCTTTCATCTGTGTATTTATAGCCATGTGTTTCAGTTGTCTAGTGTCGATCGATGTTCATGTTATGGTGTTCCTGTTTCTTGTCTTTTGTGTTACTTTGTGTATTTTGAATTACTCTTCGGATTATCATTAAAGGATTATATGCATTTGGATCCGCTCTCCTGTATTCCCTGTCTGGCACGTGACAGTATGTGTGTTCACGACTTGCAGTGCGTTTGTTCACTACTCATGGATGGGTTAAATGCAGAGGTCACGTGTTGGGTATGGGTCACCATATCTGACAAATAGGTCACTTTCACTTTATTAAAAGATTCTGTGGTGTGGCAGCAATGTGTAAGGACTCAAAATGTCACACCTACTGTTGTGTTAACTGATGTGTGTGATGGATCTGTGCTTAAAACCAATGCTTTGTGTATGCAGTCAGGTATGAGTTTGAAGCTTTTTCTGTACCAGGATGCTTTTGAGGTTGTCAACCCTCTTGGCTCAGCAAAGAAAAAGCACAAGATTGTGGGACAACAATAGTAACAACTTGGAGCCATTCTATCGGTCATACTTTTCAAGTATGCTGTCGGACATGAGAGATTTAGAAGACAATGGTCTAATCACTTGTTCAGGTCACACTGTATACGCAACTACCTTGTGCATCGTTGGAGACAATTTGGGATTTCACTGTATTGGTGGTTATACTGAAAATTTCAGAACTTCCTTTCAGTTCTGTAGGTTTTGCTTGGTACCCAGAGAGGAAATTGACAATGTAAATGTCAGTTTTCCAGCGAGGACAGTTGAAAACTACAAAGAGGCAGTACAGCTACTGAAAGACGAAAAACTGTTAATGGAGTGAAGTATTTTCATGTGTGTCAGCTAGGCCTTCCACCATGTATAGGACATGACTTATTTGAAGGAATAGTTGCCTATGATCTTTTCATTTACCTACAGCACTTTATAAAAGTGAAGAAATGAATGACTTACCAGTAACTCAATCGGTGAATAAGACAGTTCAGTTACCTTGACTTAGATGCTAGTTTAATTCCTTCAGAAGTCAGTGAACGTGGAAATGAAAGTGGTGGGCAAGCAATCCAGAATTGGTGTTTGCTGAGACTCCTTCCCATCATTATTGGTGACAAATTTGCAGACATTCAGGACGTGGTAGTTTAGCAAGTCTGTTCCCCCCAAATATCTCCCGCCCAAGTTAACTTTCTTCAGGTCCACATTCATGAATATCTTGAAACAAGGAAGCATCTGTTTCCCTCTGACAAATTGAAACCAAAACATCACTACCTCCTACACTACCCATCACTGACCTTGAGGCTTGGCCCACTTGTTCACTTATGGACATTGAGGTTTGAAAGCAAACACTCATATTTTAAGCAATGTGTGAGGAGGACACAAAACTTCACAAATGTTTGCAAGAGTCTTGCAAACAGTCACCAGTTGCTTCAATCCTACATGAACTCCATCTCCTTCTTTCCTAAAGTTCTGCAAGTAAAAGACTCCTCCCTCCACCATGCAGAACTGTATAGCAGTAAGGTATACAGTGCTGTTGAGATAGGCTTGTGTCCACAGAAGTGAACTTTAGGGGAACTCTATATAAGAAGGGATTCTTTCTATGACTTAACAATGATAAGTCTCTGAAATTTGGACAACTTGACCCTGTTCTTATGAAAGAAAACAAAGACGTGTATTTTCTTGTCACGCCACACTCATCATCCTACATGCCAGAGTATGGTCTCCATAAAATTGGAGAAGCTGCAAGGGATGGTTTGCATTAATGCTATTCAGTGTGTTACGACCGCAGGTGTTATCTAGGGGTGTTAGGGAGGCAACATTTAAAATAATAAGTTCCTGTGTGTGTGGGGGGGGGGGGGGTGCAGAGGCATAGACAAACGCAAAGTAAATAAAGTCAGAGAATGTGTGTAAAGAAATATAATAATAATGTGGACAAAATAATGATAATAATAATAAAGGATGATATTAATAATAAGAAAATGTGTGATTATTTACAAATTATATACAACAACAAGAAAACAAAAATAAAACAAGACCAGGGGAAAAGGAACGAAAATAACAAAATAGAAGGAAAAACTAACTCATTTTAATGCCCTCTAATTCTAAGCTATTTAAAAAAAACTAAGTGGGTCTTCAGCATTTTCTTACCTAATCTACACTAACTATCCCGCACAAAACATACATGGGGTGGCACTCACTCCTAAACTAGTGTATCAAATACAATCATATACATCAAAACCTACATGTGCACAATGTATGTCCGCTTTTCCCCGGTACACAGGGAAAACGAGAAACCAACAACATCCAATAGACGAACACAGAGACATGTTGTGAGACAAGACAAGCGAAACAAGGTAACAAAAAGACATAAAAAGGCACAAAGGAAAATAACGTAATGTCTAATAGGGCGACAATAATAAATGCTGAGCTGAAAGACTCCCGCACGTTCACTCCGGCATCCATTTAAACCGGAGGGAGATTGGCAATTGGTGGAGCGACACGTGACGTCACTTATAAAGCCCAGAGAGGACCACTTCGATGGACCAATGGGGAAACCGGATGGATCTGAGGAGGGACAGCAGAGAGAGAGAGAGAGAGAAGAAAACAAATGAAGAAACACAGACACACCCACAGGGACGTAACACTCTTCTTCTTGTTCACACACACAGCACATGGCAATGGCAATTTAAACTCTGGAAAGGGCATCAGCTAGGACATTGTCCGCACCTTTTTTATGTTTCATTTCCAGATTAAAGTTCTGTAATAACAGAGACCAGCGCATCAAACGTTGGTTCTGGTTGTACATGCGAGACTAGAAAATTAGGGGGTTATGGTCCGTGAAAACGGTGAGTGGAAGATTACTGGAACCAACATAAACCTTGAAATGTTGTAGTATGAGAGCCAAAGCTTTTTTCTCTATGGTGGAATAGTTAAACTGATGTTTGTTAAACTTCTGGGAAAAATAACTGATGGGGTGATCTATGCCATCTTTGTCTTCCTGGAGAAGGACAGCGCCAGCACCAACACCACTGGCATCAACCTCTATTTTGAATGGTAAGGAGCAATCTGGGGTTGCGAGTACAGGGGCATTACAGAGGAGAGCTTTAACACTGTTAAATGCATACTGACAATCTTTAGACCACACAAATGGTTTAGAAGGACTGATTAGTGAAATAAGGGGGTGAACAACAGTGGAGAAGTTTTTACAAAAACTTTGGTAGTAACCGGCCATCCCCAAAATCGGCGCAACTCACGGCGCGTGGTGTGGACCGGTAATTCTGAAATGGCAGTGACCTTGGCCTCGACAGGAAGGACTTGTGCCTGTCCAACCTCTTTACCAAGGTATGTGACAGTTGCCTGACCAAATTCACACTTCGCTAAATTAAGTGTTAAAGACGCATTGTCCAGTCGTTTAAACAATGCTTTAGAGAGCGAACATGCTCAACCCAATCAAATGAATAAATTACAAAATCTTCCAGATAAGCACTACAGTTTGGAACATCTGATAGCACTAAATTTACGAGTCGCTGAAACGTTACAGGTGCGTTACAAAGACCAAACGGCATGGTTGTATATTGGAGGAAATTATCAGGGGTGACGAAAACTGAAATTTCAGAAGCTCGGGGTGTACGTGAAACTTGCTAATAACCTTTAAACAAAACCAATTTACTAACGAAGTTCGCTGAACCAACATTATCAATACAGTCTTCCATGCGAGGCAGGGGATATCTGTCAGGCACAGTCACCGCATTTACCTTGCGAAATCAGTGCAAAACCTAAACGTACCATCGGGCTTAGGGACAAGCAGGCACAGGGAGCTCCAAGGACTGCAGCTTGGTTTCTGTCATGACACAGATAGACGGGAGACTCAGATTCTCTTGTGCAAACTAAATAAAGTTGGGTTAGGGTTAGAATTTATTAAGCACAAAGGTAAGAGTGACAATGTGTAAAGAAAGATAATAATAATGTGGACAAAATGATGATGACAAATTATATACAACAACAAGAAAACGAAAATAAAACAAGACCAGGGGAAAAGGAACGAAAGTGGTGCCAAAGGAACGAAAATAACAAAATAGAAGGAAAAACTAACTAATTTTAATGCCCTCTAATTCTAAGCTATTTATGAAAACTAAGCAGGTCTTCAGCGTTTTCACGCCTTATCTAATCTACACTAACTAGCACGCACAAAACATACATGGGGTGGCACTCACTCCTAAACTAGTGTATCAAATACAATCATATACAACAAAACCTATGTGTGCACAATGTATATGTACCTGTCCGCTATTCCCTGGTACACAGAAAATTGTAAATTTGTGGATTCTTTGGCTTTACGGCAAATATAGCAACAGCTCAGAAGTTTGATAATTTTCATGAAAATGTCTTCTATGATCTTTGACTGATCTAGGGTTTAGGGTTTGTGTGACAAGCACAATTCCTGAAAATAAGAAGAAACGGAAAGACTCTTAAGGCTGTATTGTGTTTGAATCTGTGCCTGTGAATATGGATGCACAGATGAAGAGAAAAGAAGAAATGCAAGAAATGTTCAAGGAAAATGACAGGAATGAAAAACGTATAAATACATTAATCTCTGATACCTTTGTGTCTCAGAGAAGTGACATAACATTTACATTTATATTTAGTCATTTGGTAGATGCTTTTATCCACAGCGACTTTTAAGGAAAACAGCAAGCGATTTGTCCAAGTAAGCAATATTCACGAGAAGTGCTAGTAATACAAAGTTTTAGATACAACATCAAGAAAGTATAAGCAAGAATACAGAGAACATTAGAAAAGAGAGGTAGAACGTTTTTTTCTTTTTCTTTTATGAGATAGTTAAGTGCTCACGGAAAAGCTGGGTCTTCAGCTGTTTTTTTAATTGTGAGATTGATCCAGCTGTCCAGATGGATACAGGAAGATCATTCCACCAGCAGGGAATGGTGAAAGAAAATGTCCTTGAGATGGATCTCATACCTCTCAATGAAGGAACAACGAGGCGCAGATCGTTTGCAGACCGCAGACTTCTGGAGGGGATGTAGGTCTGTAAGAGAGAGTTGAGGTAGATGCGTGCTGTGTTAGTGGCTGTTCTGTAAGCAAGCACCAGTGCCTTGAACTTAATGTGTGCCGCTACTGGGAGCCAGTGCAGAGAGATGAGCAGAGGTGTGACATGTGCTCTCTTGGGCTCATTGAAGACCAGGCGTGCAGCAGCATTCTGGATCATTTGCAGGGGTTTGAAGGCACAGGCTGGGAGACTGGCCAGAAGAGCATTACAGTAATCCAGTCTAGAAATGACAAGAGCCTGGATGAGAAGCTATTTTGCATGTCCTGTTAAGAATGGTCTGATCTTCCTAATGTTGTACAATGCAAACCTGCATGACCGTGTTGTTTTAGTAACGTGATCCTTAAAAGTCAGCTGATCATCCATGATTACCCCAAGATTCCTGACTGAAGTCAATGGGGGTTATCCTTGATGGGCCAAGCTGGATGGTAAGCTGGTGCTGTTCTGACGGAGTGGCAGGAAGGACAAGAAGCATAAGTTCTGGTAAGGACATGCAGGTCCTTAAAGATGAATGGCCCTACCTTTTCTCAGTGGTCGGCATGGAAGAACACTTCAAATTTTTAACAGGGGTGCACATAAATGAGGCATTTTAAGAGGCAATGATAACTAAACTAGCAAGAGTTCTTGACTACTTTCAGTCTTTTCCAATTGAGAAGTCAGCCATAGCTGCAAAAGACAGAGCTGCAATCCAAGTGAGTGGTGGACCCTCTGTGGCAGTGTTGATGCTACTTTCATACTTCAAAGAAGATCAGACTAAAATGTTTTACATAGTTGACAAAACATGCATTGCAGATGAGGTTAAGACTGAACACCTGTCACCCACACCATGCATTATTGTATGTGGTAAGTGAGCGGCATTCATTCATCCTGGGAACACAAATTCTTTCTTGACCATCCATAGGCAGCAACATAATTGCAACTTTCAAGGGAAAGAATGTTAGACATTGTAAAAATAGTCCATGTGACAACAGTGGTTCAAACTTATTGTTTTGAAGCAATGAGAATTTTTTTAGCACATTTTCATTTTTGGGTGAACTAACCTTTTAAGTAAGATTCTTGTGTTTGTCTCTGAATTCAATGCAGTTTTACTGTGAGTTTGTATTTTGTACTACTACTTTATCAACAGGTGCATATTTAAGATCAATCCGGACAAGGGCTTCAAAGTTGAGCATCTAGAAAATAAGAAGAGCAGTGCAGTCAACCCGAAAGTCCTGACCCTCATCAACCGCATTTCTGAGTATGAATGGAGTTCATAATTGGTAAGTTGCGTATTGTCAGTTCGTGTACTTCTACTTTATTGAACATGCATAGTACATACCGTCACGGTACGGGTGTGCAGGCAGGTGAAGACGCCACAAGGGATGAAGTGATGGTGAATTTATTGACGAACACGGGCACAAAAGGGTAACAGGTAGGTAATCCGAACACAGGTGAACAGGCAGGTAATCCAAACACGTAAACGGGGAAGTATTCCACACACAGGTAAACAGGCAAGTGATCCAAATACAGGTATACAGGTAAGTAATCCACACACAGGCAAACGGGTAAGTGTTCCACAGCAAATAACAACTTGAACATAACAACTAGACCTGACAAGAAACAAAGCAAACTACTGAACTTAAATAACACATGGCAAACACAACACAGGTGCAAACAAATCAAACACAGATTACAAACAGGTGCAGAGTCCAATCAAAAATGGTCGGCTGAAGGTGCGGTGCATGCTGGGTAATGAAGTCCGGAAACAAACAGGGACAGACAGAAAAGTTACACATACATTTAAAAAGCATACATACATTTAAAAAATGAACACTGAGCGTAGACGGCACAAGTGGCTCAAATTTAATTTGCTATTTATTTTGTATTATTAAATATGGATAACTTTGTCTCTACATTGTAGTTCATTAAATGATCAGTACATTGTTGAGTACTGACTGATATGTATATTTAGCAGCTATCTAACATCCTTAACACAACTAATTTGGATTTCATAAACATGCCCCTGTAACACTACAATAACCTCCAACTGCCAAATCAAGCAAAAAGGGGGAAATAGAATACATACATTAAAAGAAAAAATACATAAAATAATTGATTATTAAACTTGTGTACACCCATCTTGGTAAGTTTAAAGCATCTCTTAACATCTGTGAACATTTACACATTTGGCAGACGCTTTTATCCAAAGCGACTTACATTACATTGTACTATACATTTGTACATTTTGTATAGTAAGCAAGTGGGGGTTAGGTGCCTTGCTCAAGCCCTGAGATTCGAACCAGCAACCTTCTGGTCATGAGTCCAACTCTCTAACCACTGGGCCACGACTGCCCACAAATTCATCTTCACTAGTTCCAAGGAGTTGACCTGTGTAACATAACCTGTTTAAGCGGTCCAAAATTTAAGATCCCGTTGGAACAGAAGTCTTTTATAGTTTATTTTTCATTTTTTGGAATTTTTTATGTTTTATTAATGATGTCAAATTGATTAAGCACATCTAACATATGTTATTTTTTTACATAATGTGTATGCATGCGTGTTTATGCACATACACAAACTGTTTATAATAATGTAAACACAGCAATATTTGATACTGGGTCAATGCTAATAAAAAAGTATTAAATTCTGTGTCATTTGTTTGGATTTTTACTTTGGTTTTTATAATTGAAGACATTGAAGTCATTGAAAGAACTGTGGACCACAAAACCTAAATGAAGAACTTTTGATTATGTCACAGCATTTGTTTTCTACCAGGTCTGGTAAAACAAGAACACACACATATTTTAATTTGTAATAATAATTTATATAAATAGCAATAATAATAATGGCAACAACAACAACAATAATAGTAATGAAAAGCAGTGATACAGGGCCAATCCTGCAACAAGTGCAACTCAGAGTTGGAAAAACATAAAAAGAAGACATAAAATGGTCATAAATAATAGATGTGGTTAGGAAATGTAGTGGAGAATAAGACAATGATAAATAATGTTCAAAGTGAGCTTTTGCAAGAAAATACTTATTATTAGATAAGAAAAAGTTATAAGAAATAACTTTTTTATCCATGTGTAGCGCACTATAAATTATTTAAATTGAGATACAAAATCTTGAAATTGTTCTTTTTTCGAGCTATTATCATTGTATTGGGGGATGTTTAAATTAAAACTTTATTGACATTAGTCTAAACATTTTATATTAAATCAATATAATTTTATTCAGATGACAGAGACAGTATATACATTTTATATTGCGGTCTATAATTTATATTACATTGGTTTTCTTTTCTTTTCATTTTATTTATAATGATTAATAAAGTGATATAATGTTACATTAGGACAGAGAATCATTGGTAATATTATCACATTACTGGTAGAGCCCGACCGATATGGGTTTTTTGGGAGCCGATGCCGATGCCGATATAAGGGAGTAAAAAAGACCGATATTGATATATCGGCCGATATTCTTTGTTTATTTTATAGTACAGTGCCAGTCAAAAGTTTGGACACACGAATGGGAAGTGCTGTAGAATAGAGTAGGCTATACATATACATAAACACATTTTTTTGTAATAATCACTCAAATTATGTGATTAAACACTTATAATGACATGACAAAGATATGTAATGGAGGCAGGGTATTTAACAATATAACAATACACTTTATAGTCCAAAATGAGTTTTTTTATTTATTTATGAAAAATGTGACAAATTCAGTGGATCTCATACGGCCCTACTAATGTAGCAAACGAATATGTTAAGCTCATTGTGAGAGTAAAAGACAGGGACATTGTTTGTTTACTTTATAGCATTCCGTATTACCAACTATGGGGTCAATCTGCTACATTACTGGCTGTACTGACAAACAACACAGACGTGACCGAACTGATGAGTTACATATGGCAGTTTTAAGGCACAGGGTTATCAGCTGAGATCAGCTGGTTTCACTACAGTGACCTGGATCCCCAGTAGCAGACAATGGAGTGCACTCTGCTGGACAAACTAAGTAATTACACCATTTACACGCATGTGATCATTACAAGCATTATATACCTGTTCTGTTAAAAAATGTGTATATCGGTGGAATATCTGCGTCATATACGCCGATGCCGATATATCTGTTACAGGCTCATATCGGCCGATAAAATCGGCAAACCGATAAATCGGTCGGGCTGTAATTACCGGCGGGTCAGTTTTAACGGACCTCTAGTTAAGCAACAATTAAGGCTTAGCATGACAGTTAGCCTGCCCCACACCAGGCTAGTTTCCCAGCATATGTTGCCATTGTAACGGAGTTTGAACTATTTTAAGTTTGCTTTATGAAACCGAATCCACTGACAATAAGTCTGAATTACCAAAACAAGCCTGGCTTATTTTAGAATCTTGTTTTATTGAACAGCCCTCTGAAGTAACAAGTAATTAAACATACATGTAAACTAAAAACTCCCACTTTGCTGCAAAATGGGATATTTTAGATCGTTATTTTGCAAGTCAATGACGCCCTCTGTCCATTGGGCATTCTAATATGCAGGCTAACCTAACCCTAACACCCCCCTCACAGTTGTCATGAAGGGCAAAATTAGCTATATAGACCAAAATAAGTTTTTGTACCAGGCTGTAAACATGTTTTTTTGTGCTGTAAAGATGGCCATTTTAACATGGGGCTCAATGAGATTCTGCTCTGTTTTGGAGCCAGCCTCTAGCAGCCAGTTGATGAATTGCAGTTTAAGTCACTTCTGTGTTGGTTTCACGAGTGAGACCGGAAGGTTGCCCCTCGGTTTTAACGTAGTGCATCTCAGTGTGGTATGGGAATAGCTCTAGCCAAGACTGCAAAGCTCTTCAGAGAGTCGTGCGCTTAGCTGAGCGCATCTCAGGGTCTGCTCTCCCACCCTTGCAAGACATCTACCTCAAACGCTGCAAGAACAGAGCCAAAATAATAATTAAAGACTCCAACCACCCTAATAACCATCTCTTTAACCTACTGCCATCTGGTAAGCACTTCCGTAGCCTGAGGACCAGAACAGAGAGACTGAGAAGGAGCTTTTTCCCCTGAGGCAATCAGGCTCCTAAACTCTTGACATCAGACCACACTCCTTGTACTTTAGTACATCCAACACAGAGACATTCAACCTATACACATTGCACTACTGCTCTTTGTGTAATGCTGCTACCTTTTAAATTTTTGCACTGCTGCTAAGTAGATTAGATTAGATTCAACTTTATTGTCATTACACATGTACAAGTACAAGGCAACGAAATGTAGTTTAGGTCTAACCAGAAGTGCAATAAGCAAGTGCAGGATATACAGTTGTGCATAAATACAGGATAAAGTAAAAATTATGAAGAATTTACAAGTGGGAATGTACTATGAACATTATATACAGATGGCTATTTACTAAAAAACAGAAATTTACTGATGGATATGTAAAATATAAATTAGACTATGCAGAACAGTAGTGCAAATGAATATAAAGTGTGCATAAATTATGGACAGCAGCTATTAAGTTAAAGTAAACAGTGCAGTAGATGAGTTATTGCAGTATTCAGTACATAGTACTGGAGTGCAAATGATGAGGTATGTGTGTAATAGTCCAGTAGTGCAAATAACATTAGTACATAGTACTGGAGTGCAATGATGAGGTATGTGTGTAATAGTCCAATAGTGCAAATAACATTAGTACATAGTACTGGAGTGCAAATGATGAGGTATGTGTGTAATAGTCCAGTAGTGCAAATAACATTAGTACATAGTACTGGAGTGCAAATGATGCGGTATATGTGTAATAGTCCAGTAGTGCAAATAACTTTAGTACTACCTTGTGTTACTATTTGTTTGCACATCCGTGTTCATGTAAATATTCAGTTTAGTTTCTATCATAGACTATATATTATCTATATTACCCTCATACCTAGATTATTTATATTTGTATTTTGTTTAAATTGTTTAGTATTTTATATAATTGCACTATCTGACCTATATTTCACTACTGGTTGTATATCTTCTATATAACTGTGTATGTGACAAATAAAAATCTTGAATCATGAATCTCTTTCCTCCGGCAACAATGAATTATATTACACTCTTTTATTAAGGAGGTCATCCAATAACAAATGCTCCAATAATGTTGTGTGGCTGTGGGCAATCAACCCTGATTGTGGAGTAAATGACATCAAATATATTAGCAAAATATTAATAAACCTTTCAAGGCTAGCGAAGGCATACTGCCAGTTAGGGTAGCGATTAAGGCATGACACAGTTAGGCATGAGGCTGCGAGTTTGAGCACTAAAATATTTAGAGTTGGATTTAGTTTGCAATTTGTCCTAATAAAGGCAATTTCAACTATTTCTAAAGTGCTGGTTTCATAAAGAAAACCGCTATAACGCAGTGAAGCAGTCCCCGCACTGAGCGAATAATTGATTAAATATTTACACTGAGCGAATAATACACTGAGCGAATAATTGTCAACATGGGACTGCATTATACCCTACAACATCTGGACAGACCAGGGAACTATGTGAGTCCCAGAACCACTGTATCATCAGCAAATTGGACAATAGAAGTGGAGCTGTGAGAAGACACACAGTCATGTGTGTAGAGAGAGTATCCGATTTGCCAAATGCGGGTAGTGAGCCGGCTTTGTAGGCATCTTTGAACTGAGAGTAGCAGTGATCCAGTGTATTTGGCCCTCTTGTAGTACAGGAGACGTGTTGATAAAAGTTCGGCATGGCTTTCCTGAGATTGGCTTTGTTGAAGTCCCCCGCGATGATAGAAGCAGCATCAGGATGTTTGTTTATGTAGCCGCTAAGCACATCGTGAAGTTTAGACAAAGCCAAACCGGTGTCGGCCTGTGGTGGAATGTAAACAGCAGTAACGATGATCGATGAGAACTCCCAGGGCAGATATAATGGATGGCAAGAAATTGATATATGTTCCAGATGAGGCGAGCAAGAGTGCGACAGGATGGAAATATTCCTGGGGTCACACCATTTCTTGTTGATCATGAGACATACTTCACCACCTTTGGTTTTTCCAGCCTCGGCTTTTCTGTCCATCCGCAAAACAAGGAAGTAATCGGACGGCGTCACAGCAGAGTTTTTTTGTCTCAACACCGCGTTGAGAACCCAGATGGTCCCGGTTCAGCCTCACCAAGTTGCGCTACCGCCACCTCCTGTCACCTTTGTTTCCCCCCAGAACCATCTGCACATAAGTATCCCAATAAAACTTTAAAATCCGGCCAATCTGTCCCCAAAATTAGCGGATGTCGAAGGTGCTGGTTAACGGCAACGTTATGCTTTTCCCCCCAAAATGTAATATCGACAGGCACCAGGGGGTAACTCACCACATCCCCGTGCACACACCTCACCTTAACCTTGCAGCTTGAATCCCATTTCGCGGACCAAATCAGGCCTGGGTGAATAGAGGTTTGGTTGCAAACCAACCAGAGGTTTGAGTCAACCAAGGCCTGATATGTACCCCCCTCTGTACTCACTGGTACACGGTAATGGCCAGCCGGATCGAGGGCAGCCCGAGGCACGTCGAGACGTCGGCTGGTGGCACTGGACCCACTGGGCGGTCGTCTTTGGCAACCGCCCCACGAACTGTTCCAGCACCACCTTCTCCACCACAGAGTCGACATTGCTGGCCTCGTCCACAAGCCACTTGCGGCAGGCGTCCCGGAGCTGTTGCGCCCAGGCGAAGGAAAAACAAGTAAAAAGACCTGCGCCTTGGGCGGCGCCTCTTATGCCTCCTCTTGCCAATCACTGTAACAAGCGACAGCAGGTTAGAAGCCGCGCATGACATACTCACCACCCTCCGTGCTTCGGACTGAAGCCATGCCCCCTGAAACATAATCAAACAAAACATAATCAGCAGTTACTCTGGCAGAGAAAAAACAAAAAAAGTGGAAAGCCCCCAGCTTCACTCCAGCCGAAATCAATATACTTTTGGAGGAAGTAGCACAAAATATATTATTTGGAATTATTCTGCCGACCCCGCCTCTTTCCTCCAGCTTTATCGAACTTGTTACACATATATTACACAAATTTACAATTTGACTTACAATATGAGGAACAATGTAAGCAAACACAACAGCAAAAGGACAAAATGTACAAGTCCATCAAAACTGAACACAGGTTGCTGAAACATCGCATAATGGACTATAGTGATTATTCTACATAAATTAATAACATAAAAACATTCTGTAAACATATAAGCTTTGTCTTTAATAATATTGACTGAGTAAAAACATGTCATAGTGAAAATAATGCTTACAATTTTGCTTATAACTTTGTTGTTTTCATGCTAGACAAGGTCACACATTTCCGACAAATCGTGACTTACACAAAACATGACAGTGTGAAAATATGTATGTGTGGTTCACGTAAAAACATAAGTAGCATGTAAAAACACATTAACCAAAAACAATGTTAATAATTTGCTGCCTCGTTTGTACACCAGCGGCATGTAGTGCATCTCTTTGTTGAGGTGGAATGTGAACACCTTCATCCTCCTCCTGCTCCGGCACAGTTGCACCTACACTGACTGCAATGTTGTGTAGCATGGCTGTAACTACTGCTACTGCACAACATTTTTATGGCTTCAGATGCAATCCTCCAGCTGATTTATGCCGAAAATGCACCAAGTTGCGGGTCCATATGTGTGCAATGTTGTACCTGTGCTCGGCCTGCGTGGTGGGGTTGTTGACTGGATTTAGAAGATACAGGTGCTGGTCATCTAATAAGAATATCATCAAAAAGTTGATTTATTTCACTAATTCCATTCAAAATGTAAAACTTGTATATTATATTCATTCATTACACACAGACTGATATATTTCAAATGTTTATTTCTTTTAATTTTGATGATTATAACTGACAACTACTGAAAATCCCAAATTCAGTATCTCAGAAAATTAGAATATTACTTAAGACCAACACAAAGAAAGGATTTTTAGAAATCTGGGCCAACTGAAAAGTATGAACATGAAGATTATGAGCATGTACAGAACTCAATACTTTTGCCTGAATTACTGCAGCAATGCGGCGTGGCATGGAGTCGATCAGTCTGTGGCACTGCTCAGGTGTTATGAGAGCCCAGGTTGCTCTGATAGTGGCCTTCAGCTCTTCTGCATTGTTGGGTCTGGCATATTGCATCTTCCTCTTCACAATACCTCATCGATTTTCTATGGGGTTAAGGTCAGGCGAGTTTGCTGGCCAATTAAGAACAGGGATACCATGGTCCTTAAACCAGGTACTGGTAGCTTTGGCACTGTGTGCAGGTGCCAAGTCCTGTTGAAAAATGAAATCTGCATCTCTATAAAGTTGGTCAGCAGCAGGAAGCATGAAGTGTTCTAAAACTTCCTAGTATATGGCTGCATTGACCTTGGACCTCAGGAAACACAGTGGACCAACACCAGCAGATGACATGGCACGCCAAACCATCACTCACTGTGGAAACGTGGATTCTGTGCCTCTCCTCTCTTCCTCCAGACTCTGGGACCCTGATTTCCAAAGGAAATGCAAAATTTACTTTCATCAGAGAACATAACTTTGGACTACTCAGCAGCAGTCCAGTCCTTTTTGTCTTTAGCCCAGGCTAGACACTTCTGACGCTGTCTGTTGTTCAAAAGTGGCTTGACACAAGGAATGCGACAGCTGAAACCCATGTCTTGCAAACGTCTGTGCGTAGTGCTTCTTGAAGCACTGACTCCAGCTGCAGTCCACTCTTTGTGAATCACCCCCACATTTTTCAATGGGTTTTGTTTCACAATCCTCTCCAGGGTGCGGTTATCCCTATGGCTTGTACACTTTTTTCTACCACATCTTTTCCTTCCCTTCACCTCTCTATTAATGTGCTTGGACACAGAGCTCTGTGAAGAGCCAGCCTCTTTTGCAATGGCCTTTTGTGTCTTGCCCTCCTTGTGCAAGGTGTCAATGGTCGTCTTTTGGACAGCTGTTAAGTCAGCAGTCTTCCCCGTGATTGTGTCGCCTACAGAACTAGACTGAGAGATCATTTAAAGGCCTTTGCAGGTGTTTTGAGTTTATTAGCTGTTTAGAGTTTGACACCAGGTCTCTTCAATATTGAACCTTTTCACAATATTCTAATTTTCTGAGATACTGAATTTGGGATTTTCAGTAGTTGTCAGTTATAATCATCAAAATTAAAAGAAATAAACATTTGAAATATATCAGTCTGTGTGTAATGAATGAATATAATATACAAGTTTCACTTTTTGAATGTAATTATTGAAATAAATAAACTTTTTGATGATATTCTAATTATATGACCAGCACCTGTATGTTCTGTCAGAGCTGTGATTCAGTAGTCAGCACTGCAGACACATATATGAGCTGTTGGCTCATGGGGATCCGGCTTCATGCTCCTTTCTGTCTCCACTGTCCTATATAATCAAAGGCCAAAAATATAATAAAAAACGATATGTTCTAAGGGGGTAGACGCTGTCTCCTAAAAAAAAATACTTTGCCCAAAAACTCTTCTTTCAGCATTTTGACCCAGTGCTGAATTGGCCCACACAAAGCTGTCGTGTGTACTACCAGGCCACTTTGCAACCACATCTGAAAACATCCCCCTGTACTTTGTGCCTGGCGGATGGCATATGGATATAATCCATGGTGTATTGGGGCAGGATGTTTGTGACTGAGTGAACTGATGTTTTACTCACACCATATCCATCCCCAACCACCTCCAGAAAACTCCCCACTGCATAAGAATGGAGAGCCACTAGGAGCTGAATTTTTGCACTAAAGGGGTAGCTCCGGCGAGTTCGTCTCGACAAAAGTCGGATCAGCAATTTCTAAAAGATGCTGAGTTTGCTGCCGTGGTAGCCACTTTTTTTTCTGAATTGCAGCATCTGTCATAGTAGCCAGGGGATTTGACCAAATGGCTCCGTAGATGGCAGCGTTTTTGATTTAGCACAACTATTCGCTGTATAGCTGCTATAGTTTCACCAAACTCCTCTACCAACAATCATTCCCTTTAAAAAGTCGCTTAAGCCTGTAGCATCTAATAGTTTGCAGCTGATGTACCTTTGGAAAATATAAATAAAAAGCTAACAACCATCAGTGTTTTTTTTTATTGCTTTATTGTCAGGAAAACTGCATGTACAACACCACATTCCTTTGTAACGAGGAATATTCCACATGCATCAACAATAAAATACAATACAAAAGAAAAGCACACCGGAGGAGGGTACAAAAACATTAAATCACAAACACATGTATAGTACACATACTTAACGCTTCCATAGGATGTTTAAATGCCTTTAAAATAATAATAATAATAAACTGTACTTGTAAGTAAACGCCATGAAGTCCGCTTTCTATGTTAAGATGTTAAAGGAGGAGCATATAGTAACTGTTTTAATTGCGTTACTATTTTTTGATTTTGACATTACATCTACATTTAATCTAATCTCTTTTTCAAGCACTAAAAATGTTGGTTTGCCCTTTAACAACCATCAGTGTAATGATATGTAATGATGTTGTGAATGTTTTATTCTTTAAATAGAAAAAAAGCCTAAATGAACACAGAGTGTATTGCAATTTTTTTTTACAGAGATTTAATTATATTGACTGCTATGCACACAAGCTTTTATCACAATGATGGCCTCTAGCGGAGTCAAGAGGGATAAGGTATAGGTAAGAGTTGTCCAGACCAACCTTCCGAATGTACGACTTACAGAAGGTATATTTAACTAAGAAGGTTATGGTTAGGGGAACACGTGTTAACGATAAGGTACAGCTTAAGGTTTAACTTAAGAATGACGTAGAGCTAAAAAGGTTTCGGGAAACGCAGCCCTGATCTGATGTGTGTTGTACTTTAATTCCTACTAATGGTTTGGGTGTAACTCTGAATAGATGTTTGAAAGTATGCAGCGGTGTTCTTCTTCGGTTGGAATAGCATGATGTAAGATTTTGGTATGAAGTAGCTGAAGAGAATTGCATATACACTGGATAGCTGAGTCATTGCATTGAAAAGCTGCACGTATTTGCTTTTGATAAGAAGAAGAGCTGTGATGTATACAATCCAGATCACATAATACAAAATTATACTGAAAGTTATTGATTTGGCCTCATTGTAATTTTTCGGCAAATCTCTTCCCATGTAAGAAAACAAGACACAAAGGAAACCAAGAAACCAACCTATGAATACAACAATGGCCAAGGCAACAGTGAGCCCCTTTTCACAGCTGAGAATGGTTTGATCTTTAAAAGAAAATGAGTCTCGAAATGGTTTAGGAGCTGAGACAGTCACCCACATCACACATAAAAATAAATGAATGACAGAAAACGATGCAACAAAGAGCCACTGACCACTGTGCTTTACCCACAAGGTGTGTAATTTAGGAAACTTGGCAGCCATTTTGAAGATGCAAACAATTTGAAAGGAACGGACAGTCAAACATGAGAGACAGATAGTGAAGAAAAAAGAAAATGTAAAGCTTCTCAGAATACAACTGACTGCTGTGGGTTGTCCAAAGAAAAAGAACACACTTGTGGTAGACATGATCAAACATGCCAACATGACAAAACACATGTTGCCACCGGCAGACCTTACCACTGGCGTGTTGTAATTGTAAGCGAAAAGGCAAAATATGAAAATGAAGACAGTCATCAGAAGTGTGGCTGATATTATAACTGTGACTGAGGTGATTTCCGTGATCTGAAGATAGACAACAGAACGTGCCTTACACATCGCGCTGCCCTCTTCTGACCATTCATTCTCTGCACATGGAAAACAGACAAAAGGGTCCCCTACAATAAAAACAGCAAAACACCAGCATATAGTAGATTCACGCGTGTGACTGGAAAGGACAACAATCAAAGAAATGACATTACAAATTAAACAAAAATAAGTTTTTTTTGGGGGGGTTATGAATGTTTGTATCAAAATACTTACGATAATAATTCACATAGCTGTTTTGTGGGCATTTTTTACACAGAAAGCAGCAGTCATGATATCCCTCATGTTCTCTTGAAAATCCCTCCTTACACTCAACAGAGCAGTTTGAGAAAGGCACCTTTATAGAATAGAAGACTGTGTTATCTAGACTGCTACACAATGCCATAGAAGAATCTTTTCCGGCTCTGCGGTACTCTAACAAACCTTTCTGGGCTGTGTTTCCCGAAACCTTCTTATCACTACGTCGTGCTTAATTTATACCTTAAGCTGTACCTTATCGTTAATATGTGTTTCCCGAAACCTTAGTGAAGTATGCATCCTGTAAGTCATATGATCTGAGGTGTTTGCATAAATACCTTAAAAAAAGTTTAGTAGACAAAAATATATTTTTTTCATGACAAAACCAACATTTTATTTAATAATGTTTTTTAAATGGATAACTTTGACTGAATAATTAAGAAAGAACAGCCAATAAGAGCACAAAATAGATAAAAAAAAAAAACCTCCTTTAATATTGTTTAAAAGCATCTCAGGGTAAGATCTCAAGAAGCTACTCGAACAAATGACATGAAAACATTTCTGCAAATTCTGTCCGAAAGGTCTACACTGAAGACAATAAAATATAACACGTTTCATTTATTTTTCTTTTTTTTTTAAACTACAACATATTTTCCATAGTTCCCTTTGTTTTATTTCATAATTTTTATGAGTTTAGTATTATTCAAAAAAGTGGAAATATATGAACACATAAGTAAATAAGTGTTCTAGTACTTTTGACCACTAGTGTACATACATTTATATTGGAACATCTATGTGCAATATATACTCAATAAAAGATCAAATCTGATTTATTAGATTTATTTTGTCTGCTTCTAAATATATTTATATGTTCAGACATCCCACCTCTCCCGGCAGTTCCGGGAGTCTCCCGCAAATTTGTAGTGTCTCCCTGACGTCCGCAAATTAGATTCAATACCCCGAAAACCAGAGGCAAGATAGAGAACGAGCAAAAAGAGCGCAGTTTGAGCACTTAATAGTAACTTTGAATAGAATGAGCATCCTATGATTGGTCAAATTTTAATATATGGAAATGTATTATGTAATATATCGCATTGTATTCTCAATATATTCCCATATATTTTTGTTTCGTAATGGATGGCACACCTTTTAAATAGAAAATAGGGAAAAATCACAAATTCACTCCCTTTTAGTACTTTTTTTATCTTGTCGTAAATGAATAAGCAATATCAAAATACCTTATTTTAGGGCTGCACAATTATGACATACTTGTTTATATTATTCCCCTTGATATTGTAAGTGTGATTAATAATGTTTTTTCGATTTTAATCTTTTAATAAAAGTGGCCATAAGCAACATGCTTCGCGCTGTAAATGCACCGCTGGCGGATCCAGCGTCCAAGCACAAACACGTGAATTGTTAGTTGCTGGAATAAAAAAAATGTTTGCACCGCAACAGCAATTGGCTTTGTGTGACCCTCCTTATGACCCAAAGTTTGAGAACCTTTGAAATAAATAGCAACTACACTATACTGCCAGTTAGTGTAGTGGCTTGATACATTTGGGCATGAGATTGCGGGTTCAATATTATTTAATTGTGATATGAGTATAAACATACACAGTAAAATGATATCCATGGTTGGATTTAGTTTACAATTTGGTTTATTTTTATTCTATAAGTCCTAATAAATGCAACTTCAAGTGTTTCTAAAGTGCTTCTTTTATAAAGAACACTGATATCTCACATAACGCAATGAAGCAGTCCCTGCATAGAGTGAATAATTGATTGTCGAACGATGGATACCCATGAATTCAACACCACCGCCATGGACAGCACCTGGTTTTGTGGCACTTCAGAAAGTAATCCCCTAAGATAAAGTTCAAGAAACATATTTAGAGTTTAGAGTCTTTGTAGCACGCTAAGACACAACAATATCGGGAAACACAGCCCTGTCGAAAATGGTTCCTTAGACTATAACGAGATAAGAAGAAAAAATGAATGGTTCTTGGACTAATTGGTTCTTGGGGAAGCAATGGTTCTTCTATGGCATTATTGCTTATGCACAGATAAAAGGGTTAATTGATTGTGTAGATTTAATGTATACATGAAGAATTACAAAGAGAAACAAATAGAACTCACAGCTGTATTGTTATGCCAGGGCATGAGAGAGTTGTTGATGGCAAAACTCTTAACTGGATATGTGTCATATGTGCCCACCATCTCAATCCACGGATGATTTGATTCAGTGTGCCACAGCACGACTGCATAACTGACAGCTGGATCACCATTAACATCATATTTCACCTGACGACCATTGAGAGGAAAATCCAACTTCTTAATTTCTCCCAGAAGCTGTTGAAAAAAACAAGTCAGAGCTCAAAATCTGTATTTCATATTACCTTCCTTACACTTTCATCATCATCCTTCATCAGTACACAGTGTGTTTTAGAGCACCCATTTAAAGTCTGTCAATTTAACACAATGCCTTTTTAAAGCACAATGACAGAGATCAAACATAGTTAATGGCTGGACAATATTCATAATTGTAACACTCCCGTCTGTTCGCCATAACTTTCCTGGACTACACCTCCCAGCATTCCTTCACGCTCCTGCACCTGTCTATCGTCATTAGTCACTGTCTCTCCGGCTCACTCCTCCTGGACTATTGATTGCACCTGCACCCCATCAAGATACTCTATTTATACTCACCATTGTTCACGGTTTCACTATCTAGTCTTGTTGTCGTTTACTCACACATGTACCTCACAATTTAGTAAGTTTACCTGTTTATTCATATTTACCCGCTTTTTGGAACTAACTATTTATTGGAAAACCTGCCTGTTTTGGAATTACCTGTTTTTGGAATACTTACCTGCCGTAATGGGAAATGAAGCCTCAAATGAATCACTGAGACTCCCCCTGACTGTTTCGAAAAAAGATTAGAAGCTTCGAGAGTGTTGAAAACAGCACCATCTGTTAGTTAATAAAACATATAGCAGTCGCTTCTGGAAGAAGCTCCGTTGAACGAAGCAACCAGCAGATGATATTCGGATAAATTTTAATTTTATGTGCACAAATAAAGCTTAGAGCAGTGTTTCTCAACCCTGGTCCTCAAGGACCCCCTTCCAGAATGTTTTAGACGTCTACCTATATAAAACACCTGATTGAACTCATCAACTAGTTAGTGTGTTAATTAGGGAGACTAATTAACAAGCTAACTACCTTTGGAATGCGGGCTGATTAGTTAAATCAGGTGTTTTATATAGGGAGACATCTAAAACATTCTGGGAGGAGGTCCTTGAGGACCAGGGTTGAGAAACACTGGCTTAGAGTACCACGTGTGTGTGAATGGTCAATATAATACATTAATTTACTCATTCAAGTGTGGCAATAAATTCCAGTATGAATTCATATTATTTGATACTGTATGTTGTATAGAATGATGTTCACACGCACATAATCACACACATGTATATGTACATACAATACTATCTATAATATTTTGTGGGAATAAAATGTGTATAAGGCAAAGAACTCATAAAAAAAACTCTGAGGTTCAAACATTCTGACACGCAAAGTGAAACACGCACGTGCACGCATACGCTGTCATTGGTCACGTGATTTCTACATTAACAACACAAGCTTCGAATCAAGGCTTCATTTTTGCTCGACACAAGCTCCAAAGCCTCAGTTCAAATGTCACATCTACCTGTTGTTGAATTATTTGTATGTTTTTGGACTCTGTCTACCACTTGGATTTATCACCTGTTCTTTTTACATGTTCCCACCTTCACCCAATTAAATCATGTTCATTGGAACTCTGTGATGTGCTCTCTTACTTAACCTAAAGCGTGACAGAAGACCAGACCACAAAAATGACAACACCACAGACCACTCTGTTCATGAATTGCACTCTCCACCCTGACTTCAACCCCTGGGAGGAACTAGGATTTTCCTTCTTCTCTCCAAAGACACCCCATCTTGGCGGAGTTGGGACGACCCGACTCTCTCTCAACTATTTATTTCTGTCTGGGCTGGATAATGAACTGCTCGCTCTCATCATGCTCCCAGAAGCGGATGAGTGCCCCCTGGAGGTTTTCCTAAACCGAATCCTCCAGGCCATGGGGTATGAGTCCTGCTTCTGGGAGGGTGATGAGGACGGGTATAGTTACCATCCAGAACCGGGCGCTAATAGGGGGGTTTGTTCCGGCTCACCTGATGCCCGCGCCTCAATCCTCCACCATCCAGTGCTCCCGAGATGTCCCACAATGATCCTCCCAGCTCTATTTGGCGCTACGCTCGTCACCGACGGTCGGCCCAGGATTCACCACTCATGAGCCCGCAGGGTCCTCCGTCATCGAGCTCTTGCCAGTGTGCCTCATCGAGCTCCTCCTGCAGGATCAGGAGTTCAACCCCCTTTTTGTTAAAGGGGTCGTAACAGTATTTTCTGCCCAGCCTTCCGAGTCTGCTTCCCAGGAGGTATGGAAGGTCAAGAGGGCAAAACCCCCTAACCCCCCTTAGCTGCCCAAGCTCCAGGATCATTCCCGGCCCCCAGAACTCCCGTTGACACCTCCTGGGGGCCCTGAACGGCCAGCACTCTTGTGGCCGCCCGAGCTCCCATGATCCCTGCACTCGGAGCACCGTCCTGGAGGCTCCCTGTCCTATCCTGTCCTTTGTGTCCTGCACGAGTCTCCAGTTGTTTCATTGGCGCCAGCTAGGATGCGCCTCCAGTGGGGGGGGGGGGACTGTAACACCCGTCTTTCCCCCTGCCTGTTCCCCATGACTTTCCTGGACTACACCTCCCAGCATTCCTTCACGCACCTGTCCCTCATCATTAGTCACCATCTCTCCAGCTAACTGTCC
Source organism: Oreonectes daqikongensis (assembly GCA_026939265.1). Taxonomy (NCBI): domain Eukaryota; kingdom Metazoa; phylum Chordata; class Actinopteri; order Cypriniformes; family Nemacheilidae; genus Oreonectes; species Oreonectes daqikongensis. The sequence continues at coordinate 30,390 of JAOTQM010000133.1, read as the reverse complement.
CCGGACTATTGATTGCACCTGCACCTGCACCCCATCAAGATACTCCATTTATACTTACCATTGTTCACTGTTTCACTGTCTGGTCTTGTCATTTACTCACACATGTACCTCACTGTTTTGCAAATTTACCCATTTATTAATTTTTACCAAAACGAAAGTATCCGTGGCAAGAGACAGTTCTTGAGACTGCGCAAGCATTTTTTACAGGACCTGCAAATTTGGAATTTCTTCTTGTTATTTCATAGGGAAAGACGATTAGATCACAAGCCTGTGTGTGTGTGTTCGCGCATGTGCGCGTGTTTGGGTCCCGCATCAATGATGTTTCCCGCATTACTGAGATGTGCTGTTTGCTGTGAAGGATTTTATGAGTTCACCTATGCAGATAATATTACAACAGAGCAGGAGTAGAAAAGGTTTACGTGTTCGGCGTGCTGTCCGGGAAGCGGGCTCTGAGCTCATGGTTGCTAACGAACCAGGAGCTCTCTCCCCATCTCCGTTTCTTAGGTTTCATAACATGTACGACACACGCTGAACACAGTTGATTAATAACAGCAGATTAGGCCATCTGACCAATCAGAGGACACTGGGTGTATGATGAGGCGGGCATTAAAGAGACAGGAGCTAAAATCTAGTGTTTCACAGACAGGAGAAAAGAGGTGAAGCAAGAAGAGAAATAGAAAGACAAATAATGCATTCTTTGAAGTTTTAATCGCATTTATGTATAGTTGGAGACCCAAATAATAGAATTATCAACATTATTATCAGTAAAATAAGGGCCCTTTAAGTATTATCCTTTTTGAGGCTTCGCCATGGTGCGCCATTATTTGTTGCATAGTGATGGGTGTCTTTAAATCAGTCGTACTGTATATGCTGAGATGCTGTTCAATTAGACTTTTTTTTATGTATTATGATGACTAAGGAATTGAGTATTTGCACAGCCTTGGCCTAAACAAACTAGCAAAGTGAGTGAACATAATTTATGAAGTATAACCCACCAAACTTGCCAGTGATTTGACAGTATTACCTGCCACAGCAGGTTGACAGTGCTGGTGTGCATTTAGCGGGTGAAAATAATTTTTCTTGTCTTTTAAAATAACGGAAAGTGCGAAAGTCCAACGTGAACCTCCGGCTAGCACACACAAAACTGAAGCTTGTCCAGTTTAACCCAATTAACATGTCTTTTGGCTGTTAGAAAGACCAAAATACCTATAGGAAACCAAGGGATCTTCATGCTATGAAGCAACCACTGATCTATAGTTTACATGTATGTTTAAATTATTTGTTACTTCAGAGGATTTTTCTAATATTCATGTTTATTTTGGGCCAAAAAAATCTATGTATAGAAACCCTTAAGGTGAGTGTGTACTGCACACTGTTGTGATGACACAGGTTTAAATTATTAGAAATAAAGCTTCATGACTTTAGAAACATGTACAGTCTGTATTTATCTGTATTTAGATTTCAGAATGAGCACAAGTGTCATATGCTGAGGTGTCATACATATCAGACCATCTGCTGTATGCTATAATGAAGATGAATGTAACTCACTCAATATCTTACAAGATGGGAAAATTCCTGACTTTAAACATTTGCATTTTAAAAAATAACTGGGAGACATTAGATACAAAGTGTGCAACAAAATGTGCTGTTTTATCATTAATATGTAATAACTTCCTATTAATTCAATAGAACAATTGGGAATACCAACATGGCGGTGCGGGGGCTTCAGTGTAATGACTTTATAAGCAATCTGGTCCTGTATTATTGATCAGTGGACGCGATAGTGCTCCCCCATTTTCAAAAAATTTAGAAAATGCTAATAATTCATATCATATTCAAATGCATTTACTCACCATGTATGGTTTAATCATTATGTTTGTGCTGCATTCATTGATGTCACACTGCAGAACTTTATGTAAAGCATGAGCTATGGTATATATGGCAGAGTAGATGGCAAAGGAGAATGTGGGATCTTCATTGATAATTTCCTCTGCGGTCAACATTGAGCAGTTGTCACAATCTTGATTACATGTCTTCATCTGGATTTCACTCTCAACGTTATCATTAGTATAAATCTCACTTGTTCCTTTGGCTTTATAGATGAATTCATTAAATCCAGGCAATGATAGAAATCTCTCTGTAATGCCAATAATTGTTCCAATTTTCTCAATTCCTGGCTCTCTTTGAAGCTGTCGATTCATAGACCATGTTTCACTTGCTATCCAAACTTTGTCTCGGATGTTGTTTGCTATGGCCGCTTTGATTATGTTGTTTGCATATTGTGACACAGCAAAAACCACAATGACATTGATGTTGAGCTTATCAATCTTTTGAAGAGTTAGACTATAGTTTAGACTTTGACTCAGAACCTCTTGATAGCCCAAACAAATGCCAGTATCTTTGATATAACTGTTAAACAATTGTAGGCCATCTTCACTGTAATTGTCTTGACCTCCAAGAAAGGCAACCCAGTTCCATCCAAACCACTGTATGATGCGAATAATCATCTGTATCAAGTCTTTGTTGCTAGGGATTGTTCTAATAAAAGAGGGATACTGAAGTTTATTGCTCAGTGCATAACTAGAAGCGCCGTAGCTCACCTTTGAAAGAAAATAAATTATTATTTTACAAATAATTAATCAAGCATAAAACATTTATGAATATATGTCTAAATATATATCTACACACTATATTGCCAAAAGTATTGGGTCACCCTATCTAATAAACAAGTTTGATGACTTTAGTAATTTCCATGAGTATAATGCTGCAGCATATCATGATATTCTATGGAACTGTGTGCTTGTAATTTAATAGCAACAGTTTGGGAAGAGCCCATTTCTATCCCATTATGACAATGTCCCTGTGTATGAGACAAGGTTCAGAAAGAAATCATTGATTCAGTCAGTGTGGAAGAACTTGACTGGTCTGCATAAAACCAAGTCCTGAACCCAGCTAAACACCTTTTGGTGTCATTTTAAATGCAGACTTTGAGCAAAACACTCATCACCAAACACCAATGACTTGTTCACGGGAATCGTCATTCTGGAACAGGAAAAGGGGCTTTTAAATTGCATTTCTACAAATGGCATAGTAAGGAATTTTGTTTCCATCTCTGTTGCAACAGTTTTGGATGCACCTTTTTTAATGTTTCAAATTGGCTGTACCCCTGTGTACAAGCCATTGATGTGGAGTGATGAGTTTTTGGCTCAAAGTCTGCATTTAAAGTCACACCAAATGTGTTCAGCTGGGTTCAGGACTTGGTTTTATGCAGACCAGTCAAGTTCTTCCACACTGACTGAATCAATTGCTTCTTTCAGAACCTTGTCGCATACACACGGTCATTGTCATGTTGGAATAGAAAATACCCCTTATCAAACTGTTGCTATTAAATTAGAAGCACACAGTTCAATAGAATATCATGATATGCTGCAGCATTAAGATTAGGATTAGAAGGAGTCTGATTCGACTACCAATCTCACAGTCGAATCTTCGCAGAGGTGTTATGCAATGGGGAGCATGCAATTTTGGTTATATGGGCGATGCTGTAGCAGACGGGCATGCACTGCGCCGCCAAAATATAATTTATGATGTAAAGAAATAGCATGGACTGTTTTTAGGGTTGGGTACCGAACCCCCCAGCGCATATGAGTTGCGACGTCTGGCTATGAACCGCCGCAGGATTGTGTCCCTCCGTGTCTTCTGTGCTGTGAGCTTGTAAAGAGAAGCAGAGCATTCCACATGCACCCGCAGATGACTGTGTACATAATTTTAAACATTTGTCGACTACTGAATGTTTGGGCATATATGAACAGGGGCTTTTCTAGGTTTTCAATATTAGGGGGGCTCAGCCTCCAAGTAAATGTGTGTGTATATATATATGTGATGTGCATGCTGGGTATAGTAGTACAAAAGTCTAAACAGGTGCAAGCAGAAGTGTTACAGTCACACTGTTAATGTTAACGTTACCTAGTTGTTTACCTCCAGCAAAATGAAAGCACTTCACACCAATGACAGCATACTTTAGAAAACAATCATGATGATATTGTAGCGCACAGACATGTGTAATTAATGATGAAGTGCTGTTTTATTTTTTCTGCAACACTAATTATAGAGAGCTGAAGGTAGTTTGAGAGCTCCTTAAAGAATGAATGGCAGGGAAACATCATATCAAGTATTCCTGTGTATATATATATACACACACATTTACTTGGAGGGTGAGCCCCCCTAATATTGAAAACCTAGAAAAGCCCCTGTTCATATATGCCCAAACATTCAGTAGTCGACAAATGTTTAAAATTATGTACACAGTCATCTGCGGGTGCATGTGGATATATATATATATATATATATAGCCACTTTCTAAGCACTACATATTGTATACATTACTAAAATATAAAAGAATATGCAGAATAAAGACAAGTTTTTGTTATTAAAATTAATATCACATTATTTGATCAATTTGCAACATTTATAATTCAAAGTGACAACAACAGCCACAAATCCATGTTACAATCAACTGCCGAGTCATTATTTAATAGAAGGAATACTTGATATGATGTTTCCCTGCCATTCATTCTTTAATGGCAGGGAAACTTTCCGTGTCGGGGAGGAGGATGGGGGTGTGTTGGATCGTTGTCCAAAACCAGTCACCAGTGGTGGAATCATCTTGGCTCATCAAGGCTCCACACCACGACCCTCCGCAAAGCCCCGCCGCCGTAAGCAACGACAGCCAACAAACCGGAGAGGTAAGGAATGCCCTGGGGCCAAAACCTTCCATTCCTCCGCCTGCCAGCCCAACCTTCCAAGTCTGCCGTGGCACCCGAGCCGGTGCCCCGACGCGCCCCCGAGCCTGCGCCCCGATACCAGGAAAGTGTGGAAGGCCAAAAAGGCCAAAACCTCCCGTCTCTCAGCCAGCCAGAGCCCACCAGTTTCTCCGCCCCTGAGCTCCCCCTGGTGGATCTGCTACTCCTTGAGTGGGACCCCAGGGACTTAAAGGGTCCTTATAATGGACTTCTCCCCGAGCCAGCCCAGCTCTGTAAGTCTTCAGAGCCAGCCTCCAGGTCTTCAGAGCCAGCTCCAGAGACCACTGCAGTAGCAGTGATGGTGCTGGCGATGACTTGAACCTGGGCGGCCTTCACCTCCGGTTGCCCCGCTGACTCCTGCCCAGAACCTCCACCCGCCCTTGTCCTATGCCTCCTCCCCTACTGCCGCTGCTGAGACCTCTCTACCACACTGCTCACCCTCAGCCTACCTTCAAGGCTATGGGCTCACTGCTGGGCAGTCAGTCAGCGGCGGGGGTTGGAGGATCCCTCGACCTCGACGCCTGCCTCTGAGGCTCGGACTCTGCCTCGGCCCATAGACCCCTTGGTTTTGCCTCAGCCCCCTCGTCTCCACCTTTGACCAGTCGTCCACCAGCTCCACCGGGCTACCTTGTCCCTCCGGCTCTGCCTCGATTGGCAGATGACCCGCCATCGCCTTTGGACTCCACTCCTCTGGCTGTGCCTCGTCACTCCGTCCCATCGGCTCCATTGGGCTCCTCCCTCCCCTCGGCTTCTCCTCTGTCCTCAGGCACTCTGGCTCCGCAGCAGACTCCCGGATCTCCGCCTCCGTCTCGCTCGCCTGAGCTATAGGCTCCGCCCCTGCCCGCTGGATCCTCACCGTCGCCCTGGCTCATCGGCTCTCCACCTCTGGCTCCACCTCCTCCTGCTCCGCCTCTGTCAGTCAGCCCCAGGGAGTCGTCAGCCTCTCCGCCTCCATGGCTCCTCCCTCCGTCGACCCCACCCTTGGTCCCTCCTTCCTGCCCCGACTCCTTCTCATCTCCACCCTGGCTCCTCCCACCGTCATCTCCACCCTGGTCCACCTAGTCATCCGCCTGCCATCCTCACCTGTCTGCACCTGATGCCCTTCTTCCCTCCCCGATTGTTTCGTTGATGCGAGGACGCGCCTCCGGGAGGGGGGAGTACTGTAACACTTCCGTTTGCACCTGTTTAGACTTCTGGACTACTATACCATTAAACCATTTTTGTCCATTAAACTAACCCTTTCATCCCTCATCCTGTGGTGTGCTCATCTGCCTGTTACCGTACCATTACAGTGACGAGGGGTGATCGCAGACAAAACTTTTACAGTGGATAGGAAAGTGTCTTGTATCGCTCTAGCATCATATTACGTAAACTAAATTAATAACAAAGAATGGCAAAAATGCAGTCGTATTATGCACACACCTTGTACTCTGCTTATTAAAATTCACTTTACTCTGTGCTGCTGTGGACTGAAGAACGTGCTAAATAACTCAGCCTGACGCCGTTTTCATAAGTGATCTTGAATTCCTGTACAAATTACATAATTAATCACAGTTTTTAGGGGGGCTAAGCTAGACATTTAGGGAGGCTAAAGTCCACCTAAAAAGGGCCTAGTGATGCCACTGAATATAAATTAACACTTTGTCTGTAAATGCACGTAGTTCGTTACTTAGACTGAAATTTGCACTGCATGATAATGTCACGCCCCTGTTTGTCTCCTTGCCTGTTTCTCCCGAGTTTTCCCCATGGTCTACACTTCCCAGCACCTCCACGCTCCCGCACCTGTCCCTCGTTCGTCATCACCACACCTGTTAGCCATTACCCTCATCATATAGACTCTATATATACCCTGTGTTTCTCCTGTTCATTGTCTAGTCTTAAATGTAATAAATGGTGTGTATGGTTGTTCTCCCGTGTACCTTAGTGTTTATTAAAGATTCCTGTTCTTGGTTACTCTCGTTGTCGTGTCTGCTCCAGCAACGTACGCAACACCCCGTTATAGAAGACTAGACCTCAAAAATGGATTACTGGAGACCCCGCCTTATCCTACATCGGCGGGTAAGCCGCGGATCGCCAGAGCCTGCACCACGCCACTCTACCGAACCGGCGCCGCAATATGGAAGGCCGAAAGGGTCACCAAGTCCAATTCTTTGCTGGCGACCTCATTGACCTCTCCATCCCCGAGCTCCCTGCTCCAGAGTGGGAGCCCGAGCTCCCCATGGCGGTCCTGCTGTTCCTGCAGTCGGACCCACCTGTTAAAGGGGCCATAACCAAGCCACCAGAGCCCGCTTCCAAGCCTCCAGAGCGGGCCTCCAGACGGGCCTCCGAGCCTCCAGACGGGCCTCCGAGCCTCCAGAGCGGGCCTCCGAGCCGCCCGAGCCTCCAGAGCGAGCCTCCAGAGCGAGCCTCCGGGCCTTGCGGGCCTCCCAAGCCTCCAGAGCGGGCCTCCGGGCCTCCCAAGCCTCCAGAGCCGCCTCCACCGACCTCCGGGCCTCCCAAGCCTCCAGAGCCGCCGTCTCCTCCAGCCTCCGGGCCTCCCAAGCCTCCAGAGCGGACCTCCCGAGCCTCCAGAGCGGACCTCCTGAGTCGGCCTCCTCCGACCTCCGGGCCTCCCAAGCCTCCAGAGCCGCCTCCTCCGGGCCTCCCAACCTCCGTGCATTACACCTGTCCCCGTGTAATTATCTCTTGTTTGTGTACCTATTTAAAGCCCTTATGTTCATTGTCCTGTGCTGGTTCGTTTTGTGAAACTTTGTGAGTATCTTGTTGCCCATTGCCCTGATTTTGTTTTTGCAGTGGTTTCTCTAGTTTTGCCCCCTTGCAGGCAGTCTTTTGTTTACAGTTTTACCTTGTGTTTTCGGTTCTTGTTATTTAGTTATGTTTTCCTCCATTGTGTTTTTTTTTTTGTTCAGATATTACAATAAAAGTCAAGCATACACTCGTTTCAAGCGGGGCTACAGCATAAACAGCGGTTTAAAAGCACTGTTTTTTCATATTGCTTTTTTAAACAAAACATTAATAAGTTCACCATATGTACACTACATTCTCCAGGCTCATGGAATCCCCAACATTAATATTTTAATAAACTTCGAACAATTAATCACCATTTGGAATTTCGTTATGGAAATAAAGGTTAGAATCACGGTTTTGCAGCTCGCCACGAGCGTTTCTTAGCATATTTTTTTTTGCGTTTTCCTATGGCATCTGATAGAGAGTTTGGACCCAGAGACGGTACATGACCTTCCATATATGGTAGTGCGTGACGTCAGACTAAACAACCGAATAGGCAAGACATGACGATTTTTATTCGACTATGTAAATCCTTAGTCGAGGACACCCCTAATTAAGATTTGTACTCAGGTTATCAAACCTGTTTATTAGATAGGGTGACCCAATACTTGCAATACAGTGTGTGTATATTTATATACCCTTGGTCCAAAAAAGGCTGTAAAAATACATTTGCATTGAATCTGCCCAGTCTGTTTTTTACATGATCTCTAAAAACTCTAGTGATGTGTTTCAGCAAACGTAGTAGTCTTTTGAGAAATTTAATCCTGTCCGAATGTCAACATGAACTGCTCTAAAAGCTCTTACTATGGTGTGTATATTGTATATCCTGTTTAATTAGATTGATTTAGATGCTTTCCTGTTGCTCAGTGGTTAGAGCATGGCTCTAGCAACGCCAAGGTCATGGGTTCGATCCCAGAAATTGCACATACTCAGAAACAGATGTATAATGCAATGTAAGTCACTTTGGACAAAAGCATCTGCCAAATGCATAAATGTAAATGAGTATTAAGACTGGACACTGTAACAGGCAAGATCCTCAGCTTCATTTGTCCACTCTATTATATTTATTGAATTTGAATATTACGTAATGGCGATGTTAATTCACAATGATAAAAAATTCTTATTATATTAAAAAATCATAAAACATGTATGATATTTCAATAAGATTTGTATTAGTTATTTGAATAAGTTCAAATTTAATTAATAAATGTATAAATTACATTATCATTCATATAGTGTTTTACACAATTAGCAAGTATCCAGAGCATGTGATTTCTGCCACCTCTGTTATAACTACACAAATCACAAAACTGTCCAGTCGTGGCCCAGTGGTTAGAGAGTTGGACTCATGACCAGAAGGTTGCTGGTTAGATTCTCAGGGCTGGCGGGTAACGGCTGAGGTGCCCTTGAGCAAGACACCTAACCCCCCACTTGCTTACTATACAAAATGTACAAATGTATAGTACAATGTAATGTAAGTCGCTTTGGATAAAAGCGTCTGCCAAATGCGTAAATGTCCTGTCCAAAAAGTGCTTGAGTCAGTTTGTAGGCACACCTTACTTTTAAGCTACAAAAGAAACCTGTTGGCCCTAGTCTCAAACAATAGCGCTATGCAGTTGCATAGTCAAACTTTCTGTTCAAGTTGACATTAATCTTGCTCAAACTTATGCAAAACATATTTTTTATGTATTTCCTTATTAACACAACAGCTAGAAACTTTGATGGATGACAAAGTCTGTATTTATATTTTATCTGAAAATGGTTCATTGTTTGGACTAGCAACAAACGTACAAAAAAAGTGCTAGGTAAAAGAACCATTTGTGTCATTTTGAGATACAGCGAGATGAGAATTCCCAGTGTGACAGTCCTGATCTTCCCAAATATGGATCTATATTTTATGTAAAGAATTGCTTGAATAATAAACATAATTTACCAGTGGAATAAGGTCCATTGTGACCAATGGTGCAATAGTAATAGTTCTTGTGCTTCCATATGGTCCTGTTAAAGCAATCACTTTAGGCTGATGGCTGTTGAGTTTTTCTTGAGGTTTTATTGATCCATTCTGTGAGATGAAACTCAAGACTGATGGGAAATTCTTAGTGTCCGAACAATGGTCAAAAATGTCATAGCCCAGAGAAACATTGGGCAGCAGGGTGGTGGAGTTATTAATCTCTTCAACAGCAAACCTCATTACTTGAAACATCTGATAGCCAGATTTTGACAGTGTGTGCCTACAAAACAGCAGTAAGAGAATTACTATGATCTAATTGCACAAGTTGTACATATAAAAAAATTTAAATCGCTGCTCCAATTTACACTACTGCTTAAGGTTTGTAAGACCTGCTTCATAAAGCAATAGAAATGTGTTGCTTACCTGAAACATTCAATGGCCTCCAAGGAGAACAAGGGTGTTGCATGTTGAATGTCATGCACTGGAAAAAGACCACCTAATAAGTAATCTCCATCCAAACTGAACTCAGAAGATGAACATGAAACTTTGTAAAAGACACAATGAGCAAAGCCCACAAGGAATGTGTAAATGTGGCTCAAACGCATGATGAAAGCAGCACTATTGCTCATGAAACAGAAATGTGCTGCGGACAATCATTTAAAAGAGGACAGAGAACATTTTAATTTGCCTAAAACGTGTTTCAATTTGCCTAAAAACACTATATTCACAAGACACAAATGTCAATTTTCATATCTACATTTACCCAGCATACATCAATCAGTTATTAAGTAGAGCATTACACCACACCACATACAACAGATGGTGCAAAGTATCATTTGAAATGCACTAAATTTATTTGACACATACCTTATTACATCACAAACATCAATGCTCTCTGTTCAAATAACCAGGGGTGCATTTCCCAAAAGCATCGTTGGACAACTTTCGTCATTGACAGCATAGTTTAATGATTCAGTGTTTTCCATAACCAAAATTGCGTGGTTGGAACTACAGCTCTCGAGTGGTGGTTAGAAGCATAGTTTCTAATTATTATGACATGTAGAATTACACAGATCATGCTTCACAAACAACATGCAACACATTCTATACCTATCATTCTAAATTTATACAAAGTCCATTTTACGGATGTCATTTTTAGTATGTCAAAAGAATTAAAGTGCTTTTTTAGGACCCTGGGGAGTGACATAAGAGAAAACCCAACTTCTTGAAATAAAACAACAAAAGTAGTCTTTAGATGCAATGTAAGTAATTTACTGCTGAAATCTGACATGAATTTGATCTGAACTAATTAATTAGAAGACATTATTACTCCATTACCTGTGTGACATCATCAACTATAAAGCAGTTGTGACTAGCTAGTTAGTTTTTCCAAAGATGCATTTCACTATGGTAGGTAAGCAGAGTTATGTCACTATTTGGGAAGCGCACCCCAGAATGAGTCATGTAGAGAAAATCATGTGGCCACATTCAAATGGCACGCTAACACCTGTTTTGTCCATAGTGTTCATTTTGTGACCTACCCATATCCTAATACTTGTTAACACTGAGTATTTTTTCCATTAAATTGTTTAATGTGTAAACCAGTGTTAGAGGGTACCTACCTAGAAATAGGAATGCTAGCACAAAAATCATTCAGAACTGTAAAAAACTCTACTGCTTGCAGAGTGAAATATAAAAATATCAAGAGGCAATTGTACAATATATAATAAATAAAACATAAAAAAGTAAATGAATAAGTAAATAAATGTGGGTATAGATAAATGGCCACATAAATGTAAATTCATCAATTTAAAAGTATAAATACGAATTTATTTTTGTATGCATTTTTTGTGAATTGATTTATTTATTTATGTATTTTGACATTTCATTGTTTGTATGTATTCACTTTTGACCAGATTGGGAATTCTATATCTAAAATGTCTCAACTAACTCAACTCAAGTTTATTTATATAGCGCTTTTTACAATTTTCATTATAACAAAGCAGTTGTACATGAGACAGAATGACTAATTAACCAACAAATTAACAATAATTAACCAACAAATTGAATATATACACCCCAATTTCACATACCACCCAAAGATTAAAATATAATATATGGCGCACACACACACACACACACACACACTCATCAAATACACACACTTAGGCACAACACACAGACACAGATACACACATACACACCAGGGCCCCCCAAGGAAGTGTACTTAGCCCCCTCCTCTAAACCCTACTGACCCACGACTGCACACCATCACACGACTCCAACCTCTTTATCAAGTTTGCGAACGACACGACTGTGGTGGGTCTCATTAGCAACAGAGATGAGACAAACTACAGGAGTGAGGTGAGCCACTTGGCCAAGTGGTGCAGTGACAACAATATGTCTGTGAACGTGGAGGAGATGAAGGAGATTGTTGTCGACTTCAGGTGAGCACACAGCATGCTCCTCCAACTGTTAATGGTGCGACTGTGGAGTGAGTGAGCGAGCAGCACCAAGTTCCTGGGTGTGCACATCACTGAGGACCTCTCCTGGACCAACAACACAGCAGCACTGGCCAAGAAAGCTCAACAGCGTCTCTACTTTCTCCGCAAACTGAGAGGAACCAGAGCCCCAACCCCCATCATGTACACCTTCTACAGAGGCACTATTGAGAGCATTCTGACCGGCTGCATCCCCGAGTGGTATGGCACCTGCAACGCTTTCTGCCGCAAGACCCTCCAACGCATAGTGAGAGCAGCTGAGAAATTCGTTGGTGTCTCTCTCCCCTCCCTCCAGGACATTTATGGAACCTGTCTCACCTGCAAAGCCCTCTGCATTGCAGGTGATCACACCCACCCGTTGCACAGCTTCTAACCCTGAAGGAGAGCTTCATCCACCAGGCAGTCAGGAAGCTAAACTCCCTTCAGACCCTGCCTCCCCTCCCCTCTCTTGCCACACGCACCTCTGAACACTGACCTCATCCACCCCTTCCCACATCATCCACTGTCCCGCACTAGTCACTTTATGCAACATTGGTCTGCTCACCACCTCTTCAGCATTGGTCTGAGCCTCCTCAACTAGCTCTTAAGTAAGTTAAAGAAGCCTGCTCTCTTTGAAACTTTCACACAGATCAGACTGATAAACTCTGTGCACTACCTCACATCTGCACTGTTGTTTATTAAAATCTGCACTGTTGTTTATTTCACTGGTTTGCACATTTATCTCATTCACATATCCCTGCTTGTAAAGTTTTATTGTGTGTGTGTGTGTGTGTGTGTGTGTGTGTGTGTGTGTGTATATATATATATATATATATATATATATAATCTGTATTTATCTGTATTTGTGATATATATTTTTTAAATATTTCTATTCTGTGTTAGGGTTAGGGTGAAAAGAATCTCACACCCCAAACTATGTTTGGGGATGAGTTGTGCACTGTCCATCCCCTATCTGCGTGAGACTCAGACATTTAAAAGGGCATTTCATGTTTTAGAAATTTAATTTCTCCAAATTTGGTGTGGGGGAGTCCAATTTTAGGGTAAATATCTTTTAGGGGTGTAAATTTAGGTGTTAGGGACAGAGTTCGATATGGGGATTCCAAATTTAGGTGTTAGGGACAGAATTTGGTTAGGGTTAGGGTTAGGGTTAGTTAGGGTTAGGGTTAGGGTTAGTTAGGGTTAGGTTTAGGGTTAGGGTGGGTTAGGTTAGGGGTTTAGTTAGGGTTAGGGTTAGGTTAGGGTTAGGTTAGGTTAGGGTTAGGGTAGGGTTAGGGTTAGGGTTAGGGTTAGGGTTAGGGTTAGGTTTTGAAAATACAACAATCCCCCCCACAGCATCTCGCCATGGTTTGGTATAGGGGACTGAGGAAAAGGCACGGGCCGGCGCATGGTTTTGAGTGTTGACGGACCCCTATCTAACGCATGGAGTGTTATAATCAACCCCCTGGTTGTTTTCAAAAGTCGGTTTGGGTAGGTCCAGGATTGGGTTGGAAAAAATATATAATATATAGCCTCCCCCACTGCGACTCGCCGTAGTTTGTTTATAAAAGGTAAGTATTGGGTTTAAGGTAAGTATTGTATTGGATCAAGGTAGGTATTAAGTCGAGGATGGGTATATGGTTGGTTTAAACAAGTGATTTTTAGGTGAAGACCTATTGGGTCTGAAGGTGAGTTTTAGGTCCAAGGTAGGTATGAGATCGAAGGTAGGTGAAGGTCAAAGGTGGGTATTTAGGTTGGTCCGATCAAGTTATTTTTAGGTGAAGACCCGATGGGTCAGAAGTATTGGCTAACGTAATGCGTGGGAATTGGATCCAAGGTATTATGAATATTGGATCAGTGTTGGAAAAAGCGAGGGTAGGTGCAAGGACTTTGCCTTCTCTCCCAATGTGGTTTTGGAAGAAATTTCAGAGACACATCCTCAGTAGTAGTACAACTCGTGGATCGTAGAGTGTTTCGGCCTTTACTACTAGACACTCTCCCCACGAGTGGCCCGCCGTGGTGGATCCTGTCCACGACGTGTGTCTCATATCCAATTGGTTTAACGGTGCGCAGAGTGACACCCAAAGGTTTTGTTGGGGTCGGAGGTGGCCCGTGGCCCGACGCAACTGGTAACGATTTGGCAATGTTGTGTCTATTAAGGAGCGAGTGGATTGGAGTTAAGGATTTAAGTATTGGACAGTAGTATCCTGTTGGGGAATAAGTATTATGGCTAAGGATAGGTGTTAGGGGGTTTCCGTGAATGTATATAATAAGGAGACGTTACAAACTGTTATTGATTGGTAAATGGTCCTGTGTTGGGTTAAATAAAAGCGTTTGTGGAGGATTTATGGCATTTGGTATCGGTGGGATGAATTATTATTGTAACACAGCCTGTATTGGCGTAACTAAGACAATATTGTGCCTATTAAGAAGCGAGTGGTTTGGAGTCAAAGATCAAGTATTGGGTAGTACTCTGTTGGGGAATAAGTATTATGGCTGAGGATAGGTGTTAAGGGATTTCAGTGAAGGTTATAATAAGGGATTGTTGAAAATTGTTATTAATTAGTTATTGTCCTGTGTTGGGTTAAATAAGGGCATTTGTGGAGGATTATGGCATTGGTTATCGGCGGGACGAACTGTTGGTGTAACCCGGCCGGTATTGGCGTAACTAAGCTAAGCCCCTGGTTCTCTCCGAAGAGGAATCTGTTTTTTGAAAGGTCTGCCGAATAGGACGAGAGAATTCAAACGGTTGGTAAGCCCGGATCTCCACCTGACTGGGAGGAGGCCTAGGCCCACAGGCGAAGAGAAGTAAGGATGGCGAAGTCGGAGAGGTATTTCCAAGCCTGACTGGGCGAGAAAATACCGGGTGTGGTGCAGATGTGCTGTGCATGAGTGATGCTAGGCATCGGTAAAAGATTGGGTTCCCATTAAAGTCCTTCAACCCTGGACTGCCGTCCCTGCGTGCTATCCTAGTGGATGCAGGGGGGCGGGATACCTACCTCTCGAGAACCCTTGTTAACACCGCTAGGTTGCCAGGAACTCGAGTAAACCAACGCTCAACGATACCCAAAAGGAAGAGAGAGAGAGATGTAGGGAAGTGTGTGAAAGAAGAAAGGCGGAGGAAATGTCTGGCGGGGGAACAAGTCCCCAGGCTTCTACCAGACACGCCCCCTAGGGAATACGCAACCCAAACAGACATCATCCTAGCCAGAACAACCGGAAGGCGCAATATTCCCTAAGAGGGGAGAGGATCGTTGGAATTAATCCCATAACCGCTGACAGGCGTTTCAATGGTGGTGAGTAACAAGGTGTGGTTTTGGTGTAAAAGGTTGGCGTATTTTTAGGTCAATTCCCGTTAATTCATGCTGAGATGTTTCAGGGAGAGGCCCCGGGGTTAAAGGAAAAAGGTCCGACGAAGAAGGACTCAGAAAAGGCCTGTTTTTGGGATAAAATAGCGATCTCATGAATATGCAAATGAGTTAGCGGTTTTTCCGGTTTTTTAGTGCTAGTTTCTCCAATTCTGGTCCGTTTTTCTCCCCGTTTTTTCGTGGTAGTAGATCTGGGTCTTAGGTGGATGCTTGGTGTGTGATTCAAAGGGTAAAAACGCAGTGTCATATTATCGATTCACCGTCAATATAGGCAGCGGATCTCCGCCTAGGTGTATTTTTTGAAAAATGCAGATTTTGAACTGTGTCATGGGTAATATTCCCGTTGGGGGGCCAAAGGGCGATCGAACTCGGTCCCCACAGATTATAAGGTATTCTGATTCTGAAATTCAGTTCCCGTGGTGTTAAGGTGACCTGGGTTTTTCTGATAATATGGTGTTAGGCCATGTAGGCTCACTGACATTAGGAGTTAGGTAGCTTGGGTTAACTGATATTTGATATTTATTATTTATTTTTTTATTTAATTATTTATTATTTTTAACTAAATTCCATTTTTTTATTTATTTATTTATTATTTTTAACTAGGTTAACCGGCCTTTAAGTGTCCGGCCATCCAGGTGTATTGGCATTACGTGTTTAAGCCACCTATGTTTTATTGATATTAGCTTGATACCAATACATCTAGGTTGTTGACCTTAGGTGTTGGGCGACCTTGGTTTACTGACATCCGGTATCAAGTGATTTAGATTAAAATGATCCTAAGGTTTAGATGACTTGGGTTACTGACATTAGGTGTTGAGCGGCCTAGTTCTACAGACATTCGGTGTTTAGACGGCCTGTGGTTACTTGAATATGGTGTTAGATGGACTGGGGTTACTATCATTAGGTGTTGGGTTTGGTGTTGGTCAGGAGATCGTCAAATGCGGGTACGTCAACGAGATGATGTCTCTCTGGACCCCGTGGGTTCGGTTTTGTATTGGTGCATTCCCCAATTCGGATGAGATGAGTATAGAAACCAGGCGATGGACCATGTCAAGATGTCTAGGAACCCCACCGCCAGATGGCCAGGTAGGCCAGTGGATAATTTAAAGGGAGAGAAGGAGAAAAGAACAGAAAGGAGTAGATTAGGTCGAACAGCAGGACTGTGCCGGCCGACCTCCCCCGCCTGACTGGGCTTGGGGTCGCTCACCCACCCGTCCCCCAGAGAAAAACCCCAGAGGACCAGGTGGGCCAGCGGATAAACTGACAAGAAGAAGAGAATGGAGAAAAGTGCATTAGGTCCACCAGCAGGACTGTGCTGGTCGACCTCCCCCGCCCGACTGGGCTTGGGGTCGCTCGCCCACCCGTCCCCCAGAGGAAACCCCCGGAGGACCAGGTGGGCCAGCGGATAGGATTTCAAATGTATACTGACGAGGGAGCGAAGAGATGAATACGTAGATAAATAAAACAATATGGGGTAGAAGGTGTCCAAAAGTGGCCGAACCCCGTTGGCCTAAATGGCAGTTCCATCCCAACCCTCAAAATTAAACTAATACCCTATCCCAACTGTAAGAGTAACTGTGACTGATGTCAACACCCTAGGTCCGAAGGCACTGGCAAGGGTAGGTTTTGAAAATACAACAATCCCCCCCACAGCATCTCGCCATGGTTTGGTATAGGGGACTGAGGAAAAGGCACGGGCCGGCGCATGGTTTTGAGTGTTGACGGACCCCTATCTAACGCATGGAGTGTTATAATCAACCCCCTGGTTGTTTTCAAAAGTCGGTTTGGGTAGGTCCAGGATTGGGTTGGAAAAAATATATAATATATAGCCTCCCCCACTGCGACTCGCCGTAGTTTGTTTATAAAAGGTAAGTATTGGGTTTAAGGTAAGTATTGTATTGGATCAAGGTAGGTATTAAGTCGAGGATGGGTATATGGTTGGTTTAAACAAGTGATTTTTAGGTGAAGACCTATTGGGTCTGAAGGTGAGTTTTAGGTCCAAGGTAGGTATGAGATCGAAGGTAGGTGAAGGTCAAAGGTGGGTATTTAGGTTGGTCCGATCAAGTTATTTTTAGGTGAAGACCCGATGGGTCAGAAGTATTGGCTAACGTAATGCGTGGGAATTGGATCCAAGGTATTATGAATATTGGATCAGTGTTGGAAAAAGCGAGGGTAGGTGCAAGGACTTTGCCTTCTCTCCCAATGTGGTTTTGGAAGAAATTTCAGAGACACATCCTCAGTAGTAGTACAACTCGTGGATCGTAGAGTGTTTCGGCCTTTACTACTAGACACTCTCCCCACGAGTGGCCCGCCGTGGTGGATCCTGTCCACGACGTGTGTCTCATATCCAATTGGTTTAACGGTGCGCAGAGTGACACCCAAAGGTTTTGTTGGGGTCGGAGGTGGCCCGTGGCCCGACGCAACTGGTAACGATTTGGCAATGTTGTGTCTATTAAGGAGCGAGTGGATTGGAGTTAAGGATTTAAGTATTGGACAGTAGTATCCTGTTGGGGAATAAGTATTATGGCTAAGGATAGGTGTTAGGGGGTTTCCGTGAATGTATATAATAAGGAGACGTTACAAACTGTTATTGATTGGTAAATGGTCCTGTGTTGGGTTAAATAAAAGCGTTTGTGGAGGATTTATGGCATTTGGTATCGGTGGGATGAATTATTATTGTAACACAGCCTGTATTGGCGTAACTAAGACAATATTGTGCCTATTAAGAAGCGAGTGGTTTGGAGTCAAAGATCAAGTATTGGGTAGTACTCTGTTGGGGAATAAGTATTATGGCTGAGGATAGGTGTTAAGGGATTTCAGTGAAGGTTATAATAAGGGATTGTTGAAAATTGTTATTAATTAGTTATTGTCCTGTGTTGGGTTAAATAAGGGCATTTGTGGAGGATTATGGCATTGGTTATCGGCGGGACGAACTGTTGGTGTAACCCGGCCGGTATTGGCGTAACTAAGCTAAGCCCCTGGTTCTCTCCGAAGAGGAATCTGTTTTTTGAAAGGTCTGCCGAATAGGACGAGAGAATTCAAACGGTTGGTAAGCCCGGATCTCCACCTGACTGGGAGGAGGCCTAGGCCCACAGGCGAAGAGAAGTAAGGATGGCGAAGTCGGAGAGGTATTTCCAAGCCTGACTGGGCGAGAAAATACCGGGTGTGGTGCAGATGTGCTGTGCATGAGTGATGCTAGGCATCGGTAAAAGATTGGGTTCCCATTAAAGTCCTTCAACCCTGGACTGCCGTCCCTGCGTGCTATCCTAGTGGATGCAGGGGGGCGGGATACCTACCTCTCGAGAACCCTTGTTAACACCGCTAGGTTGCCAGGAACTCGAGTAAACCAACGCTCAACGATACCCAAAAGGAAGAGAGAGAGATGTAGGGAAGTGTGTGAAAGAAGAAAGGCGGAGGAAATGTCTGGCGGGGGAACAAGTCCCCAGGCTTCTACCAGACACGCCCCCTAGGGAATACGCAACCCAAACAGACATCATCCTAGCCAGAACAACCGGAAGGCGCAATATTCCCTAAGAGGGGAGAGGATCGTTGGAATTAATCCCATAACCGCTGACAGGCGTTTCAATGGTGGTGAGTAACAAGGTGTGGTTTTGGTGTAAAAGGTTGGCGTATTTTTAGGTCAATTCCCGTTAATTCATGCTGAGATGTTTCAGGGAGAGGCCCCGGGGTTAAAGGAAAAAGGTCCGACGAAGAAGGACTCAGAAAAGGCCTGTTTTTGGGATAAAATAGCGATCTCATGAATATGCAAATGAGTTAGCGGTTTTTCCGGTTTTTTAGTGCTAGTTTCTCCAATTCTGGTCCGTTTTTCTCCCCGTTTTTTCGTGGTAGTAGATCTGGGTCTTAGGTGGATGCTTGGTGTGTGATTCAAAGGGTAAAAACGCAGTGTCATATTATCGATTCACCGTCAATATAGGCAGCGGATCTCCGCCTAGGTGTATTTTTTGAAAAATGCAGATTTTGAACTGTGTCATGGGTAATATTCCCGTTGGGGGGCCAAAGGGCGATCGAACTCGGTCCCCACAGATTATAAGGTATTCTGATTCTGAAATTCAGTTCCCGTGGTGTTAAGGTGACCTGGGTTTTTCTGATAATATGGTGTTAGGCCATGTAGGCTCACTGACATTAGGAGTTAGGTAGCTTGGGTTAACTGATATTTGATATTTATTTATTTATTTATTTTATTTAATTATTTATTATTTTTAACTAAATTCCATTTTTTTATTTATTTATTTATTATTTTTAACTAGGTTAACCGGCCTTTAAGTGTCCGGCCATCCAGGTGTATTGGCATTACGTGTTTAAGCCACCTATGTTTTATTGATATTAGCTTGATACCAATACATCTAGGTTGTTGACCTTAGGTGTTGGGCGACCTTGGTTTACTGACATCCGGTATCAAGTGATTTAGATTAAAATGATCCTAAGGTTTAGATGACTTGGGTTACTGACATTAGGTGTTGAGCGGCCTAGTTCTACAGACATTCGGTGTTTAGACGGCCTGTGGTTACTTGAATATGGTGTTAGATGGACTGGGGTTACTATCATTAGGTGTTGGGTTTGGTGTTGGTCAGGAGATCGTCAAATGCGGGTACGTCAACGAGATGATGTCTCTCTGGACCCCGTGGGTTCGGTTTTGTATTGGTGCATTCCCCAATTCGGATGAGATGAGTATAGAAACCAGGCGATGGACCATGTCAAGATGTCTAGGAACCCCACCGCCAGATGGCCAGGTAGGCCAGTGGATAATTTAAAGGGAGAGAAGGAGAAAAGAACAGAAAGGAGTAGATTAGGTCGAACAGCAGGACTGTGCCGGCCGACCTCCCCCGCCTGACTGGGCTTGGGGTCGCTCACCCACCCGTCCCCCAGAGAAAAACCCCAGAGGACCAGGTGGGCCAGCGGATAAACTGACAAGAAGAAGAGAATGGAGAAAAGTGCATTAGGTCCACCAGCAGGACTGTGCTGGTCGACCTCCCCCGCCCGACTGGGCTTGGGGTCGCTCGCCCACCCGTCCCCCAGAGGAAACCCCCGGAGGACCAGGTGGGCCAGCGGATAGGATTTCAAATGTATACTGACGAGGGAGCGAAGAGATGAATACGTAGATAAATAAAACAATATGGGGTAGAAGGTGTCCAAAAGTGGCCGAACCCCGTTGGCCTAAATGGCAGTTCCATCCCAACCCTCAAAATTAAACTAATACCCTATCCCAACTGTAAGAGTAACTGTGACTGATGTCAACACCCTAGGTCCGAAGGCACTGGCAAGGGTAGGTTTTGAAAATACAACAATCCCCCCCACAGCATCTCGCCATGGTTTGGTATAGGGGACTGAGGAAAAGGCACGGGCCGGCGCATGGTTTTGAGTGTTGACGGACCCCTATCTAACGCATGGAGTGTTATAATCAACCCCCTGGTTGTTTTCAAAAGTCGGTTTGGGTAGGTCCAGGATTGGGTTGGAAAAAATATATAATATATAGCCTCCCCCACTGCGACTCGCCGTAGTTTGTTTATAAAAGGTAAGTATTGGGTTTAAGGTAAGTATTGTATTGGATCAAGGTAGGTATTAAGTCGAGGATGGGTATATGGTTGGTTTAAACAAGTGATTTTTAGGTGAAGACCTATTGGGTCTGAAGGTGAGTTTTAGGTCCAAGGTAGGTATGAGATCGAAGGTAGGTGAAGGTCAAAGGTGGGTATTTAGGTTGGTCCGATCAAGTTATTTTTAGGTGAAGACCCGATGGGTCAGAAGTATTGGCTAACGTAATGCGTGGGAATTGGATCCAAGGTATTATGAATATTGGATCAGTGTTGGAAAAAGCGAGGGTAGGTGCAAGGACTTTGCCTTCTCTCCCAATGTGGTTTTGGAAGAAATTTCAGAGACACATCCTCAGTAGTAGTACAACTCGTGGATCGTAGAGTGTTTCGGCCTTTACTACTAGACACTCTCCCCACGAGTGGCCCGCCGTGGTGGATCCTGTCCACGACGTGTGTCTCATATCCAATTGGTTTAACGGTGCGCAGAGTGACACCCAAAGGTTTTGTTGGGGTCGGAGGTGGCCCGTGGCCCGACGCAACTGGTAACGATTTGGCAATGTTGTGTCTATTAAGGAGCGAGTGGATTGGAGTTAAGGATTTAAGTATTGGACAGTAGTATCCTGTTGGGGAATAAGTATTATGGCTAAGGATAGGTGTTAGGGGGTTTCCGTGAATGTATATAATAAGGAGACGTTACAAACTGTTATTGATTGGTAAATGGTCCTGTGTTGGGTTAAATAAAAGCGTTTGTGGAGGATTTATGGCATTTGGTATCGGTGGGATGAATTATTATTGTAACACAGCCTGTATTGGCGTAACTAAGACAATATTGTGCCTATTAAGAAGCGAGTGGTTTGGAGTCAAAGATCAAGTATTGGGTAGTACTCTGTTGGGGAATAAGTATTATGGCTGAGGATAGGTGTTAAGGGATTTCAGTGAAGGTTATAATAAGGGATTGTTGAAAATTGTTATTAATTAGTTATTGTCCTGTGTTGGGTTAAATAAGGGCATTTGTGGAGGATTATGGCATTGGTTATCGGCGGGACGAACTGTTGGTGTAACCCGGCCGGTATTGGCGTAACTAAGCTAAGCCCCTGGTTCTCTCCGAAGAGGAATCTGTTTTTTGAAAGGTCTGCCGAATAGGACGAGAGAATTCAAACGGTTGGTAAGCCCGGATCTCCACCTGACTGGGAGGAGGCCTAGGCCCACAGGCGAAGAGAAGTAAGGATGGCGAAGTCGGAGAGGTATTTCCAAGCCTGACTGGGCGAGAAAATACCGGGTGTGGTGCAGATGTGCTGTGCATGAGTGATGCTAGGCATCGGTAAAAGATTGGGTTCCCATTAAAGTCCTTCAACCCTGGACTGCCGTCCCTGCGTGCTATCCTAGTGGATGCAGGGGGGCGGGATACCTACCTCTCGAGAACCCTTGTTAACACCGCTAGGTTGCCAGGAACTCGAGTAAACCAACGCTCAACGATACCCAAAAGGAAGAGAGAGAGATGTAGGGAAGTGTGTGAAAGAAGAAAGGCGGAGGAAATGTCTGGCGGGGGAACAAGTCCCCAGGCTTCTACCAGACACGCCCCCTAGGGAATACGCAACCCAAACAGACATCATCCTAGCCAGAACAACCGGAAGGCGCAATATTCCCTAAGAGGGGAGAGGATCGTTGGAATTAATCCCATAACCGCTGACAGGCGTTTCAATGGTGGTGAGTAACAAGGTGTGGTTTTGGTGTAAAAGGTTGGCGTATTTTTAGGTCAATTCCCGTTAATTCATGCTGAGATGTTTCAGGGAGAGGCCCCGGGGTTAAAGGAAAAAGGTCCGACGAAGAAGGACTCAGAAAAGGCCTGTTTTTGGGATAAAATAGCGATCTCATGAATATGCAAATGAGTTAGCGGTTTTTCCGGTTTTTTAGTGCTAGTTTCTCCAATTCTGGTCCGTTTTTCTCCCCGTTTTTTCGTGGTAGTAGATCTGGGTCTTAGGTGGATGCTTGGTGTGTGATTCAAAGGGTAAAAACGCAGTGTCATATTATCGATTCACCGTCAATATAGGCAGCGGATCTCCGCCTAGGTGTATTTTTTGAAAAATGCAGATTTTGAACTGTGTCATGGGTAATATTCCCGTTGGGGGGCCAAAGGGCGATCGAACTCGGTCCCCACAGATTATAAGGTATTCTGATTCTGAAATTCAGTTCCCGTGGTGTTAAGGTGACCTGGGTTTTTCTGATAATATGGTGTTAGGCCATGTAGGCTCACTGACATTAGGAGTTAGGTAGCTTGGGTTAACTGATATTTGATATTTATTTATTTATTTATTTTATTTAATTATTTATTATTTTTAACTAAATTCCATTTTTTTTATTTATTATTTATTATTTTAACTAGGTTAACCGGCCTTTAAGTGTCCGGCCATCCAGGTGTATTGGCATTACGTGTTTAAGCCACCTATGTTTTATTGATATTAGCTTGATACCAATACATCTAGGTTGTTGACCTTAGGTGTTGGGCGACCTTGGTTTACTGACATCCGGTATCAAGTGATTTAGATTAAAATGATCCTAAGGTTTAGATGACTTGGGTTACTGACATTAGGTGTTGAGCGGCCTAGTTCTACAGACATTCGGTGTTTAGACGGCCTGTGGTTACTTGAATATGGTGTTAGATGGACTGGGGTTACTATCATTAGGTGTTGGGTTTGGTGTTGGTCAGGAGATCGTCAAATGCGGGTACGTCAACGAGATGATGTCTCTCTGGACCCCGTGGGTTCGGTTTTGTATTGGTGCATTCCCCAATTCGGATGAGATGAGTATAGAAACCAGGCGATGGACCATGTCAAGATGTCTAGGAACCCCACCGCCAGATGGCCAGGTAGGCCAGTGGATAATTTAAAGGGAGAGAAGGAGAAAGAACAGAAAGGAGTAGATTAGGTCGAACAGCAGGACTGTGCCGGCCGACCTCCCCCGCCTGACTGGGCTTGGGGTCGCTCACCCACCCGTCCCCCAGAGAAAAACCCCAGAGGACCAGGTGGGCCAGCGGATAAACTGACAAGAAGAAGAGAATGGAGAAAAGTGCATTAGGTCCACCAGCAGGACTGTGCTGGTCGACCTCCCCCGCCCGACTGGGCTTGGGTCGCTCGCCCACCCGTCCCCCAGAGGAAACCCCCGGAGGACCAGGTGGGCCAGCGGATAGGATTTCAAATGTATACTGACGAGGGAGCGAAGAGATGAATACGTAGATAAATAAAACAATATGGGGTAGAAGGTGTCCAAAAGTGGCCGAACCCCGTTGGCCTAAATGGCAGTTCCATCCCAACCCTCAAAATTAAACTAATACCCTATCCCAACTGTAAGAGTAACTGTGACTGATGTCAACACCCTAGGTCCGAAGGCACTGGCAAGGGTAGGTTTTGAAAATACAACAATCCCCCCCACAGCATCTCGCCATGGTTTGGTATAGGGGACTGAGGAAAAGGCACGGGCCGGCGCATGGTTTTGAGTGTTGACGGACCCCTATCTAACGCATGGAGTGTTATAATCAACCCCCTGGTTGTTTTCAAAAGTCGGTTTGGGTAGGTCCAGGATTGGGTTGGAAAAATATATAATATATAGCCTCCCCCACTGCGACTCGCCGTAGTTTGTTTATAAAAGGTAAGTATTGGGTTTAAGGTAAGTATTGTATTGGATCAAGGTAGGTATTAAGTCGAGGATGGGTATATGGTTGGTTTAAAAACAGTGATTTTTAGGTGAAGACCTATTGGGTCTGAAGGTGAGTTTTAGGTCCAAGGTAGGTATGAGATCGAAGGTAGGTGAAGGTCAAAGGTGGGTATTTAGGTTGGTCCGATCAAGTTATTTTTAGGTGAAGACCCGATGGGTCAGAAGTATTGGCTAACGTAATGCGTGGGAATTGGATCCAAGGTATTATGAATATTGGATCAGTGTTGGAAAAAGCGAGGGTAGGTGCAAGGACTTTGCCTTCTCTCCCAATGTGGTTTTGGAAGAAATTTCAGAGACACATCCTCAGTAGTAGTACAACTCGTGGATCGTAGAGTGTTTCGGCCTTTACTACTAGACACTCTCCCCGAGTGGCCCGCCGTGGTGGATCCTGTCCACGACGTGTGTCTCATATCCAATTGGTTTAACGGTGCGCAGAGTGACACCCAAAGGTTTTGTTGGGGTCGGAGTGCCCGTGGCCCGACGTGGTAACGATTGGTCTACGAGTGGCAATGTTGTGTTATTATTAAGTGTTAGTTAAGGAGTTTGGAGTTAAGGATTTAAGTATTGGACAGTAGTATCCTGTTGGGGAATAAGTATTATGGCTAAGGATAGGTGTTAGGGGGTTTCCGTGAATGTATATAATAAGGAGACGTTACAAACTGTTATTGATTGGTAAATGGTCCTGTGTTGGGTTAAATAAAAGCGTTTGTGGAGGATTTATGGCATTTGGTATCGGTGGGATGAATTATTATTGTAACACAGCCTGTATTGGCGTAACTAAGACAATATTGTGCCTATTAAGAAGCGAGTGGTTTGGAGTCAAAGATCAAGTATTGGGTAGTACTCTGTTGGGGAATAAGTATTATGGCTGAGGATAGGTGTTAAGGGATTTCAGTGAAGGTTATAATAAGGGATTGTTGAAAATTGTTATTAATTAGTTATTGTCCTGTGTTGGGTTAAATAAGGGCATTTGTGGAGGATTATGGCATTGGTTATCGGCGGGACGAACTGTTGGTGTAACCCGGCCGGTATTGGCGTAACTAAGCTAAGCCCCTGGTTCTCTCCGAAGAGGAATCTGTTTTTTGAAAGGTCTGCCGAATAGGACGAGAGAATTCAAACGGTTGGTAAGCCCGGATCTCCACCTGACTGGGAGGAGGCCTAGGCCCACAGGCGAAGAGAAGTAAGGATGGCGAAGTCGGAGAGGTATTTCCAAGCCTGACTGGGCGAGAAAATACCGGGTGTGGTGCAGATGTGCTGTGCATGAGTGATGCTAGGCATCGGTAAAAGATTGGGTTCCCATTAAAGTCCTTCAACCCTGGACTGCCGTCCCTGCGTGCTATCCTAGTGGATGCAGGGGGGCGGGATACCTACCTCTCGAGAACCCTTGTTAACACCGCTAGGTTGCCAGGAACTCGAGTAAACCAACGCTCAACGATACCCAAAAGGAAGAGAGAGAGATGTAGGGAAGTGTGTGAAAGAAGAAAGGCGGAGGAAATGTCTGGCGGGGGAACAAGTCCCCAGGCTTCTACCAGACACGCCCCCTAGGGAATACGCAACCCAAACAGACATCATCCTAGCCAGAACAACCGGAAGGCGCAATATTCCCTAAGAGGGGAGAGGATCGTTGGAATTAATCCCATAACCGCTGACAGGCGTTTCAATGGTGGTGAGTAACAAGGTGTGGTTTTGGTGTAAAAGGTTGGCGTATTTTTAGGTCAATTCCCGTTAATTCATGCTGAGATGTTTCAGGGAGAGGCCCCGGGGTTAAAGGAAAAGGTCCGACGAAGAAGGACTCAGAAAAGGCCTGTTTTTGGGATAAAATAGCGATCTCATGAATATGCAAATGAGTTAGCGGTTTTTTCCGGTTTTTTAGTGCTAGTTTCTCCAATTCTGGTCCGTTTTTCTCCCCGTTTTTTCGTGGTAGTAGATCTGGGTCTTAGGTGGATGCTTGGTGTGTGATTCAAAGGGTAAAAACGCAGTGTCATATTATCGATTCACCGTCAATATAGGCAGCGGATCTCCGCCTAGGTGTATTTTTTGAAAAATGCAGATTTTGAACTGTGTCATGGGTAATATTCCCGTTGGGGGGCCAAAGGGCGATCGAACTCGGTCCCCACAGATTATAAGGTATTCTGATTCTGAAATTCAGTTCCCGTGGTGTTAAGGTGACCTGGGTTTTTCTGATAATATGGTGTTAGGCCATGTAGGCTCACTGACATTAGGAGTTAGGTAGCTTGGGTTAACTGATATTTGATATTTATTTATTTATTTATTTTATTTATTATTTATTATTTTTAACTAAATTCCATTTTTTTATTTATTTATTTATTATTTTTAACTAGGTTAACCGGCCTTTAAGTGTCCGGCCATCCAGGTGTATTGGCATTACGTGTTTAAGCCACCTATGTTTTATTGATATTAGCTTGATACCAATACATCTAGGTTGTTGACCTTAGGTGTTGGGCGACCTTGGTTTACTGACATCCGGTATCAAGTGATTTAGATTAAAATGATCCTAAGGTTTAGATGACTTGGGTTACTGACATTAGGTGTTGAGCGGCCTAGTTCTACAGACATTCGGTTTTTAGACGGCCTGTGGTTACTTGAATATGGTGTTAGATGGACTGGGGTTACTATCATTAGGTGTTGGGTTTGGTGTTGGTCAGGAGATCGTCAAATGCGGGTACGTCAACGAGATGATGTCTCTCTGGACCCCGTGGGTTCGGTTTTGTATTGGTGCATTCCCCAATTCGGATGAGATGAGTATAGAACCAGGCGATGGACCATGTCAAGATGTCTAGGAACCCCACCGCCAGATGGCCAGGTAGGCCAGTGGATAATTTAAAGGGAGAGAAGGAGAAAAGAACAGAAAGGAGTAGATTAGGTCGAACAGCAGGACTGTGCCGGCCGACCTCCCCCGCCTGACTGGGCTTGGGGTCGCTCACCCACCCGTCCCCCAGAGAAAAACCCCAGAGGACCAGGTGGGCCAGCGGATAAACTGACAAGAAGAAGAGAATGGAGAAAAGTGCATTAGGTCCACCAGCAGGACTGTGCTGGTCGACCTCCCCCGCCCGACTGGGCTTGGGGTCGCTCGCCCACCCGTCCCCCAGAGGAAACCCCGGAGGACCAGGTGGGCCAGCGGATAGGATTTCAAATGTATACTGACGAGGGAGCGAAGAGATGAATACGTAGATAAATAAAACAATATGGGGTAGAAGGTGTCCAAAAGTGGCCGAACCCCGTTGGCCTAAATGGCAGTTCCATCCCAACCCTCAAAATTAAACTAATACCCTATCCCAACTGTAAGAGTAACTGTGACTGATGTCAACACCCTAGGTCCGAAGGCACTGGCAAGGGTAGGTTTTGAAAATACAACAATCCCCCCACAGCATCTCGCCATGGTTTGGTATAGGGGACTGAGGAAAAGGCACGGGCCGGCGCATGGTTTTGAGTGTTGACGGACCCCTATCTAACGCATGGAGTGTTATAATCAACCCCCTGGTTGTTTTCAAAAGTCGGTTTGGGTAGGTCCAGGATTGGGTTGGAAAAAATATATAATATATAGCCTCCCCCACTGCGACTCGCCGTAGTTTGTTTATAAAAGGTAAGTATTGGGTTTAAGGTAAGTATTGTATTGGATCAAGGTAGGTATTAAGTCGAGGATGGGTATATGGTTGGTTTAAACAAGTGATTTTTAGGTGAAGACCTATTGGGTCTGAAGGTGAGTTTTAGGTCCAAGGTAGGTATGAGATCGAAGGTAGGTGAAGGTCAAAGGTGGGTATTTAGGTTGGTCCGATCAAGTTATTTTTAGGTGAAGACCCGATGGGTCAGAAGTATTGGCTAACGTAATGCGTGGGAATTGGATCCAAGGTATTATGAATATTGGATCAGTGTTGGAAAAAGCGAGGGTAGGTGCAAGGACTTTGCCTTCTCTCCCAATGTGGTTTTGGAAGAAATTTCAGAGACACATCCTCAGTAGTAGTACAACTCGTGGATCGTAGAGTGTTTCGGCCTTTACTACTAGACACTCTCCCCACGAGTGGCCCGCCGTGGTGGATCCTGTCCACGACGTGTGTCTCATATCCAATTGGTTTAACGGTGCGCAGAGTGACACCCAAAGGTTTTGTTGGGGTCGGAGGTGGCCCGTGGCCCGACGCAACTGGTAACGATTTGGCAATGTTGTGTCTATTAAGGAGCGAGTGGATTGGAGTTAAGGATTTAAGTATTGGACAGTAGTATCCTGTTGGGGAATAAGTATTATGGCTAAGGATAGGTGTTAGGGGGTTTCCGTGAATGTATATAATAAGGAGACGTTACAAACTGTTATTGATTGGTAAATGGTCCTGTGTTGGGTTAAATAAAAGCGTTTGTGGAGGATTTATGGCATTTGGTATCGGTGGGATGAATTATTATTGTAACACAGCCTGTATTGGCGTAACTAAGACAATATTGTGCCTATTAAGAAGCGAGTGGTTTGGAGTCAAAGATCAAGTATTGGGTAGTACTCTGTTGGGGAATAAGTATTATGGCTGAGGATAGGTGTTAAGGGATTTCAGTGAAGGTTATAATAAGGGATTGTTGAAAATTGTTATTAATTAGTTATTGTCCTGTGTTGGGTTAAATAAGGGCATTTGTGGAGGATTATGGCATTGGTTATCGGCGGGACGAACTGTTGGTGTAACCCGGCCGGTATTGGCGTAACTAAGCTAAGCCCCTGGTTCTCTCCGAAGAGGAATCTGTTTTTTGAAAGGTCTGCCGAATAGGACGAGAGAATTCAAACGGTTGGTAAGCCCGGATCTCCACCTGACTGGGAGGAGGCCTAGGCCCACAGGCGAAGAGAAGTAAGGATGGCGAAGTCGGAGAGGTATTTCCAAGCCTGACTGGGCGAGAAAATACCGGGTGTGGTGCAGATGTGCTGTGCATGAGTGATGCTAGGCATCGGTAAAAGATTGGGTTCCCATTAAAGTCCTTCAACCCTGGACTGCCGTCCCTGCGTGCTATCCTAGTGGATGCAGGGGCGGGATACCTACCTCTCGAGAACCCTTGTTAACACCCGCTAGGTTGCCAGGAACTCGAGTAAACCAACGCTCAACGATACCCAAAGGAGAGAGAGAGAGATGTAGGGAAGTGTGTGAAAGAAGAAAGGCGGAGGAAATGTCTGGCGGGGAACAAGTCCCCAGGCTTCTACCAGACACGCCCCCTAGGGAATACGCAACCCAAACAGACATCATCCTAGCCAGAACAACCGGAAGGCGCAATATTCCCTAAGAGGGGAGAGGATCGTTGGAATTAATCCCATAACCGCTGACAGGCGTTTCAATGGTGGTGAGTAACAAGGTGTGGTTTTGGTGTAAAAGGTTGGCGTATTTTTAGGTCAATTCCCGTTAATTCATGCTGAGATGTTTCAGGGAGAGGCCCCGGGGTTAAAGGAAAAAGGTCCGACGAAGAAGGACTCAGAAAAGGCCTGTTTTTGGATAAAATAGCGATCTCATGAATATGCAAATGAGTTAGCGGTTTTTTTCCGGTTTTTTAGTGCTAGTTTCTCCAATTCTGGTCCGTTTTTCTCCCCGTTTTTTCGTGGTAGTATCTGGTCTTAGGTGGATGCTTGGTGTGTGATTCAAAGGGTAAAAACGCAGTGTCATATTATCGATTCACCGTCAATATAGGCAGCGGATCTCCGCCTAGGTGTATTTTTTGAAAAATGCAGATTTTGAACTGTGTCATGGGTAATATTCCCGTTGGGGG